>OZ026859.1:3360530-4032636 GCA_964023215.1 Eledona agricola
TTAATTATTTTCAGTTGCAATTACCTGCAATTCGTAGGCACCATTCGCAAACACCACACAACCACTGAAGACTTGTCAGAACTGGCGTGGTATAAAAATGAACAACATCGCGATAAAGATGAATATTTGACGGATTAGTAAGTGCAGATAAGTTGCAGGTGTTGTTAACAGTTTCATGTCTTTGTTCGCTTTATCAGTCGGAGTTTTCCATCGCGTGGAAATGTGACCAATTCACCTAAGCATTTGCATGCATTTCGATGATGAGTTTTGCAAATATTTACGATCTAATCTTAGAATCGCGTCCTAGGTTTTCGGTTGCTGATAGTAAATTTGCAAAGATGAAAAATACAAATTCCAGAACAAGTTGTTGTCCGTGTTGTAGCTTGTCTATTTCAAATTTCAAATGAAATTTAATTCTCTTGAGCAGATAGAATGAGAAAATTGCTGGTCCACTTTTGTTTGTTCTGGTACAAAACGCAATTAGAAGAGTGCAAGCAAACTGTTTTTTTGCACCGGTTCAACGTTCTTGCTGCACGGTCCTACTTTTATCTTGCAAAGCAAAGATCAATGTCGGCTTGCGTCGGATAATCGTGTAAATAATAAATAATGTGGCAATTTGCCAACAACAAGTGCAGAGGTGATATATTGCACAAGTCAGCCGAAAATTGGCAACTTTTCGGCCGAGCGTGAGATCATCGTGGCACTGTTTGCGGTGAAAGTTGCAAGAAGTGACATTTACGCTAATTAGGCGCAGTTTGAGCGCCAAGGCACCATTCAAAATTTTTTATCGCTTTCATTCAACTGCCCGATCGGTGATCAACGAGCTAAAAAATAGGAGAAAGTTTGTACGCTTCCAAAAATAGCGCCGATTAATGGATTCGTCAGTCTCCTTGAAGTCCAGAAATCAGAAATGATATCATCCCGTGGCATCGTTGCATCATTGATAAAAAAACGGCGGATTTGACAGAAAAACCGATTTCCTTCGTTGCTGGTTTTAGTGTGTAAGTGAAAGTTTGAGGAAGTGGCGGTGAAGTGTATTGTGCATTTGAGCGACCGTGACACTGTCCTCCGCCATCTTGACGTCTGAAGACACCCGGAAGCGATCAAATTATACATTATTTATGCGACAAACGACCGTTTCCTACTCGTTTGAATTCAAGGTTTCGGCGCCGCTGGAATCCACGCGGCGTTATTTCCCGCAAAAAGAATGTTCAATTTGAACATAAATCACGGCTCGAACCGATTAATTGGTGATAAATTGTAATGCGAATATTATTTTATGATTATGTTTTTAACGCAATTCAATTAAAATGTTATTGGGGATTGTTCTTGCACGACCGAGCTCAAAGTTGAACCATTACATCATAAATAAGTTATTAAGTAGCATATTATACGATATCCTAATTCTAGTACAAAAAATATAAATATGTGTGCAGAAGATCATAAAGATAGACACTTTTGTTCATTTTTATTTTTTGTGTTTAATTCGAATAGCCTTATTTTCTAAGAAGCTTCGTTAACTATACTTAAACATAATCTTCATCTTGCATATAAGATATATTAATTATAATACAAAAACTACATCAAAGTGGAGTAAATGAATTTTAAAGTCTCTCCTTTTTTATAAAATCCGTGGCTCAAAATTGGACAAGTTGTTTGAAAAATATAAATGTGCAATATATGGTATGCAATATTCTAGTATTTTTATTGAAAACTTCATTGTTGCGCTTGATATAAAAAGCACTTAGACATTTTGCCTGAAGAAAAAAAAATGACTCATTATTTTAGGATTGTAGAACGATATTTTATTAATTAAAACAAAGTAAAAACTCATAAAAAAGCAATAAATATGAAAAACAATTCTGTCCTTATTCATTTTAGTCAGAATCTAATTCAATCCTTGAGTCACCCAAATCAAAATGTTCTTCAGTTATTATATTAACAACTTTTGATTTTTTATGTAGTTTTTGACTTTTTTGAGATTTGTTTATCATTAGTTTTATTTTCGTGTGGCAAAGACTTGGGACTATATTTATGCTAAACTGGTACAAAAGATAAAAGTTAATCAATTTTTTCCGATTGCGATTTTTTCCCACCAAGTGCCACCAACAAATTCATAGTTTTTACAATGCAAATACGTACTAATTTTATTTTATTTTTGGCACTTGAACACTTTTTCTTCTGATCCCTTCAAATATAAATACTTTTGTTAATTTTTATGATTTATTCTTTGTTTACACGTAAATAACAATACAGCTGCTTTAAAACGAATGGTTTCATTTTCCAAAAAGCTTGCTTTAACTTATCTAATATCCGATTTCGTTCTGCTTGTAGATGAGCCATAATGAAATAAAATCTCTTTGACTACCAGAATGTTCTTATCTCTAAAGATGATTTTCATTCGATATGACTTTTATTTTATATCCTTGTGGGGAAAAATGACCTAATCATTTTTATGCCAGAACCTTTGTGCATGTGTTTGTTTAAAAATAGCCACGCGACTTCATACCAGATTACCAGTTTGCAAAGATAACAACAACAATGGAATTTCTGAATTGTGTTGTGTCTGGAAAGGCTCGTCCTTGCCATTTAAAAAACTTCTTAAAACGAAACCCAAAAGCTTAATCTTAAAACGTTACATAAACTCCACCAATTTGTCAATATTTAAATAATATTTCCCGACGTATACAACACACAATAACATTGATATTACAAAAACCGATATCATAATGAGACACGTCACGCCTTTTAAACAAAACAGAACGATTTGCATTTTTGTTTTTTTACATTTTTTTCACGCTGACGAGACCTATTTAAATAGAAGTCGGAAAGTTACAACTAATCAGTCATGACGTGACTGATTCAAGGACGTCCAACATTTTCATTCTTGATGATAACGCAACGTAATCCGTCGGATGATGCGTGCAGATTGCGTTTTTATCTCGCGTGATAACTGTGTGTAAATTTTCGTGGTTGGTGCTACTGAACGCGACATTAATCGTTTTTTTAATTCTATGAAAGTGTCTGCAAGTTTTAGATTTGGGTTAGTGATATAGTGCGCGAGTGTTATGGGGATTTTTCTTCTAGCAGTTGGTGATATTGAATAGTCGTCCTAACAATGCTACCACGCACAACTGGTACAAAAGCGAATCCCCCAAATTAATACAACGTGATCCGGATTCGAATTTTTTGGTACAGCAAACATCGATGTAGGTAAATAGGTGGAATCGGTGTTAAAATTCAAGAGTCAAATAAAACGCCATTCTCTTTTGTATCAATTAGCACGGTACTGCAACCACATACCTACTTTATGACAATTGATGTTTGTGGACTTAGCCTGATTTAAAATTCCATTCTAATCTTAATAAATGTACAACTTAGGCGGTACATTTATTTAATAAATAAGAAAAACAAAATAGCGTTGTACATACGCCTAAGTAGGTAGGTAGGTAGGGTCGCTGCTTTTACAACAAGACTCATAAACAACGAGAGTTGAGTAACAGTGCAAGAGACGAAGATTAATCTTTGGGGAAATCGTTCCATCACCGTTAGCGGCAGTGGCGTGCGGAATTTATGATTACCATATCGAGGGAAATTAAACGATTATTGGCACCACTGACAATCAACAGCCCGAAATGTGCATATAATGTCCCATAAGTACCAACTATATACTTAAAAAATAAACAAGCAAAGTCAGCTAAAAATATGAATAAAATTTTATTAAAGAAATCTACATGGACTGATTTCTATGCATAAACAAAAATTATTTTTATTTTTTTACCAAATTTTAATCTCTTGTTCGGCAATGCCGTTAGGAATATGCTATAGGTGTGAGCACTTGGTCGTATAAATACTACCAAGTAGTGGATGAAGACAATTTCCTCAAATTGGGGAACATTTTTATTGATGCCCAGTTTGAATTCCACATTTTTTCTTCACTTGGTGTCGTTTTTTTGCTTCGTAGAACCGGAGGAATTAATCATCTGACATGTGCGCCACTGGCGATCTCCATACCCTACTTTCCCATAGCCGATATGTAACCCAGTTGAGCGAAAGTGGCCAAGATGGTTAAAAAACGCCCCACAAACTTTATGCAAGCCGACCTTAGCAGTGCATCGAACCTTTACGAACCTTGGAAGTGTTTGGAGGTCGCTAATTATGGCGAATTTTGCATATGGACCTCATCGTCATTGAGGCGGGGTCGCCTTGCTGCTTTTTGCCACAACAATCGTATAATTAATACCGAAGTTGGAAAAATTTTATTCGGCCGGCGACCAGTGGATTCTTGAAATTCCTCAAGAGTACAGTTAAGTTACGGAGTTTGGGTGTAAAAATAATGGAAACGAATGACATTGATGGTATTGTGGATACATCACCGCCATAGGATGAGGGACACGTGGTCGGAAGCAAAACGTCGATAAACTGTTAGTGGTGGATGATAAATAATTCAATAATGATTGGTTTATTGACCAGACCGACACACGGAAGAAAAATATGGTCACCTTGAAGGTTCCAGTGTACTAGGCCATGACTGAGAAACGTTCCGACTTGGAGGTTGAAATGTAAAAATGTATAATGTGCAGTAAAAAAATAAAACACGTACAGAACTTATTTTGTCGATTTTTTTAAAACAAACCATATTTTGGTACCGTCATTAAAAATACGTTTTTCCACACATTCGCTACATTTTAACGAATATCAAAGTGGCCTACACAGCCTCGTTTTATTTTTAAACGGAAGTTACTGTTATTTATGCAAAAATTCCACCGTTTTTATTAAAATTAAAATTCTGATACAAATTGCATAATATGAATGGTCGACCAAATTGCATTGGAATCAGAATAAAAAGCAAGACGTTGGTGATATAAATAGAATCTTATTTAGTGTTGTTTTCGAACCGAAAACCTTTCGACTTGGCGCGTGTTCAAGTTATTTTTTAAATGTGTTCTTCCGCTGATATGCAACTTGTTATTCAGACGAGAAATTTAATTTAATTTCAATTACAATTATTATTATCTCGTTCATCTGTTTTATCAAAAATTTAATTATAAACTTGTACAACAACTGTTTAGTAATCCCAGTTACGACTAAATAGTATGGGTACTATTTTTTATAAACAACTACATACATAAAATAATTTTCAAATGTAGTTTTTATTGACTTTATTCTTCTAAATACAGATGCATTTACAGATTTGCTTCGTATCTAGTCATATAATATGTTTGAGTTGTTGTTGGATTTAATGACGTTGTTCCTGACGACCAAGAAGTTGTCCCATCTGTAGTACTTGTAGAGTAAATCCAAGTTGTTGTTGGCTCGATAGTTGTTGTACTTGAGGACCAAGAAGATGTGGGATTTGTCCAAGATGAAATTGATGTTGTGCCTGATGAACTCCACGAAGTTGTTGGATTGATCTGATACGTAGTGGTTGTCTCAATTGATGACCAAGAAGTTGTGGTCCAATCTGCAGTGCTTGTAGAGTCAGTCCAAGTCGTTGTTGCACTTGAGGACCAAGAAGTTGTAGGATTTGTCCAAGACGATGTTTGCTCAGTTGATGTGCCTGATGAACTCCACGAAGTTGTTGGGTTGATCTGAGACGTAGTGGTTGTCTCAATTGACGACCAAGAAGATGTGGTCCTCTCTGTAATGCTTGTAGAGTCAGTCCAAGTTGTTGTTGGCTCAATAGTGGACCATGATGTAGATTCAGTCCGGCTCGTTGTTGGATCTTGCGAGGTGGAGGACCAAGAGGACGTTGTACTTATGGAAGTGAGTGACGTGGATCTAGTTTTCGTTGTTGTACTCTGTGTTTCGGTCCAAGTTGTTGTTGGATTTAATGGTGTTGTTGTTGATGTCCAAGCTGTTGTTTCGGATTCACTCCAAGTTGGATTTGTGGAGGCTGTAGGAATGATCGACGATGTTGTGGCCGAACTCCAAGTGTTTGTTGTCGTGGAATAACTCAGACTAGTTGTTCCGGCTTCAGATAGTTCGTATCTCACTTCACCAATTGCTTCCGGTTTTGTTGTCGATGTTTCTATTACGTTATGTAACTTACCGAGAGGAACATTTTCAGAATGAATCAGATTCGAATTGAGCTGTGGTTGCACATTGATAAAAATCAATGTAAGTGTTGTGGTGCAAACCACTGCTATTAACAATACGAAAACTTTTTGCATTATGAACTCTCTCAATACTGTAGAAGTTTTGACTAATCCGTAACTAGTTTTCTTATATCTGTTGTTGCATCAGCTAGTAACAGAAGATGTTTTTTGATTAGATAATTTTAAGTGCTATTTCATGGAAATAAAATTCAGAATATTTCTGAAAGCGATTGGTGGAATTACACAACAGCGTTTTGCGATAAGATAAAAACCATTAATAAAAATATAAAAAAATAGGTGTAAATAAATAAAAATTAAATAGGAAGTTATATGAGATAAGTGAGTAATGGTCGTAATCATATTTATCACAATTTTAAAAACTGATGTGCATTTTGTTTTTACCTAGTTATACTACAACAAACTGCTGCATTATTTTCTTCAAAATTTGCTGTATGAACCATGCTCCATGTTCTTGAAAGACGGTAGAAGAATTTAAAATACGTAGATATTTACAGAAAACATTTTATTAACCAGAACATCATATGTATTACAACACATCATATAACATTCAAGCTATTCAAATCATTTTAGACAAAAACAAAACATTTATTGGCGTTCATTATTCGAATTATTTGTCATCAATATTATTGGTTGCATAAGTTTTATATTAGATTGTGGCGCCATCTGTTCGTAAGACATAAATATTACTTACATTAAACAATTTTTAATTTTTGACATTACAGAACACGTTAAAACGTTACAGAAATCTGCAATACAAATTAAAGTCATTTTCCGCTTTCCACATTTGTTCATATTTTCTCATAACTACAAGACTAAATAATAAAAATAAAAAAATAATAAAAACAATTTCACTAAAAATAAAAATATGAATTTACAGGAAATAACAAACTCGTCTGTATATTTTATTTGCAATTTTCATACACTAACGAATGCAACTCAGCTTCTTTCTACGTCCGTTTCCTCAACACTAGAATTTCCTCTAAAGTGGCCACCTATTGCACATCTGCAACGCACAATTAATTCCACTTCATACCACAAACCTGTTCAAACTTACTGTTTCTAACTTTGCATTGTTGAAGGGCCTCGTTGAATCCTTGACAGAGCGACAGATCCGACTGTCCTTGGGCGCACTGCAAGAACTGCTTGATCTCCCAAGCGCAGGGCCCTGTGGGCTCGGCTTGACTTCCTTGCTGAACAGGCGCCTGTTGTTGTGGTGCAGGCGCAGGCTCGCTCGATCCACCACCACCAAACATCCCTACACATTAAATTCACATGAACCGTAAGTTAAAATTAATCGAACCCCACCTGTGAGGGCATGTCCCATAGTGTGCCCGATGGCCGAGCCCACAGCTACGCCTCCAGCTGTCGCGGCCATTTGTCCGAACAAACCGGGCTGTTGTGGCTGGGGAGCCGTCTGCGCCGGTGCTGCGCTGGTGGCGGGTTGACTCGGCTGGGTCCTAGCCGGAAGAGTGGTCCTGTAATTTGCATTTGCAATTATTACAACATAACCTCACTTTTGCGACGGGCGGCTGTACCTAGGTGTGGGGCTGGAAGCCCTCGGTGCGGGACTAGCAGAACGTCCACGGCGCGGCATTTTCACTAATTTTTCACACTTTCCGCAACGAATTCGACGATAGAATTACGTAAATCCGCTCGATCACGTCTTTTATAAACCGGGGTGAATTTTCTAGAATTTGTGTCAAGCGCAGACGTTCCGGATTTTTCGCGGTCGATACGACTTGATGTGTTGAAAAGAGACGCCCGCTCTAGTATGTCTTTGATAGATCCCATGTATGAAATCACATGATCAAAGTCCAACAGAGCGCAACTCCGAATATGACATCAATTCGTTTTGTTTTATTCAAAATTCATGAAATCGACGATCGTTTATCAGACAATAAAATTATTACAAATTGGCGAAATGTTGGGACATTCGGTGACCAGTGCCAAAATAGTGTGTCATTTGCACTTGCCATAAACTAAACGCAGATCATACGCAGATTAGATTGGAAACAAAAATAATGACGTCGGTGTGATTTGGACAAATAAAAACCAAAGAAGCTTTTCACAGTTCTAAAAACATCATTCCTTCTCTCGATTACTTTGCTTTTTAATTTTTAAGGATGAGTTGTAACGAAGTTCAAACGAAGCGAATGTGCAATGCAAAATGTGTTTGTGCTAAATTTTACGGAATATAATTGTCCCGAGTGAAAATACTTACGAATATTTCCGCTGCGGGGGCTGCTTTGTTGGGGGCGGTGATCTCCACGGCTTTGAGGGGGCTGCATTTTTTCGTCCCATTTTGACATACAATTTTTAGATAATTGCCAAAACGACTTGATCATACATGCCCGATTGTTTTGATTCGTTCGATTCTAACATACTGTGTTTTAAACAATCTTCTGTAAAAAATATATAATGTGGTTTGGTGACAGATGCTGCCATCTATCGTCGACAGGACGCGTTAAAATTTATTTAATTTGTTTCTGTGGTTTGGTGACATGTTTTGCCATCTATCGTCAATCGGTGGCATTAAAATATAATTTATTTGTATTCCGTGGTTTGATGACATCTATCGTCAAAAGGTGAATTAAAATTAAATTAAAAAAAATATTTTTAAATAAATAGAAAATGCCGCCAACTCTTAATTTTACAAATATTTTCTTATAACGTGTGTTCAAAAAGAAAACGAGGCTGCGTTGGCTTCAATTTAGTGTAGCAAAATTTCAAAGTGTCAGTTTGAGTCTGTTCATGTTTCCTTGTTGACAATGGGATAAATCCATTATGGGATAAAAAAAAAGTGCAAAACATTTCCCGGTATCGTTGTGAATCCAAACATCAATCTATTCATTGTTACAGCTTCTCCTCTGTTGAGGAGAATATCGACACGACCAGGACGGTCATTAATTTGATATAACTGTAAGTGAATAGATCGATGAAGAAGAATCAGTCTCAAAACCGAAAAATGTCTTGAGAATATTTGGCAGCACTCAGTTGCCCGTCAACCTTCATGGGTCATCAGTCTCTATGCGCAACTCGAGACCTACCAATTCAGTTTAAGAGCAACTGCATTCTCAATTAATATTTCAAAAATCGTTGTATATATAGTTAAACACGGACGTCGACCGCTAGGGAGTTGTATTACTCAATATACATTAGAAAAAAAAGGTTCGGGTTTGCTTGGATTCAAAGGTTCGAAGGTTAATTATTTTAGTAGGCCAAAAAATTTAGACGAGTTACGGCAAAAAATCGAAAGCAATTGCGATAAATGTTGTTTGTTTTTCGAGTTTAATTACGGATTGTCTTTCATTAAAATTTAATTAATTTTTTTACATGTTTACATTTTATTTAAAGTACCAAATTTGTTTTCCCCCATCATTTAAGTAATAATAATAACAATAATATGTTTATGACCTACCAATCGTTGTATACATATAAATTACACAATATACATTAGAAAAAAAAGGTTCGGACTTGCTTGGATTCGAAGGTTTAAAAACCAATGATTATTAAAAATGCTCATTAAAAATAAAATTAAACTGTCTTAGCGTTTGGGCCGTTTTATTTCAATGGTAAATTTTAAACTGACAGATCTTGACATTTGTCAAATCTATGTTTATGTTTCTATAGTTTCTACACTGGAAAGCTGATAAATTCCATGGCCAACGCAACGTTTTATTTTTGAACGCACGTTAAGTTCTTTTTGGTAATTTTTTTCGAAAAATATAGTTTGTGTTGGCAATGCTCTCGGTAATAGCATTGATTATATATTCATATATCAATGGTAATTCATATAATCAATGGTAATAGACATACTTTGCGCTTTTGTCATTGGGAATGCCAAGCCACAGACTGAACTAATAATAATAAATTAATTAAATCGTTCGGTTATTAAAATTTCTAGTACGAGTATAATTTGCATTACGGCCGAAGTTCGTTTTAACTGTGTTTGTAATTTGTAACTGTAAATCATGTAATTTGCACGCACATGTTTTCAGGGGATTTACAAGAACAGATGACACACCGTACAGAACCAAATAAACTAATAAACAACAAAGCTAAAAAAACTAAAATATAAACGATTCGAGATTTTTTATTTTTTCTTACGTTTATTATTTACATCATACTGTTTGGTCTGCATCAATATTACGTATTGATTTGTTTGTGTTTCAAGTTTGGTTTGTTTGAAAATTTCACCCACGCACCTTCCGCAATCCACATAACAATCGTTATCAGATTTACACAGTTCATAATGATAATGCAATGGTAGTAGCTGCCGGTAAAATCGCGCACCATTCCTAAAATCCAACCTCCGGTTAAAATACAGAAGCCGTTGACCATCAACTCCATTCCGGAGGCTGATGGAAGTTTGTCCAAAGCGACGTGTGCCGGAATTATAAGTTTCATGTACACTCTTCTGATTCCTTTGGAAATTCCGAGTGCTGCGGCAACACCCACTAGGATGAAGAAGTCGTCAAATAGGACGAGACCTAGAGAGTTAATACTGTCAGTTCAAGTGCCGTAAAACCGTGCTGGGGTTTACAAAATCGAATGGCGACGTGAGCGACTAGAGTTAGAAGATACATGTCTCTGGGAGAGTTCTTGAGGAGGTCGCCGATGTACGGTGCGAGAAAGCGGAAGAGAATGTCGCTCGCTGCCAAAACCGACATAAAAGTCGCTGTTTGGTCCGTGCTCAGACCAACGTCGTCCAGAATGAACGGCGTAAGAAGAGTGAAGTTGATGTCGACGAACATCACCAGCGACATCCCCAAGAGAATGTTAACGAAGACTTTGTCTTGCAGCAAGTCCAAGTCGAAGAAATCGGTGATTTTTGTGAGGAAACTCTTCGTTCGTTCCTCTTCGTTCTCTGACTTGGACACGTCTTGCGGGACTGGAACACGAGTATTATGAACGCGAGTCGTGGCTCGACTTGGACGAGTGCGATGTATGTGCTAAACTATGTAAAAAGGTTCAACAATATTCAGTTTAGCACACCCACCCTCTCACCTCTTTACTTTCGTCTCCGCGTGTTAATTCTTCGGCATCTTCCTTCATGTGCCACTTTACTGGTTGAAGAAGCAGAGCTGTGGGGAAGAAATGGGCACAGATGCCACCGAAAATAAGCATTACTCCGTGGGCGTTGTAGAATTTCATCAAGAAGGTGATTAATTGCGGGAAGAGAATCGGTCCGAATCCCGTAACGGTTACTGTAATGCTTATGGCTTTGTTCCTTCGCTTCTTGAAATAAGTGTTGAGAGCTAGCGTATAAGCCGATTTGCACAACCCCACTCCTAAAGCTGAGGAAACTTCATTATAAATCCAATCATCCCTTCGGTGATGACCTACACGCGATTAATCCGTAGAAGATTATAAAACACTGGAAGCTGTGCGAAAACGCCGTGCAAGTGATGCCCAAAAAATATAAAACCGCTGAAAGGAGGGCCAGCTTCCGGTAGCCAAACATTTTCAAGAGAACCCCGTTGAGGACCCCCGTCAGCATTCCGAAGGCCGTGTGCAAGTTTACAATCAAGGCCACCTGACTCGCCGATAGTCCGAGATTGTTGAATGTGTCCTTGAAAATTAGACCAAAACAACTCGACAGCGGGATGTAAATGAACTAAAACGCAACGGTCGGTTTTCAAAGACCGATTTCAAGGACGGGCGACTTACGCTGTTGAGAGCCATGGCGAAGGCCACCACCCACCCGTAGCCCCCATCTGGGGGTAGTTTATTTGTCCCCGATTGCTTGTCGCGGGCGTTTTTCATCACGAAGTCGTCGGTAGGGTTAATTAGTTTGCGGAGCAATGTTGCGCGCCGCCGTTTACTCAATTTTGATAACACTGCGATTACAATTGAGAATAAAGTCCGGCTAAGAACTCATTGTGTGAATATTTGATTATTTTTTATTTTAAAACCTTATCTGCACTACTCTTAAATCTGTGTCAACACCATTAAGTGTGATTGTTACATTTACTCCTTGTTTTCCGTGAAATACATTGTTAAAAATAAGCGCCCTAAATTGTTTGATACGCATGTGGTAGATTGGTTCGTTCGCCATATACCGGGAGGAGTAATAAACACCAACTACTATTATATAGTCAAGTTAAAGGATTTTTATTCAATTGACGAATAACGTAATGTATGTTGTTGTGTTTCAATTAAATTTATTAGAAGAGACGTAAGAAAAAATAAACGACTTGTCCTTGTATAGTAGGCATAGAGTTGTAGGTTTTGTAACTTTCAACAGACAATAATTCATTATATTATATAATTAAATATAATTTATTTCTGCAGTCACATTGTTATTAGTTTTATGCTTTCAGATACAAACGAGGAATTAGAATAGTTTCTATGGTCCTATGGTTGGTAGTTTAGGTGCTTACCGATTCTATTATATTATTATGTTTGTATTTATTAGTAATTTGTGACAAATTATTAAATGGGAGTGCGTTTAAATTAAATGCATCATTACACTTCGGCAATAAGCTAAAATAGTATTTGTTTTGAAGTCAAATTGTTGGTAGTTAAAACAGCACAAAAATTTAAAAAACGGATTTAGAAAAAATATACATTCCAGTGGATAGTTGAGGTTTAATTAATTTTGAATCACGACCATACTAAACAGCTAAAGCTACAATTTTTTTTATTAATCGTACAAATAATGACAATTGGCGTAGTTGTAATGTTCGAGTCCTAGGCTCGGTAGTTCATTTTTACGAAATGTTTTACATTTGTTTTGTGTAAATTTTGTGGTTATGTTTGACCAAATACTATTCAAATAACCGGTGTTAGATTGTAAACTTTTTGTGTGTTCTTAGTGACTCCAGTCCGTTTCAACATAGAAATGGAACCCGAACAAAAAGTTACGGACAAATCTGATTCGTATGTCGTAAAGTACGCCACATAACCTCCAAATCCCCAGCATTGATTGTGTACTTTTTAAGGGCCACGAACGTCCCTTTGGAGTTTTTCCAAAACAGAGACGCGGCCAAACGCTACTTCCGCCGTTTCGGCAAATTCATACTCCTCGCCTTCCGACCGAAACGTTCCAGTCTTTTTATCGAGTATGCCAACGAAGACAGTATGTTGAACGCTTTGGCGGTGGCCGGGGAATACCAAGGCCACGTTTTCCGCGTCACCAGAGTCACGGAAGCCCTAATGAAAAAAAAGAAGCCGAAGAAAGACCCGGACCCCGACTGGACGGACGATCCGGACGTCAAATCCGAACTACAAGCTATGGGGGCGTTTGGACCCACACGAACGTACGACTTACGAGCTGAAGGTGACTGTATTATACTAAAAACAAACGGCGTGACGTTCAATTCGCAGCTATGATCGTCGATTCACCCCCGGAACCCGCACGCCGTTGGAAGAACCCCGCGAAAAAAAGCGGCGAACACTCGGACTTGCTTAAAATCATCCGACAACAAGCTTCAACGATCGAGGAAAAATACCGCATATTAGACGCGCGCGACAAGCTGATCCGCATCAAAATGAAGAAGAACATTGCACTAAGTAAGGCCACCGTGGGCACTTGTCCGGACATGTGTCCGGAAAAGGAGCGTCTAATGCGCGAGACCCAACACCAAGTAGCGCTATACGAACAAGAAGACGAGGGCAAAGCCATGAACCCGCGCCTCGCCGTCAAACAATACTCGCGAAGCTCGGCCGACCAGGAAGCCCCCTTGCCCCAGGAACTGCGCCCCGTGCACGTTTTACAAATGACCATGGGCTATCTCTTGCACCGCATCGTCGACTTGTGCGACTCGCCCGACGTCAACACAGCCGAATGGTATCATTTTCTGTGGGACAGAACGCGCGGCATCCGCAAAGACATCACCCAGCAGGAGTTGTGCTGCCAGGGCTCGGTGGAGCTCGTAGAGCAATGCGCCCGCTTCCATATATTTTGCTCGGCGCGACTTGTCGCTGAAGACCCCGCCGTGTTTGATCAAAAGATTAACACCGAAAACCTGACCAAGTGTCTGCAAACGCTCAAATACATGTACCACGATTTGCTGTTGAAAGGCGAGAGTTGCAGCAACGAGGCCGAGTTCAGGGCGTACGTCATTCTGCTCAATTTGAACGACGGCAATTTCATGTGGGAAGTGCAGCAGCTGCGCGACCTGATTCAAAAGTCGGACGAGGTGAAGTTCGCTCTGGAGGTGCACTCGTCGCTGGATAAGCGCAACTACGTCAAATTCTTCAAGCTGGTGGAGTCGACCACCTTTTTGAATGCTTGCATTTTGATGCGGTATTTCGTCCAAGTGAGACTGACTGCGATCAAGACGCTGCTGAAGTCGTACTCGCCTCGCGTGTCTCAAGCGTCGCTTCCCGTCCCTTATTTGACTAAAATACTCGCGTTCGAAAGCACCGAAGCTTGCATTGAGTTCTGCGAGACTTACGGACTGTACACGGACGTGGAGCGATCAAGAATCGTTTTGGACATGCCGAGTTTTTCTGCGCCCGAATATCCGTACGTTTTGGACCGCGCCTTCAAGCTGGTGGAGTCTAAGCGCAGAAACCTCGTCGGGGAGGTCGTGTGCGGCAAACAGCTGCCCGAGAAGACGTACGAAACACACGTCCCCCAGGATAGCTTCGACTCGGACGGGTTTTTATTGTACGAGGAAGTGGACTCGGGGGAGCGGAACGACGAGGAGACGACGAAGCGAACCGCGCCATCCACGAAGAGTCTATTTGTGATGACACAACCGAAGCTCGCACCCGTCAATAGTGTTTTTGGAAGCGCGCCCGTTGAAGAAGTCGTCACCGCAGGCGACAGTTTCAAGCGTGAAGTCGACGACGAGGAGCGGAAGCGACGCGCCGAAGAAGCGAAACGCGAAGAAGCGGAGCGGTTAAAAAGAAAACACGAAGAGGAGCTCAGACTGCGACTGGAGCAGCAGGAGCGGGAACGTCGCCGTCTCCGTGAAATCGAAGCAATTCGTTTAGTGAAAGAGCGGGAGCGCGCGGACTTGGAACGGAAGCGCGCGGAAATTGAAAAAGCGCGCGCGGAAGCGGAACGAGCGCGCGCGGAAGCGGAACGGAAATACGCGGAAATTGAGCGGAAACGCGCACTTTTGCTGCAAGAACGTCGCAGAGACAACGAAATCAAAGCGGCGGTCGCTTGCACGGTTAAACACTTACTGGAGGCGGTTGAAGAGGACGTGAAGAGACGGAAGTTGGTGGAAATAGCGGAGCGAATCGCGCGTAGGAAGCTCAAAAAAGCGGTGGACAAGTGGAGAGAGAACAGCAGAAGAAAGCGGAAGCGCAAAGCTTTGGACTTTAATCCGTTGTGGTGCGGCGCGCGAAGTCTTCAAGAAGAAGTGGACGAGTTGAAGACTGTCAGTCAGAATTTGGTACTGGCTAGTATTAAGCGGTACAAGCGTGGGGTCCCCTTCGAGGCGCATTTGAAAGAGAACGACGACGGCGACGTTAAAATCGACTTGTCGCGTTTGTATAAATCGCTGACGAAGAGGTTGTTGGAGGTCGACGAGAAAGTGCAGCGGGAGTTGTTTTGGAAGGTGACGATTTCGCTGCCGGACGACTTGGAGTTTAAAAGCGGTTTAAACCACCTGGAGAAGACTTTAGACGGTTACGTGAGATGGAGCAAGACGGGATCGACTACAGTCTTGGTGGAGCAGAGTAAAACCGTCCCCACCGTCACCTATTGCTTGGAAAAGCAAAAGGGGTTGTTGGTGGCGTCCAACAACGAAACCCACGGCTTCGTTTTCTTCGCCCACGATATCAACGACGACTTAATGAAGCGCATCGTTGAAAACTTGCAGAATTTCGGGTTGTTTGTTAAAATCCCCATAGTGCTAGCGTTGGAGCGCTACGACAAGAACGACTCCAACTTGAAAGCGCTCAGCAACGAAGGAATCATATCCGACTACTTAATAATCGTCGACAGATTCACGTCGAAGAATCTCACTAACATGCTCCAGGAAGCGCTGTTGTTCCTGTCGACGAGAGTGGAAAAGTCGCCGCCTTTACAACTCGACACCCTTCACTCCTTTCTAATGAAACACCTCTGCAGCGGTTTGTGGAAGCGCGCCAATAGCTTCGCCAAATGGAATTCGAACTACAAGAACTGTCTTAAGAATCCCAACACGGTTATTTATTTATACAACGAAGCGCTGCAGCGGCTCAAGACGATTTGCGTGTACAAATCGCGTTCGGAACACTTGAAATTTCCTCGTATTTTTAAACAGTTCCTACGGAACGAAATCCCCGACTCGTTGCCTTGCGACTACAAGTATTTCCCCACGTTCTGGGACCACCCGGACTACAACAAACACCTGGGTTGCGTCTTCGACAGTTTACGATTTCCAAATTTGTTGTCGGATTGGCCCCCGCGCGACCCAATCGAGCTAGAAACGAGCGTTTTGGACTACTGCAAGCGACTCGTGAAAAATCCCACTAGGTCTTTTTACAAGGCCATGAGCATAGTCCTGAGGGATATAAATCCCCACGTTAATTTTAACGACGTTAAAGACGTCGTGTGGACCGAAATCGTCGAAGTGTTGTGTTTGGAGAAGCTGCACGAAACCGATTTGTCGCTGTACGGGACCGGGTTCGTAAACCAGTCGATTTACAACAAACTGGTCGTCGTCTACGACGTTAATTCGGTCGAGGAGTTCGCCACGAGCGACTGGTTCTACGTCAACCACCCGATTGTTAAGCAAAAAATTTCACAAAACTTTGAGGGTGAAACCGTTGAGACCGCTTCCAGTGAACAGGAAGACGAAGAGGTGGACATCGACGCGATTTACAACAAACTTACGCGGCCCAGAGGCGTGGATGTGCGTCTAATAAGTTCGGAAGTAAGCGGCTGTAAAAAAATGTTGTCGGACCTGGAGGAGTCTGTAATGATTCATAGGAAAATTTTGGAAAAGTCCGGCGATCTGTTGAGGACGATTCTAGACGAAAGTTGAGTTTTGTAAATAGAAATGAGGAGAGTTTCGTGGTTTTATTTCAAGTCCCAACACAAATTAAAACGAAAAAACGGTTTACAACTCGTCCCCACGAGTGTATTTGGAGTTCTTTTTGTCCTTCCACCCGTATGACGGCGGACAGTAACACGCCTTCTTCTGGGCGTCCATGTATGCTTTGCAGCCGAGCGTCAGCGTCCCCGTGAATAGCACCTTCGCTGCACCTTTACAACCTACCAGATTTACATCCGCATTTGTTGAATTGATTTATGAAATGCACAGACCTTTAACGATGGTGGTGCCCGCCACGGTTTCCTCGTACGAGTCGCAGTATCGATACAAACACCGCTTGAACTCCAAGTCGCACTTTTCCTTGTCGTTGTTGCAAATGTCGTAGCAGATGTCGTGCCGATCGCAGCACTTTGTCATCTCGCCCACCGGCAAGTAGTCGGTGTCGATTTTCACCCCCAGCGAGCCGCACCCGTCGGCTGAGGGCACGTGGTTGCGGTTGGGTTTAGGGGGGGCTCCTGCAATTCAAACCGTTAGTCGTAACCACCTCGCTTATGCTCCTCACCGGACGGACACTTGAACACGCAGTTTTCCTCAACCGCCGCATCAAAGATGTCGTTGAGATTCCGAAATCCCTTCGCTAGTCTTATGACGTTGTTGAAAACATCTCCGAAGACTGTTTCGGCGCTGAGGACGGCGTCGCGCAAATTCGTCAGGAGCCCAGATCCGTAGCCGGTGTATACATAACCGAGGAAGGTGAGAACGTATATTGCTACTTTACCGTACGGTATGTCCATTATTCGCTAATTGGCAATTGAGACAACTTTGCATTTCGATGACTAGTTTGGAAGTGAGGTTAGGTCACGACGAGTTGACAGCTGACGTTGACAGGTCGCCACTTGATTGGTCCGTTCGCGCGTTGGGAGCGTCTGATTGGACGCTAATTTTAATGTGAAATTTTTAAAAGTAAAATTAAAAACTATTTATTTCGAGGCCGGGCGATTTGTGCGTCAATCCGTCTCGTTTGGCCGGCGTTCAAGACGACTAGGTGCGCGTGGCTCAAAATAATAAACATGACGGTCGAAGGACGGGGTTGACATAGAGGGCCCCGCTTTCTAGAAAGTCGGCGGAAAAAAAGAAAACAAAAGACTGTGCGGCTGGTTGTGGCTAAGCAGACGCAAGTCATCGCGGCCTCGCCTTAATTCCGCGTCGTTTTTACGCTTTTACGATATTGCCGGTTGTTAGTGGCGCAGATTAAAATTATCAGGTGCGATTTTAATAGCGGTCGGGGACGGAAGGACGACGCAGCGTGTGTGGCTTAAGTCACTTCCTGTATGACTCTTGATTTTTGACAGACGTCAACGACCCAAGTTCGTGCGATTAAAAATAAACGTGCGCTTTCCGGAACACGGGAAAATAAGACGCATTCCGGGTAGGAAAACAAAGGGATTTGGCGGCCAAGTGCACTTTTAAAATAGAATTCCGAATTTCCCAAACTCATGAAAATACGGAGCGCGCGCAGTCACCTTGCGGGAGCGAGACGGGGCGATGTTTTGGGCGCGTGCGAGCGAGACGGTGACAGAGTAGTGTTATCGAGTTGTTAGGTTAGACTGTGACAAAACAAAGAACCCCAGTGTGATTTTGCAAATATTCTAATGTCAATTTGGGATCTCAGCTGTTGGAGGGTGATTGACTTTTCATTTTCGTCGAGTCTCTGATTTTCCGCACATTTTCCGCGACAGTTTCCCCGACAAAATTATACAGTGCGATCGTGCGAAGTGAAAGCGAGTGAAAATGAGCGAACTGTCGCAGGAAGAGGTGAGGTTTAGGTTAAGTTTTTTCGAACGGTGTTATCTGCTGCTCGCCCCTTTTTTCGCTTCATTCTTGTGTTGGTTGGATGCAGATGCGTCGACGGCGTTTGGCACGTCTGGCGGTCCTCGACAACGTTTCACCCTCGAACTCGGTGTCGCCTCCGGTCACCCCCATCTCGCAGTCGCCCGTAAACACCACGAATCAGACGCAGAGCCCCCCGGGGACTCCCATCGACGACAAGTGTTTCAGCGACGCAGTCTTGAAACGGCCCAACGACGACGACAACAACAAAGAAGTCAGTTACGAGCGACCCAAGTGCGATGGGGTGTTCCAGGTGCCCAGCAAACCCATCGACATGCCGACCTCTTCTAAGAACAGGACGAGGGGGCCGCCCCAGCGTAGTGATTCCGAGACGAGTTCCATACACATGGAAGTGGATGAAGTCAGCGGCAGTGCGGACAAAGCGGGGGCCAACACCGACGTCGACTCGGGGTTTGAGAACATGGAGGTGGGTGTGACTTGCACTAGTATTATCAATCCTCCT
The DNA here is from genome assembly GCA_964023215.1 of Eledona agricola. Lineage (NCBI taxonomy): Eukaryota > Metazoa > Arthropoda > Insecta > Coleoptera > Tenebrionidae > Eledona > Eledona agricola. The sequence goes on from OZ026859.1 coordinate 3,379,943, forward strand.
TTTGTCATTTCTCTTTCTGGAAAATTTTAAGTGCTTATTATCAGTATTTCATAAACATTATCTATGACAATATGGTCATGTAAACTCTTTCAGCAACTTGTTTTACACTTCTCAAATTGTTTTTCTTTTATCCATTCATATGCAGGAGCTATATCAGCTAAATTATTTTGAATTACATCAGCTTGACTTTAAAAAAACTAAAACTCGTGAGGCCATGGAATCTAGCTTTTGTTTATTTTTTCCAATGTAGACGTTTGAAACTGAAATAATGACATTTGACAGGTGGTGTCATTAAAAAAATGTTCTCAAATGACGTCTAAACCAAGACCACAGTAGGAGATGGTACCTATCAAAGAAGGCACACACACATGCATTGTGTTTAAGACGGTTATTAATAAAGAATTTAATTGAATTCAAGTTTCTGCAACTCAAGGTCGAAATTGTGGCACACTTTTTCGAACGTCAAAGTTATTCCATGGCCAACGCAGCTTGCGATTTTTTTTTCGAACGCCCTTTGAACAAAACACTAACTGCAGAGTGAATAAAAACCGAAGCTTAGGAGGGCATGGATTCAAACTTGTGTGTTTTATTTCACAGTGTAGAATTTTGTCAGAAGATGGAATCCGTTAAAGAACACACGTGTCGTGTCTGAAACAGTTGTCAGCAGAAAAATTGATCCCAAATTTATCCGACCCAAGGCCGAAAATTCGCTACGCTCGAACGATTTTCAAGGTCCATGGTCTACGCAGCCCCGTTTTATTTTTATACGCACGTTGTATTGAGCGAGCAAAAAAAACACGAAGACTCTTGTTTTCGCTTTATTTTTTTACGATGTATATCTGACGTTCTGAAATCATGACAGTTGACAGGAAGTCAATTTAATTAAAAAGAAACAAAAATGTAATGAATGCAATACAGTTCAAACTTCAAATATCTATTAACAAATAAACATTATGACAATAAACAACCTTATGACGTATCCGAGTCCTAATAGAGAAAAGAGTGACGGATAATTTTCTCTATTATTTTCTTTGTATGGCGAGTCGAGTTTAATACAATTGTTTCAACGTTCTTTCAATAAAAACTTTTTTGTCAAATAACTTCTGTTACATTAATTTGTTACCTTTGCAGAATTCATGGGAAAAACATTCCATCATGCTAAAAAATAACTGACTAATACGTTCAAATATCAATTTAAAATTTTGGCAGGATATTGCTTTTATTAAAGTCTAAATCGTACAATCCATAGTTTTTAAATTGGACCTTATCCTTTTGCCGTGAAACACATTTAATCGTTTTTCTCAGTTCTGAGATTCTTGGAATGACATCATTTCTCCAATCAGCTATTCAATTGTTTGATATCTAACACTGGCCACAACAACCATAAATTAAAATTCAGACATATATTTTCATTAACATCTCTTTAATTACACCACTTTGCTGTTTTTTTTTTAATGTTTTATTCATACACCAAATTATTATACCAAGTGTATTTTCGCAATACATCGTACAATTTACTGCGTGCGGTAAAAGTACCGCATCAGTTTAATATTTCATAAATTGTAAATTATACAGCAAACTGTTCTTAACAAAAGTTTAATGATACATCATCATGCTTAATTAATAATAATAATAATAATAATAATAATAATAAATCGTCTTTTATTGCAGTGAAAAATATTTACAGCAATGTGGCGAAACCTCAGGCTATTCTTACTCTTAACCACAAAAAACACAAAACAAAAATTAAAAATTACATAAAATAAAAACTACTTTTTAGATTTTTGTTCTTCAAGCAGAGAGATGATGATTATTGTTCGGTATTTGTTAATACTTTTTTCAAGGGCTTCTTAAAATGAAGAATAAGAAAATGTCAACAAATGCAAGATTAGTTTTGTGTACGCGAATATGAAACAGGTGCCAACTGAATGTTTGCAAAGAAAATAAAACTACAAAAAATTGTTTAAAAAATATGTGTGTGGAAAATGTTTCTTTGAGGACCCAATAATTTACAAAATATGCGGTGAAATAATTGAATAAAGTTTGCATATTATACGTTTCTGAATTTTGGATCCCATTGGGAATGTTTAGTTTTTTCTGTATTATTTTTGTTATTTTGTAATTTCAAAAATAAACAATTTGGAATCATTATTTAAAAAAAATGCCTTATTCATACACAAAATTATTATACTAAGTGTGTTTTCGCAACACATCGTAAAATTAACCGCGTGCGGTAAATTTTATCAGTTTAATATTTTATAAACTGTAAATGATACAACAAAAGGTTTTTAACAAACGTTTTTTGATACATCATGCTTTATTATCGTTCAATGCTTGTGAATATTTTTTCCAAGGCCTTTTTAAAGAGAAGAATAAAAAAATATCAACAAATGCAAGTTTAGTTTCGTGTATGCGAAAACGCAACAAGTGCCAGCTGAGTGCGAAAAAGTTGTTTGAAAAATACAAATATGTCGTATTCAATATTTAAGTATATTTATTGAAAACTTCATTAAATTACACATTCTTGATTTTAAATGCACTCCAAAAAAAATATAAAAAAAATCACTTGCATAATTTTAAGATAGTAGAACAAAGTACACACAAAAAATATATGAGAAACAAATGTCTTATTCATCATACTGAGAATCCTAATTCAATCCTCGAATCATCCAAATCAACATTTGACTTTTTCTCTTGTTTCTTTTGCTTTTTTTGAGATTTTTTATTAGCATTTATCATTTTTCCAATCAGCTATTCAATTGTTCGATGTGTAACTGTGGCGCCAACAACCATAAAATAAAATTGGGGGCAAAATCGAAATAAAGATAATGAATATGTTAAAATAACTGACATATTCTGCTTGCAAGCTAGCGAAGAAAGGATTTTTGATTTTATTTTGTATTTTTGTAATTTTTTTATATTTTTCTTTTTGTACTAATTTTTCTTCATATTTTCTTTGACCACACTTATGTAACTCACGTCGTCCATTCAATTTGTTGAAGAAACGTCTCTTTAAACAACTTTTAACACCACATTGTCCTTATTTTTAAAAGTACGTTTTCAGGTTGGAGTAAATTGTATCGAAAAATCGGTTTAATTTTCTTCTATTCAGTCTGCCATCAATAAAGTAAGGTCTGACTGGACGTGATCTTAAAATTTCATTCCACACATTAATATTAGCACTCATGTTTATGGCCAATCGTGTGGGAAAAATTAGAGCGTTCATCATAATAACAGTGAAAATTAACTATGTTCAATACGCCGTTTTTATGGACTGGGAACAGCACAAAATCGAAACGGAAAAATATTTAAGCAGAAACAAATCGACTTTGGAAGTCACTTCACTTCACTTAGTTCTGGTAAAGACTCGACTTTTTATTTTTTCTCGAGATTTTCCGTTTTCTACTTATTCCTTTTCTTTGGTTGGTTTTAGTTATATCCGGATGTTCCACTACTGAAGCAATGCAAAAATGTGTACTCTATTCATCAAAGCGGTGTTCGGTCTATTTATTTATTCATAAGCAACTCTCAACTATGTATTTATTTGCATGGTGCCACCGGGAAAAAGTGCTCTTTGCCTTGTTCAATTTTTAATAACATGCTGTCCTACCTTTCCGAGACATGAGTTTTAATTTTTTGTGTAATTTTAATGTAATGAAATAAAAAATCACGTGCTTTGTATTGTAATTATAACTGCATAAAAAGTACGCTTCCTAGAAAAACTAAATGTAATAATAAACACCACAAGTGGACGAGATGAGTTTTAATTTTTTTTTAAATCATAATGTGTACTTTGCATCTAATGAAATAAAAAATCACGGGTTTTGTATTGTCATTATGACTGCATAAAAAGTACCTAATAGCAAAACTAAATGATAAATAAACACTATAGGTGGACGAGACCGAGATGCAGAAGAAAGACGTTCCGCGACAACGAACTTCGTCTTCATCGACCGAAGTCACGGAGGAGCAGCTCCAGTCCACCGTTCTGCGCATCCTGCATTCCACATTCGACAAGCCGAGCGAGAATTGCCTCTACCTGCCCCAAACCAGCGCCGATCTCAAGTCGAACCCCTCGATGGCGATACGCGACATGATCTCCAACGCCCTAATGGAGATTTTGGAGCAAATCTCCTCGGGCCGCAATCCGTTCAAGGTGCCGAGTGTCGGGGACGCGGCGGACACCAGCAGCATAAGCTCGCTGAGTCCGTCGCCCAGTCCGAGTCGCAGCTGTCCGCTGCCGACGCTGCCCACCAAAAAGACGGACATCGGCGACGACCCCATGAGCTTGGCTCTGAACTACTTGTTCGAGTGTTATAAACGGGTGGGCGTCGAGAAGCGCAACCATCCGAAGAAGTCGAGCGTGCCGCCGCTGAGCGACGTCCTCACAGAGGCCGGGGCCCAGCTGGTGCACCACACCACTGTCCTCCTCAACGGCTACGTCATCCCGAACGAAGAGCTGTACAAGTTCGGACGGTCGCCGCTGTTGGCGCCCATCATCCAGGACAAGGTCCCGAGAGGGTTTCTCGTGGAGCTGGTGACGCGCACGCACACCAACGACAAGCTGTTCGCGTCCGTCTTCAGTCCGATTCTCCAGGGCCTGTACCGGATGATGCAGAACGCGAGCGTCGTCGGCGAGCAGCACCGGATTCCCATACAGGCGCTGTTCGACCTAGTGGACATCCGGTGCGGGTCGCGGCCCATCTGCACGCTCGTCACCCGCCAGCTGCAGTTCGCGAACGAGCCCTGCACGCCCGCGAAGGGCCGCGAGTTCGCCCGGATCTCGTTCCTGGGGCCGTTCCTGTCCGTTTCGGTGTTCGCGGAGGACGAGCCGAAGGTCGCCGAGAAACTGTTCTCGGGCAACTCGACGAGCGACGAACGGTTGAACCACACGCTTCAGCTGGAGCTGGAGAACACGCGCTTCCTCCTGCACTGCATTTTCCATTATCTGCTGGCGAATCCGGAGAGTCGCGACGCGTGCCTGAACTATCTGGCGAGCGTGCTCAAGTACAACGAGAAGAGGTCGCAGCTGCAGACGGAGGAGAGGTCGTTGGCGGGGGACGGGTTCATGTTGAACCTGCTCAGCGTCCTGCAGATGCTGTCGGCGAAGATCAAGCTGGACAAGATGGATTTTCTCTATCCGTTCCATCCGGATAGTTTGGTTTGCGTGAAGAACGACACGAGGTTGAAGTACAGCTCGCAGGAGGTGACCGCCTGGCTCGACAATTTAGGTATGTGCTGGTTTAAAAACTTCCACACCAAATCGGTTGTATTATTTTGTGCGCGTTTATATTCTAATTGAATCGATTATTGTTGCAAGTGACGTTTTTATGTCATTTGTTATTTTGAAGGTGACCAATCGTTTAGTGTCAAGGGGCTTGTATTATCATAGTATGTACTCAGAATTCTTGCACAGTGAGTGGCAAAAGTATGGAAATATTCTTTAAATTGAATGACATATTTTTTTTTATTGTCGGAGTTTGGTTTATAAAAATACAAATTTTTGTATCAATCTAATAGACATTTGTTTTGCTGTAATGATGTCATCGGTGTGTTTTTCAAATGAGAAACTTGAATTTTTTTTGGCGATTTTGGTGACCCTTTTAATTCTTACATAAGGAAATATTTGGGAAAAAGACAATTGAAAGCTTAAAAAAATTATTTTATTACAAACAAAAACAGCTAAAAAGCTCAAGTTAGAACAAGTGGGTATAATCGAACAATCAAAGAAGTGTCAATTTTTGCCTAAAGTATCATTTACATAGACAGTAGTGGAACTGTATCGCTAACCGTAGAGCTAGTGTAGAAGTTAAAACAGTGTGTTCCTTATGTATCTGTTCAGAATGATTTGAGGATAAGTAACAGTAGTGGGTTGTAGTGTAAAAGTTTGCAAGGTTCAAGCTTTTACGGTTACCACTCCGTTCAGAATCTACACCAGCCAATCAGATTGCGTATCACCCCACTTTAAAATCATCAGCTGGCTTCTAAACGTCAAAATTTAAAACATAACCTATAAATACGAAACCCCTGCGAAGTTCTAACACAAACGTAACACAAATACCAACAATGAGTAGTGGTTTGACACTTGCTTTTCCTTTGTGTACAAACTACAATCTGAAAGAGCGCGATTTACGCATGTGTCATATTTGGCAGAAAAGCACACTACTGTCTATGTAAATGGTTTGGGCTGTAGAAGTTCCACTACAACACTTTTCCACTACCAATTACAATACTGATCTACACTACTTCCTATGTAAATGAGCCTTAAATTTACTTTAAATTTTACTAATTTTGGATTGACTCACAAAATATCCGCCACTTTGCATTAAACATATTGCACACTTCTTATAAAGATCTTCTTCGGGATTTTGCACACTTCTTGGTTCTGCTTCGCACCCAATAAAAATTAAAATTTATATGCTTTGTGTTTCTGTTGAATGTGGCTTTTTGAGAGAATTTTGTAAAACAAATGACACGAACGACTGAAATTGAAACTTCTTTGATTGTTTGATTTTACCCACTCGTTCTAAGTTGAGTTTTTGAGTTGTTCTCGTCCGTAATAAAATTAATTTTTTCAACTTTCAATAATCTTTTTCTCTTTCAATAATTCCCTCATGTTATAATTTTGAATTTCGGGGCATTAAAAATCAAGAAAAAATAAGGGGTTTCCATTTTGAAAAAAAATATAGACTGTGTCAATACTCGAAAACAAATGATTGTTAGGAATTTTACAACTAAAATTAGATTTATAAAAAATGCAAAATAATAATGAAAAAAATAACGTGCGTTCAAAAAAAAACGAGGCTGCGTTGGCCATGGAATTTATCGGCTTTTCAGTGTAGAAATCATAGAAAACATAAACATAGATTTGACAAATGTCAAGATCTGTCAGTTTAAAATTTACCATCGAAATAAAACGGCCCAAACGCTAGGACAGCTTAATTTTATTTTTAATAATCATTGGTTTTTAAACCTTCGAATCCAAGCAAATCCGAACCTTTTTTTTCTAATGTATATTGTGTAATTTATAACTCACTAGTGGTCAACGTTCGTGTTTAACTATATATACTTGGCGTTGGCCATGGAATTTATCGGCTTTCCAGTGTAGAAACCATAGAAAACATAAACATAGATTTGACAAATGTCAAGATCTGTCAGTTTAAAATTTACCATCAAAATAAAACGGCCCAAACGCTACTACAGTTTAATTTTATTTATTAATGAGCCACCTTATGACATAAAAATGTTACTTACGACGTCATGTATTTTTGTACAATGACGTCATCATTGGTTTTTGAACCTTCGAATCCAAGCAAACCCGAACCTTTTTTTTTCTAATGTATATTGTGTAATATAACTCCCTAACGGTCGACGTCCGTGTTTAACTATATATACAACGATTTTTGAAATATTAATTGAGAATGCAGTTGCTCTTAAACTGAATTGGTAGGTCTCGAGTTGCGCATAGAGACTGATGACCCATGAAGGTTGACGGGACAAACTGAGTGCTGCCAAATATTCTCAAGACATTTTTCGGTTTTGAGACTGATTCTTCTTCATCGATCTATTCACGACTTACAGTTATATCAAATTAATGACCGTCCTGGTCGTGCCGATATTCTCCTCAACAGAAGAGAAGCTGTAACAATGAATAGATTGATGTTTGGATTCACAACGATACCGGGAAATGTTTTGCAGTTTTTTTTGATCCCATAATGATTTATCCCAATGTCAACAAGGAAGCTAACCTAAACATGAACAGACTCGAACTGACACTTTGAAATTTTGCTACACTAAATTGATGCACAAAGTTTTTCCATGGCCAACGCAGCCTCGTTTTCTTTTTGAACACACGTTAGAATTGATACATTCTGAAGTACAATTGACTAATCTGAATTTCAATTTACGATTTCCGAAATAGAATTCACTAATCTGAATTACAAGTGATATTTTCTGAACTAGTCTTGGAAAAGGTGTAGTGTGATAATCAACCGTATTCAGTAAGTGTTTTTTTTCTTGTGCAGAATCCAGTCGCCAATTCCAGGCGCCGAACTTCTCCACGATTTGCTGGTTCTTGACGTTACACTGCCATCATCTTGCACTATTACCCGCGCTCCAGAAATACCAACGTCGCATCCGAGCGATCCGCGATCTCCAAAAGCTGTTGGACGAGACCGTCGCCGCGGAGGCACAATGGAGGAACACTCCGTACGCCCACCGCAACAAACAATTTATAAAGCGCTGGCGGCAGCAGCTGAAGAAGCTCAACAAGTAAAATTAGTCTCAGTCTTTGTCTTAGTAGTCTTACGCGCGTCTTTCGCAGGTCGAAAGCGTGCGCCGACGCCGGCCTCCTCGACGAGTTCCTCATACGAAGAGCCCTGATCTTCTACAGCTCGGTGGCGCAGTTCCTGTTGAGTCTGATGACGAACACGCCTCCCGGCACTCGCACGAACGGATTGCCGCTGCCGACGGGGACGCCCGATGCGTTTTCCGCCCTGCCCGAATGGTACGTGGAGGACATCGCCGAGTTCCTGTTGTTCGCCCTGCCGTAAGTCGCGTTTTAACTCCAATCAGAATTGCAGCACTCTGTCGCAGGTACTTCCCGAAGGTGATAACCGAGAACACGGAGGAGCCGCTCATCACCTGGCTCCTGGTGACGATCTGCTCGTCCAGCCTCATCAAAAATCCGTACCTCGTGGCGAAACTGGTGGAGGTCGTTTTCGTGATACTCCCGACGTCGCAGCCGCGCTGCGAGCTCCTCTACGACCGGTTCATGGCGCACGAGATCTCCCACACCGTCCTACCGAGCGCCCTGATGAAGTTCTACACGGACGTGGAGACGACCGGCTCCAGTTCGGAGTTCTACGACAAATTCTCCATACGCTATCACATCAGTCTGATTATAAAGGGCATGTGGAACTCGCCGTTTCACCAGCCGACTCTGATTGGGGAGTCGAGGTCCGGGAAGCAGTTTGTTAAGTTTGTCAATATGTTAATGAACGACACCACGTTCCTCTTGGACGAGAGCTTGGAGAGTTTGAAGCGGATCCACGAGGTGCAGGAGCTGATCAGCGACGAGGAGAGGTGGTTGAAGTTGAGCTCGGAGCAGCAGCAGAGTCGGATGAGACAGCTGAGCGCCGACGAGCGTCAGTGCAGGTCGTATCTGACTCTGGCGCGGGAGACCGTCGACATGTTCCACTACCTCACCGACGAGATAAAAGAGCCGTTCCTGCGGCCCGAGCTCGTGGACCGACTGGCGTCGATGCTCAACTTCCACCTGCAGCAGTTGTGCGGCCCCAAGTGCAAGAACTTGAAAGTGAGGAACCCGGACAAGTACGGGTGGGAGCCGCGACGGCTGCTGTGTCAGCTCGTCGACATTTATCTGCATCTGGACTGTGATGAGTTCGCGGCGGCGCTGGCAGGCGACGAGGTAGGGCGAAAGCTGGCGTCGGCTTTTCGTTAAGTGCGTGCTGTTGTTGCAGAGGTCTTTCCGGAAGGATTTGTTCGACGACGCGGCCGCCCGACTTGAGCGGCTTTACATTAAAACGCCGGTGGAGATCGAGAGGTTCAAGGCGTTGTCGGCCAAGGCGTATCACGTGCTTTTGAACAACCAGAAGACGGACGACTGGATGGCGGAGGCGCCGGACGAGTTCAAGGATCCGCTTATGGACACGCTCATGACAGATCCGGTGCTGTTGCCGAGCGGGCAAGTGATGGATAGGGCTGTGATTATGAGGCATTTGCTCAACAGCAGCACGGATCCGTTTAATCGGCAGCCGCTGACTGAGGACATGCTGCAGCCGGGTGAGTTCTTGACGCTGGAGGCGCCGAAGAATGTTTACAGAATTCTCTGAAATGTCACAAGTGGGCCACAAACAATTTAAATTCCGTTCAAATTTGGTATACTCTGGTCTACAACTTTTTTTTTGTCACACGAAAACTTATATCAAATTTTGTGTGTACTACAGCCACAGAATGATAATATACAGTGTGGAACAAAATGGACCACTTCACTAAATTGTTATTTTTTATTTATTTAAATGATGGAGCTTCAATACTTCTACAGTGTGGAACAAAATGATTTTTATCTAGTTACCTTTGGAATCTTTTCACATGTAAATTTTCCTGCGCCGCTCTACTGTTTTTAAAGTTCATAGTTCTGTCAATAAATGACATCAATCAAATTGACAGTTATTACCATTTATTGAAGTAAATTGAATTAACAAAGCCTAAAAATGTATACCGTACTTTCATCATTGAAGCGTATTTTCGATCTGGACGCATAGTTTGAAATTTTAATGTATTTTTCGAGGTTAGGATACCGCCCTTTTTTTTGTAGAGCGGCACTTCCTATTTTTACAAGGATAATGCAAAGATAACTAGATGACAATCATTTTGTTCCACACTGTATTAATGGAAAAAAATTGACACGTCAGATTTCTTTATGACGTTAAAACATATTTTTATGAAAAGTACAAAAATCAGCTACAGTTAGACAATTATTATTTACTGTACAATAAATAATTATGATTTTCGTGAATGTTTGGCTTGTGGTAGGTCCTTTTTAAGTCTCAACCAGTAATCGGCTAACATTCCTCGACTTAATTTCCCTTGGTAACGCTTTTCTACTAAGGAAATGTCCTAATGAAATCTCTCGGCTTGTTCGTCACTTACAGCGCCCAAGTTTTCGGGAAAGAAATCCAGATGAGAGTCCAACATATGTATTTTCAAGGACATGTTACACCCCAAAACTTTGCATGAAATTATAAGTTCATTAATTAAATCTTTGTAATTTTCCGCCTCTGTGGTTTCCTAAAAAATTTTGGACGACATTAACAAAACATTTCCAGGCGGACTTTTCATGATCATTCAGTTTCTGTTCAAAATTCTTATCCTTCATTACTTCTCGTATTTGTGTACCAACAAATATTCCCCCTTTAATTTTAGCGTCGCTGAGTTTAGGGAATTTCTCTTTCAAATATGAAAACCCACTACCATTTTTTTGCATAGCCTTTACAAAATTTTTCATGAGGCCGAGCTTTATATGCAAAGGCGGTAAAAGTATGTCTTTAGGATTCACTAACATTTCATTGACATTTTTTTGTCCTGGAGTAAGTGATTCACGTTTGGGCCATACTTTTTTTGTGTAGTGACTGTTTCTGTCTCTAGTGTCCCATTCACAAATGAAACAGCAATATTTTGTGTAACCAAGCTGTAGTCCAAGCAAAACAGCAATGACTTTAAAGCATCCACAAAATTTCCAAGCGTTTACATCCATATAAAAACTATTTAATTTTACTTGGAATTAATTAAAGAAATATATTTAAATTAAAAAGAATGAAATAAATGTTAAACAAATTCTAATAGCATGATGTCAATAGAAATCATTGATGTTAACAGTGTGATTAAAAGTATATTATTTCTTAAAAATCAATAAAATTACACTTAACACATGTGCGACATTTTATTTAGAAAACAAACTGCCAAAATGTATTTTACCTACTGCTTTTTGACCTTTAAAACTTAGCATTATCTTATAGTGTTACCCACTCAACTAGATTTTATTAACTTTTATTATTTTTTCAATCTTTATAACTTTTTTAAACATTAATTTTAAGTAAAAGTAAAACATATTGCATATGAATGTACTAAGAATAACATATGCAAAAAATATGGGTCCCAATCGAAAATAAGAAAGTTGAATATCGCACAAAGTACACTACTTTACACTTACACTTCCAAATTTAAAAATATTCAGCTTGTAATAAATTATAAGCGATTTAATATACATAGTTTTTGATTTTTTGAATTTGATTTGGACCATAAATAAAATTGTAATTTGTTTATTTTTATTTTTTTTTCACTTTCAGGAAATGCTTCCTACTTATGTTTTTTAAATGGGACACCCAATAAACACCCAGTTAAAAAAATAATTAGAAAACGCTAAATATGCTTTAAAACCATTATGAGACAAAAAATGTGCAAATTGTGCTCCGTTTAAAACTTCGCTGTGATATAATCGATCAATAAAATGTTCAGCGAATGAATTCTGTAGCAGAATATTTATTTTGCGTCATCCGAACTTTATTAATTTTTTGTATGGCTTCCTTAAGAATAAAAAAATGTGTTAATAGTTCTGAAATCAGTTTTTTAGTCTGCATACGAAAATGTAAAAATATACTGGGTGTCTCATTTAAATAACAAGTAGGAACCATTTCCGGTTAAACGGAATGAAAATGTTACGTTGAGTCCAAAACGGATCTCAACATAACTTCGAATTTCTATAACTCAAGGACAAAACCTTGTTACACTCTAATCATTTACAAATGATTGCACGGCCTACTTCAAATAAGCCCTTTTATTTTCAAGTCCGTTATTTGATGTTGTCTTATTTTGTTTTTCAGTAAACGAGCTGAAGGAGCGCATCAGGATATGGAAGTCAGAAAGAACACGTTCGGCAAATTAACTTTTATTGTTTCGATATAAATATAATTTTCATATTTTTTGAATAAATTCATCGATTTGATTTGTTTTTCGACGCCCGGATATGTTGGAAGAAAGGCTGATTGTGAATCTCTCTCGATCAATTTGCATTTGTTCCTCAATTTTTAGATTAAAAACCGATCGATACTGCCAATTTTTAAAAAATGAACTCCTCAGTTGTATATCACTGCGAAACAGTTGACTTTCCCCCAATCCGGCGGATATTTTGTTGTATATAGAAGCAAACGCAAAGTGAGATGTACATTCTTCATCTAATCGAATTAATTTTATAATAAGTAATCGGTTAGTTTGTGCAAACAAATTTGATTGTTTCTCACGTTTTTCATTTAATCGTCGTACGTCGGGAGCTTGTAGGAACCGAAATAATCAAATTTATTTGTAATATCATTAGAGAAAACAAACAAATGAAATTTTTATATGAAATTTAGTGTAGTTTGTATGTAATGGGTCAAGAATAAAAATTTCTAAAAAAACCAGAACCGTTTCATTTAAAGCGCTAGTCATGCATTAAATACGGCGTGGCTCCACGAAGAAGGTCCTCAACTCCTCCTATGATTGTGCTAATCAATCGTGACCTCGCTACTCGTAAAAATCGAAAGCGGGTACTTACTCTTCATCTACCTATAAATTATTGTTCTAAGTCGATATATTTGCAGACTTTTAGTTATTGTCGATATTCAAAGTGTGAGCAAAAATTGGAAGATGCATTTGCGGGCGCAACAGCGCAAATTTCGTCTACAACTAGAAGCGTTTCGTTTACAACACCTAAAAAAGTGAAAAAAATAAAAAGAAACCGAAAACCAACCAAACAGTTTACTGTAATGTATAAAATCTCGTACACATAAATCATAATCGTATAAAACGGACACAATAAATTAGCGACGTAAAAACGAGTCTGTCTGAGCGCGACACACGATCAGATTCTTCAACACGGTGAAAAACAACTTGACGCAAATAAATATAACTAGCAGCACCTCGTACATCTATCTCTTCGTCACGTAGGGCAGCGTCGGCACCAGACTGCAGGCGAGCACGTACAGCACCCCGAAGAAGAGATTCAACTTGGCAGTTTTTTTCGGCACGCTGTGTATATCGTTGGAGCGGAACTGTTTTTCGATTTTGAAGGCGCCGGGGAGGGTGACGAGCGGTAACATGAACCATTTAGAGTACTTGAGACTGGCCACCATGAACATGATGTAGGGGGTGAAGAGGAGGAAGGCGTACAAAACGTGCGAAGCGGTGTGGCCAATGATGATGGCCAGGGTGACTATTCCCACCTTTTTGTCGGACTCCGAATCGCGGGTGTTGTTGCTAAGGAAGATGGCTTCGGTGTTGAGCGCCAGTGGAATGGCGTAGTAGATCGTGGCCCACTCCACGCGACCCGTCTGGGACATGAAAGCGAACAGCACGGATATGGGCCCGAAGAGTATTAGGATGAGCACGTCGCCCAGCGCTATGTACTTAAATCCTATGCCTCCGGTGTAGAGGAAACTCGACGACAGCCCCCCGAAATAAACCAAAGCCAAGTGCTCCATCTTGGCGGGTGAGAGTGCGGCCAATAAAATAAACCCCACGCATCCGGCGAAGTACAACAGCGCCCCCAGCGACACCACCTCGTCCTTGGTGAGGATGTGGTCCACTAAAATCCTGTCGTCGGACTTCCTATTGTCGATTCCTTTGACGTAGTCGAAATATGTGTTGACGACGTTGCCAGCGCCGTGCACTGAGACTACGGTGAAAAGAGTCAGGAGCAGGGTTGCGTAGTTAAAGTCAGTGGTGCCGGGGTACTTGTAGGCGATCGTGGAGCCCAGAAGAGTGGGCATCAAACTGGCGCTTAAAGACCAAGGGCGCAGCGCCAATACGTAACTCGACAGCTTCATCAAACCGGATTTGGTGCGGTCCTGGGGGTTCGCGCTGGCGGTTCCGTTCGTTAGGGGCTTGGTTTCGGGGGGCGCCATCGCTGTCTCAGTCAGCTCGTAAACACGATCTTGTTTTAACAACTTTAACACATTGAGCATAACCTCACTTTCGACTTTGACACTTGACACTTGCGTTTGACGTTTACCAGATGACGTATTGTGCAGATGAGAAACTCTAAATTACCTAATTTAGTTGCATGACGGATTATCAGAGGGCGCTGAATGCGGAAAATTTAATTTGAACTCCCGGAAAGTGTGCTTTTTCACACTCTCGTAATGACATGTCAGGTCAAGTAAATAAGAATTGGAACTAGAAAAAAACAACAATATTTAAATTAACAATGACTAAATGGCAAAATTTTGACAAAAAATTGTCAAATTTTTACAATAATGGCCAACTCAATCACAAAATCTAAAAAAGTCAACACTACCCAAATTTCAATATTTGGACTCGCAATGAGTAAATGCTAAAATTTTGAAAAAAATTGTAAAATTTGTAGAAGATATTTCAACATTTTGACCAAAAATTGTCACATTGTAACAAATGGCCGATTTTATGTTAAAAATGGTAAAAGTTTTACCAAAAATAACAGTATTTAGACTCGCAATGAACATAAGAGGAAATAATTTGACTAAAAATTTTTAGAAAAAAATGTTAAAACTTTGACAAAAAATGGCACCATTTTGACCAAAAATTGTCACATTTTGACTAAAAATTGTAACATTTTAACCGGAAATTAGAATTGATATTTCGACTCGCAATGACTATAATAAATGTTAAAATTTTGGGAAAAAAATTGTACAATTTTTACAAAAAATGTTCAACATTATGAGCAAAAATTGTCAAATATTGACTAAAAAGGCAATTTTTTTTAAAACATGGTAAAAGTTTTACCTGGAATTACAATAATATTTATTTGGACCCGCAATGATTAAATGCTAAAATTTTGAGAAAAATTTGTAGAAGATATTTCAACATTTTGACCAAAAATTGTCACATTTTAACAAAAAATGGCCGATTTTATCTTAAAAATGGTAAAAGTTTTACCAAAAATAACAATATTAGAGTCGCAATGACCGTAAGAAAAAAATTTTAAGCAAATATTTTGACAAAATTTTTAGTGTCCGACCGAAACTAGTTTTTACGGCCGAAACCGAAACCGAATATCGGCTTCAGTCTCAGTTTCGGCCGAAACCGAAACTGAAATTCTATGTTTTCGTGGGAAAAACAAAGTAAAAATTATCATAATCAGTTTTTATTATAATTTTTTTAACCAATCACATTCAGCCTCTGATATTTTAAGTAATCATTAATTTATCATATCATATTAATACCCCCCTTATATAAATATACTTTTTTTTAATATTATGAAATAAAATAAAAGCCACAAAACAAAATTAATGTTTTTAAAGTAAAAAGAACTCTTGTTAACAAACTACAATAAAATTCAAATTAATAAGTCCCTATCTACCATATACAACAACTAAATAAATATGTTTGATGCAAATAATCCTTCAATCGAATGTATCAAAATAAAAAGAGCTTTGCAAAACTTCCCGAATGCAGTTTCGGTCGGAAGACAGCCGAAACCGAAACTAGGCCGAAACCAGTTTTTTTGCCGAAACTAGGCCGAAACCGAAAGTTCAGTCGGACACTAAAATTTTTTTTGAAAAAATGGTAAAACTGCCAAAAAAAAGGGCTATATTTCAACCAAAAAATGGCAACATTTTGACCAAAAATTGTCACATATTGACTAAAAATGGTATCATTTTTACCGGAAATTACAATTGATATTTCGACTCGCAATTAATATAATAAATGCTAAAATTTTGGGAAATTTTTTTTACAAAAAATGTCGTGAACAACAATTGTCAAATATTGACTAAAAAGGTTATTTTTTTTCTAAACATGGTAAAAGTTTTACCTGGAATTACAATAATATTTATTTGGACTCGGATTGATTAAATGCTAAAATTTTGGCAAAATAATGACAATATTTCGACCAAAAATTATACAATTTTAACCGGATATTACAATTGATTTAGACTCGCAATGACTATAATAGATGCTAAAATTTGGAGTAAAATTTATACAAAAAATATCCAACATTTTGAACAAAATATTGACCAAAAATTACAAATTTTTTTCTAACAATGGCAAAAGTTTTACAAAAAATTATTTAGACCCGCAATGTCTGTAAAAGGCAAATTTTGAGCAAATATTTTGAATAAAAATAGTCAAATTGTAACAACGTAATCACAAAATGCTAAAATTTTGTCCACAAATGATCAGATTTTGAGTAAAAATGGCCAAAAATTATACAATTTGTAGCGGAAATTACAATATTTAGGCTCGCAATGAGGATAAATGCTACAATTTTGAAAAAAAAATGGTAAAATGTTGACAAAAAATGTCAACATTTCGACCAAAAATGGTCAAATTTAACCAGTTTTTTCCTAAAAAGTTTTCTTACGAATGGGACAAACGTTGAAATAAGTGTTCAAGGATCATCAATAAAGAAAAAACATTTTTCATTGTCCTCCAATTCGTTTCCTCCACAGCTAGCTTGATAACTTTATAAACTCTCCTCATAATTAGCGTTTAAACAACTTGTAACTTTGCCTCATCAATAATTTTTATCGAGGACCACCCAAATAAACGTTTTCTTTCTCTCGTGTTTGTCCATCTTATCATTTCCCCATGAAGTAAATCTGCAGGGACGACAATAGCAATAAATTATTTATAACAACATTCTTGCGCATGAGTCAGCGCCAAGGACGGATTTGTGTACAAATCTCTTTAAACAATTTCACTATAGTTATTTCAGTCCGCCGGTATCGACATAAACAAAATGTTGCTCGCAATTCTCGTGACCATTTTTCTCCTAGTTATCCTTTACAGAAAGATAATAAAACCGGCAAAGTACTGGGAAGACCGAGACGTGATCCACGTGAAGTCCTGGCCTCTGGTGGGCTCCACATGGGACTTCGTCTCAAGAAAGAAGCACCTCGTCGAAGTGGTCGACGCCATTTACAACACATACCCAACTGAACGGTTCGTTGCACAAACCACGACAAAAACATTGTCAAAACTTCGATTGCAGATTCCTGGGTTACATGCAGTTCACCACTCCCGTGCTCATGCTCCGCGACTTGGATTTAATAAAGCAAATCACGGTCAAAGATTTCGATCACTTCGTCGATCACCTCGCTTTTGCCAATCTCAAAAACGACCCGCTTCTCTCGAAAAGTATCATAAGTCTTACTGGCGAAGACTGGCGCCGGTTGAGAGCCACTCTCAGCCCCGTCTTCACCAGCAGCAAATTGCGGAGCATGCACTTCCTCATCTCCGACTGTGCCCAAACGTTTACGCGTCACTTCCTCCACCAGGACTTCGTGGCGGTCGAAATGAAGGAATCGTTTTCCAAATTTGCAAACGACGTAATCGCCACGACGGCTTTCGGTATTTCAATCGATTCCGTGCAGGACCCCAACAACGAGTTTTTTAAAATGGGCAACAAGTTTCAAAAGACCAGCGTTTGGTTGTTGGTGAAGGTGTTCGTGATGCACACGGCTCCGTGGCTTGCCAACGTAGCATTTTAACACTTCCGTCAACTGACTAAACAAACAACCGTTTCAGTTGTTAAAGCTGCAAATATTTACAGACGACGTTAGCACCTTCTTCAGGTCGACAGTTAAAAGTAATATGGAGAAACGCCTAAACCAGGGAATCGTTCGCCACGACTTGATACACCTTCTCATGGAGGCCAAAGAAACCAAAAGCTTTCAACTTACCGATGATCACATAGTGGCCCAAGCTCTAGTATTCTTCTTCGCCGGTTTCGATTCCGTGTCCACAGCTGCTAGCTTCATGGCGTACGAACTGGCTTTACATCCTCAACTCCAGAAGAAGCTGCAGGATGAAGTCGATGGAGTCAAACTCCAGCACGGACAACAAGTCCCGTATGAAGCCTTGCTGGGCATGAAATACATGGACCAAGTGGTTTCTGGTAATAACACAACTTGTTTGAGCGACTCTCACAGTCGTGGTGTTAAAGAAACCCTTCGGAAGTGGCCTCCCGCTTTTCAAACCGAAAGACTTTGCGTTCGGAGCTACGTAATTGAACCGCAAAGTCCCAGAGAGAAGGTGGTGTTCATTGAGAAGGGTTCAACGGTCGGAATTCCTATCATGGCAATACACAGAGACCCTCAATATTACGAAGAACCGGACGAGTTCGATCCTGAGCGCTTCAATGAAGAGAATCGCCACAAACTCGTACCGGGATCGTTCATTCCGTTTGGGAGTGGTCCAAGAAATTGCATTGGTACCTTCCAATCTGCAAGTCCAAAACTGATGGGTTTCGTTTCAGGTTCGCGCTTCGCGCTTCTTGAGATTAAAACACTGATGTACTACTTGCTGTCACAATTCGTTATAGTTCCAGTCGATGAGACGAAGATACCACTCACGCTCAGTCCCACAAAAATGGGCATGACGCCGGAAAATGGGTTCCAGCTGGGACTAAAGCCGCGAAAGCCATAAAAGCTGTTTTGTATCTGTTCACCAAATGCTGCAATATAAGTTTGATGGTCGCTGTAAAAATGATTTTGTTTATAATCTTGATTTATATTTGGAGTCGTTATCATACGTCAGAGATCACTTTATATCCAACCACTGATTAGCAATAGTGGCAAACAAGTCCATGAGTCGCCGGAATGCTCTACCTTTTGCTGGGAGTCGCCATCGGAGTGGTGATTTACTACAAATTTATTGTTCCTTCTAAATATTGGTCGGAAAGAAACGTGCGTTGTGAGCAATCATGGCCAGTGGTGGGCTCCATGTCCGATTATATTCTTCGACGAAGACATGTCAGCGAGATTATCAGCGACATATACAGGAGGCACCGAGAACACAGGTACTGAGCATTGTCTACAACATTTTCATGGTTTAATTTTGTAGATATGTGGGTTTCATGCATTTGACCCGTCCGGCTTTGATGCTCCTCGACTTGGACCTCATCAACCAACTCAGCAGCAACTTCCAAAACCGTTCGGTTTTGAAGCCAGAAATGCTCAAAAGCATGCACCAGGTTGTGGGGCAGTGCTCCGAAGACGTCGTCAACAGTTTCAAAACCAAAGAGCAAGTCGCTGTTCACCCCAAACGTGTTCTTCGCCGATTTGCCTTGGACGTAGTCGCTGCACTAATTTATGGGTACGAACAAAAAACCCAAGGACTTGATTCTGTGATTAAACACTTGAGACGGGTTGGTTGTGTCATTGTATAATAAATACGCACCTGACACGCGTGTTGTAGATAAATAACGCTGTCTCATCGAGCAATATCATTGATTTGATGTCAGTGAATGGTCGTGGAGTTTTGTTTGATTGGATTCAAGAGGCGCAAGAACAATCAGATCGAAGCGACGAACTGCTAGTTGGGGCTTCTTGTGGCTTTCAAAAAGTCGTAACAACTGCCTCGTTCGTGGCCTATGAGCTAGCTGTACATCCCGAAATACAAAAGAAGCTTCAAAATGAAATTGATACTGCAAATAAGCGGAGCGGAGGAAAGATATCGTATGAGACGCTTGAGTCCTTGGAATATCTCCAACAAGTTGTGTCTGGTAAATATTTTAGGCTTAAAATTTTTTTTTTATACAGTTGTAGAGACGTTGAGGTTGTGGCCGGCGACCGTTCATCTGCTTCAAACTTGCACTGACAATTACAAAATATCGTCAAAACTGGGACATGAGTCGGAAGTTGTGCTAGAAAAAGGCGCTTTGATTTCGATACCAGTGGTGGCACTACAACGCGACCAAAACTATTTTTCGGAGCCGGAACGTTTCAACCCCGAAAGATTCAATCCACAAACCGCAATCAAACCAGGAACCTATTTACCATTTGGACTGGACCCGATCGGTAACATGTTCAAGAAGTTAGTGGTTTTATTTGCTTGTGCTGTTGTAGGTTCCGCATTTACGCTGCTTCAAGTCAAGACACTTTTTGTGCATCTGCTTTCCAAGTTAGATATCGTGGCACTGGACAGGACTCATCCGTTGAAGCTGAACATGAAAGAGATAAATCTCGCACCGGAACCCAGCTTCAAACTTGGATTCAAGCCCAGGACTTTCTACTGACAACACAATTTATATAAAGCGTACAAATATTTAATATAAAACGTAAAATATTTTTTTATTTTTTCAGTGTAGACATTTGACATTTACACATTATGATATCTGATACACTGCATCGTCCAATTGATAAAAATAAAAAATTAAAATATTTTCTAACGCGTTATTTACCATTTGCTATTTATAACTAAGCCTTAAGACAACCGTTTCATGCAATTATCTTATTGTTATTTTTTTAAATCATACAGTGGTTAAAATTCAGGAATACATTCCTTTTGAAGTAATTTCTTTATTACATGCAATTTCGTTTTTGTGTCGAGCGCATTGCTTCTAAATATAAGAAAAAAACAGCGGCATGTTTGGAATTTACAGGCAAATGTACCCATGTAACTTTAAAATAAAAAATAAAATACTATATTTGATTTAAGAAGATGCGGTCATTAGACTATTTTGCATCCCACACAAAAAAAGGCGATTCAAAGTCTATAGTTTAACATTTTGAAAAAAATTATAAAATTTTTGCAACAATGGTCTAATATTGACTACACATTACAATTTTTTTCTAAAAATGGTAAAGTTTCTATCGACAATTACAACATTTAGATTCGCAATGACTATAATTGCTAAAATGTGATAACAATGGTAAAAGTTTGACAAAAAATGTCAACACTGAAGAAAAATGGTCAAATTTTTACTAATGACGAATTTTTTTCTAAAAATGGTAAAGTTTGCCGGAATTTACAATACATATTTATACTCGCAAATGACCATAAATGAGAAAAAATTATAAAATTTTGAGGAAATATGTTAACATTTTGACCAAAAATTGCCAAATTTAGAGATTGGAAAGGAGATGGAATTTGTTGAAGAAGACATTAAATGTATCTTATGTATCGTGTCCCGAAACTGTCAAATTTCTCCATCTCAAGTAAAAACATTTTCTACCTTCTAGCCACTTCCGAAGTGTTTGGTTCCGGTAAAATATTTTACCGGAAAAAACAATATTTTGGCTCGAAATTACTATAAATGCTAAAATCTTGAAAAAAATATGGTCAAATTTTCACAAAGAATGGCAATATTTCGACAAAAAATTATTTAATTTTGACTAAAAATTACCATGTTTTTCTAAAAATGGTAATGTTTTTAGCGGCAATTACAATATTCAGATTCGCAATGACGGTAAATGCTACAATTTGATAAGTGGTAAGAATTTGAGAAAAAATCGTAAAATATTGTGACTAATTTTTTTTTAAATGGTAATATTTTGCCGAAAATAACAATACATGCAATGACCATAAATTGTAAAATTTTGTGAAAAAAAAGTAAAATGCCCAATTTCTTGGACAATATTTTGGCTCGAAATTACTAAGAATGCTAAAATCTTGAAAAAAAAATGGTCAAATTTTCACAAAAAATGGCAATATTTTAACAAAAAATTATTTAATTTTGACTAAAAATGGTAATGTTTTCAGCAGCAATTACAATATTTAGATTCGCAATGACGGTAAATGCTGCAATTTGATAAAAGTGGTAAAAATTTAACAAAAAATCGTAAAATTTTGTCTAAAAATAGTAATAAATACGTTTTTGCCGAAAAATAGATGGTAAGAATTTGAGAAAATTTTTTTTGAAAATGGTAAAATTCTTCCCGAACTCGCAAGACACACAATGACTACAAATGCTATAACTTTGAAAAAATATGTCAACATTTTGACAAAAAATGAGAGATTGGATTGGAGATGGAATTTGTTGTTGTATCTTGTTGCGAGGCACAATAAATGCTTATTTATTTATTTATTTATTTATGTCCGAGACTGTCCAATTTTCTACCCTCTAACGAATTCCGGAGTGATTGGTTCCGAACCCATTTTTATTTGTATGTACATTTTTTCCATTATATTGAGTCTGCTTTATTTACCAAATAAAATATAAATAACTGAATTAGATCATAGGAATAATCATCTACTGCCACACTGGAAACGAACACCTGTCGTTTATTTCTACTTTCACCTGTTCAGAAATTCGTTTCTCTTCTTCGACTCTGCTAATACATGAACACAATAATTATTTTAAGTGTGTTGACGTGAATAGAATAATAGTCTTCAAGTCCTGCGTTGGAGACCCAACCACACACCTCCCTTGGCCTCTAAACCCAAACTTTTTGCAAACTGAAGAGGAACCACAGTTTTCTCCACCGGAACCAAATCAAACCGCGCCAAAAAGTTGAACAGCAAAACTTTAATCTCAAGAAGAGCGAACCTGGAACCTGGAGGAACGAAACACTGACGAGTTATTCGTGATCATCAAGTTACCAATGCAATTCCTCGGCCCCATTCCAAATGGTATATAGCTCCCCGGTACAATTTTTGACTTGTTCTCGTCGCTGAATCGTTCCGGTTGGAAGTCTTCGGGGTTTGGAAAAAACTGCTCGCTGTAGTGCAAAGCAATGACTGGGATCAACACCAAACAACCTTTCTCCACAACCACTTCTTTCTCGTCGCTGCGTTTGGGCTTTATCACGTAGTCTTTGACACAAATCCTGTTCAGGATGTATCCAGGCGGGTATTTTCGCAAAGCTTCGGACACGACTTGGTCCAAATACTTCATTTGAAGGATGTCCTCATACGAAGGAGGTCCGCTTGTTGCGTCCACAACTCCATCGATTTCTTCTTGCAGCTTCTTTTGAACGTGGGGATGGGTGGCTAGTTCGTACGACAAAAAAGTCATTACGGCACTAGTCGTGCTGAAACCGGCAATGAAAAATACTAGGGCTTGAGCTGTAATCAGTTCGTCGGTGATTAACACCTCGCGAGTTTGATTTTTTCCCATTTCTGATTCTTGGACTGTTGCAAATCCCACATCGGCCTCTGCCTCGTTCCTGTCGTGTTTGAGACGTCCTCGTCGAGCCTCCATGAGGAGATGAATCATGTCAGGACGCACAATTCCTCCCGTTTCTCGCAGCTTGATAGATTCTTTAATAGTGCTGAGGAAGAAGTCGGAAATATATTGCGGGAGCACTGGAATTCCAAAAAACTGAACCGCTAATTGTTGTGCATATCCCTGCGAGTTATACCTCAAAGATTTTGGGGAAGAATCCGAAGAGGAGGTTCCTGAGCAGTCTTGTTGTCGTGGGTGTAGACACGTATCGCCCCATTTTGTAAAACTCATTTTCCGGATGCTGTAAAGAGTCGCATTTGATGCCGAAGGCACAATTAGCGATAATGTCGTTGGCGTATTTAGTGAAAATGTCTTTCATTTCCACCACGACCACCCGATCTGATTTCTCTTGGAAATGAGTGGTGAAATCGCGCGCAGTGTCTGAGATAAGCGTAAACATGGACCTCATCTTGTTGCCAGTGAACGTGGGGCTTAGAGCAGATCGCATCTCTCGCCATTTCTGCCCCTTAAGTGTAAACAAACTGAGTCCGAGTATCTTATCCGCTTTTTCGCTTGTAAGGCTCGAGTGGTCGGTGAAGTGTTCGAAGTCCTTTACTGTTATCTGTTTGATTAGATCCAAATCGCGGACGAAGATCGAAGGCTGCAGGAACTGATAACCTCCATAGAACCTACAATCGAGTAAAATAGTGGTCCAACTCGCTTTCATTTACCTTCTATCCGGATGTTCCTCATAAGCCACGCGCACACTTTCGGCGAAGGACTTACTCCCCAGAAACACTTTGCCTAATCTCGTCCAGGGGTTAACGTGGAAGATGTTGCGACGTTTCCAGTACAAAAACGGCACAATCAGCTTGAAGTAAACGAAACTGGCGAGCAAGAGAACCAGAAGCAGTGGCCACAACATCTTGCGGTGAAATGCGAAAGGGAAAGGCGCGACGAAACTAGAAATTTCTCTTCAGGTTGGTGACCGCGACGCAGTTTATAATTTTGCCAACCTTGGGCGCCGATTGTTCTTGAAAAGCATGTGATACGAGATCTCGTGACTGAACATGTTTCCGCAAAATAAAAAACGAGAGTGGCCATGCAGTGACGAATGGTCTATTTCAAATTTGATTTGGTGTTGATCATGTTCAACTTTGACCATGAACTTGTTTTTGCACATCACTAATTCGTAATGCATAATATCTCAATTCCACATTGTTGTTGTGAAATGAAAATAGTCGGAGATTCTGTAAATAGCCACATTATCCTGGTGCGGTCTACTGTTAGAATAATGCGTGTTTGAAAGAATTGTTCCTCAGATCAGGAATATCAAATTAGAAGAGATTTAGTAGCGGTTCTTATAATTGAAAGAATTTGGGCAATGAATTTGAAAAAATAAATAAAAAAATATTTCCTCAAACGAAATTTATTAGTAAAATAAGACACTAAAACACACAAGTTTAGCTTTTCAACAAAAGAGTCTGCAGCAATATAAGTATCTAGTATGGCTTTTGCAACAATATAAAGTGTTTGTTGAAAATCGAATCTTTAAACAGAAGACAAATTAATTCTAGAGATCAGGTACAATTGGCAGAATAAAAAAAACATTTTTATCCAGAAGCAAAATAAAATTCGAGGAGGGGGAGATGTAATTTAAACAAATTGTCGATAGATGGCGCTTTTAATTAAACTAATTGTAAATAGATGGCACTTTTAATTAAACTAATTAGCAATAAATGGCGCTATGAACAAAATACGATTTTTAATAATTTTCATAGAAACAATAATTTTGAATTGTTTGTTTATTTTTCGCAATTTGCGGTGAAGGTAATTTTGAAAATGATGACTCAATCATTGGTTTTGATGAACTATTAAGGGAGATATGGCGTACCGACAAAATCTTTGAGAATTAATATTTTTGATCAAAATGTTTACATATTTTCTCAAAGTTATAGCTTGACTACAAATGCCATGAGTCTACATATTGATATTTCCAGTGAAAAAAAAATTTGATATTTAATCGTCAAAATGTGTTGCGAAAATTTTACGATTTTTTGTCGAAATATTAGCATTTATAGTAATTTCGAGTTTAAATATTGTAATTTCCGGTAAAAAGTTGTTCCAAGAATGTTCCAAGAAAATTGGCCATTTTTAGTCAAAATTTGGCAGTTCCGGACGCGATATATGTATAAGATAAGTACGTTTAATCTCTTTTTCAACAAATTCCATCTCCAATTATCTCACAGTGGTTTGAATGTATGGGCAAAGCGGATAAAATAAAAAACAATTTAAAATGAATGAGTTTTTGGGAAATTGGCATTGGTTTTTGCCTGAAATTAGATTTAAGGAAGAAAGTTTGGCTTTTAGAAATTAGTTTAAAAAAATTTTAGTATAAAAAATATATAACATCCCAACAGAGCATTCTCGACCGAGAACTCAATACCGGGCAGAGGGAATTTTATCATTTATTTACAGTATTTTATAAATTTTTTATTACAGTTTTTATTTGTTATTAAAGTGTTGTGTCCTTATCTTTACTTTCCATGGGTTCCTGCGCCAGTTAGCAAGTTTACATTATTCATTAAAAATATTGCAAATAACTTAAAAACCTAATAGGACATACTTGATAAAAATCAAAGATATTTATTAGCATAAAAAAATTAAGAAATAAAATACCATGCGTTTCATTAAAAAATAAAAGTTTTTGCAATTCGAAATTTGTCGTGTTTTGATTGTTAAAATTATTAAAATGTTAATGTTAAATGTGCTAAAATTCCCGCAGAAATCGTAATTCCCCAATTCAAAGTAATTAAAATGTGACCTATTCAACTAACCAATAAAAAAGCAATTTTACGTATAAAATGTCAAATATCTCATTAAAAATGATGTTATATAAAAGATGTTTGGAATTTTAATTCCAATCCAAAAATTTAATAAAATACGAGGTGTTCCATTTAAAACTGTATACTAATACTGTAAACAGGTATCATGTTCATTTGATTTGAACACAGAATCTTGAAACAGAAGAAAAAATAATTTTGGAGATAAGGCAGAAATAATACCAAATTTTTATCCAGAAGTAAAATTAAAATCTAAGAGATGAAAACATCCAAATATTGTACCCCAGTTCATGTTCATCTGCACGAGCTTGCTGTCTAGCACTAATTGTACAAAGAAGAACGAAAAAATAAAGAAAACGAAGAAACAATTTAATCGTGATAATAAACACAACACTTCCATTTCTAACAACATTTACCGCAAAATAATGATATCACATTATTCGGAACGATAAAACATCAAACTAGCCTCTTCTGCTTATGTAAAACACATGTCCGACACATATTTTACGTTGAAACAACCTTCGTGACCTTCACGGTACAGGTAATTATCTTGTAACCTTTGACGTAAGAGACACATTGATCTTGGTAGTTCACTGAAACAACATTGACCATGAAATTACACAAAAGACAACTACAAACATTTTTACATATTCAAACTACAATTTGCATGTCAAAATTACAAGATTATGTAACAAATTTAAGAAAAAATCAACAGTCATGTGCGTAGAAGATCACGACTGAGGTGGTTTTCTTCTTCTGCAGCTTGCGTTGGGTGTCGCAATCCAGCGAATTTCCAGTGAAATCCGCAAATCTCAAATGCGAAAGCTCGAAGAACGTCTCGGGCAACGTCTCCAATTTGTTGTTTTGCAGGAAAACTCTTCGCAAGGTGTTTGTTTGGAAAACTTCCCCGGGAACATGTTTCAAGTTGTTGCTTCGCAAATTTAACGTTCCCAAGACGGCATCTTCGAAAGCCGACTCTTCAACTGTGCCGATTTCATTGTGGTCCAACAAAACCGTGCTCAGCTCTTCCCCAGACATGAAACTGAACCATTTACGTCCGACTCTTTTAAGCCGGTTGAAGGCCAAATCCACATAAGTCGCCGGTGACGAGATGACAGAGCTCGCATGAAACTCCACGATTTTGTTATTGGCCAGATTAAGCACCTTTAAATTGGGCAAATCGATTATTGCGTTTTTCTCCACGTGCGTGATCTCGTTTCTACTAAGCACCAGTTCGAAGATGTCCAGATTCACGAACGTCTTCTCGTGGATTTTCTTCACACCGCTGTTGCTTATCAGAATCGTATCCGAAATCTGCTGGTCTTTGAAAGCTCCACTCTCGATTTTCTTGAGTTTGTGGTTCTTGTCCATGACGAAGATGGGCGTGTTGTGGGTGATTCCCAGCAAATTGTGTTTGAAGACGCGGAATTCTTCCTGGATTATCAACCTCTTCACGCCTTCCTGGCTAGTAATTCTGTCTTTGTCCATTTGGATCGTTTCGTGGTTGGTTTTGACCAGCGCATATTTAACGGCGCCGCAAAAATTATACGAAGAGAACACAAACAAAAATTGTACAAACGAAACCATTGGCGCGACTGGTTTTGAAAAATATGCAAATTCAAGGCTGATAAGCCGTTTTATTGCGGATTTTGGTCACGCGCGAATTCCAAATGACACTCATCCTGATCCGGGCATTGTAAAAAAATATGTTTCGAGCAATTTAGAACGTACTGCGTATTTCCCTGCTAGAAAAAAATTGTTTACAAAAATTGCATTTTACTGGTTGTATAACAACCACAAATTGGACATAAATACATATTTGTTTATTGAGCAAGATGCAAGGTCAAAAACAGGAAAAATAATAAAATCAAATTGGAAAAAACAATAAATTGAGATAGGTCTGAAACTATAAAAAATTATTTATAAAATAATTATTGAGAATAGTACCTGCCAGCTAATGTGAAGATCAATTCGTTTAAAATATCCAGTACCTACGCGTCCAAATAAATATATTGCAGTGTAGGATGATTACTCATCATCATCAATCGTATATTGTTTTGTTTAGAAATCTTCTAGAAATAATGTAAAAGAAAGTGTGCGTTAGTGGGTGTATTCGCCAATTTTAATTCATGTGTTTGCTGAAAATGGAAAGAAAAACTCTTGCTTTGAGTGATAAGTGTGAAATTATTAACAATCTAGAACAAGGTGCCGGTGCAAAGTTTACTCTACATGTCCATTTCGTGACAAAAAAATAAACATTATTAATACTACAAAGGAATTCCTCTACCAGCGCAGTTCCTAGTCTAAAGGTAAAGTAGTTAAAAATAGTACTTTACTGTTAAAAGAAAACCAGTTGGTCAAAGCCAGCGAAGGATAGTTTCAGAAGTTTAAGAGATGATATAGAATTGGTTTTTGGAAATCTCCGAAAAAAATCTATTCAAGAAAACTGCTTGAACTTCGCACGATGTACCAAATTTTTTACTTCAACAATCGGCAGCTTTTGTCGTTAGAAAATTTTAAAATCTCCGTTTCAAGAACATTAATTTACCTGTTGTTTGTTAATTTGTTTCTCAAGACAAATAAATAAAAAATAAAAATTGTAAAAAGGGAGTAAATGGATCTAGAAGTCTCTCCTTTTTTATAAATACCGTGGCCCAAAATTGGAAAAGTTGTTTAAAAAATATAAATGTGTGGTATCCAATATTTTAATATTATGTGGTTAATGAAAACTTGGTCCTAGACCCTTTTACCTCCAAAAAAATTAAGAAAAAACACTTGCATCATTTGACAAACATAGAATAATATTTTATTAAAGTAGAACAAAGTACAAACTCATAAAAAAAATAAAATATGAAAAACAATAATGTCCTTATTAATTCGTCAGAATCTAATTAAATCCTTTAAAAATTTCATCAGTTATACCCTTGTCTTATACCTAATAATATTGTCGACTTTTGATATTTATCGTGTTTCTTTTGACGTTTTTGAGATTTTTTATTAGCAGTTTTATTTTCGGTCAGCAAAATCAAAGACAAAAATATTCATGGTAAATTGGAGATACATACAAAAAGTGTTCCTTTCGTTTTGTTCCTTCGTTTTGCCACTCACAAATTCATAATTTTTAGTGCAAATACGTAGTTAGCTTAGTTTTTCTTTTTTTGTCACTCGAACACTTTTGCTTGACCCCTTTATTTGTAATTTATTTTTCCTCAAATTAACTATAAATTTACAATACATGGATTGTTTTATCACATGAGTATCATTTCGACTATTACAGCCCATTACTTATTACATTGTAAATGGGTGTAAATAAATTTAATAAATATGTGACAAATTTCTCATGAAAGAAACACTAAATAATATTTCCATTTAATAGTAATTACTGCATTGTGTCCAAATATGGAATAAAAATATTTACAATGAAATGAAAGCACACAACGTAATATATAATTTCCAAAATAGAACAAAAACCAGATGAAAACATAAAATCTCTACAACAGCCGCCAAAACTTTTGTACGTAACGCGGGAATTAGTTTCCATTTCCACATTGCACTTATGATTAATTTTAACGTAAACGGGAAATCTTTTTAGTCTTTACGTCTTCGTCAGGAAGATGTCAATTTGCAAATAAATAAACTGGAAATGGCGCGACAACAATTTTGCATCGTTTTTCAGTAAACATAATTTGATGCGAAACACGTGAAGCATGAGCCACTTTTTGACACGATTATCGCTTCGTTCCTTTAGCAATTATCATCATCGGCACCACAAGTAAATCAAATCCATGTGATTTTATTTACGCTACGGAAAATCATTTGTGTGTGCAATAAAATTTATACGGCAATTAATATCACGAGGTAGTTTAAACAAGTGGCTACTTAAAAAGGGGGCAAATGTCAATGCGATCGTGTCAGAATGTTGTGTGCCACTGGAAACGCTGACTAATATTCCACCAATTCAAAGTCCACATATGGAAATTGTCCAGCCGCTTTATGGCCACAAATTATGTAAGCACACAAATAATACATTTGCATCAATATTTATCGAATTCATCTTAGCCCCTTTTGTGTTGGTGTTTGCCGAAAGTGTCAAAAGAGTCAAAGACGACGAAGGCTTGTCATATGCTTCGAGAACAATAACAAAGTTATTTTTAGTACCGAGACGAAGAATACGTTTCTTTAATCGGCTTGATTGATCGACTGATGACAATATCGATGTTTCTAGACCATCCTGTAAGTACTCCTTTCAAGAACCTCCTTAAAATGTTACAGAATTTCAGATACGTTATACAAGTGGACTACTCTCTATAAATTTCTGATGATTGGGTGGAGCTTTACAAATCATGATAACAAGAGATGTTTCTCAAACTATCAGTGTCATGGATTAATCAGTGGATTATCATTTGGCTATTTAAAGCAAAATTAAACGCAAAGATGCAGATGCAAAAGGGTTCAAGTGACAAAAAAAAGACATAATAAGCTAAGTGATTTGCACACCAAAAACTATGATTGTGTTGGTGGCAAAACGAATTAAGTGATTTTTGTACTTGGAGAGAAAAAATCTCTGTGGGACAATCTGTATCAACTTTTTACCTATAGTACCCAATCTACCATAAATATTCTTGTCTTTGCCGCACGAAAATAAAACTGCTAATAAAAAAATCTCACAAAAGTCAAAAGAAACGATAAAAAATCTAAAAGTTGATAATATTATAACTAAAGAATTTTGATTTGGATGACTAAGAGTTGAATTGATTCTGACTACCATGAATAAGGACATTATTTGTTTTTTTATGAGTTTGGATTTTGTTCTACTTTAATTAAATATTATTTTGCTATCCTAAAATAAATATTTTTTTGGAAGCAAAGTCCATTTTATATAAAAATTGTGTTACAATGAAGCTTTCACTAAATAAGTAGGTACATACTAAAATATTGGATACCATACTTTTATATATATTTTTCAAACAATTATTTAATTTTGACCCACGGATTTTATAAAAATGGAGATACCCCATTAAATTAATTTTTTCTATTTTGCACTTGAACCATTTTGCTTCTGACCCCTTCAAATGAAATTGTGTGAATTAAAAGTCTATTACCGAGCTTTCAAAAATTTCCTACAATGTGTCATGGGCTAAATGATACAGCAGTTTTAAGTTTTTGGCTCAATCTCCACCGTTATCATGCATTGCACCAGTTTGGTAAGTTGTTGACCAAAATTAACTTAATTGTGTTCATACGTTAAAAAATATAAAAGGGCTGTATGGGCAATAAAAAAATTTTGAAATTTGTTAGAGTGTGGCAAATTTTCGATGCTGTTTACTTATCTTACACGATGCATAAGATAATTCTTTAACAAATTCTATTTTCGGGCGCAATTTTAGACAATTTCTTTTACATGTTATTATTGATCAGTGTCAAAGCTCTACACTGCAAAAAAAATAAAGCAAAGGCAATATTTTGTGGCGTCTTCAGTCTCAAATTTTTTGTACGTTATATAGAAGGATACTGACAAAATGGCCTGTTTGTTGCTTCATTACATCCTCATTAATACTAAAACCATTTAATTGTTTGTACCACATACTTCTAATTTTTATTCTTGTTGCATAGTAAGTTGGAAATTATGTTATTTAATTTTCAAACTTATTTTCTCTGTCAGATTCCAGCGTCTACATAATCTATAATGACTCAAGGAGTCACTGAAAGGATTATTTTATTATTATTTCTTAAGATGATTTATGTAATTCGTTTTTATATAGGCGATTTAGTCTCAAGATTAGACAAGTGATTTATCTAATCTAGTAATTATATTTCCTTTTTTCTTTTCAATTAAATCGTTCCCTGAAGTTTCAATTGGGTTTGAATTTAAATCGCTAAAACTTTACATTTTTACAGAAATTGTGATGTATTGCAGTTCACTTATTTTAGTTGCATGATTTTTCCTACTTTTTCAATTATTATAAAATGTCTTCAAAAAACGATTTTAATGGTACTTGATTCACAATTTATGCGGTTCGTTATTTTGGGTACTTTATTTATTTTCTTTTGTCCATTATATTCACAATTTGTTCACAATTATTTGGTAAATTTGCGTGTTTGTGCTTTACATTGAAAGCTTCTTGCACTAAATACATATATTTTTACTATTAGTGTGTTATTATTGTTTGTTTTCTTTTCTACATCTTCCTGTCTGTTGCTTCCGCTGTTGCATTACATATTTTTTAAACCAACATTTTTCTGTTTTCTATTGCATTTATTAAAATATTTCCAAAATTTATTATTCTTGGCACATTTTCTTGCTCGATATTGTTCCAACTTTGGGCTGGATTCGATGTTTTTTTTTGAAAATTAACTTACTTGACTACCAACTCTAGTCATTACTAAATTTGTCCACAAACATGATGAAGTAGATTAAACACTATTTTTATACAAAGCACATATTTTCGCTTCATTTTGTTGAGATAACAATGCTCTAATTCAGTGCGAAGCTGTGCATACAATTTCTGTATAAATTAGTCACGAGTCCGTCGATCGTTCGTTTTCTGTTGTTTTTCCCATTTTTAATAATTTTCCAACCTGAGTCATTGCTTGAATTTAAAAATAATCAAACTGAATTAAGTTACACAAAAACCATAAAATTATATCCTTGCAAAGCTGCGACCGTCGAAAGAAAAGTAATAACAGTTATTGCACGTCGTGGCTATTTATAAAAAATTCTAATAGTTCTTCGTGTAACTCTGTTGTTAAACAAATCCCAATTAACTTGGTTTTGCATTGTCTGCCCCCGAAAATGTGAAATTTGCGCTATTTGCCGACTTGTCGTTATCAATAAACGAAGTAAGCAATTACGAGCGTGAGTAATAAAGGCTATCGTTAAACGAAAAAATGCACAAAACAAAAAAAAATGTTTTAAATCGCACAGCAGCGCGTTCACCAAGGCCGATAAATTTTCTAACAAACGAAAAGTTATTATTTAAAATTCCAGCGCAAGAATTCGATTGACATGTGTGTTTATGATTCACATTCGCGACAACTTCCAGAATATTAATATCAGTTACTTTGCTAATCCCCACAAGAGGTGATAAGATGAAGGCACAACACGCTTGAACGCCGAAATTTACTATTTGTTTGTGCAAAAAATTTATGTTTCGTTAAACAGATTAGTTACATTTCCACCGAAACAACACAAACGTTTCCAGACGATTTAAGCGCTTATAAATATGAACTAATCTCAGGTGTTGTCTGGAATGAGACACATCCCGTGTAAATATGAAATTCCACAAGCTGCGGGTTTTTCCTCCTCCGCGTGCAAAACCGCACTTTTCCCCAAGACACACTTTTCAATGATCGCTCAAATTATTCAAATTTAGACGATTGCAACGGCCTCGTCACGTAGCATATGTTTATCGACGATTTCAAACTGTCACAGGATAATGAACCAGTTGTACAAAATAAATAATTTAAAACAATTAACGAAAAATGTGACCGGGACGTCACCAATCATTAAACGGCGTTCGATCCATTGTTGCTGTAAACAGATTTTGTAATTTTTGTGACGCAACGAACATGATTTACAGTGCTGTAACTCAGCTTTGGACAGAATCAGGTGGGATTTTATTATTTTATTGGGTTTGCGGTGAATGCCTCCGGGGTAAATATTTTGAATTACAATAAGTTGCAATAAGCGCAAATAGATAACATGTTCGAGTCACTCTTCAACTTTTTTTCTTATTTCTTAATTGCAAAGCGACGATGGTATGCGATTTATAAACACTTGACAGAACAATAAAATGTGGAAAGCAAAAAAGTGGTCCCTGGCCACCAGGAAAAAGATTAATTAGACTTCTTTCACTGGCACAAGATTCCATACAGTTTCAATAGGGCACAAGTGTGGCAAATTCAGTGACTAACTGAACATATTATAAATAGTTATTCTTGCCTTTTATGGTTCTTGATTGGAATTTCCATTTTACTTTATATCGAGCTCAAAAATGATTCAATTTAAAAAGCGTACAAAAAAAACCGAAGCTCAATGGTATCTAGGTAGCTTTTGTTTAATTTTTTACAATGTAGATCTTTGACATTGATATTTAACAGCTCCTGGAGATAACATTTCCGTGGTTTCTTTCAAAAAGAGAATAAGTCTTTTATTGGAAAAATAGGATATCTATGGTTTCACAAAGTACATTTGAGGGCTCAAAGTTGAAGTGCACCAAGTCCAACATCAGCGCAAACTTATTTCTATTCTAGCAGAATCAACTGCATATTTTTGCATTTGATATTTTCAAAAAAATCGAGAAATCAAGTTGTAAAGAACTGTTGGGACTTGAATCTTAGAAAATTTGATATTATTTCAAGGAATAGTTTCCTGGTTCTGGTGCAAGTTAACTTCAGAAGTTTTCCTAATTTTGATTTATTTTTATTGTATCTAAAAGAATAGATTTTTTAAATATATTTTTATAAACTTGAATAAGTCGCAATCAACTCCTATTAATTAATTTAGCAACAAAGAGTACTAAAATTTGCTACCGAAGACCTTATATTGATTTTAAGTAAAGAATAAATTAGCACATTTCCACCCATTCAAATAAAAATAATTAGAATTAGAATTAATTTTCAACAAACATTTGGGTCTCACATTTTATGCACAATTTTTTAAAAATCACTCTCTACAATCAAAAAATAGACAAAAAGTGCTTATCATATTGAGCATAAAATGTGCAGTAGTCACATCGATTTAAATAAATATTCCTGAAACATGTAATTTCAACTTATCCCTTTTTTCCCTAGAACCACGGATTTGTTAATAAAAACATGCAGCATCCGAAGCTATTGTCAGTACAGAACTTAACTCCAATTTCTCCAATTCCCAGGTGAAACATTTTCTACACTGTAACGAATTGAAAGTGATTTCAGGGCCTACTAAGAATAATTTTATTTTTGTATCTACAATATAATAATGCGGCAAAAAAAAATTAATTTCTATTTTCAGAAAAATAACTTTTGTTCCATTTGTAATCAGTTGTCAAATACATCATTTTAATTATTTTGGTACCTGTACCTGGTCAAAGTGGCTCCAGTGAAAAATTCGAGCTATTTGACCTGTCCAGCATTATCCAACACGATCTAACTTGTCGAAACACGTCGCTAGTTGTACAATTTCCATTCATTAAATAAACTTATAAAAATCGTACTAATATACCTCGTGTCAATTATCTTGAGATTAAACTAAACCAATTTCGGTGTCATAAAAACTTATCGGAAAAGTGCAATATTCACGGTGTTAATGGATTTGAGTTATAATTCGGGTTTGGAACCAATCTCAAGCAAAAATTAGCAATCAGCAAGGAAACAAACGAGAATATTCGATCCCATGATTTTACCACCATGAGGGACTAAATACAAACGGCAATAATATTTTACTCGGTACCAAGTACCTGACAGATAAGTCAAACAAAGAAGCAAGGAATGTAGAAAGAACTTGCTGGCGAATATTCTAAGAAAAAACAAGTACAGGTTCAGTACCTTCAATCTTGGGGGATGGGTTTCGGAATTGGAAAGTTGGTAAAATTTCGGAATTACGAGTATTATTAAACGAAATTATGAGTAAAACGCATTTAGCACCAAATTAGTTTTTGGGACGATTCCGCGACACCACTCATAAATTCGTCCAAGAGACTCAGAATTTTTCATTTCTGACACTTCTTGTCCAAGAAGCCAGACCAAACAGGTTGAATGTTTAATCCAAGCACTTGACAAAACAAACACAAGATAATTAACTTATTAAGCATGTGACACGATAAAGGCGGTTCAAAAAAAATCTCTTCTTATTATTTTTCTATTACTGTGTAATTGCAGGCGAGATAATATATGTGCAGTTCTTTTGCTGGCACGCACGTGATTTTGTCCATTTGTTTTCTGGATTTGAGGGATTCCATTGGTGACGTACGAGGCCACGTGACCACCACTACTTATGGACTGAACTGTACTCGATGGATTCAGTGAGTTGCCTTCAGTTTGCGGGTTACAGTGAACGCGATATAGTTGACGACGAGTGAAGAAGAAATTCTTTGACATGGATTTGGACAACAATCATCGAGACTCGTAAGTAGCGCGAGGGTTGGGAATATTTCTGCTGCTACCACTATTTAAGAGAAAGTAAAAAATCGACGAATTAAAATTTTTCGAAAATTTTAAACGAAATCTAGACCACGTACGGTTTCACACGGAAACAAGGGACTTGGGTTTCGAACACTTTTCACCGCCGGTTTCTAGACCAAGAACAATCGAGAGCATCTGATAAAAAATATTTGCCCCGAAGGAGTTGCTGGAAATTACAAACACAAGCATTAAAATGTCTTCAAGTTAAAGGCAACCGGAAGAATCGCGCAAATGTGTTTTAGGACATTTAAACTGCAAACAAACTGAAGATTAAATGATTAAAAAAACGATTAGTTGAATCAGTTCTAATGAATCGTTTAAACAATTTTTTTTTGTGCATTTATATTTGGGCAACTGCTGATGATATATGCTGACAACGTTTTCAATAATGTTTAAATATGCAAACAAAAATCGAAATTTTTCAAATTATTATTCAAATAATAACCGTGAATGTTTACATATCAAGTTTCAATATCAGTTAATATGTTGCTCAATCTTGTAATAATATTTTTTACCACATTGTGGCATAATAAATTACAATAGTAAACTGAAAAATAGTTAATAGTTGGACTCTTATTTCGATGACGAGGGCTCTACTCATATTACCTATGGGCAATTTCAGTGGTTCATATTCACATTGTATTGTTGAAAATCACTTATTTCATAATATATTTTAAATTGTATATAACTAATCATACTAAAAATTGTTAAAACGGAAAACATATTATATTTAGTAAGCAGCATGTATTTTTTTTTAGAAAAAATATGTTGATGTTGTTAATTAATTTTTTATAGATATTAGTAGGACTTTTCGTACTTTTCTGATGCTTTCAGATTTGTAACATTTTTTGACTCTTGCGTTAAAATCTCCAGTAAAAATGCTTCTTCTCTTCTGGTTTACAATCGACGGAATTAGAAAGACGTCGAATCTAGCTTTTGTTTTATTTTTTATAGTGTCAAAAAAATAAATAAAAACATTTGGTAATCAGAAAATTATTCAAACGTCGTCTCTGAAATGAAGTTTGTTAAAAAAACAGAAAATGTATCGCTTCCGAAACGGTTATCAATAGAGAACCCAAACTGAAATTTCTCCGAATGAAGGCTGAAAATTTGGTACACTCTAATCAGTTTCAGTGATATTATTGGTATCGAATTGCCGAAAATTGTTTTATTAAAATTAAATGAAAAATGTCAAAACAAAATATCACGAACATTATTGTGAAAATAAATCGCAAAGAAAATTGAAAACTGAAATTTCTTCAAATGTAGGTTGAAAATGTGGTACACTCTAATCAATTTTAGTGATATTATTAGTGTCGAATTGCTGAAAATTGTTTTATTCAAATTAAATAAAAAATCATAGACGTTATTTTTTAAATACATTTCAAAGTTTGTAAATTGAAAGCTGAAATTTCTTCAAGTAAACGTCGGAAATTCGGTACACTCTAATCAGCAAATTGGTTTATTGAAATTAAAAGAAAAATGTTAAAACGACATATAAGATTTTTAAATAAATTGGAAAGAAAATTGAAACTGAAATTTCAAATTAAGGTTGAAAATTTGGTACACTTTAATCAGTTTCAGTGATATCAGCATCGAATTGCTGTAAACTGTTTTATTGGAATTAATTGGAAATTATTGAAACCAAATATCATGGGCATAATTCTTAAAATAAATTGCAAAGAAAATTGGAAAAAATTGTAGAAAAGTGAGTTTAGAAATAAAACGAAATGAAATGTGTCAGATGGAATAAGAACGTAATAAAAAGATCACAGTCGTTGGACGAATAATCCCCAAATTCTCATTTTGTTCAATAAAAAATAATCCCTCGGGTTAAATCAACAGGTTTTATCTCAAAACCAGTCAAAATACAAACAATCATGTAAAGCGAATACGCGAATGAGTGAGTAACCGACGCATTTACGCACTGCAAGAAAAACAATTTCATGGTGGGTGCTCAAACGAGAGTAGTTAAAGAGTGTTTTTGGCACGAAAATATTTGCTTTTTTGGTGTTATCTTACAGTTGTTTTATTATTACAAAGTTATTTTAGTGTTTAAACTTACGAAAATGTTTTCATAATAATTTTCAAATAAAAAAGCGACCTAACATGAATTCGACTAAATATTATTTTAAAGAAATAAAGAAGTCGATGTTGAAACTTAAAATACCTACAACAATTACTTATACTCATTTTCGCAAAATTTTGATTTGACCTTGTTTGACAACCCACTATAGAATTATTACAGGATTTATGAACGTAAACAAAAAGGAAGGGTGGCATGGTAAAAATCAAAGTCATTTAAATTTTGTATTGTATTGATATGAATATTTGTTGCATTTCTTGCTGGTTGTTAATAACTGTTAAATATTAAACTGTTGCACAATTTAATTTGCTGTGCCCTTCGGTTTATTTATTTATTCTTGACGAAAGTAACAATTCAATTTTTATTATTAAAGCAATTGGTCACAATGTGTTAGTATATTTCGCCAGATTGATAAATAAGAAATTTAATGTAATGTATCAAATTAGATATTACAGTTGTGAAATTGTTATAATAAAGAGAGAAATACACGAGTGAATACAACAGTATTTTTCTTGTTCTTATGATTTGTTGAAATTCGAACTGTAAATTGGCCAGTTACATATACTGGAGCTGTTAGATATCATTTTATCGGTAGGAAACGGACTAAATTTGCAAGTTGGTGCAAATAGAGCAAGTTAACGCCACTAGAAAGCTGAACATTTTCATATCGACTGAACAAATCCAGTTAGAACCATCGTAGAATTTTCCATGAATTAACATTTTTCTCGATTATGTAACCTGACCGAATGGATTACACGTGCGAATCGTCCGAACTCTTCCACTGCGAGGCGCTAATACCGTTACATTTTAAACACTCGTTTCCCGCATTATAATAAAACGAAATCGAGTCGCGCAAATGCAAATATTAGAAACGATCGAATGAAGGTCAATTCGCCGCGACGAAGACACTTAAAAAAGCAATGGAAGCGCCTTGAAACGGTATCACTTCGTCATCAAAACGTAAAATCGTAACGTGTAGGGCTCGATCTTGGCCTGGTTTGGCGCTGAAACTCTGGCGCTCGAATTTCAGGAACATCACGAAGAGCGAAAGAGACCTGCAAGGCGAAGGCGGCGGAGGTCAACAAACCGGAGGCATAAACGGAATTCCAAATCTCAGTGTGTCTACTACGACGGTCGACATCGACAGACAAGACCAGTTCAGGGGCAGCAACGACTTCATCCGTGAGTAGTTAACAGTTCTTCGTTTTACAATCGATAACCTGAGCGGTGCAGTTGTAGACGATCACCAGCACTCGGTGGTGGACGTCGCCAGAGCATGGATAAAAAAGAAGGCGGCGGGGATGTGCACCAAGAAGATGCTGTACAGGCGCTTTCCCATCCTCACCTGGTTACCCAACTACGACAGCGAAAAAGCAGTCGGTGATTTAGTGGCGGGCATCACCGTCGGACTCACTGTCATCCCACAAGCACTGGCGTACGCCAACATCGCCGGACTTCCAGCAGAATACGGCTTATACAGCTCGTTTTTGGGGTGCTTCATTTACATTTTCGTGGGCAGCTGCAAGGATGTCCCCATGGGACCCACCGCCATAGCCTCCCTCCTCACATACCAAGCCGTCAACGGACGAGGACCCGACCACGCGATTCTCCTATGCCTCCTCACGGGAATCTTGCAACTCCTAATGGGAATCTTCGGCTTAGGTACATTCTCAATTGTTAAACTTGTGTCAAAACGATCGGTTTCAGGATTTCTGATTGATTTCGTGTCGGGTCCGGTTTCGTCAGGTTTCACCTCGGCCGTGGCCCTCATCATCGTAACCTCCCAAATCAAGGACGTTTTAGGGATACGTGGGTCGGGGGCCACGTTCGTGGACACCTGGAAAAGCCTCTTCAGCGACATCCACAACACTAACGCATGGGACACCATCTTCGGAGTGACTTGCATCGCGGTCCTCCTCATAATGCGCATCGTCACCAATTTCAAAGTCGGGAAATCCGGTCAGGAACTCACGCGCTTCCAAAGGACCGTCAACAAATCGTTGTGGCTGATCGGAACCTCGCGCAATGCCATCCTCGTGGTGGTTTGCGGTTTAATCGGTTACTCCTTCTGTCTGCAAGGCGAGCCTCCGTTTAAAGTCATCGGACACGTTCCTCAGGGTCTTCCCTTTTTCAAAGTTCCTCCGTTTAGTCACGCCGATAACAGCAGCGGCGTCGTGGTGCTGCAAGACGCCTGGGGCATGATGGCCGATCTCAACTCGGGGATTATAGTCGTGCCGCTCATCGGTCTTCTCGAAGACATCTCCATAGCTAAAGCCTTCTGTAAGCTTCACTACGTACACGACAAATTAATAATGTATAATTTGCAGCTAACGGTAAGGCTGTGGACGCCACGCAGGAACTTCTAGCAATCGGGATTTGTAACGTGGCAAACTCCTTCGTGCAGTCCTTCCCAGGAACGGGTTCGCTGTCCAGGAGCGCCGTGAACAACTCCAGCGGAGTGCGAACTCCACTTGGTGGACTTTACACGGGCCTTCTGGTCATTCTCGCCCTTCTCTTCTTCACACCTTACTTCTATTACATTCCAAAGTCGTCCCTGGCGGCGGTTATCATCGCAGCCGTTATATTTATGGTTGAGGTGAAAGTGGTGAAACCCATGTGGAGGACTAAAAGTGCGTCCGCGATTCGTGCCAGATCCATGACTCATGATGTGTTTGTTTCAGAAAGCGATTTGATACCGGGTATGGCGACGTTTATCGCATGCCTCGTCCTGCGCCTGGAGTTTGGGATTTTGGTGGGAATTGGTATCAATTTGATGTTCATCTTGTACCACGCCGCCAGACCCAAAATCACCGTCGAAAAACTAATGGTACCGTTCGTGGTTCGATTAGTGTTTTTTCTATTTGTGATTTTTTAGAGTCAGGAAGGTGTTGAGTATTTGATGTTGACTCCGGATCGTTGTTTGATTTTTCCGTCGGTGGATTACGTGCGAAACCTCGTTACGAAGCACTCCATTAGACAGGGAATTCCGGTGGTCATCGACTGTTCCCATATTTATGGAGCTGATTATACGGCGGCCACGGTTATAGAGACTTTGACGCAGGATTTCGCCGCCAGAGACCAGCCGCTTTTCTTTTACAATCTCAAGCCGAGTGTGAGTTCGGTGTTCGAAGGATTGTCGCCGAAAGAGTTCGTCGTCTACTACAACCAAGAGGAAATCGACGAGTTGCTGAGGAACAAGTCCTACATGAAGAAGCAAATATTAAACGTATGAGATAGTCCGGTGCAAATCTTTAATCAGTATTTTAGCGAGTGGCTTAGAATTCGTTTCTACTACTTAATTATTTATTATTAATTCCTGTACATAGTTTGGCTATTTTATAAATACGCCCGATGCATTTGTACGTTCCGCAGTCTTTATAAATATGCCCATCTGTGATAAATAAAGCATTTTGTATTCTATTGTGGTTGTTTCTGTTGGTGGTCACAAAAACGATGATTACACTAATTAAAATGCAGCGGTGAAGCAAAAACAACAAGGTAAATGACGATAGAAAGAAGAGATAAGAGCGAATAATTAACGACAAAAATATGATCGCACAGGATAATTAAAATAAACACTTGGAGTGAAGTTTTACAAAACAATCGATTTTTACAATAACCATTCCTTATCAGAAGAAAAACAGCGCGTGTAGTTATAATTGTGGTGTTCGTTGTCATGATTCCAAGTTATTAAATTTAGAAACATATTGTTCGGGTTTATAACATAAGAAATAAGCCTCAAGCAAGGGTACAAGTAAAAACGGCCATAAAACACGCTTTTGTTTTATTTTTTACAGTTTAAACCTTTGTCAATCAAATATTTGCTCAAACGACATCTAATCCGACACTTGGAGAATAAAATGGAATTCAAACTCGAAAATAACAATTTGAAAAGGAAACGGAAAACAAATAATTATTATAAAATGCATTCACATAAAATCTGGCTTTGGTTTGTTTTTTACAGTGTAGAGTTTTGAAACTGCAGTGGCTCATATTCACATTGTATTACTGAAAATTACTCATTTCATAATACATTTTTAATTGTAAATTACTAAAAATTGTTAAAACGGAAAACGCAATGAAAGCAGCATGCATTCTAATTTGCTGATGCTGTACATTTTTTTTGACATGAGTAGAAATTTTCGTACTTTCAGATTTGTACCTTTTTTCGACCCTTGCATTAAAATCTCCAATAAATGCGTCTTCTCCTTGCATTACTATCGAGGAAATAAAAACGCTCTCTCAGGAAGTCGTCGAATCTAGCTTGTTTTATTTTTACAGCGTCAAAAAATAAATAACAACAAATAATTTGTTAAAAAAAACAGAAAATATTAAATTAAATGAAAGTTACCCATGACCTTCGCAGCCTCCTTTTATTTTTGTACGCACGTTTCAAAGAAGCATTAGAAATACATTTTGAAATAAACAATTAAAATTGATTGATTCATAATTACACTGAATCATATTTAAATAACACTTTTATAAATTATTAGTTATGGTTCGAAAGTAATTCTGTTTTGGAAGAACCAAAAAGGTGTAACTGGCGTTCCAGACTTTGTCGGTATTCCAATTTCAATCTCCTTGATTTTAATAGAGCAAAAAAATGGGCACAATAGGGATAAAAAAAGTACAAAAAATGGGCGAAACAGATCACAACGACCAAGATTTTTTTATTTACGTGAGCTTCCAAACTTGAGTTTCAATTGCTATTTCAATAAACTATTTAACCGTAAATTTAAAGTAAAATCAATTAAATGCTAGGTATTTTATTCGCATAAAATGTGTATTGTTCGGTAATTTTATTCAGTTGTTTCGTAAAAATACCAATAACTCATAACATAATCTATCTAAATTTCTGAATACAATGATGTATTTTTTTCAAAGGGGTTATATAACAAAGTATAAAGTAAAAAAATTGTACATACGAGAAGACATAGACGACAAATACGAAAAAGGTTACAGTAAAATGTTAACATCAATGAAATGCAAATAATCAAAAAACTTGTGTTACGAACATTTTGCACTATTATTTACAGTTTAGGAAATACCGCACCTGTATAAAACTATTAGATGTTAGTAATTTTTTTTATTTTGTAACATGTAACTACTTGCAATAGATTTAGTGGATAATTGAAAATGTATGGCAAGACACTAGAAAAAATACAAAATGTTCAATACCAAAAACTCAGGCAAGTACTAAGTGTTCGGTAAAAATTTTGAATGCACAGTAAAAATTCTAAACTTTCAGTGAAATACTGAGTGTTTCGGAAAAAATATAAAATGCATGTTATAAATGCTAAACGCTCAGTAAAAATGTCAAATGCTCAGTAAATTAAAATTGACGTTTTATGATTTCTCCAAATATATATTTTTTATTTCGAAGGGATTAAGATTTGTACCCTTTATCGACCCTTGCATTAAAATCTCCAGTAACAATGCATTACTATAGAAGAAATAAAAACGGACGTCCATTATCAGCCATTCTCTGGATAGTCTCCTCCTTGCCATTTTGTAACGAACATACCTTATCAAAAACTTCTTAATTTTTACTCGGTTGTAGAAAATCAATATCCCCTAGTATTTTATTCACATTATCTTCCGCTCGTATCTGCTTTTCTGCTTTCTTTTGACAATTTTTGTAGACCCAACACATATTTATTTTGTTTTCTGAACCGAATACGTGTATAAACTCATTTTAACGACGTTGCAATCGAGCAATATTAATTTAATTTCATCCTGCATAACTACAACAAACAGTAAATATTTTCTACATTTAATACTAAGCATTTTGTATTTTTACAAAATATTCAGAATTATTTCCTCCGCAAAATGATAAAATAATGAGCATTTTATTACTACCCAATCCAAAGCACATGATTCAATATATCATATTTGTTTTTTGTAAGAGACGTGAAAGCACAGAAATGTTTCAAAAAATTTTATTGTGTAAAATGTTAGTACTTCTACAAACCAATTTTTTTTAAATTACTTGAACCACATTAGAATTATTAGGAATAAAATATTATTTATTTAATATAAAACTGGCGTCCTCTCACAGACAAACGAGGCAATTTAGGAAACAAAAAGGTTCATAAGATCAAATCCACTTAGTTTGATCCTAGTAATCTGTAGTGTTTACATGTCA
Organism: Eledona agricola; assembly: GCA_964023215.1. Classification (NCBI taxonomy): domain Eukaryota; kingdom Metazoa; phylum Arthropoda; class Insecta; order Coleoptera; family Tenebrionidae; genus Eledona; species Eledona agricola. Next base: position 3,424,606 of record OZ026859.1, read on the forward strand.
GCGTTACTCCTATAACCATCACAAAAGAACACAACAATTGTAAAAAATACTATATTTATTCACTTTTAATTTAAAAAAAGCACGAACATTGATAACACTTTGAAAAGAGGGTTATTTGAAAAATGTTTGTGGCCGGTTTCAATTTCAACCTAATCTCAAACTTTCCGATTATCAACAATCGTTGTTTTTTCGTGCATAATTAGTGATAATCGCCTCCCCCCACAACAGTTCCTAAATTTACGCATTTTAACAATGTATCTTATCGTCCAGTTGCTGTAAAACGCGCGACCGTACAAAAACCCACCACCATTAGTTTTTACCAAAAATGAAGCCTCAAAACCGGCCGAAAGAAGACACGAACACGATTTACGGCACTTACAAACTCGTCGACGCTGATAAGCAAGAAACGCATCCAAAAGCACGCCCGACTGTACTGATAGATAGCGACGATTTTATTCGTAAGTGTGTCACTCGCTCCGATTTATAACTAATTCCAGCAGTCGATGACAGTTGCTTGAAAACCAAACTGGTCAAACTATGGACGTGGAAGACGCTAACGCGAAGACTCCCAATCGTGGGCTGGCTCCCGCAATACAATAAAAGATGCGCCGTTGGTGATCTAATTGCTGGGATTACTGTCGGTTTGACTGTTATTCCGCACGCTCTGGCCTGTGCCAATTTAGCGGGAGTGCCTCTGGAATACGGCTTGTACAGTGCCTTTTTGGGGCCCATAATTTACATGTTTTTCGGCGGCTGCAAAGATGTCTCCATGGGTCCCACTTCTATAGTTTCACTGGTGACTTACCAAGTGATTCAAAACCGCGGACCACAACACGCAATCCTCTTGTGTTTCTGCACGGGAGTCGTGCAAATAATAATGGGAGTTCTAGGACTGGGTACGAATAACATTTTATAAAACAAATCACAAATCTGTTGGGTTTCAGGTTTCTTGACAGAGTTCATATCAGGTCCAGTGACATCGGGATTCATGTCAGCTGGTGCTCTAGTGATTATCACAAGCCAAATCGGTGACTTGGTGGGGATTAAAACGTCAGGCTGCACTTTTATAGACACTTGGAAGAGTATTCTGGAGAACATCCATGGAATACGACTCTGGGACTCGGTTTTGGGTGTCTTGTGCATCACATTTTTACTATCTATGAAGGTAGTGCTTGTTTCGTTTAACATTCACTTGAACGTGGTTTTAAGATGGCTACAACTGTGGAAGTGTCAACGTCGGATGATCACGCCAGACGAATTACAAAGAGGACGTTGTGGATCCTGGGGACGTCCCGAAACACCATTCTTGTACTAATTTGTGGTGTTATTAGTTATATTTTCTGTCTGCAAGGATCTCCTCCGTTTCAAGTCGTGGGTTACGTTCCCACAGGCTTACCAATCTTGCAACTACCGCCGTTCGGCTACACCAAAACCATTAACGACTCTCTTGTTACAACCGAAGATTACGGTGAGATGCTGTCTGATCTCAATTTCGGCGTTTTGATAGTACCACTAATCGCCATGCTTGAAGAGATCGCAGTTTGTAAAACATTCGGTAGTTGGATGCCTCAGACGCAGATGAACATTGAACTGATTTGTAATTTGTAGCAAAGGGTAAAACTGTGGACGCCACACAAGAAATGGTAGCTATAGGAATGTGCAACGCGGTTAACTCCTTCGTGCAGGCGTTTCCAGGAAGCGGGGGCATTGCTAGGGGTGCCATTAACAACTCAAGCGGAGTTCGCACTCCATTCGGTGGTCTTTACACTGGACTCATCGTCATCCTCGCACTTTTATTTTTTACACCATACTTCTACTACATCCCACGTCCGGTTTTGGCAAGTGTAATTATAGCAGCGGTGATATTCATGATCGAATTCCGAGCAGCACATTCGATGTGGAGGGTCAAAAGTAACAAGCACATCTTCCAGCAACTCCCTAATAACTCAACTCAATTGCAGAATGCGATTTGGTCGTGGGCATCTTCACGTTTGTTGCTTGCCTAGTTTTGTCTTTACAATACGGGGTCCTGCTAGGAATTGCCGTTAATTTAATGTTCATCATGCATCAAGCCGCAAGACCAACAATTACCATGCAGAAACTTAAAGTAAGCGTCTTGTTGATGATGCAAGAGGTTTAAAATATTTTGTAGAGTCACAGAGGTGTGGATTATTTACTTCTGGCACCGGATCGGTGTCTCGTTTTTCCTTCGGTGAATTATGTGCGAAATTTGGTTATTAAGCAATCGCTCCGGCAGCAATTACCGGTGGTCATGGACTGTTCCCATATTTATGGAGCCGACTTTACAGCAGCCACCGTGGTCCAAGCTTTGATTCGCGATTTTGCCGAGCGCAAACAACTCCTTCTCTTCTACAACCTCAAACCTAGTGTAAGTTCGGTGTTTGGTGGGTTATCGCCGCAAGAACTGATCGTGTTTTATCGTCAGTGCGAGATAGATGAACTTCTCGAAAAAAATCGTTTTTAAATTTGTGTGCGTGAGTGATTTGTGTTAAAAGTTTTAAGTATGTGATAATAACGCAGTCAGTTGTACGGCCACTGGTTTGTTCCAGTAAAAACACGGAAATGACGCAATTAAAACTTGGCGCATTTAACCCACCAACAGCCAGTTTTTTTTTGAAATTTTGATAAAAAAATATTTAAATTTACAACATTGAATTTCGTTATAATAAAATAAACTGTATTAAAAATATTTTACATAATGTAAAAAGTCCCAAAAGGATTGTGGCAGATTGTATCAGAAATTACCACACACAAAAGTTTCCAATCCCAAATGGGGATCGTGGCAGGGAATAGATTAACAACAGGAATTAAATATAACTAAATGAATCTTTTGTCGAGGACAAGAAAAGGAAGAAATCACGAATTTTCAAAATGCGAGTCAATCAAGCGACCTCACTTATTTGACCAAAACTGGATTGTTGTCGGCCTAGTCGAGGCGATCGTAATTAAATTAATTTTTAATTGAGCAACAAAAATATGAGTGGTCAAGAAAATACAGCATCAATTTAATTTACCTAGCAACTATTAAACTTTCATACACAAAATAAATCAACAGACAAACAATGCCTGAACAACAAAATAATTGTAATGGCAACAAAAGTACACAACAGAATTTCTATACATGTATCACCTAACAGTATACTTTAGCATTAAAAAAACTAACAAGCATCTAATTTTCATACTCGGCACCATAAAATACTGACGAATAATGTCCATATTGAGCATCACATTTTTTTACAACATACAAAAATCATTTGATAAACAATGACATAATATGACAATTTAATTTGATGTGTATTATAAATTTATTTTTGTAAAAATAGTAAGTTTACGTTATAATGGATATAAGATGTAATAAATGAAAAAAAGTGCAGTGTAAATTTAGGACATACGAGATATTGATTTGAGGCCACCGATATGTAACATTTATTTTAACTTCGTCGTCATTTTTATTTTCATCTTATTTTATTATTATATTATAATTTTATTTAAAAAGAACTGGAACACGTGGTTCTTGGTAAGCCACAGTTGCACATCGAACCATAATAGCTGATTGGAAAAATATATAATTCCAAGAATCCAAAAACTAAGAAAAACGAATAAATGTTTCACTGCAAAACGATAAGTGAAATTTACAAACTGGAAATTAAGCGATTACAGACTTTAATAAAAGCAATATCCTCCAAAAATTTCAAATTGTTATTGAAACGTATTGTCAGTTATCAATTTTTGAATGTTATCGTTTTTCCAGTGAATTCAGCCAAAGGTAACAAATTTATGAAACAGAAATTATTTGAGAAAAAATGTCAAATAATAACAAAAAATAATATTTCTTGCACTAAACTCGTCTTTTCATCACTCTCTTCTCTATTAGCACTGGGACACGTCATAAGGTTGTTTTATTTGCTATTAGAAATTGGAATTTTATTTAAAGTTTAAACTCTGTTCCCTAAATTATAGTTATAAGATTCTTTATAAAAAAGGCAAAAATAATATATTAAAGAACGAGTTACATAACGTATATTTTATTGTAAAAATCCAAGTTTACAAAATGACGAGTGCCATAATAGCCTTATGAACGACTTTTTTATACCATTATTTCTGCCTTGCATCAATTATGCAATTTTAAAATTTGGGGAATTTTGCATGGGTTGGGGTTCACAATAGTCAAAATTGATATTTCGATTTTCAAATGCAATTAACCGGCACAAATGTTGGCGGTGAAAATAATTTTCAGCAAAATATTGTGGCAAGCAACCCACTTGGGATAAATTTAAGTGCTCAAGACACGTCAAACGTAACGATTAATATTTATAATAATTAAGAAAATCTAATTTCTATTAAAAATATTGTAATGTTTTTTGTTGTTGTTTACTTTGATGTTTGTCATGACATTTCTGATCACGACATACCACCCTAAAAAGCCTAAATTACACTAGTTCTATTATGAAACTCAAAAAACTGTTAATGCACTCAATAGAGTGCTTTAACAGCTTTGTTATAGACGCCAAGTAGGAAAAATATTATAAGAATGGTTTTATATGCTATATTTGTGCGAGCGTCCCTTGCTACATTATAAATTTCGATGTTCAATTTTTTTTAGATGCTTTATTAGTTAAATATTTGCTCAATATGTAGTTGAAAGTTTTAACTTTCTCAGATGCCCGAAATTTGATGTTTAGTCAGCATTTTTGTTGCTACACTAGTTTTTTTAGCTTACCCAAACGGCAATGAGTTGATGTTCGATTAAATACAGGATGAATTAGGAATCCTAACACGTACTAGAATTTTTAAAACTGATGGATATTACGAATTGCTTAAATTAAATAAGCCTGAGAGATCAAGTCTCTTTAAAAAGTTAGCGATACAAAAATTAGTATAAATTTGTTGGTCTTGGCAAATCTTTAAATACATAATATACCAACCAAATCACATAGCTATTATAGTCCTCATTCATCCTGTATAATTAGGAAAAGAAAAAGAGGTGAAGTGATGCGACCTACCCAATTGTAATGTCATTTATTTTACAAACATTGGAATTATTATTATTATCATTAATTATTATTAACATGCTGTCGTATAAATACATGGACAAGTAAGAATATGGCAAAATCGGCTACAGTTTGTGTGTATATTGATGAGCACAAGAGTCGAAAAACACCGAAAGTTGAGTAGTTTGTAACGGAAAGTCGTGTGCCTCACGCAAAAAGCGAACCCAACGTGAGACAAACTGAGATAACAACCGTATTAACACATCGATTACGAAAATATTTTATATACACCTCGTCTCGTCGTCAATCGCCCGAAAACTCCAAAAAACAAACATTGAGCAAACAATTGTGCTGAAATCAAACACACGACGCGATCCTCTCCGAGAGCAACGCCACAACAACCATAACTATATATTATTAAACCTTTTAACCGAAACTGAGACTAGAGGCTTTGTGATTGTAGATGCAAACGCGACGCGATCTCGTCTGGCAGTTACAAATATATCACAATAATGATTCTTGTTCGGCGGCGCCTGCACGTACAGCCACGAAACCGCTTTGTTTGATCGTCACGGGAATGAGAAGAGCGAAAAGATGTATCGGCGGGATAAAAAATGCTTAATCAGTCTGTGCGGTTTCCCCAAATCTCGTTTCAGTCTACTGAGCGTTTTCCCTGCACACAATCGTAAAACGAATTAATTGAAAAACGTGGCGAAAGATTGCGATTACTCACGCTGCACCCGGATAGTAGTAAGGTGGTGGTCTCTCGTACTCCGTCGGCGCTCGTTGATACTGAGGGGGCCCACCCGACGGGAAGTCTTCCCACTGCCTAGAAGAAGCAAACACACACATGAGGCGGACGACACAAAATGAGCAAACAAACGGCCTACAAAAATATCTTTATATTTTACAATTTGCATAAGAACACTACTAAACGGACACGACTAAAAATACGTGGACATGTAATCTTCGGTTTTTTGCCTACAAAAGCGGATACGAAATGTAAAAAAGGTGTGCGTGAGAAAAACGTGGCAACTCACTTTGGGGCCATGTCTGCATATCTCGCGTCCTGGTGATTTGATCCGGCGGCGTACTCCCTGGTGACCATGTCGCCCCCAGCAGAAGGCGTCGGTCGGTCTTCGTAGCGTTTGTGCTTCTTGTTCTTCTTCTTAGCCTTGCCGCTCCTGCTACTGATGGTAAAAAAATATTTAAAACGGTCACGGGACAAATACTAAGACTATTGGAAACTTGTCAGGTTCGAGGTGTGCTAAATGAGAAAAACGAAAACAAGAAACGATTTTTAATATCACAATTTCGCTTTGTTCGCGATCAGCGCTCCACTAAAGTTACTGTACTGTTAGGTTTCAAAGAGCACTTGTTACACGTAACGTATCCAGTAGAAAGAGGATGGTCACCGCGTCCTGTAACCACAAAAACAAACCATGAGAGCCTGAATCGCATGAGATTAGTTCCGCAGGTTAGAAAGAGCTGTGCGATTTATGTGGAACGCCAGAGTATTTTTTACTACGCACAATTTGAATTACAAATAAACGTAGTGCATAATATTTCAAAGAAAAACATTATACAATTCATTGCGATTTGAAAAATGCGTCGAGATATTCCACCCGAATATATATTTATCTCAATAATGTTTTTTTTTGCATTTCTAAATTTAAAGCGTCACCAAAGCATAGAATTTTCTTTAGGAAATAACACAATTTTTTATAAAGCCATTCAAGAAAGTTATACTATTTTTTAAATTACAGACATAACTTGCCTTTTTTTGTTGTCGAATTAATTAGAGCTCTCAAATATGTAAACCCGAAAATTGTGTGTTGTTTTTGAATATCAAAAAATAAAGTGCGAAGTGTTTTTCTACATTTTGAAATTAGGTGTACCTGTCTTTTATGTTTTGACAGCACGCGGGCACGGTTGATTAGGCGTTTGATTTGGTAATTGAGTGAATTTCCAAGTTTGAAATTCTCGTATTTTATGTAACAGTTTAATAAAAATGGACGTCTTGAATATTATTTTAGTCACAAAGTCTGTATTAAAATTTACAAGTTAAAAAAATTATACAATTTCGTTGTTTACATTTAAAAAGTCAAAAAAATCTGGCCGGTTATTCATTTCACAAAAATTTCGTGCGTTTTAGTGGATTGAAAATTCAAATTGAATTAATTTTCAAATACAAGCCCTGCTATTTTTTAAACTTGATAAAAATAATTTTGTAAAATAAAAAACCATGAATTTTCAAACTAGAAATTAATGCGCAATTTTTATTGAGCTCCAAAATAATTCGCGGGCCTAACATTTTAAATAACTAGTTCAAATAAAATTGAGGGAAATAAAGTTTAAGAATAGTTTAATAAATATGGACGTCATGAAAATTTATTCTAGTCAGAATAATGTGTATTAAAATTTATAAATTAAAAAAATTATATATTTAGTTTCCTTGTATACATTTAAAATTCGATAAAATCTGGCGCGTTATTAATTTCACGAAAATTTCGTGTGTTTTAGTGAACTGAATTTTCAAGTTGAACTAATTTTCAAACACAAGTCTTTTTTCAAACTTAAAAAAAATAAAATAGTAAAATAAAAAACTAGTGAATTTTAATAGTAGAAATTATAGCGCAATTTTTATTGAGTTCCAAAATAATTAGAGTAACATTTTTAAATAGTTCCAATAAAACTGAGGGAAATAAAGTTTAAGCATAGATTAAGTAAATATTGACGCCTTGAAAAATAATTCTAGTCAGAATAAAGTCTGTATTAACATTTAAAAAAGTTAAAAAAATTATATAATTTTATTGTATACATTTACAAGCCAAAAATCTAACGAGTTATTCATTTCACAAAAATTTCGTTAAATTCCTATTTCACTGAATTGAAAATTCAAGTTGAATTAATTTTCAAATGCAAGCCTTGCTATTTGAAAAATAAACCGCGCACAGTTTGTATTTTGTAAAATAAAAAAAACGATGAATATTTTCCCGACATGGATTTTACTTTTCAATTTGTGATAACTGAAATTAGGACCATTTGTAAATTCTGTAGAATATGTGTATTATTTATTACAAAAAACAATTAGGTTTAAAATAATTAAAGGTTCCGAATAAAATTACATTACAAAAAATTATCAAAATCTTTATTTCTGCAAACCAATTTCTTTTCCAATAAAATTGGATGTTTTATGTTTTTAATTACATTTTTTGTTCAAATATTTTGCTTTACAATGCTTTTGCATTCGATATTTCAAATCCTCCATATTTTTAACTTGTATTTTAAAATATTGCACCAGAGGTTCTGTCTTTAATTTCTAATTAAAAATTATACAGTCAGAAAAATAAATTTGTGTGCTCTTTTCCTATTCAGCAACGTACATAAAACATTGAGCAACATTTTTAATACAATCAATTAAAAAAAAACTTTATTTTTCCAATTTTCAAATTAAAATCTTCCAAAGTATCATTTGCATTAGAAGCAATATTCATTTCAAATTCAAGCCTAACGATAATATTTCAAAAATTATACAGGAATTACTCACAATAACATCTTGATAAAGTGCCACACAAACTGATTTCTCCAAATTTTTAATTTTATCAAATTTGATAATTTCCTTTCAAACCAATCATCATTCAACCAAAAAATTACTAATTATAAATTGACATAAAATTAAATTAAATTAATTAAATTAATTAAATTAATTAAATTAATTAAATTAATTAAATTAATTAAATTAATTAAATTAATTAAATTAATTAAATTAATTAAATTAATTAAATTAATTAAATTAATTAAATTAATTAAATTAATTAAATTAATTAAATTAATTAAATTAATTAAATTAATTAAATTAATTAAATTAATTAAATTAATTAAATTAATTAAATTAATTAAATTAATTAAATTAATTAAATTAATTAAATTAATTAAATTAATTAAATTAATTAAATTAATTAAATTAATTAAATTAATTAAATTAATTAAATTAATTAAATTAATTAAATTAATTAAATTAATTAAATTAATTAAATTAATTAATTTAATTAATTAAATTAATTAATTTAATTAATTAAGTTATATAAGTTATATAAGTTATATAAGTTATATAAGTTATATAAGTTATATAAGTTATATAAGTTATATAAGTTATATAAGTTATATAAGTTATATAAGTTATATAAGTTATATAAGTTAATTAAGTTAATTAAGTTAATTTAGTTAATTAAGTTAATTAAGTTAATTAAGTTAATTAAGTTAATTAAGTTAATTAACTTAATTAACTTATATAACTTATATAACTTATATAACTTATATAACTTATATAACTTAATTATAAGTTAAATTAATTAAATTAATTAAATTAATTAAATTAATTAAATTAATTAAATTAATTAAATTAATTAAATTAATTAAATTAATTAAATTAATTAAATTAATTAAATTAATTAAATTAATTAAATTAATTAAATTAATTAAATTAATTAAATTAATTAAATTAATTAAATTAATTAAATTAATTAAATTGATTAAATTAATTAAATTAATTAAATTAATTAATTTAGAATGAAGAAATCAAGTTGTAAAGAATTGGTAGGACTTGCATCTTAAAAAAAATTAAATTATTTTAACGAATAGTTTCCTTGTTCTGGTTGAACTTAACTAATTTTCCTAGTTTTTAATTTTTTCCTATTGTATCTAGATAGAAGTGAAGTGATAGATTTTTTAAATATTTTTTTTATAATCTTAAAACAAGTCGCAATCAAGCCCTATTAAATAATTTGGCAACAAGGAGTACTAAAATTTGCTACCAATAACCCTTAAACTTGGAAGTTTTTTGATAGCTTTCAAATTTAAAACTCCACTTTTATAGTTCATGTGAAAATTTAGATAATTCAGATATTAAAAAAACTTTGGCGTTCCTTAGTGATTGGTGTACAACGAATTATTCAAGGTGCGCACGTAATTAATTCTACAAAATCCTAAAGCGATTTGAGAACCCGACAAGTTTCCGATCAAATGCGACGACCAAACGACCAGACATGCATAAAAGCACAAAAGCACACATTACTTACCTATTCAGAGGAATGTTATCCCGATCAACATACGCGTCATACAAATAATCGCTGTAACGATAACAGAAATGCTCATTACCAACAACAACAAAGACTTCGTGCTGTATTAAAAACATTACTTCAAGCGAATGAAGAGCTTACTTTTCGATCAGCTCCCTCGAGTAAGCGCCGTGCTTCTGGTAGAGCGTCGCCAACTTTACTGAAATGATGATGGTGGGAATGAAGAGCAAAAGGGACCAGAAAAGACCAAACCAGTAGCCGTTCTGTCGTACGAAATAGAAAAATTCAAATGGTTAAAGTCGAAGCTACTGGACTAACCCATGGCAGAAGAATCTTGTCGCAAGTGGCCGTCAACGTGGCGTTGATCACTAAACTGAGCGGTCCGCATTTTCCCACCTCTTGTTGGGTTTTATCCACGACGCGATCTATGTACGTCTGGACCTGCTCCACAATTCCCTTGGAAAAGCGAGCGATAGTCTGCAATTTAAAACCAACAAATCTGGCAAAAGATTCTTATGAGAAAACACACGTCAGCCAAGAATGTCGTTCCGTTTTCGTGTAAAATCTTTTCGGTGTTGTTGAGCTCCTTCAGGAGCAGCGTTATGGCTTCGTTGAACGAATCGCGACCCAGCTTCAAGTCGTCCTCGAGTTTGACGGCCAAATCCTACGACAACGCTCAGTTTGGACGTTCTAAACGCAACAATTGCTTATTTTACCTTGACGTTGGTGGCGTTTTCCACCATGGGCTCCACGATTCGTTCCTGATACACGTCGACGTGCATCTTGTTCTGCTCCAAACCTTTCAAAAAAGCGTCGTTATCATCCGTTACCGTCTTTTTAACTATCTTTATCAGCTCCTCCAAATCCGCGGATAAGAGGCTCAAATTTCCCGTTAAAAAATTCGAGTCCAACTGAAATTAAACGCATTATTTTCGCCGAAGGCAGCTCATGGTCTTTTAAGTACCAGTTCCTCGAACGCGTTGAAGTTGATGTCGGCAAAATTCGAGTCGGCAAACGACTCCAGCACCCCTCGCTCGTCGTCGCTCAATATTGTGAAGTTCTTGAGCGCATCCAGAGACCCCACGTCTAACGACGACAAAATGTCGTTCAGGCTCTCCTCGTAGTCTTTGACTTTGTCCAGATCGAACTGTTTCTCCAAGTTGAACACCTCATAGATGCTCTTGTTCTGGTAGCAGTTAATCAGCACTTGACTAACGTTTACGTCGATATAAATCTGAGAGAGGTTGGCCTGATCTAGCAGAAGGAACATTTGGGAGTGTTGGGGATCGCGCAGCGGATCGCAAACCAGTCGCTGCGCCATTATCCCCACGAGGAAGCTCACAAGCACCACCGCCGAAATAATAAAGCCCACGACGAACATGAACATGACACCGCTGGAAAAGTAACGTTAGCGTAAGTGGACGAAGACGACTTCGCAGCGTACCACATCAGGAAGAAACTTCCCACCCCCTTATTGCAGCAATCGTCGCCGTAGCCGTTTGGCCGCTTTCCGCAGATGCCGCAGATCAGTCCCAAAGCCACGCACAAACTAATCGCAAGCAACAAGCAACTGACCACCAGTGCCGGATAGTATCTATACGGCGAGTAATCTTTGATATAGCGGTCGGCGGTTTCAAGAGCTGGACGCGTGTTACTCTCAATTTGGCGCTGGAGATCGTCCACGACGCTCGTCACGTTGCTCGCCGACGCCGCGATTTGATCACCGGTTTCTTTGATTTTCTTGCGGGCCTCGTTCAAAGTGTCGTTCACCTTGCTAGCGATCTCGCTCTTGATTTGATCGAGCTTGTTCTGGCCGTTCTGCACCGCGTCCGTGAGGCTCGAATTCGCAGCGAACTTGTTCAGATTTTCTATTTTGTCAGAGATGTCCGGCAACTGCGTTCAAGACATCAATCAAACTTTATAATATTTTGAAAGAATAAATGAAACGGCGTTTTTTTAACTGCGTTCCACTTACCTTCGGAAAGTACCTGTCTATGTACTGCGTGAAACAAAAACGACAATTCCAAAAGTTATTTCAAGAATGTGGTATGTTTTATATAAATTACTAGCACCAACAACCAAGCTAAATCTAACGAAAAAAATTAAACAAGAACTTCTACATCTTAAGAATAGAGCCAAAAATAACAAATGACGCTCATTGGTTCTAAAGGACCAGAAGCGTCTTATTTCAATAGCTTTTTAATCTTTAAGCCCTATTAATAATTTAATGAGACTTTTTAGTCTCGATATCTTCGTGAGGATTATAGTGTTCCGTATCTGTTATTGGGACATATTATCGTCGGAATCTGCAAATGTAGCTTGTTCTATATCCACACAAATATTTGAGCTAACTTATTCGTTAACCAAGATTTCGGTGCAAATTTGTCCCATATCCTTAAAAAATTTAGTTACATAATTCAATATCCCAAAAAAAAATTCTGAGCTGTTTTGTTCAATATTTTAAGCATCTAATAGTAATATATCACGACTAATTTAGTCGATATCCAATACTATATCTGTTTTATAGAACAAAAATTTGGATATCTCGATTTCGCCGGAACGGTTTCAAAAAGTAGTAAAAGTAATATTGCGGTCAGATCAGAATGAGTCGCAATGTAACTCGACTTTTAGCGAAATGAGTACAATAAGACAGAATTTGCCAACCATTTTTTTTGTACGCTCGAAATTAGCAAGCAAAAAAGGTGTATTATTTTCTCAAAAAAAAAAAAAAAAAAAAAACGAAAACGTGGAAAATATAAGAAAAACATTGTTAAAACCCGATTACGAACATTAGTATTAAAAATAAATGTTCCTGAAGAATTCATTTACCAAGTTAAAAAGCATATTGAATAATTTTAAGTGGTGGAATCACATTATTGCCGAACTATTTCGAAAATGAAATATCTAGAGAGAGATTTGAATCCTAGACAAATGTATAATTTGTACATTGAAAGAATGTAGAACTCACTTCAAAAAATACTCACAGATATTTTCAATTACAAATAAATACAACAATTATTTCTGCGGTCGTTCAATTCGTATTATTAGACTTCTTATGTTACTTACTTCTTAGAAATTCTTATGTTGTTAAATTTAAATAGTGAAACTAAATTCAGAAAAACATCTTTTTCCAATTAATATTTTTCCTGCGGTCTTTTAAAACAATCTGGGTAATTATTTTAATGTTTAATAAATCTGAATATTATTAAAACTTAATTTTTTGTCTGTTCGAAATTTTTCTTGAACCGATAGTTTTTATAATAAAAAATATTGATAGTTATAAAAAATTACAATTTTTTCCCTCAGAAGCTAATTGTCCAATCGGAATAAATAAAACAAAAATAACCAGCCAATTTTAAACTACATATGTTTTTATTTGTTTTCATTGCCACTATTACTTAATAGTGTAAACTTTATAATAGTCGAGCTCTCACACCTCTGACTTTTTGACATTGGCAAATACATAATATCTGAATACTTATAACTACACTGATGGACAATTGGACCGTTCCACTCAAAATTTTGTGTGTTTTTAAACCACATTATTATGTACACTCGATATTAGCAAGTAAAATGTGTATTATTTTCTCATAAAAATCCAGAAAGAGGTAAGAAATGTACCACGTAATTCTCTGAATGGAAAACACATGAAGAAAATTGTTAAAACAAGATTTAGAACATTTTTATTTTTAAAAAATGTTCCCGAAGAATCCGTTAACCAAGTTTATTTTCAGTGGTGGATTCACATTAATGCCGAACTACTTCGAAAATGAAAAATCTAGAGAGGAATTTCAATCTTAGACAAATGTATAATTTGTACATTGAAACAGCGGAGAACCCTGTACACATCAAAAAATACTCACAGATTCTTTCAATTGCGAATACAACACAACACAAGCCTTTTGAAAGTATGTAGGCTTTCAAGGTCGGTGTTATTAATTATAACGATCTTTTTCGGGATTTTGAAGCGTGTTATAATTAACATAAGCCTTGTTAAATCCAAAAATAAAAATTTGAATTTTGAAAACTGCTACTGAAACAAATTGTGCAATTATTGTCAATAAGAACAAAAAATCAAACAGCAAAGTTTTCGAAGCTGAAGCGAAAAATAAAACTCATGGCAAGAAATCGAAAAAATTACCGTATTTCTAATGTTTTTTAAGATGTTTATTTTATTTTATTATATTATTTATGTTTGTTCAATATTTTTGTGCAAATTGTTATTAATTCTTTGTACTTTATCACACTTTTTGTAGAGTTTCTATGGTAATTTTTCTATATCCAAACTTGCCTATTTTAATTTGAGCAATTACAATTTATTGACAATGGTTACAGTCTCCATTATGCAAAGATAAAAACAAGAGTGACCTAGACCTTACATCATGTTATTTTTGTCATAATTTTTGAAATAAAAGTCATCTTTGGTTTTATAATCAAAAGTTTGGTTTTTGGACATAGAACACTATACTCCTCACACCACGATACGAGTACATTTAATTAAAATGTGATCCTCCAAGCTACTAACCAATGCACTTTAAACTCACTTCAGATAAACTTTAAGGATTGGTAACGCATTGTACTTACGTTATTGAAATGGATATTAGTTTGCAGCGTAGTTATGTTGTTGCTAATCTCTAGGCACTTGGGTATCTTACTGCAACTATCTGTGTTTAAGAGCATAATCATGTCCTTCTTCACCTTTCTGATGGCTGTAAAATCGCACGTTTACATGCCACCAAGTTTGAAACGAAGACAACTCACCGTCGCTGAGTTGCGACGCATAAACCCTCAACGAAAGAGTCGAATACTTTAGAGTGACAAAGTCATCTTCGACGGCGGGCAGTCTGGTCACCACATTGACGAGTTCAGTCATTGTGGTCGCGTTTGAATAGTTTTCCAACTCGCCGTAGACGATTTCGCTACTATCTAAAACGAACCCAACCGTCAAAGCTTCACGTTCCCTTAACTAACCCAACTCACTGTTAATCGTATCCATCAGAACCGTCTCGAACTCTTCGTAATTTTTCTTCAACAACGTACCGATTTGCCCTTTGGTGTTGTCCAAGTACGTGTTGACATCGGTGAGACCATTTCTGATGTTGCCGGTCATCTCTTGAACACCCTCCCTCGTCTGCTGATTGCTTACGAAGGCACAAACGACACCGAACCTGCCAAAATTCACCCTTTTATCAAGTACATCGGCCAAGCGAACGCTGAACGTACAACAACAACGTCCCCAAAGCGATGAGCAGCATGGCTAGAACGATCTTCTTGCAGAGGTCGTGCTTCTTGTCGAAGGGCTGCGACCGCGCCCCGCATTTTCCGCAGCAACGACAGCAGCAAAAGAACAAGCCGCACAGCGGCATCAGCACCAGCAGCAGCAGCAGAATTATGACCATGGCAAGGATGCCGCTGTATTTCCCCAACAAAGTCTTCCATTCCGCCTGGAAGTCGCCCAGATGGACGTTATTGTTCTTGTCGATCGTCACGAAGCCTGCGGAAGAAGCCAAACTGCGTTCAAGATTCCGCAGACAAAGGTCGAGCGAGTTCATCCGGCATGACGACCTTCGACACTTGTTGTTCGAAGGGCCCCTGCTCGGTATAATTAATCCGCGATGAATCACGCATAACGTTTCTTCGAGCTCACGCAACTGTTGTTGGTTTGGGCGCGCGTTGTTTCGTTCGACTTCCGCGTGGTCGTAGTCGGGCGGCAGCTGTTCCGCGGCGGAAAATAAAAAGCGCACAAGAAAGACAAACGCGAACGATAATAAACAAAACGATTAAGTGACCGCTTTGGACGGAGAGGAGAAGATGGATTCGAAGTGGGTTATGTAAACTTGGCAGCGGCTCCTTCGAGCGTGCAAAAACGCCGTTATGTAAATCGTGGCCGCACGCAGTGAAAGGGAAACCGCCGCCGATTATTTGTTGAGATCAAAAGGGGTCCGCAAACTTTGGTGGCCACGTGAAAAAATTTAATTCGCTTGCAACTGCTCGTTTGTTATCATACAGGGCCTAACGAAATCTATGTTATCGATTAGATTACGACAGACGGTGTTTAACGATGCAATATGTGTAATTTCTTGTTATCTTGTTAAACATTTGTCATAATACATTTACAGAAGATTTAAATCTTATTTATTGGCCACGATACGAGTATTGGTCTGTACCGAATAATGATAGCGCTTAATCGGCCAATGGGGAGAAGTCAGTCCATAACAAACTTAACTCAAAAAAAGATGCTATAAAAAGTACAACATTATTCTGATATACAACCGCGATCGCTACACATAATTTATAAATAATTGTAAAACTAGTTCAGAATCGTTATTTCAAACTAACCATTATAGTCCATTTTGTTAAACAATATAAAAACGACCATCATTCGTACAGTCACGTTTATGCACGTTGGTGCACGTTTATTCTATTTTTTCAACCACAGACTGTCTTTGGATGAGAGAGGTCTTGCTTCGTCAATCAGAAGCCTTATTCCGGTGGTTTTAATCTCCTCGCTTCGTTCGTTTAATGGCTTCGTAAATATTTTTACAGCGTTTTGTTTTAGTATCTCACGCAGTCTCATACAATATATCAATATAAAAATTTATATAAACTCGCAGTTTTCACACAAACTGATAAGTATCCAAACGAATCCGCAGAGAATTCAGTGTTTCAGAAGGAATAGTGCTAGTAAATAATTTGAGAGGTTGTACACTCGTGGCCGTAGATCACAAAACATTTTACTGGGGAAAACATGCTTTTAGGTCTTACTTGAAAATCACAAGACATTATATTATGATTTTCCGGGGGTAGGTGTTCTGTTACCGAGTAAAAACATCTTTATACGAATACCCCTAATTATTTTCTGGAGTCGTTCAATTCGGTTTGTTATATGTAATAGCTATAAATTCTTATTTTATTAAATTTAAATATTGAAACAAAATTTAGAAAAACATGTTTATCCAACTAATTTTTTTCTGCGGTCTTTTAAAACACTAATAATATAAATCTAAATATTAAAACTAAAATCGGAAAGTTATGCGACTTAATTGCGTTGCGATAAAAATTTTTGTCTGTTCGACATTTTTCTTAAACCGGTAGTTTTTAGAATAAAAAAAATTGGTATTCAAAAAAATTACAATTTATTTCTTTAGAAACTAATTGTCCAATCGGAATAAATAAAAACAAAAATAAGCAGTCAACTTTGAACTATATCTAAATGTTTTGTTCGCTTTGATTGTCATTGTTATTAATAAATAGTGTAAACTTTATAATAGTCGAGCTCTGTCATTGCAAAATTTTCCTTGACTTTGTACATAATATCTGAATACTTATATTTTATTAGAACTTTTAGAACTAAAGACTGGAAACATCTCGGCCACTGTTTACGTCATTAGGCAATAGGGATTTATCAACATCTGTGTTGAAATTCCTGTTATAAGTAAGATGATAAGAGATCCATTCATTGTAATTGAAATAATTGATAAAATTGGAGAATTTTGGGGAAACGTAATTTTTTCTGATGAAAAAACGTTTCAATCCTGCTCGAATGGAATCTGACAAAATTACGAATAACCATATTCGTTTGTGTTTTATGACTAAGAAACTAAAAATCACAATTTTATTTAAACATTAATAACTCCCTTATTATGCACGTAATTTTTATGAAACTAAAACTCCTGGATTTAGAGTGGCTTTGTTATAGCCGCCATATTGGATTTATAAGCGATAGGATACAATCAAATTTCAGCTTTTCAATTATGCAAAACACATTTTACAAAAAAATAGGTCATTGACTGTGTTTGTTATCATTAATTAAATAAGGTAATAAATTAAATATCCTTATCCATCTTTTATTTTATGTCGATTACAATTTGTGGATTTCCGCCATTTTTTAGGAGAACTGTTCGGTCCATTATTCGGGAGTCGTTGGGACAAGGTTTGAGGCAAACATTGTTGATGTCAGTTATGACGATGTTTATTTTGGCGCAATAAAAGCTTGAAACCCTTTCGCACCCCTAGAGATATACACCCGTTTCGAACAACTAGAGAATCGTTAAATATTGCTTCAAGACATGACCCGTTTTTTACGGCCACGACTGTACCATCGAGCATTTTGAGAGAACGTTATTAAAAACGTGGTTCGAGAAAGGCGCTGTTAGTACGGGCGAAGCACACTAAAAATTTTGCACTTTTTCCAAGAAACGGTTTTGTGGGCAAGTGTAGTATATATTAATTTAAGAAAATAATAATTTCTAAATTATCCCTGTGTTATAAAAGTGTAATAAAAAATATAGTTAAAAAGTACTCTCTTTACATAGAGCGGGAAGTTGTTGTGTAAGGGAGAGATAACATAAATAACATAATAACATAATCAATAATTGATAACGAATGAATGCCATCAATACGCTGTTCTATTGTTTATAAAAAAGTATTCATGTCTGTGCTGCAAAACATTGAAGCTTTGCAGGAAGTTGATTTCTTCCTAGTACTTGTAGATAATTAGTCGATGTTTGATCCTTCTACAATATCTTCAAACAGCGTATGCCAAACTTCTAATCAAATTTAACATTAAAATCCACTTGATCCACTCCTTTACTATCATTGTTGTTCAATCTAATCAACTATTCTCGAGTTTCACAATTTCAAATAAAATTTCCTCGTTTTTACTTTCTGCACAATACCAACGGTCTAAAATTGGACGACAAAAACCGTTATCACAATCACACGAAGGCGACTCAAAACGAGGCCACTCTCCTCCGTTGCTGCAGCTTCCGGTAATGTGGCGAAACTCACAAACCACAGCCTATTGCATCTTCGAGGCCGGTCACTAGGTCGTCCCGTTACACATTAATCACAATCATAACCCTCACCTTCCGGAAAGAAATCTTTCGCAAGCAACAACTCCATGAAGTCGACAGTGATGTTGTACAACCCCGCCATTCCTTTTGCGTTGAAGACGGTGCTGCTGACGTAGGTCCCGTTGTCGGTCAGCTCCGTAAAATACGGCGTTCTTGTGGCCATCACCTCCGACAATGCCTTGTGGAGATTCTCGCTGATTTTGTTGATGCGGGTGGCGAAATTACCGGACGACATTTCCACGGCGAAAACGAGAACAGCCAACGTTACCAGCAGGCTGACCACGTTCACCTTTTGTCTCTCATTGATGAGCGCCATCGTAACTGGTCCTCCAAACTGTTTGTCACAAGTACAGCGATGTTATCGCATTCCCTTCGTCATTGCTATAGCGCTGATAAAGCTGCAACAGACGAAAAAATTTCAACAACTACTAGCAGATGCTGCACAGCCCGACTTGTCCGGATCACGTTAATTAATTGAGACGATTACTGCAATGCCCGACGAGTTTTTACAGAAGACAAGTGCAGACCTTAATTTAATACGGAAACACAAAAAGGCAACTCGTTTATTACATGTGTCGATCATCCTAATCGTTTTTGTATAAAACCAATTTTCCTACAAAATAATAATACATTCAGCATTGACAGAAGACAAAATCGGACTGGGAACATGGCAATGTGAAAAACCGGAAGCTACCATCTCAGTCGCGCAAGTTCAACGGTCTTGGTCGTTAGTTTCATTTCTTGAAAAAGCTCCAGCATCTAAGATAAGACGATTATTGTGTACAACTGTTAGACGACGTCATCCTGTTAACTTTATCTGACAAATAAATACATCAAAAAATGTCGACGGCGTTAGAGTGATTTGCATTCGATAAGCTCGCATTATTCTTATCTACTAATCCATGTTAACAATGCAGACGACGAAGCGTTGCCAAAACGTTGCTCATCATCTGAAAATAACTCCACGTTTTGTTTGTTGTTGGCAAAGAAAGAAAGAAGCGACTGAAGCGAGCGGTTCGTGGTCGAGCCTACAATTAAAAGCAACATTTGTCGTCTTGCCATCATCGAGGGTATTAACCGCAAAGCAACAACACAAACGTTCCCATGAATCATTTTCTTGATGGTACGCGATACCGCCGTTTCCGCTGTGGGCAAGGTTTTTGCGTTCGCTCGAGGAGTGCACTTTTTATTGGCCAGACACCGGAAAAAGGACTTTATCTAGCCAAGATTAGGAGGGATTAACGACAATCGTTGGTTTTCAACATGACAATCACTAATGTTGTCTTGTTGCCTTGAAACTTGTGGAATTACAAAAATGTATGGTTCGTCTTTACGTTGTGATTGTTCATTGTTTAAAATGTCACCCAACCACTAAAAAGTCATACAAAGTTTATGACCTTTCGTTGTTGTTAGGAATTTATTCTTAATCATATTTCTTGGTAGAGTTGCAACAATTTTATGGTTTTACTGTTCGCTAGATTAGATTGTGAAAACATAATTAAGATAGCAAATTTGCAATTTTTTTGGAAAATATAATCAAAATATACAATAAAAATAATGTATAAAATAACGGCGACGTCTGATTGGTGTTATTAAACTACCAATAAATCTGACCCTGAAGAACATTTAAATTGATCGGTCTTGAAATATTCTACCAGATCTAGTTGAATTAATATTGTCTTGCACGACTATTGTCCTCGGGTTGATAACAAAATTTATCCGCTAACGAAAGTATTAAATTACTGAAATATATCTTATCTATTAGCAATGACTAATTCGCATAACTCCAATAAAAATAATGTCATTACCTACAACGATAAAAAAATTTAATCGTCGCTGGTAATGACATTATTTTCAGAACTACTTTATTAGCGCCTATTTATGAAACGCCAAATAATTTTTTAATATCGAAATTTTAAAAATAACTAAAATGAAATATAGGTGTTATGAATACAAATGTTTGAGGTTTTTAAAAATAAAGTATATTAAAGGCAGAATCTCTGATGCAAAATTTTAAAATACAAGTTAAAAATAAGAGTAAAAATAATGTAACATAAAATTGAATTAAAAAATTATACTACATCCAATTTTATTGGAAAAGGAATTGGTTTACAATTTTCAATCAGAAATTGTTAGGGAAATAAAAATGTGGACAATTCTTTGTAATCTAATTTTATTGGAAATCTTTAATGTGACACAAAGTTATTTATAACCTTATTGTTTTCGTAAAAATAAGACGCATGATCCACATAATTTACAAATACTCAGAATTACAGTTATCAAAAATCATATTCGGAAAACACGCATCGGTTTTTTTATATTACAAAATTATTTGCGGTGCTCGGTTTTATTTTAAAGTTTGAACAATAGCAAGGTTTTTATTTAAAAATTAATTCAACTAGTTAATTCAGTATTAAATTAATTCACTAACATAGGAATTTTACAAAATTTCTGTAAAATGAATAAGGCGTTAGTTTTTTTTTACTTTAATATGTACACAATGAAATTATATATATTTTTTATTTCTAATTTTAATAGACACTATTCTGACTAGAATATCATCTCTGCTGATCCGTGTCTGCGTGCTGTCAAAATACATATAAAAGACAGGTACACTTAATTTCAAAATGTATGTATAAAAACACTTCGCACTAGAACGTTTTTGTATGGTTTTATAGAAAATAGTATAATTTCCTACAGAAAATTCGATGCTTTGACGACGTTTGAAATATAGAAATGCAAAAAAACCACTTCATTATTTTTTTAATAGAAAATTGAAATAAATAAATATTAACGCATTTTGGAAATTGTAAAGAAATATCCACACATAATTCTTTGTTTGAAATATTATGTACTATGTTACCTTTTCAAGGAAATAAACCTGGTAAAAAACTTCCTCCATTACTCAAGCTGATTTTTCGTATTAAACTCAATTTAATCGAGAGGAAAAAATAACTCAAACGCCAACAACTGTTGAATTACCGATGCGTACGCCTAAGTTACGAATTAGCATGTCTGGCGTTTCACAAGCGTAAGCAATAAAGTAAGCGCATTGTTTGAAGATTATTTAATGTAAACACACATTACCTAAGTCAATATTAACAAATAAAACACGACGGCTTCATTTGATGGATTCCGTTCCGGTGACATGATCGCGTTAATTAATTTCGTAATATTAAAGTCAATCGTTTGTAAAAAAAAAATACAAACATAACCGTTACGACGAGGACGCCTTGTGTGATCAAAGAGATCATTCACTTCTCGC
Source organism: Eledona agricola (assembly GCA_964023215.1). Lineage (NCBI taxonomy): Eukaryota > Metazoa > Arthropoda > Insecta > Coleoptera > Tenebrionidae > Eledona > Eledona agricola. The sequence goes on from OZ026859.1 coordinate 3,446,819, forward strand.
CCAAATCGTGGGCTTTATTGATATTTTCTATTTATAAACAAAGCACCAGAAATTTGGTGAACTTGTGCGTCCCGTTACATCAAGCTCAACGCTTCATCCTATTATTTTACACAATCGAACGAAAGAAAAATAACATTCTTAATCTTCTATATTATGTTGCGAAACAATTCCTGTTATTGACTATTGTCGCGACATGTGCTCGGTGTTGTTTAACTGTTGATTTATTTCCCACCTGTAATTTGTCATTTACAGTTAACGTCCCGGTTTAAATTGACACACTTGTGTTGATTTGCGAGTGATTTATCATCCTGAACAAAACGTCGATCTTTCATGAAAGCGACCGACACAATTTTATCAATAAAAACATTTTTGTTATCCGTTTAGAAAGCTGTTCTCGCTGGAAAACGCGGCTTTCCAACACAAAAACTAATCAAAACTAATTTTTACATCTTGAAAGTATCCCACAAAAATAAATTAATGATAAATTAAAAAATAACAAAATGCGACAAGACCAGTGATTAGAAATCTGATACGCATATGCTCATAGCAATTATGTATGTTACAATTAATCCATATTGACTAGTCAATAATGACTAGTAATAGTACATTCTTAGTAATTCTACCTGACATGAAAATGTTTGCTCTTTAAAAACATTATTTTGGAAACAACTCAATATTTTTTTAATCCTCCTCACTATTGATTTCTTTAATTATTTCTAAAGTTGCCCTTAAATTTTACGCGAAATTGGAATACGTAATATATCCGGCTGCGAGTTGCTTATCGACTTCCGGTACATTCGAAGATTAACATTTGTAATTATTTTCATTAAAATTGGTATTTTAACTCTTAACAAATTTTCACAATTTACTGTTTCCTATTTCCACATGAGACACAGTGCGCACATTATAAAAGTATCCAAATAAAAAATTAAAATTTCTTCCGTTCGCTTGATAAATCGTTTGATGCCAATGACCCAGAACCAAAGTACTGAGATCATTTGGGTCACTCAGATTTGCAAATTTCGCCATTTCATTTCGTGATCAAGCAAAAGGCCCATACTCATTTTAAGAACTTAAATGGACTAATATCTGTCGTAGTAGTCCTTAACTAATTGGACTCTTCTATTTCCTTTTATGGCCTCATTACAATAGTAAACCACATGCACTTTACAAACACATAAACCGTGTTTACTTCATATTTTCAGCGTTCCAATTTTAAAACTAATATTAACTAACGTTCAAAATAAATCTCTGTGCAGATTAGTAAGCACTCCAACAGATTTGTGGTATGAAATGGAGGATTACTGTGTAATACCTCAAACAATGAAGCGATCAGTTATTCCATTTTTTTTAATGACAAATTGATAAAAAACCGTCCCCGCAATAAAGTACAATTAAAAAAAACAGCGTTTTATTGGCGATTAATTAAATTTATTGCGGCGGTGATTGAATTGCAACGGCACTTATTAAATTCCGCCCGTCTTAAAACTTTCACAGAGATGAATGAATCACACGAAACGTAATCCTTGAGGTTTTTTTAATGAAAAGTACCAAACCGTTTCGGTTTATTACTTCCAATATAATACGGTTTCCAGTGTTTATTGTACAAATTACGATTCATTGTGACTGGAAGCAGTGGCTTTAAAAAGAGGTCGTTAAATTCAAGATTTCCGTTGGTGCTGACGTCTGGTTTTAGTAGTTTTGCCACTTGCTTGGGAATTGTAACATTGGTCATTTAAATTTCATGGTGTGTGTTTAATCTCGTTTCAGATTAAATCTCGTACGAATCATATTTTATCAATTTTTTATCTAAAACAAAGACAAAGAAACAGAACACATAACAGGACACAGGAATGCAAAAAAAATTAAATTATTGAACATGTCATTCACCTGATGAACAGCCAGAGGATGCAAACTTATTGGCTGTAATTAACTGCAATTGCTAATTTCCACACAGGGACGGAGACAACAGAACAATAAATAAAAAACCACCCAAAAATCTATAAATTAAAATAACATCAAATTCCGCAACTGTCGTCTTTTTGACGGACTCGGCTGTCTAATCTCAAACTCAATTGTTTGGAAAAAATCTAGTGTCTTTTGTTACCTACCACCTTTTGTTTTTGATCCAAGAAAAAACGGTTTCACTACAAACACAACAATTCCAACGATTTACTCCAATTCACTTCACTAATTCCTCGACAAGCACTAATTTATCACACGACTTTATTAATTGCAATTAGTTTTATTTACTCAGTATATCACAACAACAGCACCAGCTTCCGCGACAGCCTCCCACAAACTCCTTTTATTTTTTCAATCATAGGCGACTTGATGAGGCGCGCATGTGTCATACGCCACCAGAGTCACCAACACAAACCTACATAAAACACTAGTCGTGTTTCAGAACACTTGTGTTGGTAGAGTAATCTATTACATTTGCATTTGAATTAAGTAAATCACCTAACCACCTTCACGCTTGTCGAATGTAAAATCGACTAGTAACATATTGTAATTTTGCCTGTTAAATAGTTTTTATTACAGATTTCTGTAATGGCAAATGTCGTCATGTCGCTACTTTCGCACATGAGTACATAGAGGACGCCACAATCTAAAATACGTACTCTTTTTTTTTTTTTTAACAACAGGATTTAAAGAAGTTTTAAATCCTAAATGAAGCATACTAGTTCGATAAGAAATGACTGGTCTTGAGGTTTATTTACATTTTTTTCAATGCCTGTAATTGTTAAATGTACGTAAAATAATGCAATGAAAATTTGAAATATTACAAAAAAAATATTATTATATTTATAATATTTATTTATATAATCAATGATAAAATACTGTCGGCACCTCCACCAAAATAGCTTCTATAATTTTTTTGGCAGAAATTATAAAAATTGGCCCGGCGTGTTTATTTAAATAGTGTCACACAAAATATTCTAAACTCGTAATTAGATACCTAAGATTAAGCAAATGAACCAATGAAAAAAAAAACCGGCACCTCCAACAAAATTGCTCTTGGCAAAAACTATAAAATTCGGCCCGGCGTGTTCATTTTAAAAATGTCACACCAATAAAAAATATTCTAAACTCGTAATACATACATACATAAAAACAAGCAAATCAATCAATAAAAAAAACGGCGCCTCCACAAAAATTGCTCTTATAATTTTTTGGCAAAAATTATTAAAATTGGCCCGGTATGTTCAATTTAATAGTGTCACACAAGTAAAAAATATTCTAAACTCGTAGTTAAGATACATAAGAATTAGCAAATCAATCAATTAAAAAAAAATCGTCGCTTTCACCAAAATTGCTCTTTATTATTTTTTTGGCAAAACTTGTAAAAATAAGCTCGGCGTGTTCATTTAATAGTGGCACACAAATAAAAATATTTTAAACTCGTAATTAGATACCTAAGAATAAGCAAATCAACAATGAAAAAAACACCGGCGCCTCCAAAAAAATTACCCTTCCAATTTTTTTTGTGAGAAATTATAAAATTCAGTCGGGCGTGGTCATTTTAAAAGTGTCAAACTAATAAAAAATATTCTAAACTCGTAATGAGATACATAAGAACAAGCAAATCAATCAATTTTTTAAAAACCGGCGCCTCCACCAAAATTGCTCTTATAATTCTTTTGTCAAAAATTATAAAAATTTTGCCGGTGTGTTCATTTTAATAGTGTCACACAAACAAAAAATATGCTCAACTTGTAATTAGATACCTAAGAATAGGAAATTCAATCAATGAAAAAAAAATCAGGCGCCTCCAACAAAATTGCTCATCATTTTTTTGGCAAAAATTATAAAATTTGGCCCGGCGAGTTCAACTTAATAGTGTCACACAAACAAAAAATATTTTAAACTCATAATGAGATAAATAAGAACAAGTAAACCAATCAATTAAAAAAACCGGCGCCTCCACCAAAATTGCTCTTATAGTTTCTTTGGCAAAACTTATAAAAATGGGCTTGGCGTGTTCATTTTAAAAGTCTCGCACAAATAAAAAATATTCTAAACTCGTAGTTAGAAACACAAGAATAAGCAAATCAATCAATAAAAAAAAATCGGCGCCTCCAACAAAATTGCTCTTATAATTTTTTTGGCAAAAATTATAAAATTGGGCTTGGCGTGTTCATTTTAATGTCACACAAACACAAAATATTTTAAACTCGTTATTAGATACCTAAGAATAAGTAAATCGATCAATAAAAAACCCGGCGCCTCCACCAAAATTGCTCTTATTATTTTTTGCAAACATTAAAAAATTTGGCCCGGCGAGTTAAATTTAATAGTGTCACACAAATAAAAAATATTCTAAACTCGTAGTTAGATACCTAGGAATAAGGAAATCAATCACTAAAAAAATCCGGCGCCTCCACCAAAATTGCTTTTTTTTTGGCAAAAATAATAAAAATTGGCAGTCCCACCTAAAATCGGTTCAATATTTTATTCATATTTAAAAATACAAACTTAAACGTTTTTTTGATAAAAAACTATAACACGTATTTTATTTACAATATTTCAGATTAGAGCAACAAATTTTGTAGTTATTGAACAGAAAACCGACATTACTTTTTCCAGGCGCTGGGGCCATCCGCACCTTTCCCCAGACTAGGAAATTGACTTTCGAGCATATGATGGTTGTAATGCTCGCTCAACTCCCGCTTAAAAATCACCTGTTTGCACGTCTCACACACCAACAGATTCTTCTTCGCCTCGTTTTTACACGCTTTATACAAATCCTGCTGCTTCCTTATATCCGGGAGCAAAACCAACAACTCCGGGAACAGCTCCTTGAAACTCTCCTCCAGGACCGCCGCGCAGTATTCGTAATATTGCTCCGCCGACATAACGCCTTCCCTAAATTTAGTCGAGTAGCTTTTAAACTCCTTAAAACTGTCGGCGTCCATCAGATTCATGGTTTGCTTTATTAAATTCTGATTGCGCCCCACGAAATTCGCCGGCTGCTGGTAACTGTTGGGTTTGATCGCGTACGATTGGCCGCTGCTGCTCGTAAACGTCAAATCGTTGGAGGCGATCAAACTGGGGAAGTTTTGCTTGCCGAGGTTGGTGAAACCCGGAGGCGGTTTTGCTGGAAATCCCGGCGGGGGCTTCGAGGACTCGTTCAGCGTCAGCGACCCGATATTGAGCTCGGAACGTTTCTTAACGATTCCGTTTTTCTCCGCGGCGTCGCTCTCGCTTCCTGTTTTCTTCTTGTTCTTTTTTGCAGTCGTGTTTTTAGATTTGTCACCACAGTCGTCCGGTTTGCTCGTCCCAGCTTTGTTGTTATTATTATTATTATTGTTGTTGTTAGTGTTGGTGGCGTTGCCCCAGCTGCCAGACACCGGAACCGTGACGCTTGACGACTTCTTCGCTTTAGATAATGCCGGAAATTGAGTTAAGTCGCTCGGAGGAAGCGCGGGCGCCGGTGCAATTTTACGCGGTTTCGGTTCCTGCTTCTTGGGCTTAGCTTGCACCCATTGGGGGTTTTTGGGGGTCCCGCCTGTCCCCAGTACAGGAAACGCGTCGACGGGTTTCTGATTTATACTAAAACCGTTCGAAGTGCTCGTTATGTGGGTCGTGGTGACGGCGCCGTTGTGGTTGACGTGTATGGAGACCTTCGGCGCGGTGGAACTTTGTACATTGCTGCCAACCAAAACCGTGAAAATCACCAGTGATTTAGTTAGGGGAATTACCTACTTGACGCTCAAGTGCACGGTGCTTGTGCTTGGTGCACCCAGACATGGAAAATTTTCCGTATTTTTCTTGAGACCCTGCGACGAGGGGCCGCGTAAGGTACGCGTGATGGTCACTCCAGCACTGGGTGCTTTCTTGCGAGACGAGGACGAGTCGGTGGTTATGGTAACAGCAGGCGTCCGCGTGCCCCCTTTTAAAATAATTTACTTTTTTATTATGAATCTATAGCCCCTTTTGTGGCTGTAATGTTTTACTTTTTTGTACGCATCTGTCAAATGGTTGGCCTAGAGTGTAAAAATAATGCCAAATCCATTTTTTGTACCATTCGAAAGAGGAAGAAAAAAATACACTACAAGAAATAGCTACTCCAAATTCAAGTCGTTACATGATGTTAACGTGTAATGAGTAAAACACTTTTTGCAGTTAACGATCCATGCTAATCGGCAGTTCCAGATTAAAATAAACACAAAAGATTTTTAAAATTTAACGATTAAAATAATGGCAAAGGTAAGTTATTTCTTTACAATTTGTAGCCTAGAATTTTAATTTTAAATTTGTACCTTACTGCCATACTGACTCAGACTTTGATTATAATTATCCAGAAAAAAATAATCTTATTATTATATCGCCATTATTAAGTAATTACATACTTATTTCAATCTATAATGTGTATTTGTTAACAATTTCTTTTTGTCTTGTAAATGGATCCGTCTGTTGGGCAATAAAACTTATTACTATTATTATTAAAAAAAGTAAAAAATGGAAGAAACGAACACAAATGCAAAAGTCGAATTGATTTTCAGAAAAGAATAGAAAACTTAGAGGGAGTAAAAAAAGCTAATATGGAAAGAAAAAAGACGACAGTTTAAATAATTATGAAGTTCAAAAACAACCACGCCAAATAAAGAACAAATGCAAATGGAAAATGATAGTTCAAGTCACACTTAAATGCTCAAATGTAATCGCCATTATTAAGTAATTACATACTTATTTCAATCTATAATGTGTATTTGTTAACAATTCTGTTTTTTAATTTTTTTTTGTCTTGTAAATGGATCCGTCTGTTGGGCAATAAAACTTATTACTATTATTATTAAAAAAAGTAAAAAATGGAAGAAACGAGCACAAATGCAAAAGTCGAATTGATTGGCAGAAAAGAATAGAAAACTTAGAGAAAGTGAAAAAAGCTACTATGAATAATTATGAAGTTCATTAAGAACCACGCCAAATGAAGAACAAATGCAAATCGAAAATGACAGTTCAAGTCACACTTAAATGCTCAAATGTAACTGAAGAAGAGAGACAATATATTTTTAAAAGTTGTTTTAGTATGAGTTGACCAGAGAAAAAAATTACATAGATTCTCTTGTAAAGAGTTTGCCCGTGAAGAGACCAGGACAAAAAATATTATTAAATCTAAAAAAAAAACAGTCTTTCCTGATTTTTTTAAATACGAGATGAACAGGTTTGGAATCGGGAGGTGGACAATATTATATTGGATAAATAAACAAAGATAAAATAAAGAGCAGAACCAATTTCAAACTAAATCCTCTTCTAAAACGTTTGCAGAGGAACGGCATTTTTTGGAATCCTTGCCAGTTATGGAATCACACTACTGCCGAGCAACAACCACAAAAAATATATGTTTTATGCAAATCAAAACAAGCACTACATAATTTTTACAAAACTGATTGGTGCCAAGAACAAAACGATGCACGTTTTTATCGGTATTTTCACGAGGTATTTAACGCTAAAAATTATGCATTAGTTTTCCAAACAAGGATCAGTGTGAGAGACGTAAGATTAAAGTGGTACATTAGCCGAAGAAAAATATTTTCAACATCAACAAAAAAGCAAGAGCAAAAAAAAACAGACAAGATTCAAGAAATTGTCTCTACTGTTGCAAGCCATGGCGTCAAAAGTCAGTAATTTATATTATAGAACCAAACTACAAGTTCACAATCTCACATTCTACAATTTAAATAGGAATAGGATCGGATATTGCTATTTGTGGAATGAAATTGAAGGAAGCTTGAGTTCTGAAGTATTTGCAAGTTACGAAAATTCATGCTATTATTGTACTCCACAAGGTGATATTTTTTTAAATTAAAAAATTAACTGATGAGTAGAACGTTATACCTCAAAGAAAGTCATTATAAGTAGTGCCTTTTTCGTTACCGGATTTCTGGGAATCTGCTTCAAAGTGGAAGAAAAATCAAAGATAAAAAATATAAAGCTACCTGAAGATTCCCGACAGTCCTATGACAATTAATCCCACAATTGAAAATATACTTTATTTTTCATTAATATCATGTTCATTTAATTAATTAATTTTTGTTAAAATTAATAAAATAATATCACAAACAGGGAGATTATATCATTTTGTAATCTTCTTGAAAAAAATGCTAAATTCATAATTTAAAATTTTATCCATCCAGAAAACCTGCTAATTTCCACAAGATAATACCTCAAGATTCCCGACAATCCTATGACAATTTATCACACGATTGAAAATATACTTTATTTTTCATTAATATTACGTTCATTTAATTAATTAATTTTTGTTAAAATTAATAAAATAATATCACCAAACAGGAAGATTATATAATTTTTTGATCTTCTTGTAAAACATGCTAAATTCATAATTTAAAATTTTATCCACCCAGAAAACCAGCTAAATTCCAAAATTAGTTAGAAATAAAAATATGCCATATATGTTTTTATTAATTTAGTAACGCGCAAAATTTAAAAACACAACCACTGTATTTTGGATTTTTAATATAGATGATCACATTCATTTATTATAAGGTGGGAAATAAGCATGCAATTTTTCCAACAATAGTAGCATTTACTAATTTTCCAACATATTCACATTTGATATTATGATATTGCATTCATTGAACTTACACATTAAAACGAAACCATTTGAAATTCATCCCAAATGTAGTTATTTAATAATTAATGAAGCGGTTTTTGCAAATGCTCTAAAAACGACTCAAAACTGACTATTATAATTAATTGCATTAATTTACAAAACCCATCCTTGTTTAACTTCTACCAAAAGATTAATAACCCAAATTGCCTAATAACTGAGAAAAACCTTTGTAATGTTCTCCATAAAATTACGTGTAAAACCTAGGCTCTCAATTTGAGAATGAGATGGCGCCAGCGTTCACCATTTCTCTTATATATCATATCCAATATAAACTTTAATAAAAACTAATTTTCCTGAAATATTATCACTTTCGTAAATGTCTGAATATCTGCAAGAACTAGAGAAACTAGTAAAATTTTGCCGCATTTCTTTGATGGGGATAATGGATCGTTACATCTAACGACAGTGTTTCACAACAAATAAAAAAATTCCCACCTTAAGTTCTTTGGCTCTCCTGTAAAAATACAATAAACGGATTTAGCACGTTTACACTCTAAGGCGACGAAATGTTACTTTTTAGGCGTTCATTACAAAAATGGTAATTCTATTCCCTTTGGCGGTCTTAAAGTTTTACTTTTTGTACACATCTGTCAAACTCTACGTTTTTAGGACTGATTTGTCAGAAACATTTCATGAACCCGTTTTATCTACCTATATGGAAAGTTTGAAATTTTTTTTATATTATATTTTTCATGAAATATGAATGTATGAATACAAATATACAAAAAGCGGCCTTTTAGATTTAGTGACATCACGCTGCCAACTTTCGACAAAGTCCCTAGACCAGCCTCCTCATCGTCATTTAAATAATTATCCCAAATTTCTCGCAAATCGAATAAACAACTCGTTTCATTAGACATTTATGCACTCGTGAGAAAACAGTGTCTCATGTAACTAGTCCTTCCATATACTATTATGTGCAATTGATTTGATTTCAAAAAACAAAACTCAGTATATTTTGCGCGATATTCAATTTTCTTATTTTAAATTGGGACCATAATTTTTTTGCACAATTTGAAAGACATTATTTTTATTAGTAGATTCATAAGCTGTATGTTTAACATTAGCGTGGTTGTTACCTAGTGAAGGAAAGTCGTCACGCGTGAACGTGTTGGACTTCGAAGCGAAATTGACAGTGGTCGTCGGCCGACTTTGTACGTTTCCCAAAGCCGGAAAATCTTGCGGCGTCAACGCGTGAACTTGTCTAACACCTCCGCCGGGTCCCCCAGGTTCCACGTCGTACCCCACGGCACCTTCGTCCTCAATCCTAGCCCAAACAATATCCAACAACTGACACACCCAATCAAATTGAAATCATACCGCTCCGGTCGCGGCTGCCTCTTGCTGCTCGCCCCAGGTCTCGGTGCAAGCGTAAACTCAAGCTCCAAAGTCCTGGCTTGTTTGTTAGCAGACTTGCTGAGATGGCGTCCATGTTCAGTTGCAATATGAGCTGGAATTCGCTACCGATTAAATGTTTCCACCCGATCACACGACGCACCTTTTAAATCGATTTCGCTGCGAAACACTGCGATGAGCGGCATGTTGCTGCACTCCCCCTCCTCGCACAAGTAGTGCTCGTCCCTGAAATGTTTCCGCAAGTCGTTCATCGAGTTGTAGTACTGGTGCTTTCCATCAGCGTCGCAGAAGTGGCAAAACAAGTGGTTGCGTCTCAAGTGCCGGAACAACTCGTCGCTGTCCATGAACCTAGTGTCGCAGAACTCGCACAAAGGGTGTCCCCGGTGCGAGGTGTCATCGGCGTCGCCTTTACGCCGATGATACCCCAGCTCGGACTTCGTGTAACAGCGTCGTTCCGAACAGAAAATTTTCAAATTGTCCACGCACAAGTCGCAGTAGACGAGGTTGTGCTCGCGCCTCATGTGATCTTTTAGTTGTTGGAACGTGTAGAAGGTGCAGCGGCGAGCCGATGCTTTCGTGCATATGTTGCAGCGGAATTCCAACAGCTGCTGGTAGGCCCTTTTGATGTCGTCGGCGCAGAAGACGAGGCCGTATTTTCGGTCCTGCAGCTGCGTGTATTGGTAACGGCCGAAGAGATTGGCGAAGGGACCTACTTCCCGGGTGAAAATCACCTAAAACGGGGGTTGATTGCATAATTTCTATAAATAGCGGGAATTGGCGGCACGCACTTTAGGCATTTGGCCGCGGCAAATGGGGCACTCGTTCTGGTTGCACAACACCCGCATCCTGGTGGAGCACTCGTAACAGACGGGGTGGTCGCAGATGCCCACCGAGTAGATTTCCACGGTCTTGCAGCAGACCACGCATAGGTTTTCCGAGTCGCTTGACGTGTTAATTGAATTGGTGTCCGACATTTTTGCTGATTTTTGGAAATTCGTCAAGATAAGGAAAACACAACCTAATTTTGGAAATGACAGCTCAGTGGCAGGTGAGTGATGAGGGCGCTGGTGGCGACTCCACGTGGTGGTGAAAGTGCGGCGTTGCCGCTTTTTAAATTCGCCGAATCGCAAGAAACCAGTGTAATCGTTCCAACTTTCCCAAACATCACACCCAACCACCGATTTATAAATTACTTGGAATTATTTGGATTTGGAATGTCTTGGACCCACTTGTCGCCGGTGATTCGAGAGCGATTAGTTTAAAAACGCACAACGCGGCAACGCTCCCCACATTCCACAACATTCAGTCAAGGTGGATGTTTTTGAATAAAATCAGATAGAAATATAATTAATATATATGGTAATGGTTTACCATTATATTCCATTCTGATCGAGCTGGAGTATGATTTATAATTCTCAACGGTCTCAACAGTGGCGCCCCCAACGGTAACCAAAATTGCCAAATGAAAATGAGATGTCAAAATCAATTTGTGTGCATCAAAGTCACATAAAAGTGTTTTTACAGTAGATGAAGAAAACTGTTTAAAATTGGGTTTTTTTTATTTTAAGAAGTTTCTTTTTTTATTATTGATTTTTAATTACGTCTTATGACGTATTAAATTTTTTGTAAATTTTGTAAAACTCCCAAATGCCAAATTCATATTCACATAATATTATACCGGGTGACTATAAATGATTGACTTAAATTTAGGTGATTGGCAACAGTGAGGAATTGGTACCAGATTAATTGTCGTCGTGATTTATTTCTATTAACTTTTCAGCTTAGAATATTGTTGTCAAAAACTGTAACTTACTGAATAATAGCGAACGAAAAGTGACAAATAACAGAGAAAATGGTTACAGCGAGTGATCGAAATGATCTTCCAGTTGTAAAAACCATTTTGAAAACAATTCTGACATGGGCAATTTTAAAATTTGACGTTTATTTGACAATTTCAAATTTGAAAATCAGTGTACCCAATGGAAGAGCAGAAAAATATTGCCAACCTAACACACAAAATGTCAACCATTTATAGTCACCCGGTATAACAAACATAACGTGCGTTCAAAAAAAAAACGAGGCTGCGTTGGCCATGGAATTTATCGGCTTTCCAGTGTAGAAACCATAGATAACATAAAGAGAGATTTGACAAATCTGTCAGTTTAAAATTTACCATCGAAATAAAACGGCCCAAACGCTAGGACAGTTTAATTTTATTTTTAATGACCATTTTTAATAATCATTGATTTTTAAACCTTCGAATCCAAGCAAATACGAACCTTTTTTTTCTAATGTATATTGTGTAATTTATAAGTCACTAGTGGTCAACGTTCGTGTTTAACTATGTATACAACGATTGGTAGGTCACAAACATATTATTATTACTTAAATACTGGGGAAAAAAAATTTGGTACTTTAAATAAACATTAAATATTAAATAACCGTGTAAAAAAATTAATGTAAACTTTAATGAAAGACAATCCGTAATTAAACTCCAAAAACAAACAACATTTATTGCAATTGCTTTCGAGTTTTTGCCGTAACTCGTCTAAATTTTTTGGTCTATTAAAATAATAAACCTTCGAACCTTCGAATCCAAGCAAACCCGAACCTTTTTTTTTTCTAATGTATATTGTGTAATACAACTCCCTAACGGTCGACGTCCGTGTTTAACTATATATACAACGATTTTTGAAATATTAAATGAGAATGCAGTTGTTCTTAAACTGAATTGGTAGGTCTCGAGTTGCGCATAGAGACTGATGACCCATGAAGGTTGACGGGCAACTAACTGAGTGCTGCCAAATATTCTCAAGACATTTTTCGGTTTTGAGACTGATTCTTCTTCATCGATCTATTCACGACTTACAGTTATATCAAATTAATGACCGTCCTGGTCGTGCCGATATTCTCCTCAACAGAGGAGAAGCTGTAACAATGAATAGATTGATGTTAGGATTCACAACGATACCGGGAAATGTTTTGCACTTTTTTTTATCCCATAATGATTTATCCCATTGTCAACAAGGAAGCTAACCTAAAAAACATGAACAGACTCGAACTGACACTTTGAAGTTTTGCTACACTAAATTGATGCACAAAGTTTTTCCATGGCCAACGCAGCCTCGTTTTTTTTTTGAACGCACGTTAGTTTGTAAACTTTTGCACTTGTGCAATGTTTGGTGTACAAAAAAAATTTGAAAATAATTTCCAATATTTTGTTATAAATTTTAAATTAACAAAGTACTTGACTAACTGCAGCTTCTTACAAAAAATATTCATAATACAATAACAAAACAAGATGCATCAAAAATAAACTATACATATTTAAGACTATTATAGTTAAAAACTACATACATATGGTATATGATGATCATGTTCCATTGTGTTTAAAAAAATGTAGGTTTTCAAACTTATTTTTATTTATTTTTTAAATAAACTTAAAAAAAGTGTCTTGCGGTTACTAAATTTTGCGCAAATATTTATTCTGTTCAGGAGCTTCTGCAGTGCCAGTACTGTGTTTTCTACACATAAATAGTTCTAATTGACACACAGACGCAGACAAACTCAATATTCATATTTTTTGTAAGAAGTAAAATGAGCATGTTCTTTAGCTTTTGTTTCCTTTTTTTCTATGGCTTGCTCTTTTAGTTTTGGTCCTAACTGCCCTTCCTGTACACGCATCTTTTTTCGTCTCAATTAAAATTCCAGAATTTTTCGTGCTTCTTTTAAGTACCAATGTGGCTTGCAGTGTGGATTCCAAAAATAATTATTTAGAAGAACGTTTTTCAGAATGCATCATTTAAATACTAAGCATAAAGAATATTAAATAAAACTCCGAAATAAGTAAAAATAATTACAATCTGCTTTTAATTTGAAGCATCGCTTCACTATAAGTGCGATATGATTTTTTTTAATGTATTTACGATTGTTTGTATTGGTAATTTATTCACTTTAACTACATACATAAGTTACTCTGATTATTTTTTAATTTTTTCACGTTATCTAGTTTATGCTTTTGTTAAAATCATTAAATTACAAAATAACAAACAAATGTAAATACCACGTAAATACATTGTAAATACCAACGACGATTCATTGTACAAAAACACACAGAAACAAAATTATCCTCAAAAATATGTGACATATTGAAATGTTGCAAAAACATGCTTTTTAAAATGGCGCAATAAAAGAATTGAAACGGCGTCATATCTTCCACAGAGATGACATAACAAAGCTGATTTTTATATCAAAATTTGCACATTTAAAATTAAAAATTGACGGGTGCAACCGATTTATTTTTAGCTCGCCACAAAAAAGTAATTCCAACTTTTTCATGCGCACTGTATAGTATACACCCAAAAAACAGGATAAAATCGCCTTGAAATTTTAACTTTTAAAATATATTTTAATAATTATAAAATCGACAGATTTTGATCGATTCATTTATCTTATTAATCCATTTTTTTAGTATTTTAGTCATTATTTGAGAAGATCTTGGACAGGCAATACAGAACAAAAACAAAATGATTTAGTTCTCTAAATTTTTATAAGTGTTGTTTTTTACCATTATATTTCTCCGTGAATTTAATGATTTGTGTGCTTTCACCACAGAACATTCTCTTTCGCTTTGTTAATGGCCATCGCTGTGTTTGGTATAAATCATAATATATCAATTATGTATTCTCAAATACTACATACTGCAGAATGCATCAATATAAACTTGCAATTATAAAAAGAGAAGAAAATAAAAATATAAATAATCCCGACCCAAAAGCGGTCGAAGAAAAGCTCAAAGAAGCCCACTTGTATAGCTGAAAAGATGAACATTTCAAATAATTGAGGAAAAAAAATTATAAAAAGAGCTTGCAGCGTGTGGTGAGCCAATAAATGTTTATCAGCAATCGTCGAGTTCGATCATTTATAATCAGAACTGCCAATCTGACATTCTAAATAATTTCAATCGGAATTTTTCCCATTCCTTTGTGTTATGAATGTGCAAACACCAGGTCAAGAACTCAAACACTTTCATCAGTCAGTTTCAATAAAACCAGTTATTTCATCATACACAATATTATAAAAAGTAAAAAGTCTTTTAAATCGAACAATCACAAGGCGCTTACATACTCGTATGTTATCTAAGATTATCAGAAATTTGTGAATTCATCGCGAACTTGGTTATCGTCTCCAAAATCTGTTTCCTCGTGTTCAATTCCTTGGTGACTTCCTTCAACTCGCCCTCTTTCTGTGTTAAATTCTGCTCCAAATCGCTAACCACCTGCAACAACCCACAATAACAATTTTAAACCCCTGACGTGAATAACAACCGAATTGAGTTTCTTCAGGTCGTCGTCCTTCTTCTGCACCGACTTCTGCAGTTTAGTCGCGTTATCCTCCAACCGTCCAATGTACACCCTCAGCTGCACGTTCTGCTCTTCCACTTCCTTCTTCCCGTCCGCCACCTTCTCGTACTTCTTCTTCGTCGTCTCCAACTCCTCGTTACACTCCTTCAACTCTTCCTCCTTCTGCCCCAGCTGGCTCCTGCACGACCTCAGCTTGCCTTTGTCGGCTTCCACTTGGTCCTTCAGCCCCTGAACGTTCTCCTCCAACGACTCCTTCAACTTAACGGACTGCTCGTGACATTGCTGCACGTGATACAACAACTGATGCGATCGATTCAGTTGTGCCGTTAATTGGGCGTTGATGTGCTGCAGGTGCGTGCACCTCTCCGACGCCGCTTCCACGCTGAGCATCGCGGCGCGCTCCGCGTTCCCCATCGACGCCAATTTATACTCGTACAACTCGATCACGTCGGATGTTAGAACCGAATCGAACTGCTTCTGGGCCAAAACCTCGCGCATTTTGCCCAACAAACTGTCGATTTTTTTGATTTGGGTCACCGAAAGGACCGGGAAGTTGAGCTCTTGGCTTTGGAGGCTGTGCGAGGAGGTTTTCTTAAGATCGGGCGCGGTGGCGGCTTGAAGCGTGACCATGACTTCGGCGACTAGTTTGCGGGGGAATAGGGGCAAGGACGACATTTCCAAGACGAGGGTCTTTTCTTCTCGGCCGCTTTGGCACAGACATTGCGCCAGGATCATGTGGGTTTGTCTGAACGACAACAATTACAACCAGTTAAGCTTGCAACAACAAAACAAGAAAAATATAACACAAAATTTTGATTCTACAAACTCCTAAACCGCCGTTTTTTTTTAACTCAATAAATTTTATTATACAATGTGGAAATTAAGTAACTCCGTTAGTATTTGCGCTAGAAATAAAACTCAAAAAGCATGTGGTAGGGTTAATTATAGGGCACACGAGGAATGTACACAATTTTTTTTTCATACGTTTTTTTGAGTTATGACGTCATCGAATGTTTTTTTAATAGTAACCTATGTTTTTTATTATATGTTCAAATAGTTTTTTATTCTATTTTTTTCTGAATAGTTTATACCATAAACTATTCAATAGGTTACATAAGGAAAATGTGAATAAAAACGCCTCTAAAGTTCAAATTAGTAAAATATCAAGTTGTCTAATGTTATCTGAATTTGAGAAAAAACCATACTACTATACTATATACCTAGATACTAATAAATAAATAAATAATAAACGTATTGGCTGCTTTTTATGATCGTCTTGGATTTAATCAGAGGATGCAGGGTCATCAGTTTGAACATTTGGTGTAATATCTTTTTATAATTGTTGCATCAATCGTTTTTTTGTTAATTTGTTAATCCTACTTTGAAATTTAGGGTTGTTTTTTTATTTTTTCTCATTGATTGCTTTTTTCAACCTTCTTTTGATTAATTTCCGATAAAATAGACTGCTCTGTTAATTTAATTAACTTCAGAACTGTTTTTCATTGTTTTTTTCTTATGTAACCTTTTAAGTATTTCATTTGCCGACTTTTTTAATTTTCTATTAATGGAATTTTTAATTGAGCAACAAAAATATTAATGGTCAACAAAATTAAGCATGAATTGAATTTAATTTACCTAACCAGTAAACTTTCGTACGTCAAATAAATCAACAGGCAAACAATGTCTTACAACAAAAAAATTGTAAGGTGCACAACATATTTTCTACATGCAGCATTGGCTAAGTTTTTGGGAATTAGTCTATTTGAATCTTAGAACGATGATATCATGTTTCTTTAAAAAAAAAACAAAAGACAAAAAAATATTATAGAGATGTATGTGTTAAAAATGTGTTAAAAGGTTAAAAATATATACCGTGCAAGAGAACACTTATATCATTGAGACGTATTTTCGATCTGGACGCATAGTACCTATTGAAATTTTAATGTATATTTTGAGATTAGGATATCGCCCTCCTTTTTTTGTAGAGCGGCACTTCGTATTTTTATAAGGGTAATGCAAAGGTAACTAGATGAAGATCATTTTCTTCCACACTGTACGTGGTACCACAGATTACTCCAGATGACTGACTTCATAGGACGATTTTATCCGGAACTATTTCTTTTCTACACATTTAAACTAGGCGCATGACATCTTTGTCACATATACCATAAGCAAATGTAGAGGCGCTCTAGTCGTTGCTAATACCTTTGTACGACCGCTAGATGTCACTACAAAAACTTTTATTTAAATTCAAATAAAAGACCCAATATTTTTACTATTTTAAATTGAACAATGTACGATTCCGTGTTTTTTAAAAAGCGTGACTGTTTCTACGCTTGTTGCTTTTTTCTGACTAATATTTTAAAAACAGCATTTTGCTGCAATTATAATCAAGCCAGTAAATGTCAAAACTTGGTTGTATAATGAATTTGTGAAAAATTTAAAGTGAAAGATGGATCTTTTTTACATTATTTGTGGTGTTGGTGAAAACTAAGCGGAGAAACTGCATTGTTTTCCATAAAGTGAAGAAGGGTAAGGATGTTTTATTAATACAACAAATTCAGAAAATCTAATTACATAATTCTAGAGCGAAACTGTGGCAAAAAGCTCTAAATGTCCAAAATTGCAATCTAAAGCAAAAGTGGAGGGTTTGCAAAAAACACTTTTCAGCATCATTACATATTAGGCTTCATTATTCCTTATTTTTGTGTATGAATTTGAAGAACTAAGTCAGGTTACTCTATTGGTTGTCCGGCAAGTCTTTCAAAATTTCCATTATTATATAATAACCCCAAGTAATTATCATATGTGTAAGTTATACCTATCTTAGAAATGTAATTGTTAACATTTTGGGTATGATTTTGTTTAATTTAAAATTATGTAATATAATAAATTGATTTTTATAAAATTGTTTGTTTGTATGACGTGTAAATAATAAAGGAATATTTTATGATTTATTCTACAAAACAATTTTTTACATTAGTTTTGTAGAATAAATCATAAATATTCAAAATATAATAGCATTTTTACTACCTATAAAGAGAGGAGAGACTATTTAAATTTGCCGCAAAATTTGATTGCAGCGCCATCTGAAAACTGTTACATAATTTGAAGGTAGTTAAAGGTCATTCCGCCAAAATATTTGCATTGAGTCGGTCATCTGGAGTAATCTGTGGTGGTACCAAATTTCAAAAAAAAAAAAAATTCAAGGCCTCTTCGAATGTTTTCAATAGCAAAAATAAAAAAGTTATGTTAGCAATTTTTTATCTCTAATCTGACTACGCCCTTGAGTTTAGTATTCTTTAAAGTAGATGTCACCGAAAATTTACATAAAAATATTAGTTGCCGACACAAATGTAGCTAATTCAAATTAATTTATTTACTCAAAATATATATTCGGTAGTCGTGTTAATAGTAAATCACAATTTTGTAAAAAATATTGCTTAATAATAAATTGTTTCTTTTTCGTATCGTACTCTTATAAGGTACTAATGCAAAGTTTTTAAAAAAGTTCGATTTTTACGCGTTTGTTATTTGACTTTCAAAGAATAATTTTTTGTGTGTCAATATTTGTTATTAATTCTGTTAAAAATATTCGATTTGGAGGCGTTCGTTATTTGACTGAAATATAAAAATTGTTTTCAAAGAATTATTTTTTTGTGTCAACATTTGTTATTAATTTTGAAAAATGACTGCAATTTTTTTTTAAACCATTTGATTTGTACGCGGTTGTTATTTGACTTGCTTTCAAAGAATTATTTTTTTGTGTTAAATATGTTATGAATTTTGTCAAAAATGAGTGCAAAGTTTAGTTTTAAAAATATGTATATTTGATATTAATTTTGAAAAATAAAGGCAACATTTTTTAAAACGTTCGATTTCTACCCGTTTGTTATTTGACTGAAATATAAAAATTGCTTTCAAAGAATTTATTTTTTTGTGTTATATTTGTTATTAATTTTCTCAAAAATGGGTGCAAAATTTAGTTTTAAAAAATATATTTGATATTAATTTTGAAAAATGAATGCAAATTTATTTAAAACGTTCGATTTCTACGCGTTAGTTATTTAACTGAAATAAAAATATTGCTTTCAAAAAAAATTTTTTTTTGTCGACATTTGTTATTAATTTTGAAAAATAAATGCAAAATTTTTAAAAACGAATACACATTTTAGTTTAAAAAAAATCGCACATAATTCTCATCACACAAGCTATATCTAATTCTAATATGTTTAAATAAAACAAAAATTGCCAAAATTATCAATAAATGTTGGTTTGCAATTTTTAAAGTTGGTCTGATAACAGTGTAAAGAATAATTTAGGTGAAATAAATACAAGTTAGTCCCCGTGCGAATAATTCGATTCGCAATTTTATTTTATCATTTTACCGCTTGAAATGCCCGCTTTGGGGATTGGGAAAAAAAACAATAAATAGATGGCGACCAAAATACGGTTTTTAATAATTTCAAAAGCAACATTAACACTTTGAATTGTTTGTTTATTTTTCGCCGATAACGGTGAAGGTAATCTTCAAAATGATATTTCAATCATTGTTTTCGTGGCGTACCGATCAAAAAAAACTTGCAAAATAATATTATAGATTTCTGTTAGCATCTAAAATTTTTTTGTAAAATTTCGTGAGTGTTTTAAATTCAGTGGCTTAGTCAGATTAGAGATAAAAAAATTACTAACATTATTTTTTATTTTTGCAATTAAAAAAAAATCGAAGTACGTTTCGAAAATTACTTTTATTTTTTGTATTTTGGCACCAAAAAATCCGGCAAAATTGGTATCTTACTAAATACAACGTGTTAAATTTGAACAATTTCAAACGCACATGACATTTTTTCAAATAGGCGCCAATAGTTTTTTAAAGGACGTTTTCGATTTAATTTTTGTTGTTTTTTTTTTCTCTGCATTTTTTGTTAGATTACTTTTCAATTTATTTTAAACAGTTATAGTTTTCGTGTTAATTACAAGTTATTTTGTTTTAATTTACAAGTGTATAAAACAGAATGTTAAAGTTTCGAGTACACCTTTTTTTTATAAGAATGGGGCGGCGTAGTAAATGGGTAAATATGCCACTGGGAATCGCTACACCAATGACAATTACCTAAGATAAAACTAAAATTGAATATTGTTTTTACTTACAATAATTAATAATTGTATACTCTTCTCTTAGCAATACTGGGTTATGTATTTATTTACACATGATTTTTGGGGCACTCTGTATAGTTACTTAAGTAGCACAAAACATGGAAGCTCAGAACATCTTGAAAAATAGCTTTTGTTTTATTTTTTTAGTATTTTTTGCCAGGATTAGTTAATCAAAAATTTGCACAAAACGACCGCGGATGTAATTTGTTAAAAAACCACTTGTTGTATGTTATGTATCATGTCTGAAATGAATATCAATAAAGAACTTAATCTGAAATGTATCTGTTTTTGGTTACGCCCGTTACTTAACTATAACTGTCTATAACTGTACTTGTCTCAAAATGAAGACTAAGAGTTTTGTGTTTGCTGAATATCTTACTTGTGCTGGAGCAGATTGGCCTGAAGATTGGTCCAGGCCACGTCGTGTCTGGCCAGTTCGTTCACCAAAGCAATTCCATGCACAAACAAATTAACGGTTTCCATGTTGGCCATGTCCAGCTCGTTGCTCTTGGCTTTGGAGTCGATGTCTTGGAGACACCCGAACACCTTGCAAACGGTCCCGACCTTCAAGTCTTCGAGTATTTTGGGTCGGATCGACGCCACCTGCGCCATGATCTTCAGCAGCTGGAATAAGCCGGCTAATTTCAGGTTTTGCTCGACATAGTCGGGCGCTTCCTCGTTTCGGCTGCAATCCAGCGTCGTTAGGAAAATCGGCAGTCCCTGAACGAGGGGTTCTAGAATGCCGTTGTCATTCGTGTCCACATTTACCGCAATGGATTTTAGGACGGCGAAGGCTTGCGAGGAGACTAAGTCTGTGTGAATCCATTTTAGGGCGATTTGGAGGAGAGCGGGACCGGTAGAGAGGATCGCCGACATGCGGATTTCGATCAGGAAGTTGAGGAATTCAAACACTAGACTTATGCACTCGGGGTCGCGGTTTTCGAAGCTACCGTCGCCTGTGTCCATGGAGCGGTTGTTCTCAAGAATCTGGTTCAAATCAAACAAAGTGAGACGTTTCAACAATTGCGGGTTACAATACCTCAAACAGTGCGGCCAGGTGCTTGCCGTAGCTCTGAACCTGCACCAACTTCTCCAAGTCGGTTTGCCTGCCCACGTCCAAAAAGAACTCGATGATTTGCCGCAGCAAAATCGAGTCTCTTATACGAAACGCCTCAATCACAGACTCAAACGTTACGTTTATAACTTTGAGCAGGATGCTCTCGGGAATGTCGCCGTTCATGTAATCCAAAATAATCAAAAGCTTGCAGGTGTGAATCTCAATTGTGGGCCCCTTAAATATGCATATAATACAAACGACCTAAACACGCCTACTAACCTGCATGGACGAGCAAATTTGTATGATTTTTTTCACGTCGACGTTGCCCATTAGTGTATAAATCGCCGACAAATTTTTATAGCACAAATTGACTAGGATTCCCATGCAAAGTGTGACGATATCGTTGTCGGAGCTTTCAATCCACTCGCTCAGTGTCACCATCAGATGCGGCAGATGGGGAATTTGCCACGATATCTTAATGCCGCACGTTAAATCCTGCAT
The DNA here is from genome assembly GCA_964023215.1 of Eledona agricola. Lineage (NCBI taxonomy): Eukaryota > Metazoa > Arthropoda > Insecta > Coleoptera > Tenebrionidae > Eledona > Eledona agricola. The sequence goes on from OZ026859.1 coordinate 3,468,894, forward strand.
GAGGCGCAACAGCCGTACTTTCTTGTCCGCAGATAACTGGTCGCTCAACAACCGCGACAAGCTGGGAATAAACTGGTACGTGTGAATTAGCGCTTGTCGGGCAGCGGGGTTCCGGCACACGTTGGCCAGAACATCGACGCAGTTCCAAGCAAACGAGGCGCGCTGTTCCATTTTGTTCATGAGTTCGTAGAGGCTGACGAAGAACTGCGGGGCGAGCATTGAATGCGGGTCGAATATGCTCAAGTCGATGGTGACGCTGAGGGTCTGAAAGGGCGGGTTAGAGATGGAATTAAACGAAGCGGAGTACCTGGAGGTGCATGTTGATTGCCATGGCTGTGTCCTCGCGTTTTGTTTGGAAATATAATTGGATCGCGTTGACGAGCTGCTTCATTTTGTAGAATTTCGAGTCCGGTCCGATCGAGACCGACGATTCCAAAGTGTTCATTTCAGGTGTTTCGTGTAAAATTAATTAAAAAAAATGTAAAAATAAGAGAGATAAACACCGATTTGAATTGTGACAGATGACAGGTGGAAACAACGGACGCCAGTACCAATCCACCCACCCAAATTACAAAAATTTACTACATTGGTCCAGTGTTTGAATTTTTTTTAAACAAAACCAATTAACAAACGCAAATACAATATTTATAAAAACAACAAATTGTTTTATTATTGATTAATTATTATTATTATTATTATTTTAAGGCGACATCTATGGACGTTAGTAAAAAAAAACACTCAAGCAGCTAGATTACTGGTTGCCTATATAACACAAATAAATTATTATGACAAATTAAATGTAAATTAATAAATTAAAAACGTATGGCATATATATTCTTGAATTTAAGCAATTAGCTAATTTCAATAGCCACACTAAGAATAAAAATCTTAGTCCTAATGTCAAAATTAATTTGAGTACAAATAAAAACTGATGTTTTATTTTTTTACAGTGTAGACTTTTGAAAATGTTAAATAATAACAATTGACAGAAACTGTCATTTAGAAATCTGCTCAAATGACGTCTAAACTAAACCTGGAATGGAATTTTTTGAAAAAGACATCAAATGTAACATGTAATTGTGTCCGAGACAATTGACACAGTCTCGTTTTATTTTTGTACGTTATTTTTGAATCCTTAAATACACATGAGTACTACAACAAACTTAACAATGATTATATTTGCATTTTTTAAAATGGGTTTTTTTATTTTTCCAGGCATTAATAAAGAGCATAATTTCAAATTCGGTTTAGACATGGTTCGAGCAACTTTTGATTGATAATTTCTGTCAAGTGAAAAACTAAATGGCAAGGGTCTACACTGTAAAAAATAAAACAAAAACTAGATTCTATGGCCTACTGCTAATCCCTCATTGTGTATTTACCTACACTAATTTTTCCAAAACAAAATACAAATTGGAAATTTTTATTCTTGTGCGTTATTTTAGAATTCTTGAATACACAAGAGTAGCAAAACAAACTCAAGAAGAAACAAGTAATTTTTAGAAAAGTGTCTTTTATTTTTCAAGCTATTAACAAAGAACTTAATTTCAAATTGCGGTTTGCACAGTAAAAAATAAAACAACAACTGGAATACATGTCCTACTGCAAATTTGTGATTATGTACACTCATCATTTTTCCAAAATAAAATATAGAGCGGAAACGTTTTTTTGTGCGTTATTTTTGAATCCTAGAATACACAGGGTAGCAAAACAAACTCAACAAAAAACAAGCAATTTTTAAAAAGGGTTTTTTTATTTTTCAAGCTATTAATAAAGAACTTAATTTGATATTTCGGTTTGGACGCTTCGAGCAATTCTTTGATTGCAAATTTCTGTGAAATTTCAAACTCAATGGCAAAAGTCTACACTGTAAAAAATAAAACAAATCTAAAATCCATGTCTTACTGCGAATCCCTGATTATGTACACTCTACATAATTTTTCTAAAACAAAATACAGAATGGAAACGTCAACTGGAATAAATTTAGTATCTGGAATACAAATAATTTTGCGAAAAATTTCTGAAACAGGTCGATTTTTGTTTTTGACTTGCTACTTTTCAGCCTAATCAGCTATTTTTTACTCAGGAGGCTGAAACTACCCTTAAATTTTTTTTCAATGAAAATTTATGTCAATTGAGACATCATTGTAAAACTCATGAAAAAAAAATAAATTTTTTTCGATTTTATGCGGTGAATTTGAATAAAGTTTGCGTATATTATTTGTTTCTAAATTTTGGTTCCCATGGGCAATGTTTAATTTTTTCTTTATTATTTTTGTTTTCATGTAATTTAAAAAATAAACAATTTGCATCGTTATTTGTAAAAAAAATTTTTATTCATACACCAAAATGTTATAAAATTTAACGTGTGCGGTAAAAGTACCGCATCAGTTTAATATTTCATACAGTGTAAATGATACAAAATGTTTTTTAGGTTGGTTTTGTATTCTACCGTGGCGGTTGTGGCAACCAATCATAATTAAAATTTAAATTCTAAGATATTCTGTTAATAGCGCATTTTTATTAACACACTATTTATTAGTGAAATAAAAGGTAAAAACTAACAAATTTTGCAAAAATTATTAAATTTCTTAAAAAAAGTAGCGAGAATAAACTCGCATTTGCGACATTGAAGCATCTTAAAAACAGTTTTTAGGTATTTTTTTTCTTTCATTAAACTTGAAAACGTAAAAAAAAAATTTTTTTATTAATCTTTAACATAATATAAAAAAAATTAAGCCTCTTTAGCAAGAAATATTATAATTGAAAAATTGAAAATAGCAAGTTAAAAACAAAAATCGACGTCTTTCAGGTATTTGTCGCAAAATCACTTGTATTCAAGATGCTGGAAATGATTTCACTTAAAGTTTTCACTCTGTATTGTAAAATATGTTATCCACTAATTGATGATTTAAATTCAATATTAATTTAATGAATTCGTAGAAAGCAAACATCGGTGTTTCGTTTAACAAATAAGCAATTGATATCAGAAAATATTTGAAGGCAAATGTTGGTTGAATTCATTCAATACGAATGGAGGTAAACAAGTAAAAGTAAACAGAACGATTATATATAGCGTCTGCACAAATACTGGTTACGAATAAGGAAACTATTCACGAATCAACCTTAACCTATTTTTCTTATCTTTGCCATTAAAGTAATTGTCCATTGTTTACGCTATGAGTACCGCACTTGTGTCCAATCTAATAAGTGGATCTCGCTCATCCATAATTCTTGACTTTTTGTACGAATTCGACTAGGTGTATCACTTTTCCAAGTTTATTTAATTGCTTTTCCGAAAACATCAGTGCCCTAATTTTATTTATGAATATTTTTTATTCTTGTTGTAAATTTTATTTAGTTTTTTTACCTTATAAACTTTTCGTATTGAATGATTTTCATGCCGATGTCCGAAAGTTTCTTTTTCGTTACAAAGTGCGTCAACTTTTGTGAACTTAACATACTTATTAGCAATATAAATAAAATAGAGCCGTCATTGTATTATTCATATTATCATTTATTATAATTTTGTTTCTCGCAAATGGGTTGTTGATTTTAACTAAGCCTCTAGAGGCGGTGTCTCCTTATCCTTATCACATGTAAATTTTTTAAATAAAATTAACTGCAAATTTTGTTATCTTTTCGGATTTCCTTATTCGCTTTCATCGCGTTCCACAGCCCAAAATGAACACTATCCGGTGCATCATTGTTTTAATCCAAATTATCTCAACGCGATCCTACATAATACACGACGACCGCAATTCAAGTCCTGGTAAGATTTTTTTTTAAACAATTTTTTACGATTATAACATTGTAGTCGTGAGGCGCCAGGCTCAATGCCCCCCCGACGAACTAACCTGCTCCCGACCCCTCCACTACGAACGCACGAAAATATTCGCCTGTGACGATTCTTGTTCCGAAGGGTTTCTCTGTTGCGAACATTCCTGTTACCAGCACAAAGTATGCAAGAAAAGTAAGACTAATATTTGGCTATACCCAATTTTATGGACTTTCTACTAGTAGGAGGCTTTCCTGACGTTATCGAAATGTGTTCCCTTGAAGTGAACGCGTGCCCTCCCTTTGCTGATCCGAACAATTACATTGATTGCACGTACCGTCGATGCCCTTCGAAGTACCTGTGTTGTCCGCACGCTTGTTTCAATTTTCCAGTGTGTGTGATGGCTGTAAGACAAGTTTTGCGTGCTACCACTAGTACTAGTACCACCACGACTAGCACTAGTACCACCACGACTAGTACTAGTACCTCAACGACTAGTACTAGTACCACAACGACTAGTACTAGTACAACAGCCGCACCTAATAGTACAACAGCCGCACCTAATATTACAACTACTGTAACAACTACAACCACACCTAAAACAATTACTGCAACTACTGGCACTAAAATACCTACTACCATTCCAATAACTACAACTAGTACAACTTCTTCTGGTACTAATACACCTCTAATCAGTACTACAACGACTAGTACTAGCACAACCTCATATCCAATTACTTCTAGTACCAGTGCAAATTATAGTAGTAGTACAATATCACCTACTACATATTCTAAGACTAGTACAACCGCGCACACTGCTACTAGTAGTACTGAAACTAGTACAACTAAGAGTGATCATATTACCAGATCGACTACACTTGAAGAAATCATGGCTGGAAGTGGCGACTCAGCCGGTGACGATGAAGATGATAAAAGCGAAGAACTAGAATCAACAATTGATGAGACTAGTTCCAAGTCTAGTAGTACTAATGCCGATAAAGCAACTAGTACTACTAAATTTGCTTCTCAGGAAAATGCAACTAGTACAACTAAGCATGATGATTTTACCAGAAAAGAAACCACTACACCTGAAGAAATCGTAGCTGGAAGTGGCGACGCAGCCGGTGACGATGAAGATGATAAAAGCGACGAACTAGAATCAACAATTGATGAGACTAGTTCCAAGTCTAGAAGTACTAATGCCGATAAAGCAACTAGTACTACTAAATTTGCTTCTCAGGAAAATGCAACTAGTACAACTAACCATGATGATTTTACCAGAAAAGAAACCACTACACCTGAAGAAATCGTAGCTGGAAGTGGCGACTCAGCCGGTGACGATGAAGATGATAAAAGCGAAGAACTAGAATCAACAATTGATGAGACTAGTTCCAAGTCTAGAAGTACTAATGCCGATAAAGCAACTAGTACTACTAAATTTGCTTCTCAGGAAAATGCAACTAGTACAACTAAGCATTTTACCAGAAAAGAAACCACTACACCTGAAGAAATCGTAGCTGGAAGTGGCGACTCAGCCGGTGACGATGAAGATGATAAAAGCTTTGAACTAAAATCACTAATTGAAGCGGCTAGTTCTCCGCCTGAAAGTACTAATGACGATGATGTATATTTTGAAACAACTAAAATCAGTACCACCACGGTTCTAATTAATAATAAAACGAGTACTACAATGAGAACTATTAGTAATGAAGCAAGTGGTACTGATTCTTCGGTTAGTACCATCGAATTAGCTTCTCAAAAAAATGCAAGCTTAAAAATAGGAGACAAAGCGACGACTACGTCAACTTCACTTACTATTTATTCTAGTACTAGTACAAAAGCGTACACTACTAATATTAGTACTGAAACTAGTTCAGCCGAAGCTGACGAGAAAGATGATAAAAGCGAAGAACAAGAATCACAAATTGATGATACTAGTTCTGAAAGTGAAAGTACCACCAAGAAACCAATTACTAATGGAAAAAGTACCACAATAAGAACAATTAATAATGGAACGAGTGCTACAGCTGCCAACGACACTGACTTCTCAGTTAGTACTACCAAATTTGCTTCTCAAGAAAATTCAAGCTTAAAAAAAGAGGAAAAAGCGACGACTACGTCTAACCTAACTGGTTTTATTCCACAAGAAAAAATTGAATACACCCTTAGTACCACATCGGAGTTTGTTGTAAATGGAAAAAGCAGCTCTGATTCTGATAAGGAAAAGAAATCTGAATTTGTTCCTGACGACGGCAAGGAATCTCCCGATTATAACATGCCAAAAGTCGCATAGGAAAAATCTACTGCCTTTGTGCCTCCAAATAAATAATTTACACAACATTTTAGTTTTAATCACTGTAATTCCACTGAATGTACTTATTATTGAGAGTTAACTTTTTGTACATTATTTTTTAATAAATCATGTATGAACTACGCACGTTTACTAAATAATGCCCTATTCGCCTTATGTTGTTCCCTGGAGTGTTTCTTTTTTTTAACAAAATCTAAAAAATGTGCACAATGCGTGGTTTTTTGGACCACCCGGTTTTAATCTACCGAAAAATTTTTGATAAGAATCCGAAAATAGTCTATTTCTAGATTCTTATCAAAAATATTTCGACTTTGCATAACCTTTTTGACATTTAAACGAAAAAAAGGTCCTTTTTTGGAAAATTGCTGCTCTCAAATTAATGAGAATTTTGGTTTGAAATTTTGACAGAAAATTTTTAATATCGTGTAGTATATAGTGTCGACGTCAAATTTAAAATTTTAATAATTTAGTATACAGGATGGCTCATGAACGTAAATTTTTCAAATGGAACACTTATTGGATCACATTTCTGATAAACTTATGACTAATCATTTTTCAATTTCTTAACCAACTATTTTCCAAATTATTGATTTTTCACTATTTAATCATTTCATTAAAAACCTCATCAAAAATGTAATCGATTGATACTATTTGTGCATTTGTAAAATTTGATTAAATGAGCAGTTTGCATTCATCAGCTCCACTATATTAAATTACTATAATTCAAAATTTGAATTGAACATTATGAACTGAAGATATATGAAATTTTTCTGTTTCAAGCCACTACTTTTATTGATTTGGGAAATTCAAATTTCTGCACCTCAGGGGCAAATATTTTCTACACTTTCACAAATTCTAAAGTGATTGCTGAATCTTTTTTTGTCCGTCCTGTAATATCATCTACTTACAATTATTTTTGAACCAAAGTCGCATCGGTTCAAATCCTCTCTTCTAGGAGAATGAGTCAAGACACATACTTTTGCTTTCCCCAACCACTATCTTATCTAATTCCGAAAACCCGAGTGCCGAAAAGTAAATAAAATTCAGTTTGAACTTGACATTATCGGCAACGCAAGTAGATTAAACTACATAACAGATATCAATAAGTAAAAAACATCCTAGATGTTGAGATTTTTGTTAGCAGTAGCGGTTTTCGCTAGTGGCAGCGGCCGTAGTATATATTGTCGTCATGAATCTCACTACATTAATTTCAAACGCCCGCACAAATTGTTCAATCCAGTCAACTCAGGTATGTACGTACTGGTTCTCAGTGTACACGAACTAAATTGTGTTATTTTAGACTATATATGGAACAGTATTCTGTGTCCGTCGCCCGTTATCGGTGGTACTATTACTGAAAGCAGTATTGTTCCAACTAAAAAAAGCTACGAAACTATCGCTACGGTTTCACCAACTGACGACTACGAAATTAGTGCTACGACTTCATCAGTTAGTGGTGTGACCACTGTTGACAACATTCATAAGGTACAACCTGAATACATTGAAAGTGGAAGCGGTGAAGATCTAACAAGTAATGAAGACGATGATGACGGCAGTGGAAGTGGTGACGGATTTACAGTCACTTCAATTTACACTAAATATACTACTAGTACTCGTACTACAACCAGTGATGTTGTAAACGATATCCTTCATATCAAAAGAACTTCTAGTACCAGCAACGATTTTGTAACCACTAGTACAATTTTTATCAGTGACATTAAAAGCGATGATGAAGATACTGAAAATATCAGCACTGAATTTTATATCCCTAGTACTAGTACAACATTCGCCGATACTAGTTCTGATATTATATTTTTTGATGGAAGTGGAGGCGAGGACGATGACGATAATGAAAGTACAAGTGATGAACAATTCAGCACTGAAAGTCAAGGCTATCATGATGAGGACAGTACTAGTACTAGCAATTTAGTTACAAAAACTAATTCTACATTGATCCATGGAAGTGGAAATGGAAGTGGAGACGGAGACGACGACGACGACAATGAAAGTACAACTCAAAGTCATGGCTATTGGAAATATTATAGTACAAGTACTAACAATTTAGTAACGAGTACTAGAAATTTAGATGCAAGAACTACTAGTCGCAATTTAGTTACAAGTGTTAGTACTAAATTGTTTGAGGGAAGTGGAAGTGGTGATGGTGATGATTCAGTTGGTGGAAATGGAGATGGAAATGATGATTATACTGCTCAAACATTTTCAAGCAGTCCATTTAGCAGAGAGAGTAAAGTCGAATTACAGGAGCATCATGAAAGTGACGATTTTATATTTACGAACAGTGAAAACACACCAAGTTCAGTTAGCGACATTGTTACATTTATTGTTCCTGATATTGAGTTTGACAATGATTTCACCGTTGTCGAAAAACCATTTGGTACTGCTTCGACCGCTGCACGTGAAGATAGAGACAATTTAGTAGGGACGACCATAGCAGACAATGATGATCAAAATGGAAGCGGAAGTGGAAGCGGTGATGACGAGGCTGATGGAAGTGGAAGTGAATTGAAATCGCCAGAAATTAACAATTTTGCAACCCCGACTTTTTCACAATATGAAACTGACAAAAGTGGTGATTACTTCTTGGAGAACGACAAACCGAATGGAGTACACGAAGAAATAACAAAGAATTTAGCAGCTGACGCAATAATACCGCCAGAAATAACGAATTCGAATTATGGTAAAATCAATGATGACTACTACATAATGGTCGATGATCTTGTAAACTATTACGACGGCTTAGCAATGAACGAAGAAATGGAAAGCTAAAAAAAAAGTTGATGCAGTGTTTTTTATGTGCAGTATTTCCATAATTTATAGTAGGTACAAGTCAATATCCTCATACTAATAAAATAAAGCAACAATCTCTAAATGTTTAACTCGTAATAAAAAAATTCCAAATTTGCTGATTATTTATTTGTGTAGTGATAGTAAATGAAATATTATAAAATTGTTTTAGAAATTAAGGCGAATCTTCATTTAACATGAATAAATTGCGTTTTTAATAATTTCAAATTCAAATTATTTCAAATATTTTAACAAATTCTGAATATCATCAAGGTCTTTTTGTTTTTACGGGGTGATTTTTAAAAAGCGGCAGGTGCGTAGAATTTTTATTCCGATTTCAAAAAATCAAAAGCTATATTAAATGGCTTCTATTTCACTACAAGTCGACGATTTTTGAATTTTTCTAGGAGCCATGGTATATTTTGTGCGATATTCAACTTTCTTATATTAAATTTGGACCCAAGTTAATTATTATTATATTTATCCAAAAATGTTTGATCCGTTAAAAAATACTTTTTTATAAAAAAATTTAAGAAATAATTGCCAGAATTTATTTTATTTTCTGCTTTTTGAAATTAAAAACGGCATTGTCATATGATGGCCCCATGCAACTATGTAGCTATTACTAACTAATATTTTTTTTTTTAATTTTGATATTTTTAAATAATATAAAAGTAAAAAATAAAATTGCATTAGAGTGTACTAAGAAAAATAATTGTTTGAAATTATGAAAAAAAAATCGCCGAAAAATATACCATGACTTTTAATATGGTATGGTATACCATTTAATATGGTTTTTTAAATCCGACAATAAATAAATATTTAACAGCACCTGTCGCTTTTTTAAATCAACCTGTATATTATAATTATAAAAACCCAGACAACTGAAGCTGATACATTGTCAGCTAATAAATTATGTTTATTTCTATCCAAACTTTTTCTTTTTATATTTTTATTGCACATTATTTTACATTGAATTGTTATGGACACATTTGAAAAAAGTCCCGTGCCGGTCGAGTAACTTTGTGATTTAAAAAATAATATTTTTCAAATTTGCTAAGAATATAAATAAGAATAAATAACGAATTTGTGATATTTTAATTTTTATTTCACTTTTCGTTTAACCGAAAATGCTTCCTATAAGTTTTTTAACCGGTATATTTGGAAGCAGAATAATAAACTTCTTTCAGAACTATTATTAACATTTCTTTATTCTAAAGAAAGCAATACAAGAAATTAAAAATATTCGGATGACGCTAAATTAAGAAATATATCTTTGAAAACCATTATTTATATCACTGCCAAGTTTTAAACGCAGCACAGTTTAAAAAATTTTTGTAGTCTCTTCAAAGATATCTTAATTTTGCATTTTCCAATTTTTTTTGTATGGCTTCCTTAAGAATAAAAAAATATGGTATTATTTCTATGGTGGGTGGTCAAACAATACAAGTCAAAATTCTGCTAAAATGAGTAAAAGTCATTTTTGTAGATATTTTAGGATTCCACATTGACAGGTCTAAACAGCTTCAGTAAATTTCTTCAAAATAATATTTTGGTTAAAAAAGTAACTTTATAATAAAAACACATTTGTTTCTAAATTACTTCTCAAAACGATAACGAAAAAAATATTTTAGTGACAAAATTTTAAAATGCGTTTTTCGCAAGTTGCGTAATTTTTACTTGCATTTGTTTGACCACCCACCGTAGATTTCTAAGAGTAGTTTATTATTGTGCATCCGAGAATGTCAAAATATACTTTGTGTCCCATTTAAAAAACAGTGTTAAGAAATATTTCTTGTTTATTGTACCAAATTTGAAAAAAAAATGGTTTAGATAACAAAATGATTTGACCGATCCGGGACTTTTCTAACTCTGTATAAGGTGCGTACAGAAATAAAACGTGGCTGCGTAGGCCATGGAATAACTTCGACGGTCAATAGAGTGTACCAGAAATTTAATCTTCAGTTGAAGAAATATGAAATTAAAATATTTCTTAATAATCGTCAAGGACCCAATACATCATATACATTAATGACTTTTTAAACAAATTCCTTCTCCAGTTCTTGGGTAGATGTCGTTCGAGCAATTTTTGACGAGTGTCATGATTTGACAGTTTGAAGTCTACACTGTAAAAAATTCGATTTATATAAAAAATTTTTGATTTTGTGTCTGCGTGTCCGGATTACGAAATCACAGACTCGGATTTCATCAATTATTATCAATTTGCCCTGCTAATTTTTTTCGGTAATAAAAACGGAATTTATTCACGATGAATGCCAGGATTTTAAATATATTTTCTGTACATACCTCATATGCAATGTTTGGGTTTCTTAATTAAAGGGTGGACCGGATAGGGTTTAAATTAAAAACGACTGCCTCGACGAGTACTTTATTACCACTGATCTTAAATCTAAAGTCCTAGAACTACCTGGTCAAGGCACAGGATGTATAACAGCATCCTGTCATGCACCTCTTGAGCCAGAATAGTATTTACATATCTGTGAGTGATAACAAACATAGTGACGCGTTAGTTAATTGTGCGGTTACATTCTTCTTGTAATTCTGGTGCAGTTGAAGTTGATTTCGCAGGACGAAGTGAATGCGTCATTGTTGCAAGTGCAAATATTGCAACCCACGTCCCAAGTGGCCCCCGCAGTTCGGCAGCCTACAACAACATTATTAACAACTAATAAATTGAATAGAGCCGATAAGCGTTTCGTGAAATATTGAAGAGATACCATTCGATGATTGTCGTAACAATGAAAATAAATATTTAGTGGTTTATTAATACGATTTGGCGCGACTGATGCAATCTCAACAGCAGCATTCGACCTAGAATTTTGTTTAATGATCCGTTTCACGCTTCGCGAACTAATCGCCAACGGATACGCACACATTCGAAAAAATTTAACAACTGCGAAGTTTGTATTGTGAGGAATGAAAAAAAAATCACCTTCTTCTTCGGCCATCAGATTTGCCGCAAGCAAACCCAACAGTACGAGCCAAAACCAAACGAATTTCATTGTGGCCAACTCGTTTCGTATTTTTTTCAGTTGCGATGCACTTACACTTGTCACAACAGCCGCTAAACTGAAGCCAAACATACAATTACAATTTCCACAAGGAGTGGCATTGAAACACTTACAAGAGCCAAGGACTCATAGAGCTTCGCATTTTTAACGAATTATTACAAATTTTAACAGGTCCGCGATCGGTTGCGGAAAAATTCGACTCGAGGTCCTGTTTTGGTTTGGGAATAGTAGGAATTGCACACAAATGCAACGAGAAGAAACGTGGATGATGCAAGGGAGCCGTTCTCTATTGGTAATGAAACTATTGCACGTACGGTGTCAAATTTTACAAATCCCATAGAGTCGCCTTACATTCCTGATGGAGTTTTTGAAAGTTGAAATCGGCGACGAAAAAACTCCTCTAGGTTTCCTTGCATAACTGTAAAACAGAATGTGATCATTTGACTTGTTTTATTGCACTAGGCGCTATTTATGACTTGCACTATTTGTTCATACCATAATAGGCAATAAACAAATTAAAAAAATCAGTCGGATATTGATTCGTTCCGATAATTAAGTGAGAACAAGACAATGACGGTGCTCGGTGTGAAAATTTCTTAGAAACAATCGAATTTTTCAAGGAAATTGGGTCGGGTGAGTGGCATTTTTGCCTAAGTTCCGTTCTATGCAAATGATTGCATTCTGTTCTATTTTCACTAAAACATCAATTTCTAGAGAACGTGATTAGTTTTTGCCAATCAGTATGCAGAAATGTCGGTACGTCTTTACCATTTTTTACAACTTGTATGGGTAGTATAAAAATGTATCGATTTAACTCGTACAGAAACTAGTTTGTAGCGATAAAAGGAAAATTAAAAATCAACACAATAGTTTTTATTTAATTTAATATTAGGTCTTTTTAATAAAAATAAAAATTGATTATCTATATTTTTTTAAGTTTGTAGATTGGAATTGCATACTTCGTATTTTTTGGTTTCTTCTAAGGTTTGAATCTTTCAAATTTGCTTAAATTTGTTGGTTTCTTCCAAATGTTTCTACCTGAGTTTTTCGAATTATCACAATTTGGTACCAATTTTTTCCATTCAGTGGTATTTTTTAATTTTTTTAGATGTATATAGATTTTTTGTGTTTGTTTCAAATCTATCAATGTTTGCTTTTTTAGAATTTCAAATTAGTTTAGATTCAGTCGCATGGTTTTTTCGGATCTATGTTCCTTTTAATTCCTCTCAAATTTAGATATGTTTGTATTTTTTTAGTTACTTTTCGTTGCTTTATTAGTTTCCTGTTCTGTCTTTTATTGTTGAATTTTTTAACTTTGTAGTTTGTATTTTTTTTTTCATTTATTTTAATTTCTTCAATTCTTGGATTTTTTAAAATTGTGTTAGAAACTTTTCAATAAAAGTCGAGCAACTTCGCACAACAATTTATTACAAAAGGATGACTTAAGTCAGGAATACTTCAACAGCCGAAGTACCAAGTACAATAATATAACACGTCTTGTTCAACTCGATGCTGGATCGAGAATGATCCCGATTCCCACGATTCCCGGCGTTCAAGCTCCCCAAAACTGGAACACTTGTGCGAGACTAATGTGTAATCCCATAACTCGTGGTCCAGACGAAACGCCTGTCGCGGTTTTAGTGCGTAGACGGCTATAAACCCTGTTCCCGATCGAACCCCGTCATGGTTGAGTACTTCGACGGCGCCGTTGGTACGCCGTTGCTAACATTCGGCCATTCCTGACATCCAGAGTGTCCTCACTCGGGTTGCCGTCGCTACGGGGATCAACCATTGAATACTGAAACTCATCAAACGTCTAAGAAATTGTTATCGTACAAAAAAAAACTAGAAAAAATATTACAGGTTTAATAATAGTCATTTGTGCGAATCCCGGAACGCTCCTGTTCACCTAGCCTGTAATTAATTAAAATACTTGGCCAAGTATAATTATTAATAATATTATGTAACACCTTAACTCTATGTAAAATTATAACGGGATAGCTAACTTATCTACCATAAATCTACCAATCACGTGATCCCAGGAACATACTGGCCCACTCCGCCACCGTTCACAAGTGCCCTATCTACCTAGTGCGGGAGCTAGCTAATTTGAGTACCATACCGAACCATCCACTTTGAACGCGAGTTATGGCCACCAGTACGCCCTGACAGGGCTACGCCCTCCAGAGATAGGTCCTCACACCCCTATCCCTGCATGCACCGCCCGAAGGCGCGATGGCGCCTCCTCGTCGGCGAGGAGCTCCAGGGCCTCCTGTCGTCACTCCCAGCTATCCGACAGGCCAGGGCCCTCCAGAGATAGGACCTCACTGCCCATCTCTGCAGCAGTTACACTGCTCCGTCTACTCCTCGTCCTCGTACGAGATCCAGCGCTTCATGTGGTCAACGCCGGCTACCCCACGGTAACGTACCCGGGAACGAGTGGCACCAGGTATGTCGACCACCTCGTAGCGGTCGTTGCCCAACACCTTCGCTACTCGGAACGGTCCACGCCACTTCGGCCGCAACTTTTGACTATCCCCCGTAGCCGGTGTTGCTGTCACTCGGAGAAGAACCAGGTCGCCGACGTCAAAGAGCGCCGCTTTGCCTCTTTTCCTGTCGAAACGTGTTTTCTGGTCCTGCTGGTACTTCCGAGTGAACTCCTCCATACGGGAGCGTACTCCAGTCACATCAACGTTGTCAAAATTATCAGTCCGCCTCTGTAACAGTACTCGATAACCAAAAAGCGCTTGACTAGGTGTTACGCCAATAGATTTATTCAGGGTTTCATTAAGTCCTACTTGTATGTTTATGCTATTTTTGTCCCATCTATCGTCGTCTACATTTGCTCCGATAGTGGCTAACGACTCTAAATAATTAATCTAATTATATTATAGCGCTCGACTTGACCATTTCCGCGCGGTATAGTGACAGCATTAAATAAATCAGTGAACCCCCAACTCAACAAATGTTTGGAAACTGGCATCTGTGAACGACTTACGACGAATACGTATTTTTTTCCCCCTTTTTTTTTTACAACGGTCCAAGGTGGTCAATGTGAATCGTATGAAAAGGGTCTCGGTATTTTATAAATGGAGTGTAATTACTCATTTGGCTTACCAGAGATAGACCCTTATTATTATTTATATTTTTAATCGGCGCTTAAAAATCGGGATTTACCGCTTTTCTTGTTAACTAATAAACACTACTTGAATATGGAAACGATGATTCGCGAATAATGCCGCTTTGCAAAATTTATTCTACAAATTCGCGTATCGCTGTGCGTTTACTATCTGCAAGAGGCGTCGAGGTCGTCGCGAAAGGGATGTTTTGGTGGCGAGTTTTTTTTTTTCATTTGTTCAGTGGACAACACCGACGCAAGTGCCCTATCTCGTTGCACCCATAACAACGAATATCTGTCTTATTTTGTGATCTAGGATATGAAGCTAATGTTTTAACCGGGTAGACATCTGATTTGCTTCCTTTCTTCACCGCTCTCTGCTCGTCTAACGTTTTAAAATGACTCGCGAGCACGCTTACATCTTTGATACCCGCTGTTTCAATTGCAAAACGTACTTGTTCGTCGTCTATACCCCCCATGATTAAATTAACTTTATCTTCATTGTTTATAATTAATTTTAATTTGTGGACGTACGCTAGTTTTTCGTATGTGTATTCATATAGAGATTGTTTCGGTTTAGGGACACACGCCATCATATCCTGTAGAGTTTTATATAAGTTACGTTTTACGGAGAAATTTTCGGTAAGCATTTGCTTCCATTCCTCCCATGTAAATAAGCGTGTCGGCAATCCATTATACCAAGTTTGTGCGGGGCCGCGAAGTTTAGTTAGCGCAAAATGACAAGTCGTCCTATCATTCCAGTTGTATAGAATCGCGTACTCGTCAACCGATGCCAGCCAATCGGCGATGTTCTGATCCCTTGGATCAAATTCCTGGACGATACTAGTACTAAAGTTGGTACTCACCGCGGGCTGACCTCTTACCAGATCGTTCATACCCCTTACGATTGCATTTCCCAACTCCGTTACCACCTCGCTCGCTGCGCTTTCCCGTCTAGAGCTCCCTCGATCTTCCGCGGATTCCAATTGGCGCATCCGGTTCCGACGCCGATCCGGGCTACGAGTAGAGGGTCGATTTGGAGGACGCGTCTTGGACCCACATCTACGTTCTTCTCGGTGACGCTCTCGACCTCTCGAGACAGCGTACTCATCCTCGTCCGTGTCGGGACTCCTCCACCCCGGCGAATCTCTGCGTTTGCTTCGCCTTGGTCCAGCTGATTCGTTCTGGCGCTTCATCACCATGCTGATTCACAGCACACCAAACACGAAACAATCGAAATACTATTTTCTTTCGCCACGTTAGGTCACTATCCCACTTCTGATGTTAGAAACTTTTCAATAAAAGTCGAGCAACTTCGCACAACAATTTATTACAAAAGGATGACTTAAGTCAGGAATACTTCAACAGCCGAAGTACCAAGTACAATAATATAACACGTCTTGTTCAACTCGATGCTGGATCGAGAATGATCCCGATTCCCACGATTCCCGGCGTTCAAGCTCCCCAAAACTGGAACACTTGTGCGAGACTAATGTGTAATCCCATAACTCGTGGTCCAGACGAAACGCCTGTCGCGGTTTTAGTGCGTAGACGGCTATAAACCCTGTTCCCGATCGAACCCCGTCATGGTTGAGTACTTCGACGGCGCCGTTGGTACGCCGTTGCTAACAATTGCATTAGTTGCAACAAATACTGAACGTTTTCTCTTATTCTTATTATTTAAATAAAAACCCAGTCTGTCTTAATCTTGGATACGAGTATTTCAATAAAAATCGAGTTTGTTCATTTCTCTACATAATTTAAATTAAATAAAAAATTAAACTACGAGGGGAGAAAAACTTAAATTGAGTTGGAAATTAAGTCTTTTAAATAAAAATAAAAATTGATTTGTAGATTGCAATTGCACATTTCGTATTTTTAGTTTCTTCTAATGCTTGAATCATTCAAATTTGCGTAAATTTGTTGGTTTCTTCCAAATGTTTCTACATGAGTTCTTCGAATTATTAGAATTTGGTACCAATTTTTTCCATTCTACGGTATTTTAAATTTTTTTATAGATGTACATAGATTTTTTGTGTTTGTTTCAAATCTATCAATCCTTGCTTTTTTAAAATTTTAAATTAGTTTAGATTCAGTCGGATGGTTTTCTTTGTATTTTTCCAATATTTCGTTTTTTTTCGGATCTATGTTCCTTCATTTTTCTCAAATTTGGATTTGTTTGTATTTTTTGGTTACGTTTCAATGCATAATTAGTTTCCTGTTCTGTCTTTTTTTGTTGAATTTTTTAACTTTGTAGTTTGTATTTTTAATTTTTTTCATTTGTTTGAATTTCTTTGATTCTTTGATTTTTTAATATTGCATTAGTTGCATCAAACTGAACGTTTATTCTTATTATTTAAATACAAACCCAGTCTGTCTTAATCTTGAATAACGGTATTTCAATAACAATCGAGTCATTTCTCTTCATAATTAAAATAAAATAAAAAATAAAACTACAAAGGGAGAGAAACTGAAATTGAGTAGGAAATTAATTTAAATATTTCAGTATAGAGAAACTGCCAACACCTCAGGAAGTCAACTTACGACACGAAAATTGTCCAGAACTAAAAATAATTGCCGAGTGTAAGTTTGGATTCCGGCCTCAACTTTCCAGGATTTCCCCTCCGCCATAATAAAAAGGACAAGTACAAAAAAATCCAATAATTTACAAAATATGCGATGAACGTGATTAAAGTTTGCATATTATTTGTCTCTAAATTTTGGATCTCATTGGGAATGTTTAATTTGTTCTTTATTATTTATGTTTTTTGTAATTTAATAAATAAACAATTTGCAATCGTTATTTGAAAAAAAATGGTTTATTCATGCACCAAATTATTATACTAAGTGTATTTTCACACATCGTAAAATTTACCGCGTGCGGTAAAAGTACCGCATCAGTTTAATATTTCATAAACTGTAAATTATACAGCAAAATGTTTTTAATAAAAGTTTTTTGATACATCATGCTTTATTATTGTCCGGTATTTGTGTGTTGCGTAATAAAGAAAACTACAAAACTCAATAGTACTTTGCTTCTGTACAGAAGAACATTTTTATTGCAATATTCAAAATAAGGAGGTTAAGCACATTTTGGTTTCATCTGACAGGACGAGCTGTACTCATTTTTGTTGCAAACGCAAGTGTTGCAACCGATGTTCCAGGAAAACCCACCTTTCTTGCAACCTAAAAAAATGGTACATAGAAAAATCACGCAACCGACTATAAATCTTACCATTTTCAACCTGGGCTGAAATCAGGACCATCATGAAGAGAAAAACGAGAATTTTTTGTGCAAGATTCATTTCACCACCAAACTGTAACTGCTGCCTAAGTAACTGTGAACGAAACGACCGGAAAATATTTTATAAAAAAGCGAATTCCCCACAGCTTTATCAATTTTCCGTTTTTGTCAATTGCGTTTTAACACATTTGTTGTAAACAAGGTCGCCCCCAACATGTTTCTATCGGCATATTGTTGTTTTTGATTATAAAATGTGGTCGATGATGATTTGGGTTTGGTCACATTGTATACGCAAATTTTGCCGGTGAATAGTGGAAGGAAGAAGAAAAAAAAACAATTACATAATATATTGAGCGCTAAAAATACGTTATTTGGTGTATCTGATTTCATAACTTAAAACATCATGGAAAGTTAGCTAATTTGTAAACCAAATCGTATATGAGATCGATTCTGGTTCTTATTATGGTTTGACGCAAAACTTGAAGGTACACGCCGCTGCAGTTCCATCGATGTTACAAATGCAATTGTTACAGTCCTTCTTGAAGCTGGCTCCAGGCACACAAATGCGTTCCTCTGCAACAGAAACCCATAGAAAAAAGCACGCAGATGCAGATAATGATAGTGATTAAAATCTACTAATCTGATTTCTGGATTTAGTAATGAGTAAGAAGAACAAATCATGAACCAATTTCACCTCTTTTAGTGCGCAGACACGCTTTTCTGGTACAAGACCATCTTCCTCCAGCAGTACACCTGCATCTGTTGCAGCCCTGAGCCATTTCTTCGCCCACTTGGCATCTACCAGCGTCTGAAACTAATCAGTTTATCAGAACGTATTCATCGGTCCTTCATCTAAAATAATCTAAATAAATGTTTACGAAAAAGTATTGACCTGGCTGCGATGCGACGCTGACGATGAGCACTGCAAGTACCAAACAAAAAACAACACTCCACTTCATCTTACTCGCGATGCAAACTCTTTGAAGGATTGACGATAACTCTGTTCGACGATCTCGGAATCTTACTTTTTATACACATTGACCAGAGATTTCGTCGAATTGCCACGAGTGTTATTGGCAGTTTACAATGTTGATTTAGCATTAAAGTAAAATTACAATGCCAACAATGTAATTCGCTTTTATTTGCTAAATTGTGGGACGATTCGAGTTCAGTCAACGATTTTACAATTTCCAAGAGGTAATTGTGGCGTTTTTGCTTTCAAAAAAGTATTTGGGCAATACCGTTCGATTTGACATTAGGTTAAATGCCACAATCTGCGATAACCCATATTCTGCGTCTAACTCGGCGAAAAAACAAAATGCGTCAACAAATCACAAGCTCATAAGCGAGGCCACATCACCCGGACTTCCCAAGATGCGTCTCATTATGGTCCAGGAGCTAGTTAATTTTTTTGGTACTAATTTTTCCATACGCTGAGTGTCACTAGTACTATTCTCGTTATGCATTTTTTACATTTACTAAGGTATATCATCAAACTTACAAAAAATGGAATTTGGCTTATCTTCAATTGAACCAAGTCTGGCTGAAGTGTTTCAATAAATCCGCAGATTGATTTCTCGGATGCGTTATCCTTATTTTTACATATTTTAGTCTTATTATACAAATTGATATTATCATGGAAAATAGTTAAAAACAATTTTGGCTAATTTATGAAATTAGTAAATGAATCTGGTGGCACCGCGCAATTTGCACAAATAGAACTTTTTTTACATGAGAGTCCATATTATAATTCTATGTAAAAATCAAATGTAATGTTTTAAATACAAAGTACATGCTCAATTCGGCATGCTCTGAAATTAATAAGAACTTTTTGGGCCAAAACATTTTGATTATGATAAGCTCAAGAGAATTCGGTACTTCGATAATACACTAAAGTAGTTGAACGTAAAACTACGAAAATAAAAAATGTAAATTTTACCCAAAAAAAGAAAAAATCATAAAAATTAATGACTATAAATAACAAATACTTTTTAAATAAACTTAATTCTCCACTCTACACAATTTGCTTTTTTTAATGCTCTAAATTGAAATAGTATATTAAAGTACTAGTTTTATAAGACAACTCCCAGTATATTTTTAAATTTTCGGATGCAGAATAAACTACTTTCATACAATTAACTTTTTTTTCATTATAAAAGTGTGTAGGCTTTCACGGTCGGTGTTGTCAACAACGGTGGTATTAATCGGGTTTGTTGACCGTGTTCCATGCGAAGTTCCATGAGGGGGGGTGTAGTGAGCGCCCCGAGAGGCTAACTCAGCAAGTGATCCCCATGAATCTCTGCCAAACGTTTCGTCCACAGCTGCGGTGGACATCTTCAGTGGCGGTGTGGTCGTGGTCGAAGTACTCTCCCAGCTGTCACAGTCGCGACTGTGATCAGTGTGTGTGATCAAATTGATTGATTATTTTTTATATTAATTTTATTTATAGCACTGCCAATTTGCAAACAGCACAATTTCAACATTTTTTGTAGTCTCAAAATGGTTTTTAAAAACATCTTAATTAAACGTTTTTAAATTTTTTTGTATGGGTTTGTTAAGAATGAAAAATATGATACTATTTCTATGATGGGTGACCAAACGAATACAAATCAAAATTTTGCGAAAATGACTAATAGCAGTGTATTAAAGGATAGTTTCATAAGTAACTGTTTTGTCGCATGAGTCCTAGTTTAAGAAACGAGTTTTGTAAAAGGACGAATGCAGAAATGTCTTATGAAACGAGTTCCTTATACTATTTCTTCAATTTGCGAGGAATTTGGGACATTTATTGATAATTAGAATGAGGAAGGTGATCTAGAGACTTTGTCCAAAGGTGGCAGCGTCAACAAAAGACCGACTTTTGTATATTTTTGCGTATTTCTAAATTTACATAAAAATTAAAAATAATGATGATAATCTTCATTTGCTTGGTACTTTACTGTTTGGTACCAAATGTTGTTTTGCAGGCTTTGACTAGGGTAATAATATTAAGGAAGATTAAATGACACTGACATTACACTTTTGACATTTTGCGTTGCCAACCGTAATAAAATCTTACGATATTCAGGCTCATTACGAACTACAAATGCGTGTGGTACTGCCCTGATTACGACACACAAATAGAGAAAGAAACATATACTCCTAGTTATATGAGAAGAGAGAGAACGAGTCTGACAAAGCTTTCGTATTCTCCCATTATAGCCAAATTGTATTTTAAGCTATTTTTATAATGCAAATTGTCTTCTGGCAAATTTTGAAAACCGCCAAAATAAGGGCTATTATTTTTTAAATATTTTTCAGTTTCTTACGAGTCAGACATATTTGCATATTTGCTATGCCTACAAATCAGCTAGACTGTCTTTCTACTTAATTTTAGTAACTATACTACTTGTTAGCAGAACCATTTTCATCAGTGTAAAAAAAAGTGGAACGTATTTGTATTTTCCAAGGCATTTTGTGACTCTCCCATCGATATTTGCTGACTGAGAAAATTACTACCAAAGAAATTCACTTAGCTTTAGCTTAGCTTTATAAGCATTTGATAAAAAGAAGTTGTTTGAGCATGCTCACACGTCAGCACGGAAATGCCCAAATCACACATCCTTACAAACTCACCACAATTTCCTCCACTTTCGTCACCGTTATATTTAATTGCCGCTGCGACCGCACAATTACAATTGTTATGTCTTCGCCGACATTCCAAAAGCGCGCACCACGTTTTGATAAGAACCCTTCTTCGCCTTCATTCGTTTCGTTTCATTGCTTCGCTTGAACGCACAAAATCATGTCTCGAGCAACGCTGCTTCTTATAGCAATTGGTGTTAATTTGGCCCTCGGTATGATTAGGCAAAGTGATAAGGACGGCTCGTTCAAGAGATTGCCGTTTTCTCCTGGCAAAGAAAGCGACACGTTTGTTGATGATGAAGACATGAATACGTTGGGAATTAGTGGCAGTGGCGATGTCGACATCAGTGAAAGAACTGATTATTTTGTTGGCGAACTAAACAAGAATCGAAACTATGAGCAAGAAAATGACTATCGTTTGAAGAGGACCCATTCTGATTTAGTGTTTGGAAATGGTGAGAAAGAAGATAACCGTCGCTTGAGGACCAATTCTAATTTCGCCTTATTGAAAACATTTGGCTCGACTAGGACCAATAGAAGACGAGGAAATTAGTAATTGCTCACAACTTTGAGTTTCCTTCATTTCAACTGTGTTAGTGAAATTTGTGCCAGTTTAGCGATTTTTTTATTGATTTGATTTTGCATTACTGAACAAGAGAAAAGGAAATGACAAAAATCACAATATTTTTTAGTTTGCATTCATTTATTGAGGTTTTGTCGTAAATAATTTTCAGTTCGAATTTTTTCCATTGTATTATTTCGTTTGTTTGTGTACCCACATTGTGTAATGCTGTTTGCATTTTTTATTGTAATATTTTGGCCAGCAGAAAAGAAGTTTTGATTTTGTCGTAAATAATTTTGAGTTCAAATTTTTTCCATTGTATTATGTTGTTTGCCTTTGTATACCCAGATTGTGTAATGCTGTTTGCATTTTTTATTGTATTATTTTGACCAACAGTGATGAAGTTTTGTTTTTTTTATTATTATTTGTTAACCAATAAGTTTCAATTTTTTAAATAAATTTCATTTATCTTTTGTTTGCTGAATTTTTCTCAAATTTTATAAAAACAAATAAATCGACCTAACATTTGTCGGATTTTTTAAGTGAAAACGTTATTGTTTTAGTCTTTACATTATTTACTGTCACTGTTTCTTGTGCAATAAACACGAGTTTAAACAGAATAAAAGAAACCAACAAGAAGTTTTTCGTCTTCTTCTGTGGACATCTTAAAAATTCGACAATAAATTAAAATAAATTATCGAAATTTGTTAAATGTAGAGAGTAAAGAAATTTTGTGTATACAATGGTTGAAAATGTGTGCTCTTTACTACTTACTGTTGTTTCTTATTGGAACTGTGAACATTGCGAATTGGAAAGAAAATAAAGAAACTGTAATAGTGTGAGAAAAAAACGTATTTAGAGAGTTTTAACCTTTTTCCGCGTGTCTAATAAAATTTGCTAAAAACCAAAATTGTCTACTTTTCTCTTCAACATTAAAGTAAAGACATGTAATAAAATAGATGAAATAATTTTATGTTAAAGATTATTAGTTCTAATTTTTTCCATTGTATTGTCGTTTGCCTTTGTATACCTACATTGTGTAATGCTGTTTGCAATTTTTATTGTATTATTTTGACCAACAGTGATGAAGCTTTGCTTATTTTTATTACTATTTGTTAACCAATAAAGTCTACAATTTTTCCAATAAATTTTATTTATCTCTTATTTGGTGAATTTTTCTCAAATTTTATAAAAACAAATAAATCGACCTAACATTTGTCAGATTTTTTAAGTGAAAACGTTATTGTTTTAGTCTTTACATTATTTACTGTCACTGTTTCTTGTGCAATAAACACGAGTTTAAACAGAATAAAAGAAAACAACAAGAAGTTTTTCGTCTTCTTCTGTGGACATCTTGAAAATTCGACAATAAATTACCGAAATTTGTTAAATGTAGAGTGTAAAGAAATTTTGTGTGTACAATGTTTGAAATGTGTGGATTTTTCACTACTTACTGTTGTTTCTTATTGGAACTGTGAACATTGCGAATTGGAAAGAAAATAAAGAAACTGTAATAGTGTGATAAAAAAACGTATTTAGAAAGTTTTAGAACCAGCAGCATCTTTTCCGCGTGTCTAATGAAATTTGCTAAAAATCAAAATTGTCTACTTTTCTCTTCAACAATAAAGTAAAGACATGTAATAAAATAGATGAAATATATAATTTTTTGTTAAAGATTTTTAGTTCTAATTTTTTCCATTGTATTGTCGTTTGCCTTTGTATACCTACATTGTGTAATGCTGATGTTTGCATTTTTTTTTTGTATATTTTGACCAACAGTGATGAAGCTTTGATTATGTTTATTACTATTTGTTAACCAATAAGTCCACAATTTTTTAAATAAATTTTATTTATCTCTTATTTTACTCGAATTTTATTGTTCCATTTTTTCAATTTATGATACATTACAGCGGAGTGGTCTTAAAAACTAAACAACGTAACTAATTTGCTACACAAACAAAAAATCAAAAAATGTATTTTATAAATATTAAAATTGCAACTTGAAAGTGGAAATACATAATTTATAGAAACAGTAATAATAGTTGGACGAGCACATTTGACATACAGAAAAACCTAAATCTACTCATTTTCATTTTCCGTCTCAGGTGCGCAGTTTTTCAGCGTACAAACTGCATTTTTTCCATCGGAGGTGCACGTGCAAGTGTTACATTGCTTCTTGAAGTTCTGACCAGGAGTGCAAGAAAAAGCACCTGGAACGAATCACAACACAAATAATTGGAAGCGTTCTTTAAACACTACTACGCTATTATAAATGGCTTTTGCGACCACCGCCACTGTCCAAATCAATCGCCTCATTCGCATCTCGAGTTAGATTTAGTCTTTGATTTACTGGAGGAAGCTGCGCGGTTGTATTATCAGCAGCAGTCAAATTTTCACTTATCAGGTTTAACGTTTTGTTTACAAAACGAAGAAGCGTCGTTTGATTATCAGCGAGAGGCAGGTTTAACGTATTGTTTACATAACGAAGATGCGTCGTTTGATTATCAGCAAAAGTCAAATTTGCACTTGGCAGGTTTAACGTTTTGTTCACATAACTAGGAAGCGTCGTTTGATTATGAGCAAGAGTCGAATTTCCACCTGGCAGGTTTAATGTTACGTTTATGTAAGGAAGAAGCGTCGTTTGATTATCAGCGAGAGTCAAATTTGCACTTGTCAGGTTTAGCGTTTCGTTTACGAGACGAGCGGTTCTGTTATCTGCGAGAGTAAAATTGGTCCGAGTCGTGGTGATTGGGCAAATATTTTCTGTGCATAAATATCCGGTCTGATCGATGTTGCAGTAGCAAGTGTTGCAGTCGAGTTTGAAGTAGTCGTTGGGGGCACAAGGCGTGCTTTTGAGGTCCACAGCGACCGGGACACCTGATAACAAAACACTTGTCAGCAGTGTTTTGCAAGCAGGCGCGCACTTCTTTCTTTGGAAGAAACGAATTATAAACACAACTTACTTCTTTGGAAACGATGGGGCACAGTTGAGCACGTGTCAATGCAGGAGAAGGTGCCGTGTTGGCAGACGCAAGTGGAGCACTCGTCTCGTTGGACATCTCCTTCTAAGCAGCGTCCTGGAAGCGATTTTTAGAAAGTCTTTGTACGTGTGGTAGATAACCCCTTATCGGAAATATGAGGCAGTGAATTGAATTTTAATGATAATATCGATTCGTTTTACCTTCTGAATGGGCCGCACTGATTATTAAGACGGTTAGTATGAGTAAAGTTGGAAGTGACGGTCTCATTTTGATAAGCGTGGTGCGGCTTCATTCAACAATTCTGGAAAACTGATAGGATTGTTATAAAACGGCGACCTTTATATCAGTGGGGTGGCCATAGGTCATGAAGCAAGCGAGACTGAGTTTGTTCGTGCCTTTGGTGAAGTGGAACTTCCGAATCTACACAATGGCCCCGATTAAGTTAGAAAAACAATTTTTTTCGATTCAACTAGTTTTATTTATTCCCTTCATTGCTTACTTTCAGTTATTTGTAAAATAACGATTTCGAACACTCAAGCTCTTTAACAACAATTATTTCATCTATTTTATTACATGAAAATTATTTAAAAAATTGTGGTTAACAAATAGTAATAAAAATAATCAAAGTTTCATCACTGGTGGTCAAGATATACAATAAAAAATGCAAACAGCATTACACAATGTAGGTATACAAAGGCAAACGATATAAAACAATGGAAAAAATTAGAACTAAAAATCGTTAACAAAAAATTATATATTTCATCTATTTTATTACATGTCTTTACTTTATTGTTGAAGAAAAAAGCAAATTTCACTAGCCACGCGAAAAAAGATGGTGCTGATTTTAAAACTCTCTAAATACGTTTTTTTCTCACACTATTACAACTTCTTTATTTTCTTTCCAATTCGCAATGTTCACAGTTCCAATAAGAAACAACAGTAAGTAGTAAAGAGCACACATTTTCAACCATTGTATACACAAAATTTCTTTACTCTCTACATTTAACAAATTTCGATAATTTATTTTAATTTATTGTCGAATTTTCAAGATGTCCACAGAAGAAGAGGAAAAACTTCTTGTTGTTTTGTTTTATCCTGTTTAAACTCGTGTTAATTATACGAGGAGAAGTGACAGTAAATAATGTAAAGACTAAAATATATTAACGTTTTTACTTATAAAATCCGACAAAGGTTAGGTCGTTTTATTTTTTTTATTTTTTTATATATTACATTTAATTTTAATTAATTACTAATTACGTTTTAATTAATTTTATTTAATTTTAATTAATTACATTTAATTTTAATTAATTACATTTAATTTTAATTAATTACATTTAATTTTAATTAATTACATTTAATTTTAATTAATTACATTGCCCAGGAAGCTTTTGCTCGGGATTCTCGGGATGCTCAGGAAGCTTTTGCTCGGGATTCTCGGGTTGCTCAGGAAGCTTTTGCTTAGGATATTCAAGTTGCTCAGGAAGCTTTTGCTCGATATTCTCGGGCTGCTCAGGAAGCTTTTGCTCGGGATTCTCGGGTTGCTCAGGAAGCTTTTGCTTAGGATTCTCGGTTTGCTCAGGAAGCTTTTGCTTAGGATTTTTGGTTTGCTCAAGTTGTTTAGGAAGCTTTTGCTCGGGTTTGCATTAATTACATTTAATTTTAATTAATTACATTTAATTTTAATTAATTATATCATTTAATTTTAATTAATTACATTTAATTTTAATTAATTACATTTAATTTTAATTAATTACATTTAATTTTAATTAATTACATTTAATTTTAATTAATTATATCATTTAATTTTAATTAATTAAATTTAATTTTAATTACTTACATTTAATTTTAATTAATTACATTTAATTTTAATTAATTATATCATTTAATTTTAATTAATTACATTTAATTTTAATTAATTACATTTAATTTTAATTAATTACATTGCCCAGGAAGCTTTTGCTCGGGATTCTCGGGTTGCTCAGGAAGCTTTTGCTTAGGATTTTCGGTTTGCTCAGGAAGCTTTTGCTCGGGATTCTCGGGTTGCTCAGGAAGCTTTTGCTCGGGATTCTCGGGTTGCTCAGGAAGCTTTTGCTTAGGATATTCAAGTTGCTCAGGAAGCTTTTGCTCGGGATTCTCGTGTTCTTTAGAAAGCTTTTGCTGGGGATTCTCGGATTGTAACTAATTATGTTTAATTTTAATTATTTACATTTAATTTTATTTAATTACATTTAATTTTAATTAATTACATTTAATTTTAATTAATTACATTTAATTTTAATTAATTACATTTAATTTTAATTAATTATATCATTTAATTTTAATTAATTACATTTAATTTTAATTAATTACATTTAATTTTAATTAATTATATCATATAATTTTAATTAATTATATCATATAATTTTAATTAATTACATTTAATTTTAATTAATTACATTTAATTTTAATTAATTACATTTAATTTTAATTAATTACATTGCCCAGGAAGCTTTAGCTCGGGATTCTCGGGATGCTCAGGAAGCATTTGCTTAGGATATTCAAGTTGCTCAGGAAGCTTTTGCTCGGGATTCTCGGGTTGCTCAGGAAGCTTTTGCTTGGGGTTTTCGGGTTGCTCAGGAAGCTTTTGCTTAGGATATTCAAGTTGTTCAGGAAGCTTTTGCTCGGGATTCTCGGGTTGCTCAGGAAGCTTCTGCTTAGGATATTCAAGTTGCTCAGGAAGCTTTTGCTCGATATTCTCGGGCTGCTCAGGAAGCTTTCGCTCGGGATTCTCGGGTTGCTCAGGAAGCTTTTTCTTAGGATATTCAAGTTGCTCAGGAAGCTTTTGCTCGGGATTCTCGGGTTGCTCAGGAAGCTTTTGCTTAGGATTTTCGGTTTGCTCAGGAAGCTTTTGCTTAGGATTTTTGGTTTGCTCAGGAAGCTTTTGCTCGGGTTTCTCAGGTTGCTCAGGAAGCTTTAGCTCGGGATTCTCGTGTTCTTTAGAAAGCTTTTGCTCGGGATTCTCGGATTGTAACTAATTATATTTAATTTTAATTAATTACATTTAATTTTATTTTATTACATTTAATTTTAATTAATTACATTTAATTTTAATTAATTACATTTAATTTTAATTGATTACATTTAATTTTAATTAATTACATTTAATTTTAATTAATTACATTTAATTTTAATTAATTACATTTAATTTTAATTAATTACATTTAATTTTAATTTTTTACATTGCCCAGGAAGCTTTTGCTCGGGATTCTCGGGTTGCTCAGGAAGCTTTTGCTTAGGATTTTCGGTTTGCTCAGGAAGCTTTTGCTCGGGTTTCTCAGGTTGCTCAGGAAGCTTTTGCTCGGGATTTTCGGGTTGCTCAGGAAGCTTTTGCTTAGGATATTCAAGTTGCTCAGGAAACTTTTGCTCGGGATTCTCGTGTTCTTTAGAAAGCTTTTGCTCGGGATTCTCGGATTGTAACTAATTATATTTAATTTTAATTAATTACATTTAATTTTAATTAATTACATTGCCCAGGAAGCTTTTGCTCGGGATTTTCGGGTTGCTCAGGAAGCTTTTGCTTAGGATATTCAAGTTGCTCAGGAAGCTTTTGCTCGGGATTCTCGTATTGTAACTAATTATATTTAATTTTAATTAATTACATTTAATTTTATTTAATTACATTTAATTTTAATTAATTACATTGCCCAGGAAGCTTTTGCTCGGGATTCTCGGGTTGCTCAGGAAGCTTTTGCTTAGGATTTTCGGTTTGCTCAGGAAGCTTTTGCTCGGGTTTCTCAGGTTGCTCAGGAAGCTTTTGCTCGGGATTTTCGGGTTGCTCAGGAAGCTTTTGCTTAGGATATTCAAGTTGCTCAGGAAGCTTTTGCTCGGGATTCTCGGATTGTAACTAATTATATTTAATTTTAATTAATTACATTTAATTTTATTTAATTACATTTAATTTTAATTAATTACATTTAATTTTAATTAATTACATTTAATTTTAATTAATTACATTTAATTTTAATTAATTACATTTAATTTTAATTAATTACATTTAATTTTAATTAATTACATTTAATTTTAATTAATTACATTTAATTTTAATTAATTACATTGCCCAGGAAGCTTTTGCTCGGGATTCTCGGGATGCTCAGGAAGCTTTTGCTTAGGATATTCAAGTTGCTCAGGAAGCTTTTGCTCGATATTCTCGGGCTGCTCAGGAAGCTTTCGCTCGGGATTCTCGGGTTGCTCAGGAAGCTTTTTCTTAGGATATTCAAGTTGCTCAGGAAGCTTTTGCTCGGGATTCTCGGGTTGCTCAGGAAGCTTTTGCTTAGGATTTTCGGTTTGCTCAGGAAGCTTTTGCTCGGGTTTCTCAGGTTGCTCAGGAAGCTTTTGCTCGGGATTTTCGGGTTGCTCAGGAAGCTTTTGCTTAGGATATTCAAGTTGTTCAGGAAGCTTTTGCTCGGGATTCTCGGGTTGCTCAGGAAGCTTTTGCTTAGGATATTCAAGTTGCTCAGGAAGCTTTTTCTCGATATTCTCGGGCTGCTCAGGAAGCTTTTGCTCGGGATTCTCGGGTTGCTCAGGAAGCTTTTTCTTAGGATATTCAAGTTGCTCAGGAAGCTTTTGCTCTGGATTCTATGGTTGCTCAGGAAGCTTTTGCTCGGGATTCTCGGGTTGCTCAGGAAGCTTTTTCTTAGGATATTCAAGTTGCTCAGGAAGCTTTTGCTCTGGATTCTATGGTTGCTCAGGAAGCTTTTGCTCGGGATTCTCGGGTTGCTCAGGAAGCTTTTGCTGGGGATTCTCGGGTTGCCCAGGAAGCTTTTGCTCGGGATTCTCGGGTTGCTCAGGAAGCTTTTGCTCGGGATTCTCGGGTTGCTCAGGAAGCTTTTGCTGGGGATTCTCGGGTTGCTCAGGAAGCTTTTGCTCGGGATTTTCGAGTTGCTCAGGAAGCAACTTTTATTGTCGAATTTCCACAGAACAACACGAATATTCTCTTGGCTTTTTTTTTGTTCTGTTTAAACTCGTATTTATTACGGAAGAAAGTGAGACAGTAAATACGTAAAATAAAGATTGAAATAATAACGTTTTTACTTAAAAAATGCGACAAATAATATGTCGAATAATTTTTTTATTTGGTCGAATTGTTGTGAAGTCCACACAAGAAGAGGAAAATCCTCTTGTTGTTTTCTTTTATTCTGTTTAAACTCGTGTGTATTACAGAAGGAAGAGGAGTAATAAATAACATAAAGAGAAAAACAATAACGTTTTTATTTAAAAAAATGGTCAGTTTAGGCGCACAGAGTTGGGATCAAAAGGGCCAGTAAATGGAGACCCTTCTTTATCCCAAGCCTTCTTCAAAATCGTGTGCATGGCGGTGTCGTCGGACGTGGGCAACCCCAACCGCTTTCGTTCCTGATTCCATTGCAACTCTTCAATTTTCGCCTGTGCCTCGTCCGACAACTCCTCATAAGGACGACTGCAGTCCAATTGATTCACATCCAACTTCGGTTCGCTCCTCACCAAGCAACTCCACCAAAACTCTTTCGACTTGTCCAGGTGAATGTTAAGTTTGTTTTTCTCCAACGACCAAATGGCGTCGTTGGGACGGCACCTGTCGCACAACTCGCCTTCGAGTAAAACTGTCCCATTTTTAAGTTTAACGCAAATCGAAGCGCTTTGGATGTTTATTGATAAATCTTTAGCGGTGGTGTTTTCTGGCATTTTAACTGTTATGTCGACTTCGAGGAGCGACTGCGACCAGCTGTATGTCTCGTACGTGGCCCCATTGTAGCAGTCGGATGGGGTAAATTTGTGGGTTGTATTGCTTGGCTTTGGGGGCGGTGGCTGTCGCGGTAGGGGTTGGGTCTCTTTGGGGGTGTCAACGACTTTGTCGGGCTTCCACCGGTAGAAAATTTGTTTGACGGTTTGCTCGGCTAAACCCGGGGGCAAACCCACCGGTGAGGTTATGTCCGTTGAGACATGATAAAAGTCCGTGCTGCAAAATAGACACCAAAAAATTTAAACTGACGAGTGGCACCGCACAAACGTGCGAGAAAATTAACGTGAAGGGCTCCCTATTGATATAAAACTAAATAAAAGAGATTTGTGTAAGTTGTTGACATTTATAGGTTATGTTGACAAGACAACTGTTTCCTCAATTTTAAAATATCTACAGTGGCTGGAGTTAAATGGTGTGCTTTGTTGAATAACGATATTTAAATGGAGCTCTAAATAAAAACTCACCGTCTGTTCAAGAATCCAAAAATGTGGTTTAAAAACGTAGGTAAAGTTTTGCATTCTTTCAGCATGGAAAATAGTAAGTCGTCGTGTTCTGTCGAGTCCATTTTTTGTACGGAAATTTCTCGGTGCAAGACCAAAATCACAAACGATAAATAAATCGGAGACGTAAACAAAATTCGATAAAATGCAGAACTGGAATAAGATGTCTACTGCGCGGACAAAAGGTCTACGAGTGTGACAGTGAATCTACAATTCTGTGACAATTCAACTACCAACTTCGTTGTATCACTATTTTACAAAAATATGGTCAAAATTGTCTGATTTGTAAATTTCGCATTATTTAATAAAATTGTTATATTTTGTTTGTTTTTTTTTTGTTTGTTGGCTTTCAAAAAATAAATTATTGCTCTTTAATTATCCATAATTTTGGAACACTGAAAAAAGGGGTTTTTTAAAATATTCCTCTTTCACAACATGGCAAAAATGGGGCCAAGATTGTCTAATTCTTAAACTAACACATTTTTTATTTTTCGGAATTTGTTGAATTTCCAAAAATTGTTTTTCATGCACTAGTTTTACAAGTGCAGATCACTATAAAAAAGCTAGAATAAGGCACACATTTTTTTATAAATAAGCTGCACATTCAATAATTTTGGAACACTGAAAAAAGCCGTATTTCCAAAGATTCATCTTTCACATCATTACAAAAATGGGGCCAAAATTGTCTGACTCTACAATTAAACCATTTTTATATTTTTCACAATTTGTTGGATATCATAATATTTTTTTGGACCTATTTTGCAAGTCCGGATCACTAAAGAAGCTATTAGAAGTCACATATTTTTTTATAATTCGGTACATTCAATTATTTTGAAACACTGAAAAAAGTGGGATTTTAAAATATTTCTTTTTCACATTACAAAAATGGAGCCAAGATTATCCAATTTGTATTTGGTGCTTTTGTTTTAGGATTTCCCCAATTAAAACATTTTATTGCACCACTATAGAAGCTAGAAGGCACAATTTTTTTATAAATAAGCGGCATAAAAAGCCGCATTACAAAATATTCATCTTTCACAACATTACAAAAACGTTCAATTCAATCATTTTTATATTTTTCACAATTTGTTGGATTTCCAAAATTTATTTTTTTGCGCTTATTTTGCAAGTCCGGGTCACTAAAGAAGCTAGAATTAATGCACAATTTTTTTTATAAAGCGGCATATTCAGTAAATATGGAACACTGAAAAAAGCCGCATTTTACAATATTCATCTTTCACAACTTGACAAAAATGGGGACAAGATTGTCCAATTTGCATTTTGTGCTTCTTTTTAAGGATTTCTCCAACTAAAACTTTTTATTGCACAATTTTTTGATTAATTCTGGCATTTTTAAATAAGACGCCTCACAGAGTTGCTCTTCCTGTTTTTTTTTTGGGCATGCAATTTCTATATGGAACTGCCTTTTTTTCGGTCGGTGAGATACCTAATAAAGAATCTCCTAACAGTAATACGACGAAGTGTATTACACATATTATATTTTTCAAATAATATATTATAGTTTCCTTTCCGGTACATAGAATAAACGAAAATAAATTCCTTGTTCTTGATTGGCAAAATTATCGGCGTAAAATCATTAGTTTTGGAAATGTCTGGTGTGGCAAAAATGTTTTCGTCTCGTGGTTTTATAATTATTTCTTGAATATTACCGATAGACAAAAAATTGGCATTTCATCTGTAGTAATTGACGACAAGAGATTGAAAATTATCCAAAACTTGAACCTATTAATTACAACCCGGGACACCCGAAAAGTAAAAGTTTGAAAATGAATATTCTAAATATCCAAAACAAAAATATCTTACATATATTCTGAAAAAATAATTACCGTAAAATCTTTACTACAATTTTGAACTATCACTTCATATGTGCATATATTTATCACGGAACTAAAATAAAATGTGGAGAGGTGTATTGTGTGGCTACAAGGAATATGGATTTTCTCTTTTTCTATAATAATAAAAAAAATTAAATAATAATAATTGAAGCCAACTTTTTTTTTAAATGCAATTACCTTTCGTTTTGCTGGCTTATTTTAAAAATAGATTTTTTAGGATATCAATAACAAAACTAGTTTCAAAATAAAACTTTATTAAATTGTAATATTTTATTTAATGGAAGTGCCATTAAATGTTATTTAACAACGACCGACCGATCATAAAACTATGAAATTTTTGGTAAATGACTTGAATCCGAAGATGGTGTACGAAAACCTATAATTCTAATTAATTGCTAAGTTTCTCATAAATGATATAATAATTATCACAAAACAGGAATACAACACATTCATAACGATATTGGTGGCACGCATTGAAAATACTATCTCTAACTCCTATCGCTAATTTGTGCACGGGTTTTTATTAACAATTTCCAACAAATGGCACCAATACAATTTACGCAAACTCAACAAACGAAACCTAAACCTGCTAGGTTTAGACTCACCACGAAACCCGACTAATCAACACAGCACAAAACAAGTGTATAATTTTTATTATTTAACAATTCTAAAAGTATCGGAATGTGTAACAAATCAATTTAACAACGACCCTCTTTCCGTTTCAGTGCCTTCGCCAGCGCTTCTTTGAACGCATCTAAGACGCTCACCAACGACAACTTAAACCCTTTACTAACCGGCAACAGCGCAAAATCCGGCGGCGCCGCGTTCTCCTCGCAGTAGCTCATCAACCTGGTGCACATCGCCTCTCCTTGACTCTCAAAATGCTCCAGCACCTCTTTCTCGAACACCTTCGGCGTGCCGTTCAGCAGTTCGGTCATCGACTGCACCAGCTTCAAGACCACGTACTCGTTGTAGGTGCGCGAGTTTTCGTAGCCTTGCTGCGTGTGCGTCTGTCTTTCGTACCCGGCCTCGTTGTAGTAGGGCTCCGCTACGAGGATCAATCCCTGGATGGAGACGATCAGCTGAAGGAGCGTGCTGTTAGCAGTCCACACTTCGCTGCCGCGACCCATCCACGTCCCCAGCAGCGAAACGCACACCTTTCCCTTGACGTAAAGATTGGGATTCAACGCTTCGCCGATGTAGCTTATGTAATGCACGGACGGCGGGTTTTTTGGGTAGGAGCGACTCAGCTGGATGTCGAACATGAACAAACCGTCCTCGTAGGGGGTTTTGGCAGGGCCGCGGATCATCACCGAGAGGAGATCGGTGCGGTTGTCGAAGGCTCGCACCCACACTCCGCTCGGCAACGAATCCTTCAACAGTTTGTACTCTTTGAGGAGCGTGTTCAGGAAGCGCTGTTGATCTTTCGGTTCGAACTTGCTCGTGTAGTAGCTGTGGGTGTCGGGCGCCTCCTCGTGCACGATGAAGGCGTCCGTTTGCGCCTTCTCGACTCTCGGCAGTTGAACCTCGGGCGACAGAAGCGCCTTCTGCAAAGTGGCGTTGCTGGACGAGGGTTTGAGCGCGTTTTCTGCGTTGGTGAGGACGGTGAGTGCTTGTGGACCCCCGATCCGGCTTATTATCTCGGCGTAGACGAGGTCCAGACGCACCTTGAGCATCAGCAGGAGTTCCACGCAGAGATTGTCTAGACAGGATTTTTCGGCGGCCGCCGAACAAGATTCTTTATTGCTTTCGATTTGAGCGTTGACCTCGCTTTCCAGCCTGATCATCTTCTTGATGTTGTCCCTTTCGGCGATTTTCAGGCGGTTGGCGGGGTTGAGGTTGTCGCTATGAAATAAGCGTCCACGCAGTTCGATCCCCAACGACTGCGCCTTCTTCCGCGTCTCCAGGAGCAGCGCCTGGAAGTGCTTGCTGTCCGAGCTGAAGAACGACGTGTCCAAGTACTTGTCCAAATAGCTGGAGTTGTCGTAAACGCACAGCAGGTCTTTGAGGAACTGAAACGAACGATTGAAATCGCGTAAAAACCCACACGCGCCCAGTTTTACATTAAAGTTTTTGTTGAGGTTGTGCTGCCTGAACACCTCCAGCAAATAGCTGATTCGGTTCCTGATGAAATCCACCTTGGCCGCCATGTTCTCCAGGTTGACCTCGTCGAAGACGTCGCCGTCGAACGACTCGACGCTTTCCGTTTCCCAGGAGGAACTGTCTTCGATGTCGTCGTCGCTGTCGGAGAGGTCCGAAAGATCAAGCTCGTTACTTTCTGGTATCAGCTCGATCTGCTGGGGCCAGCAGTGCTCCACGACGCCGCCCAGCCACTGCACGACCACGTAACCCTACACATGAAACAAATCCGTGAAAAATGTATTTATTTCAATGGAACGATTCACCTGGGGACAACTATCGATCACCTTCCCCAACACCTTCGTGTCTTGGACTGGTCTGGCTTTGACCACACTCCCTGGACGGAATACGTATTGGGCATGTTTGTTCAAGTCGTAGACGCTCGACTCTCTCGTTTCTAACAATTTGAGGGGCGCGGCGGCGTCGTCAGTCGCCGAAAACCATTTTATCTGCAACCGAAATCTGCACGATCCGTTCGCAACCCTTAACGACTCTACCTCCGCAGTTCTTTCCATGAAATTGACCTTCTGCACCACTCCGAACCGCTCCAAAGTGTCGGTGGCGTTGTCGTTAGTGTTGGGGACAATCCACTCACCCGGAAAGAATTCGTGGTCGTCCAGCGATATCGAATAGTAGAGTTCGGTTGTGGGGATGTCCTCCTCTTCGGTGCCGTCCTGCCACACCACCGTCGCCTTCGACTCGATACAAAGCACCTAAACTCACATACATAACAATAATAATAATGAGGGGCGAAGTATAGCCGAAGCTACTCAACTTAGCCCCAAAACAAATGTGTACAATTCGATACAAATAAAATAAAATGGAATAAAGACAATGGAAATAAATACATTACAAATAAATGGAACATGCAAACATGGTTCAATAAACAAAATAAAATATTCTACAAAAAAAATGCACACATACAGTTGATCTATTAAAATTCAAAATTTGTCTTGACAATTATAATCGTCTAGATAACAAAAATTCTGTCACAATTTCAAGCCGAAATCTCATTGGTTTGGAAGCGGTAATTTTTTATAAAAACAACCTTTTTTCGTATAAATGTGAAATAATAGCAAAACAACTGAAGTTACGGCCGCAGAAGGTTATACAAAGTAGAATTATTTCTTAACAAGGAATCCGAAAATAGCGTAACATACTGGGTGTTTAATTTAAAAAAACACAACTTTGATGCGCCACTCTGTATGTGTTCAGTCTGTATAGTATAAGCTGATTTTTTTTAAATGCAATTTTCTTTCGTTTTGCTGGCTTAATTTAACAATGTCCACATTTTTTTAGAATACTTCTATTAAATATTACTAAAAAGAAGAAATTATTCAGTTAAGATATGTAGGAGTCTTAAGGCCGAAAGGCAAATAAAACGATTATTATTATTAAATATTATTAACAAAACTAGTTTCAATATAAAACTTTAGTAAATTGTTAATTAATTTTATTTAATGGAAGTGCCTTAAATTTTATTTAACATTAAATTATGAAATTTTTGGTAAATTACTTTTTTTTTTTCTTCTGAAGGTGGTGTACAAAAACCTATAATTCTAATTATGTAACTGCTAATTTTCTCATAAGAAATAGGAATACAACACATTTCATAACGATATTGGTGGCACGTATTGAAAATGCCATCTCTAACTACTATCGCTAATTTGTGCACGGTTATTTTATTAATAATTTTCAACAAATGGCACAAATACTTTTTATTCAAATTCAACAAAGAAAACCTAAACCTGCTAGGTTTGTGATAGAATAAGGACAATGGAAATAAAAAAACAACAAATGCAAAAATAAATGGAACATGGAAACATGGTTCAAGAAACAAAAGAAAAAATTTTACAAAAAAATATGCACACATTCAGTTAAACTATTAAAATTCAAAATTTGTCTTGGCCACTATAAACTAGACGATATAAAAAAAATTCTGTTAAAATTTCAAGTCAAAATTCTCATTGGTTCGGGAGCGCAAATTTTTAAGAAAAGGACCTTTTTTCGTTTAAATGTCAAATAATAACAAAACAACTAAAGTTAGATCACAGACGGTTATACAAAGTAGAATTATTTTTTGAAAAAGAATCCGAAGATGAATCCTACGTACTGGGTGCTTTATTTAAAAAACATAACTTTTATGCCACACACTCTGTATGTGGACATTCTGTACATAAGCAGATATTTTCAGGGTTCTCTTAAATGAACCGCATCTCGATATTTTTTTCGTTTTCTCTGACAGCCTATATTTTATAAACTAATTAAAACTATAAATATTTTTCTTATGTATATCATTTTTTTAGTTTTCTTCCATTATGGAAGCCATACAAAAAATTAAAAAAACGCAAAATCAGGATATCTTTGAAAACCATTTTGAGACTATAAGAATTTTTAAATTTTCCTTCGTTTACAACTTGGCAGTGATATACTCAATCAATAAAATTTGTTAGTGATTATGTACCATTTAGCACAATTTGAACGTTTTTTGTAGGCTCAAAATATGTATATAGTTTTCGAAGTTAACTTAATTTTGCGTCTTTGGTTTTTTATTTTTTTTTGTATGGTTTTTTAAAGATCAAAAAAGTAAAGTAAATGGATTTTAAAGTCACTCCTTTTTTATAAAATGCGTGGCTCAAAATTAAGCAATAATTTAATTAGAAAGGACTAAGGGATTCGTAAAATTTTCTTCTTAAATTAAAATTTAAAATGTAATAATTTCATAATGCATTTTTATGATTTTTTACGATAGAATTTATATGCTCCTTAAAGCGCAACTAATTGTCTATCATAAAACCAATATTTTTTACACATGTTACAACTTTAATTTGAATATCGTCCGTTTCAATTTTAATCTTATAATCAATTTTTGTATTTCTGATGGACGACAGATGGCTTTACATTTATTTAGATTCAGTTTTAATCCCAATTGGTAAGTTAGAAGCGTCATTAATCTGTTTACAAGCTTGTTCAAAATACAAATTTATATATAAATGTGTATCGTCCGCAAAAGTTGACTGATGTATATATTATGAATAAAAAGTAGCCCTAAAATAGAATCTTGAGGAACACCTGAATTGATCGAACATACTTGCCAGCACGAGTTTTCTTCGATTTAGTAAAAAAGACTACAAAAACTGCACCGAAATGTCATAAAAGCCATAAAGAGAGAAAAATCAAATACACAATTAAAAATTATTGCAAATATCAATACAATTAAATAATTGAAAACAAAGAACCGCCAGAACTTGAGAAATTTAGAAGAGGAGATGCGAGTGGCTTTATCATTTATTCATCAACATTTCTAAAATCTGAAAAGATCACCAAGTTCACGTGTTGCATTAAATTTGAGATTTTTAATAGTATTATATTTTTTTATCCCATTCCCTGCCACGATCCGCGCGATTGGAATTTTTTGTGTGCGCTAATTTGTGATACTTGATTGATTTTTCGTTGCCACAACCCCCATTTGAGACTTCTTGGAAAATGCAAAATATTTTGAATACATATTTATAACATTATTATAACGATATTCAATATTTTAAATTTAAATAAAATTCAAAAATATAATTTAGCAGATCGTAAACAACGTGCGTTCAAAACAAAACGAGGCTGCGTTGGCCATGGAAAAACTTTGTGCATCAATTTAGTGTAGCAAAATTTCAAACTGTCAGTTTAGGTTAGCTTCCTTGTTGACAATGGAATAAAAAAAGTGCAAAACATTTCCCGGTATCGTTGTGAATCCAAACATCAATCTATTCATTGTTACAGCTT
This sequence comes from Eledona agricola, assembly GCA_964023215.1. Classification (NCBI taxonomy): domain Eukaryota; kingdom Metazoa; phylum Arthropoda; class Insecta; order Coleoptera; family Tenebrionidae; genus Eledona; species Eledona agricola. Next base: position 3,508,376 of record OZ026859.1, read on the forward strand.
CTCCTCTGTTGAGGAGAATATCGGCACGACCAGGACGGTCATTAATTTGATATAACTGTAAGTCGTGAATAGATCGATGAAGAAGAATCAGTCTCAAAACCGAAAAATGTCTTGAGAATATTTGGCAGCACTCAGTCACCCGTCAACCTTCATGGGTCATCAGTCTCTATGCGCAACTCGAGACCTACCAATTCAATTTAAGAGCAACTGCATTCTCAATTAATATTTCAAAAATCGTTGTATATATAGTTAAACACGGACGTCGACCGTTAGGGAGTTGTATTACTCAATATACATTAGAAAAAAAAGGTTCGGGTTTGCTTGGATTCGAAGGTTTATTATTTTAGTAGGCCAAAACATTTAGACGAGTTACGGCAAAAAATCGAAAGCAATTGCGATAAATGTTGTTTGTTTTTGGAGTTTAATTACGGACTGTCTTTCATTAAAGTCTACATTAATTTTTTTACATGTTTACATTTTATTTAGTACCAATTTTTTTTCCCCCATCATTTAAGTATAATAATAATAATATGTTAGTGACCTACCAATCGTTGTATACATAGTTAAACACGAACGTTGACCACTAGTGAGTTATACATTACACAATATACATTAGAAAAAAAAGATTCGGATTTGCTTGGATTCGAAGGTTCAAAAACCAATGATTATTAAAAATGCTCATTGAAAATAAAATTAAACTGTCCTAGCGTTTGGGCCGTTTTATTTCGATGGTAAATTTTAAACTGACAGATCTTGACATTTGTCAAATCTATGTTTTCTATGGTTTCTACACTGGAAATCCGATAAATTCCATGGCCAACGCAGCCTCGTTTTTTTTTTGAACACACGTTATGTTTGCATCAATCAATGTCGCTATTTATTTCATTTATAAATGTAACACCTTGAAGCAGAGATGGCCCCACAATGGTAACACAATTTCGGTTTTTTTGTTATTTTTGCAGCAATGTCCATTTTATCATTGCGCTCTTAATTTAAAAAAAGTTGACCAACCCGGCTTTAAAGTTTATGGCGTATTGCAAGTGCTCCGCGCAAAAAAATGCAGATTGATGTTGTTTTCCAGCTTAAAAAAAATTGAGAACCACGGAACTAAGAAAACAAAAGCTTAGAAAAAAATCTACCGAAGCTAATAAAATCGATTCACATTTATCCAATGCTCTAAAACATTCATCTAAATTTTTTTGTGGTGCTAAATCCCCTTCTAAACGCAGATTGTTTGTCGCTAATCATATTAGCCAAGAGGACACATTCATTGACTTGATTGTAAACAATTCGTTCTAAACTTTTTTAGAAAGACATGGCAGTATACTTATTGGTCTCTGTATTTTGGCATTTTTCGATTATATATTCATGCATCAACACCGCCGTTTATCCTTTACTTACTTCCACGGGCACGATCGAACCCGCCTTGAATTTGTTCGGCTTCGGCGGGCAGTGTCTGTTCTTGGATTTGAGCTTGGGCAATTCGCGACTGAGATCACCGGTGCCGTTCGTCTCCTCCTCGTCCTCGTCCGTGTACCATTCGTCCTCGGCGGCGGTCGCATTAAGCGTCGGTTTGGCGGCGGTTTTGCTAGGCACTTTTCCTGGAAGGTATTGAAGCGATATTTTCTTGATCCAGTCGCTTTTCTTGAGCAAGACATCGGAGGGTTGAAGCTTCAGCAAATGGCGGTCGCACAACACCAGTTGTTCGGTGTAGGGCAGGACCTTCAATCTTAAAATTGTGTAGAGATAATGTGAGTCGCAGGACTCGTTTTTGCGTTGGTTACCTTTTCAGTTCCTCGTCCTTGATTTCTGAGTATTCGGATTCGCCGCGCGAGGCGAACCACCAGACCTTCACGCGGCAGACTTCGATGCTTTGGATGGTGAAGGTTTGATCGATGTTCATTTTCAGCTTCATTGCTTTGGTTTTCTTCAACCACTTCGGCTCTTTCAGGTCTAGCGGCGTGCAAACCTAACGATTGATGGATTACATCACAAGAGGAAAAAGGCGAAAGTTTCCAAATATATTTTTATTATTGTTAAAATAACTGTCGCGCAGTTTCGGCAACGGAACCCATCCGCAATCAAATTAGTGAATGACCGATTTTTTACAAATTGCGAAACGTTGCGCCTTATGCCGGGTTTCCACTGAACAGACAAAACTGCAACTTTTTCACAAATTTTTTAAAGACTCAAGTAATTGAAGTTTGTTTTTAGTTTCCGTTCGGAGGCGGTAACATTAAAGAGTTGTGAGTTTCAAAAAACAGTTTGTTGGGTTTTATTTAATTGATTCTGTTGCAAATTTGTTTCGAGAGCCTCACTGTAGTGGTTTCTACATCATTATTCTCATCTTTAAAAAAGCACGTACGGAAAGAGAATAAAATCTTATTCTCTAAACATTTTGATGATTTTAACAAATATTTTCAAAAACTGTTTTTTTCATCTTTACCGACGAATTGAAAAGGACTGGAAACAAATACAAAACATGAACAAAAACAGTCAGCTTGGAGGACAATGTTTCTGATTTGTTCGGTGATTTTCTAAAACAGAACAAGAACAGAAACTCGACTACACCTTTTCCCAGTGCAATTAAGAAATTATCACTTGTAATTCAGATTAGTTAATTGTATTTCAAATTAGTGAATTGTATTTCAGAAAGTGTCAATTAAAATTCAGAAAATAGCATTTATAATTTAGACAACAAAATTAGATATTTAAATTTGATTTAAAAAATAATCAATACATAATTATTTCCTAATAACCTATAAACCTAATAAACAATAAACATTTGTTAATAAGTCAAATAATTTGTCACATGGATTATTTTAATTTATTTAATATATTTTCAAAATTATTTTCATATTCTAAAAATAAAATTTGAATTACAATTGATACATTCTGAATTTCAATTAACACTTTATGAAATTTAATTGATTAATTTGAATTACAATTTTTGCTTTCTGAAATATATCTGATCCTTTCCGAATTACACTTGGAAATGATGTAGTCCGTGTAGGTTAGTCGTGGCTTTATATTAAAAATTGATAACATATTTTTTTGGAATTTGTAAAGTCAAAAAATTATGTTTTCGGCAAAAGAAGGCGTAACCACGAGTAGAAAATATATTCCCTATTCTGTGGCGTAGCTATGCTGAGGCAACTCCTTACCATAAAAAATTATTCAGAAATTCAGGAAAAAATCAATTGAAATTTTTTCCTGGAGCCATGACGTTGCGAAACCACAATCCGTACTATCGGACTTAATTAAGAAGAGAGAAATTTTTAATCGAGCAAGAAAAATTATATGAATATACAGCACCAATTTAATTTATCTAACAAACTAATAAATTTTTCTAGATCAAATAAATTAAGAAGCAAACAATGCCTAAATAACAAACTAATTGTAAAACGACAACAGATATTAAATATATTGAGAGCATTTAATTTTCATACGAGGCACCATAAAATACCGACGATTATTTAATTTCCATATTCAGCTCCACGTTTTTTTACAACGTCTAATCTTCTTCAAAATGCAAAAATTATTTCATCTTACAAGCAGCATATGTAACAGTTAATGTTGTTTATTTTGATTTGCCACAAATTTTATTGATAAAGACTGTACTATGGAGAAGCATATTTTCTTGGCACGTTTATCGAAGATAAGCTGATTAAGTTAATTTCTGCCTGTTTTTTCCGCAGTTTTACAAGGTTTTTATTGGCGATATTAATGATATTGGTGCAAAAGTGAAAATGTCGAAATTTAAAATGTTTAACGCTTAAAAAAATTGAATTTAATTATTAAGACTCCCATGCACTTAGAAAAAAAAGGCGAAAAAAAAAAGAAATATATTGCAGAATAATTTAGAAGTCCCCAACACATTATCGAACATTTTAAACAACAAGGATAAACTTTTGAAACTGTTGAATTTGACACAAATTCAAATATTTCCAATAGTAAAACAACGTATGATTTTTTTTTCATTTGTTCCTTTATGTAGATATGAATCAGTATATGTAAATATGTATGAGCCAATGTCTTTTTTCAAATTCCTTAAACGGATCCCTTAATTCGGCGTATTTTTGTATAAGACGAATTTTCCCTGACTCGAAGTAAATTTTCAATTAAATTTGGACATTCGAGTTAGAGAAGTTCCACTCTAGTTTCTTAGATGCACAAAATTTGATGTATAATTAGCATTTTTGTTGCTTTCAAAATGATAATAATTTGATGTTCGATTAAATATTACTTTTAACAGTGCGCCAGTTGCTCAATAAAGGAAAAAATTTAAAAAATAAATTTTTATATTTAAGGTGGGAAATTTTTCATTTGTTACAATTCACGGCCGCTAGATGTCGCAAAGGTCGATCATTCACAAAATGCAAAAATGTTAGCATTTTTCCTAGTTTTTTTGCCTCAAAGATTACGATGAATCGTAGTATTCGTTGTAGAAAGTAGTTTACGAAATAAGTTTTGCCGACAGTTCATTTAGGAACGAAAGGTTGATCGCAGCGACATCTCATTTTCAAATAGAGAACGTAGGTTTTACATGAAACACGTTAAAAATAATGCTTAATCTCAGTTATTAGGCAATTTAGGGCATTCATTTTTTGGTAAAAGGTTTTAGTAAACTGACGCATCTTCAGCATAATCACATTCCAAAATAATCTGCTTTGGGGTCATCTTTTTCAGCATTATGTAAGGGGCGTTTAATTCATTAATTATTATATAACTACTATTACGATAAATCTCAATTTAAATTGCAATGTTCAGTGAAGGTAATACCAAAAAATCAGACTATTCTGTTGGAAAATAAAGAAGTTTAACCCTCAAAACCCTCATATGGAAAAATGAAATATTAAAAAATGTATTATTTTTTTCTTAAATAACTACTATTAGGATGAATCTCAAATGATGTTAATTTCAAGTGCAATGTTGAACAAATGCTATACCAAAAAATCAGACGAATCTGTTGGAAAATTCGGAAATACTTATGGAAAATTTGCATGCTTTTTTCCCACCTTAACAGAGCGCCAGTTGCTCAATAAAGGAAAAAATAAAAAACATTTTTTTCATATTTAACATTCTGCCTCAAGTGCCCTTATTGAATCCGGATTAAACCGATTTTTGACCTATGTACTAATAAGTAAAAAAAATAGGAATAATATTTTGCCTAGTACTAAATGAAACTTTTTGTTGCAGTTGAGAAAGTAAAGATATCGAGTCTGCGTATTGTCTTATCGTTGAGAACCTAGTGCATTTTTTGGTACTAATTTTCCCAGTAAGGAAACATCGATAGCTTTATTTAGATAGTGATTCTAAGTAACAAGTCATATATTTGTATGGGGATTTTCCGGTGGAAAATGTCTTGGAAAATACAAATGCGTTTAAAAATTTTTTACAATTATGAAAATGGTTCTACTAGCAAGTCGTATCCAAAAATTAATTAATAACAGTCTAGCATGTCTGGCAAGTAAAAAACTGGAAAATATTTAAAAACTACATAGCTTAATTTGGCAGTTTGCATTATAAAAATAGCTTATAATACAATTTGGCCATAATGCGAGACCACAAGAGCCTTGCCACTCGTCTGAGCTTGGTAAGTTCAATTATACAGACGATTGGTGTTTTATTGTGTTCTGTGTAAAGTGGAGAAATAGGTTTATTTAAAAAAATATTTATTTTTGAAGTAATTAATTTTGATGAAGGTCTTTTTCCCTGTTTTTTTATTAGTATAATTTATATAATTTATATTTTCGTAGTTTCATATTGCACTACTTTCGCGTATTGTTAAGGTACGGAAGTTTTCATAATAAAAATTTTCCGGCCCAAATTATTTTATTAATTTCAGGGCGTACCGAATTGAGGGCGAACTATTTAAAACATTGAGTGTTTTTTAATATCATCTGGATTTGATTTTTTCATGGAATTATGTCATGTAAAAATGTTTGAGGACACTGAAAATAAGAGCAATAATTTTTTATTTGGCAGAATTCGCGGTGCCGCCAGATTTATTTGCTAATTTCATAAATCAGCCCCACTATATTCCATGATAATATCAATTTGCATAATAAGTTTCAAACATGTAAAAATACGGAAGGCATCCGAGAAATCGATCTGCGGATTTATCGATTTCACTTGGTTCAACTGAAGATGGGCCAAATTACAGTTTCTGTAAGTTTTATGATCTATTTTAGTAAATGTAAGAGATTCACAACGAAAAAAACAAATTCAACCATTTGCATTTTCACCAATGCAAGCCACCGGATATTTTTTCGAAAATCGGATTTAGTTGAACAATATAGAATTAGTAAAAAAAAATCACTAGCTCCTGGACTACAACGAACAAATCTCAAGTCCTGCCCAACGTTAGAAATGACAACTTTGTCATTTTCCCATTCAAATTTATTTGTAGAATGAATATTAAAGTCCCGTATTAAATTCGGCGGCAAAAAATCGCATGATAAGGTTCTTCATAGTTTACGATTTCCTTTAGTTTTTACAAGCGAACAAGGTCAGGTCCCCGGCGAATACTTACCACAGTCTGTCCAGGATATCCCGGACCCAGATACGTCCCATTGGTGGAAAGATTCCAGGAGTCCCGGATGCTATAATTACCGTCAGTCGTAATTTCGACGATCGACCCGCACCTGCTTTGCATCCTTATCCTCTGATCGATTACCTGTAAAGACACCACCTGCACCCCAACCCTCGTTTCCCTTAATTCGCCTCACCTGAATCCTTCCATACATCTTCCCCAAAGCCACGGGATCGCCGACGTCGAACGTCTTCACGAAACACAGCCTATTCTCGGACACGTGCTCCACCACCTTATCACTGCCCACGATCTGAACAGTGGCCACTTGCCTCGTCCTCTTGCAGTAGCCCCGCTGAGTCTCGCGGCCCTCCTCGAGCCGGCGCACGATGTCCCCGGGGATGATGCTGCGACTCATCAGATGCACCTTACTCTGCCTGCAGATCTGATTACGCGGCGAATTGTTCCACGAGACCAGGATCTGGCCCTTCTGCAGCGAGGAGAACTCATAGCTATCAGCAGAGCCCTCGTAGCTGTGGCTGACCATGCCGAAAGTGATCCGTTTGTGTTTGTCGAACTTGTAGACGAGATCGTGGGCATAGAATTCTTTAACGTTGTCTGCCGTCATGGACATTTTTTCGAAATGGATGGTATATACTGTGATGAACTACACTAAGAATTTGAAAGTAGCTGCGTAAGCCTTTTCAAATGTGGAATGCCATCGGCTTTTTTGACGTTTGCGCATGCCATTTAATAAAACGAAAAAACCAAGACTGAGGTTGGCAACCCTACATACGCGCGGAAATATTGAGAATTGCCTCGCTTGCCCATCGGTGTTGTCCACATCCCATTTTTGCGCAATGTTCTTTGCTGAGCAATCATAATTGGCGCATAAATTACGGGATTGGGTTTTTTATAAAAACGTGTCGGTGACGCGTTCGCGCCTCTTATCCGCAATAAATAACGAGATCGTAGGAAACTGTAAAAACGTAAATGACTTATCCTGAATTATGAAAATAAGCGCTGCTAGAAGCAGTTCAAACGATCGTTATTTTTTAAATTAAAATTATTTATTTAAGTTATGGATTCTCGAATGGGCCATGGAATCTACCTTTTGTTTTATTTTTTTGTTAGTGTATAGTTGTATTGACACTCATCAATAATCCAATTTTTCTAAACTGACTAAAATAATTGGCTCAAACGACGTCCAAACCGAAACCCGGAAATGAAATGTCTTCTAATATTTGTAAATTGTCGACACTATTTTTAATTAAGCCACACACTGTTTTATTAGTTAGATCTTAAGTTTTTGTTTATTAATTCCTGGGGGGGGGGGGTAACAGTTAAATAAATATTTAATTTTTGTCATAAACCCAGAATTTTATTTCTCCCTTACTTTTGCGAGCCATTTGTTCTTGCAAAAACTTATTTTTCGGATATTTTTTATCAATGTTTATGACCAAGAAAAATTGTTGTGCTTGAAAAATCGAACAAAATTTCTCGCGTGCTGATTCCTCACTGATTAAAACCATTCCTGGTATAACTTGGGTCCGGAAATGCTTCGTAACGTGCGTACAAAAATAAAACGAGGCTGCGTGGGCCATGGAATAACTTCGACGTTCGATAGAGTGTAGCAAAATTTCGGCTTTGAGTTGGAGATATTCAAGATTAATTTCTCTGTTAACAACTTTTTATATGATGCATAAAACACATTTAGTCCTTTTTTATAACAAATTTCATCTCCAGATGTCGTTTAAACAAATTTTTGATTCACAGTAGGTACCTGTAAATGAGGTGGTTTGACAGTTGCACAAATAATATATGTAATATGTCCTTCACAGTGTCCTTGTTGAAATTTTATTGAAACATTTTTGAAATTTACATGCGTATCAGTTAATTTGCCACTCCTGAAGTAATTTTTCAACAGAAGAATTCTATCAGTAAATTATATCTGCATGCACACTTTCACACTATCTGCATAATTTTATCAAAACAAATTTAGTTGTAAAGTTTTTATTGAAGAATAAATTAAAACATTACAATTCGATTAAAACTAAATAAATAATATTTGATATAAAATGCACTTAGTCCCTTTTGCCCCAAAAAAAAAATAAAAAAAACACTTGCATCATTTTAAAATACATAGCAGAATAATATTTTATTAAAGTAGCACAAAGTACGAACTAATTATAACGATCTCATAAATATCTATCATAAGGTGGGAAATTATTCATTTGTTACGATTCACGGCCGCTAGATGTCGCAATGATCGATTATTTATCCATCAAAGTCAGGCGGCCAAATTTTTGCATTTTTCCTAGTTTTTTTTGCCTCAAAAATTATGATGAATCGTAGTATTTGTTGTAGAAAGTAGTTTTGGAAATACATTTTGCCGATATTTCATTTAGGAACAAAAAGTTGATTGGCAGCGACATCTCATTTTCAAGTTGAGAACGTAGGTTTTACATGAAACACGTTAAAAATAATGCTTAATCTCAGTTATTAGGCAATTTAGGGCATTCATCTTTTGGTAAAAGGCTTTGGTAAACTGAGGCATCTTCATCATAATCACATTCCAAAATAATCTGCATTGGTGTCATCTTTTTCAGCATTATGTAAGGGCCGTTTAATTAATTAATTATTAAATAACTACTATTACTATAAATCTCATATGATCTTAATTTAAATTGCAATGTTCAGTAAAGGTAATACCAACAAGTTAGATGATTCTGTTGGAAAATAAGGAAGTTTAACCCTCAAAACCCTCCTATGGAAAAATTGCATGTATTATTTTTTCCTAAATAACTACTATTAGGATGAATCTCAAATGATGTTAATTTCAAGTGCAATGTTCATCGAATGCTATACCAAAAAATCAGACGAATCTGTTGGAAAATTAGAAAATTAAACCCTCAAAACCCTCTTATGGAAAATTTGATTACTTTTTTCCCACCTAAAGTACAAACTCATAAAACAGTACAATACACAAAAAACAATAAGTTTTTACTGAAGAAAAAATTAAAACATTAAAATTCAAATGGAACCAAATAGAACATATTAAACCTAATTTTGTTATTATTTTAAAGTAGGAAATAAGAGAAGCAGATTTTTGAAACAAGCTGTGTGTATCTACAAAAAATTGCTAACTATTTTAACTATTTTGTTACTATTAAAAATACAAAACAAAAATATTTAATTTGGCGTGCATGCATAAAGTTTCTTTGCTTTAATTAGAAATGCTCTGAATTTTCATAACTTTAGCTTATCAGATTTTTTTTTAATTTTGAAATTTTTTAATAACGAGCGTTTAAAAAAACGGAGGCTGCGTTGGCCATCTTAACTTTGGCGTCCGATAAAGTGTAGTAAAACTTCGACTTTGTTTTGCAGATAGTCAAAATTAATTTTTCTGTTAATAATGTTTTCGGACACTATGCATAATTGCTTGAATGTCACTAGGCATATTGTCTTTTTTCAAGAAATTCCATTTACAGATGTCGTTTGAACAAATTTTTGATTCACAATTCCTCCAAATGTCGTGATTTGTATTATTTATTGGATTATTTGTACCTTGTGTACCTTGTGCACCCTCACAAATAATAAATATTATATTATTATTATTATTTGACAGTTGCACAAGTCTACTTTGTAAAAAATAAAACAAAACTAGATTCCATAGGCTTTCGTTTTTAATTCTACGCATGTTAAAACTGTGGTTTTTTTCGTAGAGCTGTAAAACTAAACATCTTGTTAAATTTTGGAAATTCTTACGCGTATCAGTTAATTTGCCATTTCTGAAGTAAGTTTACAACAGAAGTATCCCTTCAGTTAATAATATCTGCAAACACACTTTCATAATGTCTGCATAATTGCCTGAAAACTATATAAGTTAGTTGTAAAGCTTTTATTGGAGAAAAAATTAAAACAATGGAACTAAATAAAACATATTAAACCAATTTTTTTATTATATTAATGTAGAAAATAAGAGAAGCTAATTCTTGAAACATACTGTATATTACGACAAGGAAATGCAGATTTAAAAAATATAACATTAAAAAGTGTCCCGATAGTTTTTGTCATCCTTGATCCTTAACTATTATTTTGTTACTATTCAAAAAACAAAACAAAAATATTAAATTTGGCGTACATCTACAAAGTTTCTTTGCATTGATTAGAAGCACCCTGATTTTTCCTTTAGCTTATTGGAATTTTTATTTGTAATTTTTAATATTGTTCAATACATATCTTATATATTCATGTAAAATATGTAAAATTTAAAATAGCAACTGACGACCAATTTTAGCGAAATACGAAGTCTTTTATTTCTATTACCTCTAAATGACACCTCCATATCTTAATCCAACACAGAAATATTAAATGTTAAACATTGACAAATTCCAGCCTTCAAAGCGGCTTAGATGACGGGTTTAAAAAGTTTTTTATTTCATTTTTAATGAGGAACCAAAAATGCAATTAAAATCCAGTTTATTTTTTCAATATCCTGTACCGTCTAGGAGCAAATGTGGCCAATATAGAAATAAGATGAGATATTAAAATGAAACGCACAAACTCGACAATGCAGTACCATGGAAAAAGTGAATATGCAGGAAATGTGTGTAATTATTTCACTGGTGCAGATGCAGTACCATAATTTGAAACAAGTAAAACCAGATAAATGCGTTTCCTTGGAGGAGATCGACGCTCAAGTTCCAGTCGCTGGAATAAATCGTTTGTTAAAAAAAAACGATTTAAAGAGCGACGAAGAAGTGAGCCGTTTCAAGTGGTAAAAGGGTTGTGTTGTGTTAGTCGCTACAAACTGCTACCAATGAAGACCTAAAAAATAAATAAAATAACAAATCGCTTGGTGTGTTTAACAGCACTTGTACCAAGAGCAACGACCAGAGATGATGATAAGCACCACATCCGAAAACGCCGATTTGTTTTCGTTGTAATATTTGCATTCTCTGGGTGGAGTTGAAGAGTGCAAAACTTCAAAGTAAATGATGTCACGCTTTACAGTTCAACAAAGGCGCATCTCGACCCAAGATTCCGAAACGGTCCGCCACCATTCCATCTGATTAATTCGGCGGAGGCAAGGCCGCGGCCACTACACTCAAGTGTCTAGGAGGACGTTCTTCGGCCGAGAAGAAGTGGAGGCCGTCGTCGTCGGACAAAGCACCCAGCTTCGATAACATTCCCCGCATTAGTACTTATGCGAAAATAAAATAATCATTAAGATTCCCGCGACGCGGCCTTCGCCATAAATACTCTCATCTAGCCAATAAATAATTTCGGTGCAGCGCAACTACTGCAAGATGCAAGGACGGCCAAGTTCGGGTCACGGCTCGATAGATGGCAATACTCCGGTTATTCAACTGTCACGTGCAAGTGCGCCGGATTCAGCGCACATATCGCAACGATCTCCTATTTATGCGCCGTAAATGCGAAATATGTCGTCGCCGGTTACAGTTACAGGTCTAGGGTTTATCGAAAAACTATATCTGCGACCATCTTGCACTCGCAACATCGGCGACGACGCTTTTCGTCAGCTAACTGTCTCCTCTTTCTTTTCGTTCCTCGAACTTGTTGTTTACTGATTCCTTTCTTGACATTCCTCAAATCGAACATTGTCACCAGCGAAAACCGGCTACAGACTCTATATAATTAAACGACTTAATGGTGACTAAAAAGCTGAAAGTTTGTCTTTGGTTGTATAAATAAATAGATATTTACGTATTCAGACAAATGTGGTCTCGTTACGTACAAAAAGTTTACGCCCGTTTCGTAATATATCAAGTGGGCTTTAAATTTTTCAAAAAATTTTGAAGAGTGCCTTGTTGTAAAATCGATAGTGAATTCGATTGGAATGGGCAAGCTGCTTATAAAAGTCGTACAAAAAAATGATACAGAAAAAAGCATGATCACTGAATTTGTGTAGAAAATGTTTGAGCATGAGAAGGGAAAATTTGAAATTATAGGGTGGTGAATTTTTCGAGTGCCACCATTGCTGGAATAGAATGTTGGTTCATTGTAATGAGAAAAAAGTTGCATTATTAATTTCAAGTTGACTGTAAATCTAAAAGAAAAAGTTACGAATAACTATTCGTTTCAGTTCTACGACTAAAAACCTGAAAATCGCCAACTTATTTAAAAAGATAATAGTTTTATTATAATAATAAAATATAATATAAAATATATAAATAATATAAAAATTATAATTGCCTTACTAGTTGGCCCTCGTGCAAATAATTCGCATCGCAATCATGATGTTTTCCTATTTTACCGTTTGGAATGCGCATGCGCTTAAGGAGTAAGAAAAAATTCAACAGATGGCGTTATGACCAAAATACGGTTTTTAATAATTTAAAATAAAAACATTAAATTATTAAATTGTTTGTTTAATTTTAGCAGATAGCAGCGAAGGTAATCTTCAAAATGATGGGTCAATCATTGGTTTTGATAAAGCATTAAGAGAGATATGACAAAAAAAACCTTTGAGAAATTTTTTTGAAACTAGAAACTTCGTCGGCTGAAAATCGTATGGCGCCAAGAAAAATTTAGTACGCCTTCTAGATTTAGAGTGACGACATTCAACTCGTGATTCTCTTATAATTTCCATATTGGATTTGTACGAAGTTGGGTAGAATAAAATTTCATATTTTAAGACACTTTATTATTTTACAATGTTTTCCTAACATTAATTTTTAATAATTAGCATTGCTGGGAAAAAGCAATTGAATGTGTGTAAATTATATGGTGAACAATTTGTTATGATTTGTTTGTTTATACCTCACCAACGGATAACTTAGAACGGCTACGTCTAAAATTTAAAAAATAATTTGAAACCATTTCTGCAGAGGCCATTTAAAGCTATTATTTTATATCCGAATAAAGGTATTTGCCATCTTTAAGAGTTGTCCACAATATAATGCATTCATCATAATGTCATAACTTAATCTAGTGGATATTGATCCATTTTGTTTGTCAGACCAGAAGAGCTCAATTAAAGGCAAAGTGTAATTCTTCAAAAAATATATAAAAAAAATTATTTGCATCATTTTAGGTTAGTAAAATATTTTATTATAGTAGAACAAAGTACAAAAAACATTGAGCTTGAGTCGTCAAAATCAAATTTTTTTTTAGTTTTGATTTTTAACATTGTTTCTTTTGACTTTTTTGTGATTTTTTATTAGTTGTTTTTTTGTGCGGCACGACTTATTCATGGTAAATTGGAGGTACAAAATGTAAAAGTTGAGTCAAATTTTCCCACAGCGATTTTTTCCGAATGCAAAAAGCTTGCTTGAAAAGTTGAACATTTTTAATATAAAATGCACTAAGACCGTTTTGTCTCCAAGAAAATATGTATATTAAAAAAAATTACGTGCATCATTTTAGGACAGTAGAATTATATTTTATTAAAGTAGGACAAAGTACAAACTCATAAAAAGCGTAAAACAATAATCAAATCAAAATTTTCCTCAGTTTTGCGAATCACCAACAATTTGATTTTTAGTGTGCGAATATGTACCTATTTAGCTTATTTATTTTTTTGTCACTTACATCCTTGTGCTTCTAACCGCTTCAAATATTTTCCCCCGCACAAAAGATTATTCAATAATATTTTAAGAAAAAAATTTATAAAAACCCTTGTCGTCTTTTCAAATAGTGCAAATCATAAGAAAATCACATGGTGAATGTCGTTACTCTAAATCTAGTTTCAAAGAAGGTGCATTCAAACTAACAAAGTTATAAATTTTTATTTAATACAGCGATTTTCAGTTTTTTAGTCATAAAACATAATTGAAAAGGAATATAAATTTTTTCCAGATTTATATTCAGCATAAAATAACAACTTTTTTCTCACATCATCAACTCTACCTCATACAAATTCCGAGATACCAATGACCTGTATACCTGTATAGCATATAAGATACATTTTATGTTTTTTTAAACTAATTCCATCTCCAGTCGTCGGATTGGACGCCGCTTGTGCAATTTTTTATTGTCAAATGTTATGATATGTCAAACTCAAGCAACTACACTGCAAAAATCAAAAGCTAGATTCCTTGTTTTTGTACGCTCTGTATGTACCATGAAACGAAGAAGACGAAGAAATCTGTCTTGAGGCAAAAAAATGTTAATGCACCACCCACTTATATTGTCTGCTGAAATTTGAATTACGACGTCATTGTCTAACAACAGCGGGCGGAGATTCGTTTCGCCCCTGGCAACATTTTGATCAAACGCGAGAGGCCGTGCGTAATAATCTTAATTACCAGTTCGTTGGCTCGGCCGCCGCGGCCCGTGTGTAATAATCTTCATTTTCAAACTGCGAGGACTCGTTTCTAATTCTGGCGTGTTCAACAAAAATTAATTGTTCGTGTTGGACGCGTCGATGTATCAAGCGGACGTTATCTTCAGCGAATTGGTCGTCGAACAGGCTCGCCACTATCTCGCATTTAATTCCCGCATTTAATTCGCTTATTAATTTAAATATGCGGTAATGAGACACGAGCAAGGAACGCGTTTGATTTATGCGCTCCCAGCCAGTTTGTTTGCGAATCCGACGATGGGTTTTGAATATAGAGACGCGGAGGTGATGGGAGCCAAAGGATAATGAGGAGAGTAAATGAAGCGGCAACTGGTGAATGATTTGTGCACGGCAATCCTACGATGAATATCAATTGACATTAATAATTCATAAGCGAACATCGGGAGGGATCCGGAGGATTGACTGGAACATGGATATCTCGACGTGGATTTATATCTCATGTGTTGGTATTAAGATACCACGCGAGATGCTAAATGATAATAGTCGTAGTTGAGTCGGTTGACATGTGAGGCAATATCTGAATTAAAAACTGTCAGTGTACTTATGTAACGCCAAAGTCTCTATATATTATTTCTCAAAGATGTTTTTTGTCTCCCTTAATATTATACTTCATCAAAAACAATTATTGAGCCATTATTTTGAAGATTACCTTCACCGCTATCTGCGAAAAATAAAGAAACAATTCTATATATTAATGTTATTTTTAAAATTGTATTTTGGTCATAGTGTTTGTCATATCAGTTTAATAAAAAACCGCCATCTACTGTTAATTTGTTGAATAAAAACCGTAGTTTAGTCATAGCGCAATCTACTGACAATCTGTTTAACTTGCATCTCCCACCCCCCAAGCCTATTCTATGGGAATTATTCGCAGGAGCTGACTAGTAATTCTAAATTAGAAATTAAAGGCACAACCTTTGGTGCAATATTTTAAAATACAAATTAAAAATAAGAGGGATTTGAAATATTAAAGACAAAAACAAAATATTGTAATAAAAAATTTAATTAAAAACACTTATAAAATATCCAACTTGATTGGAATAGAAATTGGTTTGCAATTCTCAATCAGAATTCTTTGTAATGTAATTTTATTCTGAACCTTTAATGTCAAACAATTTTTTTAACTTTATTGCTTTTTGTAATAAATAATACACAAGTACCACGCAATTTACAAATAGTCCCAATTATGGTTATCAAAAATTCAAAAGTAAAATGCATGTACGAACATGCATCGGTTTTTTTATTTTACAAAATTATGAGACTTGCTCGCTTTTATTTTAAGTTTTAAAAGCAAGGTTCGTACTTTACAATTAATTCAACTTGGATTTTCAATTCACCAAAATGGAAATTTTACGAAATTTTTGTGAAATGCGCTAGATTTTTTTGACTTTTAAATGTATAGAATGAAAGTACATATAATATTTTTTTGACTCATACCTAAATTACAGACATTATTCTGACTAGAATTATTTCTTAGGACATCCATTTTTATTTAAACTATTCTTAAACTTTATTTCCTTAAATTTTATTGGAACTAAAAATGTTACGTGAATTATTTTGGAGCTCAATAAAAATTGCGCGTTAATTTCTACTTTTAAAATTCATACGAGTTCTACTTAAAACACCACTCAATTGTTTAATATAGAATGTGTCTGAATTTCTATATTAAAAAATCAATGAATTTCAAAATTTGAAATTTACTGATTTGCCAATATCAAACGCTATTCTCCCATCTCGTATATTCCGTAATATTGACTATTTACAATAATGACTCCTGGTCCTAATAATAAAAAGTCATAATAAAAATATGTAACTTATATGTACAAATAATTATACTCAATTACCCTTTTGAAATAAACTGAAAATTACCGGTAGTTCGATAATACTGTAGTTTAATTCCATGTTCACAAGTTTCGTAGTTCCTTATAGTTGGGAGTATACATTTGATATTTGGTAATTCCCTTAATTTTAAGTTTGAAATTCAAGCATTTTACAACATAAAAATTCAGGCTATTTCTAAATTAAAAATTCAAGTCGTGTTTCGGATAGTACTCAAACGGATTTTAAGTTTAAAAATTAAAGCGCGATTTTTATTGAGTTTCAAAATTATTTGTGTAACATTATAATAATGTTCACAAGTTTCGTAGTCCCCTTTACATGGGAGTATGCATTTGATATTTGGTAATTCCCTTAATTTTAAGTTGGAAATTCAAGCATTTTGCAACATAGAAATTCAGGCTATTTCTAAATTCAAAATTCAAGTGGTGTTTCGGATAGAACTCAAACGGATTTTAAGTTTAGAAATTAACGCGATTTTTATTGAGTTTCAAAATTATTCGTGTAACATATTTAAAATAAAATTGGGCGAAATCTACTTGAAGTAATTTTCAAGTTCGAAATCCAAGTAGTGTTTTTCTGTAACGTCAATTTAATTCGGTAACATATTTAAATATTTAATTTCCAAATTAATAAAAACACTTTGCAATTGATTCTCATCTTCAAGAACAACACACAATTTTCGAGTTTACTAATTTGACAGCACTATTTAACTCGGCAACTAAAAAAAACTAGTATGCCTGTAATTTAAAAAAGTACTATGTAATAACGTTCTTGTATGGTTTGATAGAAAATATCGTCTGCGGTGTTATTTCCTACAGAAAATACGTTTTAAATATAGAAATGCATAATTTTTTAATAGAAATTTGAAATAAATCAACATTCAGGTTGGAATTTTCGAGGCATTTTTGAAACGCACATAATTCTTTCTTTGCAGAATATGCCCTAGTTAATTTGTAATCCAAATTGTGTGCAGTAGAAAATACTTGGGCGTTCCATAAACATTCGTCGCTCACAATTTTGATTACTTCTTGAGAGGTTGAGGAATAATAAGCGTGAGTCGTTAAGGTTTTGATTCAAAATGCAGTTCAGTGTTAATTGCGCCAATATCTTGTCTAATCTTCTTCGGAGGACGTGTCAGCCGCCAAGGCCTCGCAGGAATTCCAAGACTGTAAATTCCGTTGCATTAGTGTCACCAAGTTGAAGGTTGTTATTGCCCGAAACCGCCATAATTTCCCAGCTTAATGAAGGCAAACCCTCGAATAAATTTCTCCCATTCAATACATCCCCATTTGGTCGTTACAAACCGCATCATCAACAAATTGTGATTGTGACGCCACAACGACCTATTGTAACTGTTTCTTGTTTTTAACAACACGAGACTTAGAGCAAACGCCCACTGAATCCAATAAACACACCCGGATAATCTCCTTGCTCGCGAATTAAGGCCAAGAGGGTCAAATACCTGTTACCATAACCCACAAACTTGACCGTCCAATTTCTCGGGGCCCATTACGCGAATTCGATTTTTGATTCGCAGAACACGTACGCTAGCACATGGGACATATCAATGACTTCTTGAACTTTCAGCCGATTAGAACTGAAACTTCAGGAATCCGAAATTGCGCGCAACTGTTCTATTAATATTAATATTTTATTGCAATCGCCGCTGCGATCTTCTTCACGTACGCGCAAGAAGAAGACGCAATAAATCTCCGGGTGATTTGCATCAAGCTCGCGCTTAGATCGCTAAAAAATTCGGCTCCTGGGGCTGCACTAACGGTGCGCGATTTGGCAATTTTTCGATTAATTTGAATATCGTGTACGTTCGCCCATTATAATTATTTATGAGTGTTTTCGTGGCGGTTTTAGATAAATATTTGTTCGGAGTCATTTTTAATTTTGCTTATCGGATTGTTGGCATTCCGGTTCGGGGCCTAATTGAGTTGCATTTGATTAGCGAAGTCTTGCGAATTGACAAAAAATTATTATTGTGGCCGCAGTGAATTTTTATAAAGCTATCGACTCCGATAACTGGTTTTTGATTTTATAAATAGGCAAACTTCAAACTAGTATCGGAGGAAGTTGTTCAGGTCAACGATTCAGTTTCGGTTTTAAATTACAAAAGTGATTTAGTGTGCCTACGAGCGCAAACCAAAAACACGACATCATGGAAATTTTTTCTCAAAGCCATCATCAGATGGATATAAATCGATTGGAATCGATGACACAAAAGTTGGAACAGCTGAACCGTTAGGAAACATTTTTGAAAAGTCGAACTGACGTAGGTTTGACTGGGAGGATCAGAACACAATCCCGGCGAATTTTTCTCGAATGATTCACCACAGCGCAAAAATCGAGACCAGTTCTTGCACAGAATCCAAACCAATAATGCATTAATAATTTTGTAAGGTAAGACTCTCGCAATTCAAATCTTGCGACTTCGGTATGTTGCAAAACTTGTTTGTCTTTTTGTCTCAGACCCTTCTTGAGCTTGATACATTAAAACAGGTCACAGGTAGACCACTGACTGCTAGGAGGGAATGAAGCAATTATTATTTATTTTCAATTCGTTTCCGTCAACTCTAATACATTTTTCACGTCTTATATTCTCACGAAAATATTTATCTTTGCCTTCAAAATACGCTTGAACAGCCGACTTGACTTCAGTCATCCGAAAAAATGTATACTCCTTCGTTTTCAGAAACGAATAAAATCGGACAGAGTTAGGTTTGGGTTATAAATTTCAATGCCCACATTTTCGTAGGACAGCTTGTACAAATTTACCAAAAAACAGACGCGTACCCATGAGAGAAACTGAAAGCCAAAACCTACAGACATCACATCAGAAGGGGTCAAAAGAGGGCTGGAGACTTGCCAACATTATTCATTATATAAATACATCATTAAAAATAAAAACTAGATTTTTTCAAAAAAATTCTCGAACAGAACTATATTTCAATTCATAAAAATATATGTATATTTCTATACCAAATAAAATTCTTAATAGTCATTTGTATTCGAATAATGACGTCATCGGTATGTTTTTCAAATGGGAACCTTGTTGATTTTAATGATCTTTTTATTTAGTTGTATTAGGTATGGTAGGATAAAAATTTTGATATTGTCCATAAGGAAATGTTCGAGAAAAAACTATTAATATAGAAATACATTTTATTACGAACAAAATTAACTCAAAAACACAGCTTAGAACAAACAAACAAAGAAGTGCTAATTTCATTCGTTCGTTTCAGTTGATTTACAAAATTCTCTAAAAATGGCACATTTAACAGAAACAGAACGGAAATTTTTATGTTAATTTGTCTCTCTGACATGCCCAATTCCTTTAAATTTACTTTCAATTTTTCTGACTGTGGATTGGCTGATGGGCCAAAGATACTTTGCATTAAACAAATTGCACACTCCTTGTTGAGTTCTGATTTTATCTCCAGAAATTAAAATTTATTGTGTTTTTGTTAAATGTGTCTTTTTGCGAAAATTTTGTAAAACAAATGACACGAACGAATGAAATTGGCACTTCTCTGATTCATTGATTTGACCAACTTGTTCATTCTGATTTGTTTTTGTTCGTAAAAAAATTAATTTTTTACAACTTTCAATTATCACTTTCTCAAACATTTTCTTATGCTGTCATTATGACGATTAAATAAGTCATCAAAATCAACGACAAAAATAAGAGATTCCCATTTGAAAAAAATATAAATGACGTCATTACTCGAAAACAAATGATTGTTAGGAATTTTATTTGGTACAAAAATTTGTATTTTTTCTGAAAATTTGTAATTTTGTAAAGCAAGTAATTTATTGAAAAAAATGTGTTTTAATTTATAAATTTTTTCTATACTTTTGCTTAATGGTGTCATTTTGACGATTAACAAGATCATCAAAATCATCAGCAAAATTAGGAGGTTCTCATTAAAAGGAATTTTATTTGGTACAAATATATGTATTTTTATTAACTGAATTCGACTTGTTCAAAGATTTTTTTAATTCTATGAATTTATTCCAAACTTTTGCCGCTCACTGTATACAGCATCGGAAAAAGAAACACATTTCTATTATTAAAAATTTATTGTGCATGAAATTGTGACTGATTTTTTTCTCATGTACTAATAGACCCTCACCCCCACATTTGTTATTTGTTATTGTTATTTTAATTTTAAATCTGATACAAAAATGTTAAGAAATATTTTACAATCAGTACTTCGTCTAGTAGGCATGTTTTTTGTGAGCTTATTGTCTTTTGAAATGGCTAAAGACAAAAGTTTCTCCAAAGATATTCGCAAACTAATAGTTAAAAAAATTAATTCTGGAAAAAAAAAACAAATTCAAATAGTTCTAAACAATTCGATAGCCAAATTATTTACTAAATGCAATTAAAACCGTTTGGAAAGAAATATTGCAGCGCTAGATTGACAACCTCATGGCATCTATGCATAGAAGATGTGTTGAAGTAATACAAATAAAAAGTTATGCAAGAAAATATTGCATAAACTATGTATTTTGTTTCAAGTGTAATCATGTTTCCTTACTTTTGACGGTTTCAGATCGCAAAAAACTTATTTTCTGTTATTGTTTTAAATTTATTGTGATTATAGTGTCATTTGTTTTAATACAATTTGCCGACTGCAAAAGTAAATTTATTAGTAATACAGACTTTATAAATTTCCTGAACAATTATTACTTAATGTTTTTTTACTTTTGGCTCATATTATGTAGATTATGTTACATACTCCTAAAACAAGATTGTCCGCTCTTCTAAAGCCCTGTCCTGACCAAAAAAACATTGTTGACAAATAATAAAAAAATAAAAATAATAAATAAAATAATAAAAAATTTTTGACAAATATTTTTAGAAACTCTGCTACAAGGATAGGTTATTAACAAATGATAAAAAAATTCAAAACTTTGTTATTACAATGTTACAAAAGTCACCAACACATATTATTAACAAATTTTGAAATTATATATAACTTTGGGGGCAGCATTGAAAGAAACACGTGTTTCTAACAATGTTTTTTTGGGCTGGACCCGGCTTTATTGTTCAGACCAAAAAAACATTGTTGACAACTTTCTTAATAACAAACATGTTTTTGACAAAAGTTTCTAGAACACTACTACAAACATGGGTTATTAACATTTAACAAAACTTTATTATTAACAATGTTACTCATCAAACGTCACCAACACGTGTTATTAACAATTTTAACAATATTTGGTCTTGATACGGTTTAAAACGGTTGAAATAGTTTTTGTTGCTTGGACGTTAATTTTTTTCAAATTTTATGGGGGTCTTCCGTATTTATTTGCTTACTTTGTGATTAGAGATACTGTCACGAATTTGTTTTTTCTTCCTTTTTCCACAAACTCTGATACAATTTTTATTATTTATTTTCTTTGACTCTGTAATGTCCAAATGCTACATTATTTGATTTTCAGGAAACCAAAAAACCAAACAGTCTTCGTTTTTATTTGAAACCATACCAATCGTCCAATCTGTCATTCCTTATTAGCAGCGAGGCGTAATGTTTCATGTTGCTCGCATCTACAGAAAATAAGCACCAAACAAAAAAGCACATTTCGCTGTACTGAGAAGAAGAATCAATCAGCAATAAATAACAGAAATCGTTATATCCAATGAAATATTATTAAGATATATCTGATATCATTAATCAACGGCGCAGTTGATAGATAATAAACCATAAAGAATACTTCATGACATCTCGCTCGCTACGAACCAAACAAAATAAAACACTACAAACGCACCTCCGAAATGATGCAACTCCCAACTATTTAATACCGTTTCGTTGCTGTGTCAATTATAGCTAATCTTGCCCGATTTATCACGAAACAAGTGATGCAACAACAATTTGTTGCAACATTAAAAACGGTAAGGAAGAGGCGATTGCATAAATTCACCGATAGCTTTCACTCCCAAGTTCATTACCAAAGACGAACCAGGCCATGCACCGCTGACAGCGCGCGGATTAAGCAATAATGAATTTAAATATTTAAACATTGGATAGGTGAGACGGACACGCAATGCACCGAAATTATCATAATCAAACCGTCAGATCTCCTGAAAAATGTAAAAAGATTGTTGGGGCCTCGTCGGTCGCAAATCCTTCAAACATTAAGATAATTTTTACACTTTTAACGCGGCAATAATCGTTAGATTTTATGACTTTTTTCACTTTACTGATTCGTCTGGTACTGCTAATGCTTCCGGCGGTAACAGCCACATTCATCTTGACGTCTTCTCGTTAGCGAAGAAACCCATAAACAAGAGCCAAGTAAAATCGATTCGACGGACAAGGTCGGCGGTTATTAAAAACGAAATGGGAAGAAATCAACCGAAGAAGCTTAATTAGATTAGATGGGCAGATAGCGGTTGGAGATCATGGAAATTTAGCAGATGCCGGGATCAGGGACGAACGAAGAGCGCAACGAATCGACGGGATTAATTAATTGTTTTTGCTGCCCAAAAGCAACGAACAGAAACCGAACAAATCGTGAATTTGCGTGCGGGCGGGTACAAGACCTCCGTGACTTTTTCCACCTCTGACATGAAGCGGCGCAGATTTACAACGCTTGATTCTGCATTAACTGCACCATAAACACAAAATCCAAACAGTTCAAAATCCCCATTCTGCAAATTTTATTCAAAGCGAAAATTAGCATGAAACGACCGTAAAATGTAAATTCGATTCGTTCCTGAGTTGCGGCTTGACTTGGACCGCGTTTTTCGGTTTTTACGTTTCCTGCGCCTCAAACTTTGCGCCAGATTTAATTACGGGGCCGGGTTCGTTGCTTGCGGGGTCAATGGAATCCGGACTATTTTCCGAACCGAAATTCGGAGATCGCCTCTCGTCAAATTTAACGGCTCAAGGTCGGCGCGTTGTTGTGACAGGAAATCGGCAAGTGCCAATGCGGATCACTCGCACAAATTCGCGCTAATTGAAGTTGCGGATTTGGCGTGTCCAAACGAATTAGACGCTTCGCGTCCTTTGAAAATGGCTCGTCTTCGCACCGCAAGGTTATTATTTTTGGACGGTCGCTTTGTTCGCCCCAACCGCATCTTATTTTTCACGAGTTTATCTCGGATCGGGCTTTGACTCGACCATCGCGACACCTCCGAATCGTTTTTTTTTTTTAATTAAGCCGTGTTTGCAAAATTGTAGAAACATGTTTTGGATGTAAGCGATAGGCCCACCGCTCCTATCGCTCCTAATAATAAATCGTCGATGAATCAGCAGAATTCGCATCCAAGGCCGAGCTTTGGATGCGAAAGCTCATCTCATCACCGGTTTCACTTTTCGCGTCCTGACGCCGCATCGAACTCTCCGAGCGTAATCCTTCCAAATTGTGCGCTCGGACGCCCTTGAAGGTTATCGGACGACGAATAAATCACACCGATAGCCATCTCTTGCTAGAGCCAGGTTTTCCCTACTTGATGTCACCAAATACAGTTACGCTCCGCATAAATGCCATTTTTCACACAAGTGGGTGCATAACACTTGCGGAATTTATCGCGTCCGCTTTACAGTTATTGTTATTTAGTAATAATAATCCAGGGCGGAGGACTCTGCGGTTTGTAGTACAGTTTTGGCAAAGTGGCACACGAAGACCTTGCCCGAACCCCAAGGGTCGTATGCTAATCGACGATTTGTAACCGATGGATTAATTTATAACTTATGAAGTGGACGTGACGTCGCGTTAAAACGAAGAGGCGTTGGACTAGTTCTAACTTAAGACGGCTTAATGGCTTTACAAGACTCACTTAATTATGAAAAACTAGATAACATCGGGTTTTAGTTACCGAGAGTGGTATTAAAAACAAGTGATTTTTGCTGGCAAGCATTGTGAGCAGGTGACTCCGAGCTTGTTGTTGCCATAAATTGCACCCTGGGAGGGTAAACTTGATCGCGGGTGGTTATTTCATGCGGGTCTTGTTTATTTTGTTGCCGAGACACTGAATCATGCGGAGCGAATCCAGACTTATTAGCTCATTATTTTTGGTTGTTGTCACACAATTAGGACAGGAAACAGCAATGCAATGTTTACTGGACAATTAATTTAACAATTCGCACCTGTTTGCTTACCAGAAGATTGATGGCAACTGGCTTCGAAGAATCCAAAACTCCAACTTTACCAACAATTTCGTTATTTATTAAACTACCTATAGAGCGCACATGAAAAAAGGATTGGCAGTATGGAAACTAGTTTTTGTTTTATTTTTAACAGTGTAGACGATTGACATTAACATATCTAAACTTTTGACAACAACGGTCAATCAAAAAAATGCTCAAACAACAAAACGGCTAAACACAAAATCCCTAAGTTTTTTCATCTTCATCGAGGAGGCAAGCAAATTGTGTGATCTTAATTAATTGACGGCAATTCGTGGGTTGGAGGTCCTGAGAAATTCTGAACAATGACTGTCACCAAGATCCTTAAATTATACAGATTACCTATAAAATTCAGATCACCACTTCTGAGGAAAAATTTAAATCCTAGTACAGTCTCAAATCGGACACTTTTTTCTATTTTCCGTAAAGATGCAATAGATAAAAACTAGCTAAGATCTTTAAGGCTCGATTTTTGGGTGAAGTTGAGTGGCGTAATAGCGTTTATAATTTTTTAACATTTTTGAATAATAAAAACATTTTATTTATAAATATTTTTTATTTTATTGTTTGTATTTTAAACTTTTAATAATCTTTTTACGCAGGATATGATGGCCTAGTCAGCTATATTTTAAGGTGTACCATGTTTCACTTATGTCACAAACTTGTATTTTTTAAATACCACTCCATATATTTTTATACTGTAAAAATCTAGATAAAATTAGCTTTTCAAGCATACATTCGATGTTTCTGTAAATGGTATTTTAGAGAATGTACAATTTTTCACTTATGTCACAGTTTTGTATTTTTCAAATGGTACTCCATTTATTTTTACATTTTAAAAATCTACATAAAATTAGCTTTTAAGGCATACATTCGACGTTTCTGTAAATGGTATTTTAGAGAACTAAAATAGTTTTTAGTAAAATAAAAAAAGAATAAGTACACAATATTCCTAACCTGTAAATGAGAGGGCAAAATGTTTTAATAAAAATTGTTTAATGCATCATGCTTTTTTTATTTATCCAAGTCCTTCTTAAAATGATAATATAGTATATTATTTTAAATTGCAACTGGACCATTTTTTGCCAAATTTGAAATCTACATACATTTCTTCATAAGGTTAGATAGCAAAGTACAAAGAAAAAATTAAGCATAATTAAAAAACCACGGGAATGTTATAAGCGACAAATACGAAAAAAAAAGCAGCAAATGTTAACATCAATGAAATAAAAATTATCAAGCAACAGAACCTCAGGAAAATGGAAAAAAAAAATTGACAGCGAGGCAATTGTGGCCAAAGTTTCGCTTACTGCTATTATTATAAATTATCGATGAAAATATTTTCAGTCAAAATTTTTGAAAAAAAAATTAAATAAAAAACGGTTAGTGTTTAAATGAAAATAAAATAGTTTTTAAGGCTTTGAGAGCAAGTAGGCCATTTGATCAAATATACATTTTACTGTAAAATAAAATAAAAATCTTTTTGTAACCCCACTGGACATACTGTATTATTTCATTTTTAGATAATATTGCATTTTTTTATTTTAGATTGGGTTTATTAATTATATGGAGCTTAAAATTGTCTATATTCGGGTTATTTAATTTTTTAATTGAATGTTTGCAGCGGCATGAGAAGATGCAAATATCTCTGGACTTAATAATCTATTTAGAAAGGTGCAGCTTGATCTGTGGAATTCAAATCGAACTTTTAGTATTTAATTAAAATTCAATTAAAATAATTACAAACGTTCATAACCCCTTTTTTTGCAATTGGGACCCCCAATTTTCTACCGGTTGTCTATTAAAATAGTAAAAGTTATTGAAAAAATTATAAGTTGTAATCACAATAAAAGCACTAAAGATAGATATAGATAATAAACATTTAATAGACAATTACAACAAAAAATGAATCAAAAACAGTAAAAAATGTCCTAGTGGAAAAATTGACTTATTTGAAATTGTTCAAATTGTAAATATGATACCGACTCTTTTAAAAAAATAAGTATAACCTATATATTCAAAAATATTTTAAGGCGATAGATCACTTAACTTAATTCTCAAAACAAAATTTAAAAAAAATGTTATTAAAGAATAAAAAAAATTACATATATAATTAATTGAGAAGGCTCTGGATTAATTTGTTACTTACGCCTAGTTCGAAAAAATAAGGAAATAAATAAAACTAAATAATTCTGTACAGTTGAGTATTTAGGAAACAGTGTAATCAGCTACCTTTAGGTATTTCTTCTTTAAATATTTCAATGTCCTCAATATATTTTTTTATCTTAGTTGAAACCATATTTATGAAATTTGTTGAAATATTTTTCCATTGTAATACGTTGGTCTTCTTATTCTGTTGAAGGTTCAAATGATAAAAGTAGAATTTGTTGCAGAATACTCTAAATTTTTCTCACATGTGTCCAAAGCGTGTTGTAAACCGAAAAAATTTCTAATTTCTTTATCTCAAAGTCAAACAATTTCTACACTCTAACGGATTCCCAAGTAATTCCATGGCCTACTCTGAATCCTTTTTTGCAGCACATGAAGCACACGTATTTAAAGGAGTCAAATAAAAGAATAGAGCTGGGACATCATTTGAAATTCAAATTAAATCAATTAAAGTGTAATTGTGATGATTAAATTTCTTCACAAAAACCAGACACTGTCAACTCGATACCCGATTTATTTTATGAGATGCAAATCTTTCTTCTTCTTCTTCACGTAAAAATGTGTTTAATGAATCGTAACATGTAGTGGAGAGCTACAGACATTATACTATTTTTTAAAAATGCGTAAAATAGTTTTCTAGTAAAATCATCGTTGGCTCTATTCATTGCCACAATTAATAATCAAGCACTCGTTAGATCATCGCCGAAATTTCAAAAATGTATTCACGAAGTTGAGTCACCCCGTATCAAAAGTGCGTGGAGTTGATTTACGGCCTCTATCAATAAAAAGCGTCTTATTTCACGTCGTCACGTCACCGTAAACAACGTCTTCCGAAGCGCGGCTGGAGACGACGTCCGTCGTGGCTGCAACGAATCCGGCCGGAATTTTTTTAACACATCTCTGGTGGTGATCATCTTCGATGCGAATACTGACACGACCAACTTGGAGGGGGCTCCTATAAGTATTGCGACCACCTGAAATAAGCGAGTACTAAACGTGCTGTGACATCTTAAAACTCGCGGAATCTGGAGCACGCGGTGTTCGGCGTTAGTGCAAGTGGAGACTTCAACGAGCGACTAGACGACGCTTTTCAGGAGGTAAGTAAGCCCTTTGCAGCCCGTCCGACTGGAAAAACCGCTCCGGACAAAAACTGGATCGTATTGTTTCAATTAGCGGCGAAGCAGTCCGGGTAAACAACCACAGTTAGCCTGAAATTCGCATATTCAAATGCGCTTTTAAAATTCAGCGGACGTATTTTGGGCTAAACTGTTTACCGATGGCGAAACCCGTTCCGAATAAAACGAGTGCGGGAGATAACGCCGATTTCATTAGCGGCCGCTGAAAGTTTTGTTTTTCAGATGGTGGTTTGAGTCGATGGGAAGAATGTGGGAATTTTGGACGGTGGTCTTCTGTCTGGCAGCGCCGATTGCTGGTAAGTGAACAAGATATCGTGTTTAACAATTAATGGGGCGCGTGATGGATGGGTCCTGTGAACCGAGAGCGATCGCTATTAATATGGTCGTGAGTTGTTAATAAATTTCGGTTCAAGAAATACTGTTAGGTTTATGGTCCAACTGTATTTTCCGCCGACGATAATAAATTGAGCGTGTTTGTTATTTTGGGCAGTTTACGCAACTGATTCCAACGGGAGTTTTGGAATTTTTATGGAAATTTAATTAAAAATGCAAATACAAAGCACGGTCAGTCGGTGGCGTAGTCGTTTAGAGCTCTTGTGTCCAGACCCATGTCTCAAAAACCGACCGAAATCTCTCATGTGCTTAATCCCATCATCAATAAACACCGGTCCAGAATAGTCTTGTTGCTACCCTGCATAAATTGTGTACTTTTTTTAGTCATTTGTGCCAAGAAAAATACTTTTTATAAATCAACAGCTGCACACACACTTATGATTTTTTTGCAATTTATTTTTTGAATTTTTGAACTTTAAAAAAGCCATCTGTATGCCACAAATTTCACAAAAATATTTAGAAATATTAGAAAAACCATAATAACAGTTTTTTTATTCTGATCTGAAAATTCAACTCACGAAAGACTCGAATTTTAAATCATCTACATATTTGGGGTGGGAAAGTCCACTGTATTTGGTGAATTGTGGCTCAGGTAGGTATTAAGATGGCAGAAATATTTTTGACAAAAGTTTTTGGCAGTTAAGTTTGCCTAAAAATATTTTTGAGTATACAAGTGATCCGTTTAGCCCACACGCAACTCCACATTTTTATTAAAAAAAAACGGTATCATACTTAGAGGGCGCTAAATACAACGCATTGATTGTGTACCAAATATTTATTCTATACCTATCTTTAGCGATTCTATTGTTATTACAAATTTTTTATAATAATTTTTACCAATTTGACAGACAATTAAAAAAATCTAAATCGATAAAAAATTGGGAGTAACAATTGGAAAAAAGTTATGAACGTTTGAAATTGTTAAATTGAACGCGTTGTACCAATAATACCCATTTTTTAAATCGTAAGATAGAGCAACTTATACTGAATTCCACAGATCTCTCTAGATTAGGTCGGTTCAGAGATATTCGTATCCTCTCAGACTGGTGCAAAGGTCTATTTAAATAAAAAAATTATATAACCTGAAAACAATCCATTTTAGTTATAATGAATAAACTCGATCTAAAATCACACAAGAAATCTAAAAATACAATAATACAGTATGTGTACGTACGAAGTTACGAGGAGAATTTGTTTTTAATTTTTTATTTCTCAGACAAATATATTGTTCATAAAATGGCCTGCTTGCTCCCAAACCCCTAAAGCAATTTCATTTTTATTTTTATTTAAACAGTAACAGTAATTTTTTATTTAATAATTTTTGAAAATTTTTTACTAATTTGATCGATAATATAATAGTGCCACTAAGCGAAACTATGGCAACAACTGCTGTCTCTGTATAACTACAATTTTGAAGTATCTCTACAAATAACATGCGTTCAAAAATAAAACGAGGCTGCGTTGGCCATGCAATTTATCGGCTTTCCAGTGTAGAAACCATAGAAAACAAACATAAATTTGACAAATGTCAAGATCTGTCAGTTTAAAATTTACCATCGAAATAAAACGGCCCAAACGCTAGAACAGTTTAATTTTATTTTTAATGAGCATTTTTAATAATCAATGGTTTTTAAACCTTCGAATCCAAGCAAATCCGAACCTTTTTTTCTAATGTATATTGTGTAATTTATAACTCACTAGTGGTCAACGTTCGTGTTTAACTATGTATACAACGATTGGTAGGTCACAAACATTATTATTATTACTTAAATGATGGGGGAAAAAAAATTTGGTACTTTAAATAAAATATAAGCATGTAAAAAAATTAATTTAAATTTTAATGAAAGACAATCCGTAATTAAACTCCAAAAACACACAACATTTATCGCAATTGCTTTCGATTTTTTGCCGTAACTCGTCTACATTTTTTGGCCCCCAATAATAAACCTTCGAACCTTTGAATCCACGCAAACCCAAACCTTTTTTTTCTAATGTATATTGTATTGTATTCTTCTTCTAGAAGAATATTGAGTAATACAACTCCCTAACGGTCGACGTCCGTGTTTAACTATATATACAACGATTTTTGAAATATTAATTGAGAATGCAGTTGCTCTTAAACTGAATTGGTAGGTCTCGAGTTGCGCATAGAGACTGATGACCCATGAAGGTTGACGGGACAAACTGAGTGGTTCCCAAATATTCTCAAGACATTTTTCGGTTTTGAGACTGATTCTTCTTCATCGATCTATTCACGACTTACAGTTATATCAAATTAATGACCGTCCTGGTCGTGCCGATATTCTCCTCAACAGAGGAGAAGCTGTAACAATGAATAGATTGATGTTTGGATTCACAACGATACCGGGAAATGTTTTGCACTTTTTTTATCCCATAATAAAAACAATTTTGTTGACAAATAAAATATTATAGGATTTATTCATTATGGCACAACAAAATTCGTTCCGAATTCAACGCAGCCTTGTTTTTTTTAACACACGATATATCTTATTATTAACTATCTAGGAAATAATTTATCTTCTGTTGATCGATATCGATATAGCATCGCGTGAATTATCCTTGCTGTCTATATTTTTTCCATTTCCCAAAGGTTCTGACAATTGTTGCCTTAGATTCGCTTACTGCTACAACTATTATTAATTATCGATGAAAATATGCAATCCAAAATTTTCAAAAATTTAAAAAAAGGCAAGGAGGCCATTTTATCAAAAATGTCTAAAAAAAATCTTTTTGTAACCCCGTCCGTAGACAAACTCTATATGTGTTACTTTTATTTATACTATTAAAGACTATTTTGGTTCTCAACATCGAATGTTGTATATGTCTGAAAAGCTAATTTTATGCACATTTCGAAAATGTATTCTAGTATTTTATTTAAAACAATACAAATTTGTGTCATAAGTGAAAAATGGTACACTTTAAAAAATAACTGACGGCCTACCGGTAATGGCGTACATTCATAAATAAAAAAAATTACTGTTACTGCATAAAAGAAATGGAATGGTTTTAGGGGTTGGAGAGCAAATTTGATCAAAAATATTTTTTTTCATAAATAAAAAGTTAAACAATTTATTCTTTGTAACCCCATCTGTGGCCAAATTGTCGATAGTGTGTTCTATTTAAAATAATAAACTGGAGTAAACAGATCACAGTTATACTTAAAAATATTTGTCAAGTTGTATAAAACATTTTTAAAAATCAGCCACTATCAGCCAAAACAACAGTCCCCACTCTGTATAATACCAATGCCTCAAATTTCTCCAGGTCTACACTCTACCGAATTTCAAGGTTCTTCATAGCCTAGGCAGCTTCGTCTTATTTTTATACGCTCGCAAGAATAATTTGTTAAAAGACTAATCAGTTAATACACAGTTAATACAAAACATACATAACCTCTAAAATTTTCTACACTCTAATGAATTTGCATGTTAGTTTCAATATTATACAAATTTGGCTCAAATTAGATGAAAAAAATCAATATTTCTGTTAGAATAATGTGAAAAATATTTGTTTTTGTACAGCTGTAAATTATATTTAAAAAAAAGATGATACAATAATAAAAACATGAGTCTGTAATTTATTCCTTGGAGGTGGCACCATTGCACACCACTTACCTAAAGCGATAACAATAAATAGCGATAAAATAATAAAGCGTTGTCTTACCAGACGCAAGAACGCCAACCTCCTAAAAAACATAATTGAAAACAAGCTGCCTTACAAGCTCATGAAACCGTAATATTTTACATTATAATTCCGCCGTCAATATTTCTTTGGCTCGGTCGTTTCCACCGAAAGCTCGTTAGATTAATTGGACAAATAAGCACGATTAGATAATCCCCGAATAGATAATTAAATCTATCGCTAAGACCGTTTTGCAAATTAACATATTTTAATGCGGATTAAAGTCCAAAAATTCAAATGGGTTTTTTCTGGGGGCAACAAACGAAGAATGCTGATTTATGTGACAGCTATAAATTGGCTTTGCATCTCATAAACAAGTCCGCCGAAAACGCGCCGACCGGTTCGGGAAAATTTAAAAATTCAGCAACATTTCTATTAATATCTATTAATAGAGCCGCTAGACGCAATCATAACAAACCGTAAGTGTAACCTTGGTAAGGCTGAAGCGCGGAAAACCATTCATAAAGCGTCCACGAAAGCGAATCGTCGAAACCGACAGTGCTAAATGCAGAAAGGCGTGTCCAAGTAATAAACGAGCGCCTATAAAAAGCGAATTCATTAGAAGAGACCGAGAGCTTTTGCTTGTTGGGGAACAGCAACATGCGTATTTGAGATATCGCCATAAATAGTAACCGCGAAGATTGTCCTTGAACGAGGAACAATTTAAGTACCAGCAGATACTAACAGATAATGTAATTAGCCGCGCGTGTATGCATTCTCCGGGGCCATAAATACGCAAAAGATTTTCCATAATTCATACGCGAGCGCGTACAATGGGACAGCTGCTCTGCTAGAACTCGTGTTTGTTTGCAATTTATTGAGCACGGCGTCTTGGAAAAATTATCAAACACTCGCTAAAAGACTTTATTAAGAGCGGAGATACTGGGCGTGGGTTGTCGACCTCTTAATGGTATGTATCTCGGTTCCAGCGCACCAAATCACCGAGTACAAGTCAACATTTCGATGTCCCAACGAGGGTTACCATCCCGACGCCCAGAACTGTCGCGTCTTCTACAGATGCGTGGGCTCCTCGAGCAGTTTAACACCTATCCAGTTCGAATGTAGCGAAGGGACCGTCTTTGATCCTGCTATCAGCGCTTGTAACTATCCTTACGCCAGCAACCGCGAAGAGTGCGGCGGTAATGGAATCGACGGCGACTTCGGAAACGTTCAGAACCAATCCCCTTCAAGCACTTGGACCACCCAAGCACCGACTTCTTCTCCAGGCCAAATCGGCGATAAATGCACCCAGGAAGGTTTTCTGGGCGATTCAAAATACTGCAACAGATTCTACAGATGCGTGAGCAACGGCCGTAACGGCTACGTCCAGCACGAGTTCCTCTGCGGAGGTGGTACCATCTGGGACCCTGAGGCGTTGTCTTGTAATTACCCATGGGCAGCCAAAAGAAGCAACTGCAACATGCTAGAAAGTAAGGGTACTAGTCCCGTAGCTGCACAAAGCGATGAACTCGTCATGCAGACTAATAACAATCAAAACTATTCCTCTTCGGCGACAAGTAGTAACAGCACGAGTAGTAGTAGTAGTAGCAATTGGAGTAGCTCCTCGTCGTCTAGCTCTTCTTCGTCGTCTTCCACTTCCACTACTTCAAGCTCCGGTTCTAATTCCTGGCAAAATCAATCAGGTCAGCAGGGAAGCAATTGGTCCAATCAACAAAACTGGAACAATCAGCAAGGGAACAGTTCGGGCAGTCAACAAGGAGGGGCATCCGGTAACCAACAAAGCAGCGGTTCCTCGTCGAGTAATCAGCAAGGAAGCTCTTCCAATAATCAACAAGGAAGCAACTGGGGCAACCAGCAAGGAAGCAATTCCAATAATCAACAAGGAAGTAACTGGGGCAATCAGCAAGGAAGCAGTTCCAATAATCAACAAGGAAGCAACTGGAATAACCAGCAAGGAAGTAGTTCTAACAACCAGCAAGGTAGCTCTTCTAGTAATCAACAAGGAAGCAACTGGGGAAATCAGCAAGGAAGCAGTTCCAGTAATCAACAAGCAAGCAATTCCAGCAATCAGCAAGGAAGCAGTTCCAATAATCAACAAGGTAGCAATTGGGGCAACCAGCAAGGAAGCAGTTCCAGTAATCAACAAGGAAGCAACTCAAGCAATCAGCAAGAAAGCAGTTCCAATAATCAACAAGGAAGCAACTGGAACAACCAGCAAGGAAGCAGTTCTAACAACCAGCAAGGCAGCTCTTCTAATAATCAACAAGGAAGCAACTGGGGCAACCAGCAAGGAAGCAGTTCCAGTAATCAACAAGGAAGCAATTCCAGCAATCAGCAAGGAAGCAGTTCCAATAATCAACAAGGTAGCAATTGGGGCAACCAGCAAGGAAGCAGTTCCAGTAATCAACAAGGAAGCAACTCAAGCAATCAGCAAGGAAGCAGTTCCAGTAATCAACAAGGAAGCAACTGGGGCAACCAGCAAGGAAGTAGTAATCAACAAGGAAGCAATTGGAACAATCAACAGAATCAACAAAGTGGTGGTTCGAATAACCAGCAAGGAAGCAGTTCCAACAATCAACAAGGCGGCTCCTCTAATAACCAACAAAGCGGTTCTTCTTCAAGCAATCAACAGGGAAGCAACTGGAACAATCAACAAAATCAACAAGGAAGCAATTCTGGGAATCAACAAAATCAGCAAGGAGGCAGCTCATCAAATCAGCAGAATCAACAAGGAAGCAGTTCCTCAAACCAACAAAATCAGCAAGGTAGTGGTTCCTCAAATCAACAAAATCAACAAGGCGGTAGTTGGAATAATCAGCAAGGAGGCACTAACAATCAACAAAGCAGCTCGACTAGTAACCAACAAAACAGCTCTTCCTCGAGTAATCAACAAGGAAGCAGTTCCAATAATCAGCAAGGCAATAACTCTTGGAATCAGCAGAACCAGCAAGGAAGCAGCTCATCAAATCAACAGAATCAACAAGGAAGCAGTTCGTCAAATCAACAAAACTCCAACAATCAACAGAGCCAACAAGGCAGCAACTCCTCGAATCAGCAAGGTTCTTGGAATCAGCAGAACCAACAAGGCAGTGGTTCTTCAAATCAACAGCAAGGAGGCGGCTCAAACAATACACAGAACCAGCAAAGTCAAGTTGGCCAGATATCGAATAGTCAATGCGTCTCCGAAGGCTTCGTGAAGGACGAAAATGATTGCCGAAAGTTCTATCGGTGTGTGGATAACGGAAAAAATTCTTACATTAAGCACGAGTTCAGTTGTGGACAAGGGACTGTTTGGGACGAAAATACGCTTTCTTGTAATTATCCGCATGCTGTTTCTGGGAAGTGTTCAGCAGAGCAGGGTTCGAACCAAAGCAGCAGCAATCAGCAAGAGTCTGGACAAAACAACCAGAACAATAATAATCAACAAGGTTCCAACCAGCAAGGATCAAATCAAGGTAGCAACCAACAGAGTTCCAATCAAAATCAAAACCAGCAAGGGTCGAATCAGAACAACAGTCAGGGATCAAATCAGAATCAAAACCAACAGGGATCAAACCAAAATAACAACCAGCAATGGTCCAACCAAAACAACAACCAGCAGGGATCAAACCAAAACCAAAATAATAATCAGCAAGGTTCCAATCAAAATAACAATCAACAAGGATCAAATCAGAGCAATAACCAACAAGGGTCGAACCAAAATAATAATCAGCAATGGTCCAATCAGAACAATAACCAGCAGGGATCAAACCAAAACCAAAATAATAATCAGCAAGGTTTCAATCAAACCAATAATCAACAGGAATCAAATCAGAGTCAAAACCAACAAGGATCCAATCAAAATCAAAATAATAACCAGCAAGCTTCCAATCAAAACAATAATCAACAGAGTCAAAACCAACAAGGATCCAATCAAAATCAAAACAATAATCAGAACAATAACCAACAAGGCCAATTGTCAGGATCATCTTGTTCAGCAGAAGGATTTGTTGGTGACAACAATAACTGCTCAAAATTCTACAGATGTGTAAGTAACGGAAAAGGAAGTTTACAGAAATATGAATATTCCTGCGGTCCTGGAACTGTTTGGGATCAAACTGCTTTATCTTGTAATCACATATGGGCCGTAGAAGGTAAATGTGGCACTGCTGCTCAAGGATCTAACCCAAGTAACAATAATCAACAAAATTCAAATCAAAACAGCAGTCAGCAAGGTTCAAATCAAAACCAACAAGGTTCCAGTCAGAGCAATAACCAGCAGGGATCAGGTCAAAATCAACAAGGATCCAATCAAAATCAAAACCAACAAGGATCAAATCAAAATCAGCAAGGTTCCAACAATCAGCAAGGAACAATCCAAAATCAAAACCAACAAGGATCCAATCAAAATCAAAACCAACAAGGATCCAATCAAAACCAAAACCAGCAAGGATCCAATCAAAATCAAAACCAGCAAGGTTCCAATCAAAGCAATAGCCAGCAAGGAACAGGCCAAAATCAAAACCAACAAGGATCCAATCAAAATCAAAACCAACAGGGATCCAATCAAAATCAAAACCAACAAGGTTCAAATCAAAACCAGCAAGGTTCCAATCAAAACAACAATCAGCAGGGAACAAGCCAAAATCAAAACCAACAAGGATCCAATCAAAATCAAAACCAACAGGGATCAAATCAAAATCAAAACCAGCAAGGATCCAATCAAAATCAAAACCAACAAGGATCCAATCAAAACCAAAACCAGCAAGGTTCCAATCAAAGTAACAACCAGCAAGGAACAGGCCAAAATCAAAACCAACAAGGATCTAATCAAAATCAAAACCAACAAGGATCCAATCAAAACCAAAACCAGCAAGGTTCCAATCAAAGCAACAATCAGCAGGGAACAGGCCAAAATCAAAACCAACAAGGATCCAATCAAAGTCAAAACCAACAAGGATCCAATCAAAGTCAAAACCAACAAGGATCAGGTCAAAATCAAAACCAGCAAGGTTCCAATCAAAATGTAAACCAAAACAACCAGCAAGGCGCACTTAGTGGATCTAACTGCGCCAGTGAGGGATTTGTGGGCCACGAGACGGACTGCTCCAAGTTCTTTAGATGCGTCAGTAACGGCAAAGGAGGCTTACAAAAGTATGAATATTCTTGTGGACCTGGGACGGTTTGGGATCAATCCAATTTATCATGTAATCATGCATGGGCTGTGACCGGTAAATGTGCTTCGAGTGGCCCCAATCAACCTGGAAACAACCAACAAGGACCAAACCAACCCGGAAATAATCAACAAGGATCAAATCAACCTGGAAGCAACCAACAAGGGCCAAATCAACCGGGAAGTAATCAGCAAGGGCCAAGTCAGCCTGGAAGCAACCAACAAGGACCGTATCAACCAGGAAACAATCAACAAGGTCCAAATCAACCTGGAAACAACCAACAGGGACCTTATCAACCCGGAAGTAATCAGCAAGGGCCAAATCAACCTGGAAATAACCAGCAAGGGCCAAATCAACCGGGAAGTAATCAGCAAGGGCCAAATCAGCCTGAAAGCAACCAGCAAGGGCCGTATCAACCAGGAAACAATCAGCAAGGTCCAAATCAACCTGGAAACAACCAACAGGGACCTTATCAACCTGGAAATAATCAGCAAGGACCAAATCAACCTGGAAATAATCAGCAAGGTCCAAATCAACCTATAAACAACCAACAGGGACCTTATCAACCTGGAAATAATCAACAAGGACCAAGTCAACCTGGAAATAACCTGCAAGGGCCAAATCAACCTGGAAGCAACCAACAAGGACCAAATCAGCCTGGAAACAACCAGCAAGGGCCAAATCAATCCGGAAGCAACCAACAAGGACCTTATCAACCCGGAAATAATCAGCAAGGACCAAGTCAATCTGGGAGCACCCAACAAGGACCTTCTCAGCAAGGAGAAAATCAAAGTAGTAATTCACAAGGCCAATTAAATGGACCCAACTGCTCGACAGAAGGATTTGTTGGTCATGAAAGTGACTGTTCTAAGTTCTACAGATGCGTAAATAATGGGAAAGGATCCCTTCAAAAATACGAATATTCTTGTGGTCCTGGTACAGTTTGGGATCAGACTACCTTAGCTTGTAACCATGCATGGGCTGTAACCGGTAAATGTGGTTCGGGTGGTCCCAATCAGCAAGCCCCAAATCAATCTGGAAGCAACCCACAACAACCTGGAAATAATCAACAAGGACCTTATCAGCCCGGAAATAATCAGCAAGGCCCAAATCAACCTGGAAACAATCAGCAAGGACCAAATCAACCCGGAAGCAACCAGCAGGGACCTTATCAACCTGGAAATAATCAGCAAGGGCCAAATCAACCTGGAAACAACCAACAAGGTCCAATTCCACCGGGAAGTAATCAGCAAGTGCCAAGTCAACCTGGAAACAATCAGCAAGGACCGAGTCAACCAGGAAGTAATCAGCAAGGACCTAATCAGCCTGGAAACAACCAACAAGGACCATCTCTGCCAGGAGGAAATCAACAGGGGCCAAATCAACCAGGAAACAATCAACAAGGACCAAATCAACCCGGAAGCAACCAGCAAGGACCAAGTCAATCCGGAAGCAACCAGCAGGGACCTTATCAGCCAGGAAATAATCAGCAAGGGCCAAATCAACCTGGAAATAACCAGCAAGGACCAAGTCAACCTGGCAGCATCCAACAAGGCCAAAATCAACCTGGAAGCAATCAGCAGGGGCCAAATCAACCCGGAAACAATCAGCAGGGTCCAAATCAACCCGGAGGCAATCAACAAGGGCCAAATCAACCAGGAAATAATCAAGAGGGGCCCAGTCAACCAGGAAGCAATCAGCAGGGGCCTAACCAACCTACAGGCAACCAACAAGGGTCTACAAACAATCCGCCAGGATCCAATCAACAAGGATCTTTGAGTGGAGCCAATTGTGCATCGGAAGGATTTGTGGGTCATGAAAATGACTGCTCTAAGTTTTATAGATGTGTTAATACTGGTCAAGGACAACTACAAAAATATGAATACACATGCGGTCCAGGAACAGTTTGGGACCAAACTAATTTAGCTTGTAACCATGCTTGGGCAGTCCCTGGAAAATGTAATCAACCATTAACCAATCCATCCGGAAACCAACCTGGAAGCAGTCAGCAAGGACCAAATCAACCAGGAAGTAATCAACAAGGACCAAATCAACCTGCAAACAATCAACAGGGACCTTATCAACCCGGAAATAATCAACAAGGGCCTATTCAACCAGGAAGTAATCAGCAAGGGCCAAGTCAACAGGGAAGTAATCAGCAAGGACCCAATCAACCTGGAAGCAACCAACCCGGAAATAATCAGCAAGGGCCAAATCAACCGGGAAGCAACCAACAAGGGCCAAATCAACCCGGAAATAATCAACAAGGACCTTATCAGCCCGGAAATAATCAGCAAGTCCCAAATCAACCTGGAAACAATCAGCAAGGACCAAATCAACCCGGAAGCAACCAGCAGGGACCTTATCAACCTGGAAATAATCAGCAAGGGCCAAATCAACCTGGAAGCAACCAACAAGGGCCAAATCTACCAGGAAGCAACCAACAAGGGCCAAATCAACCGGGAAGTAATCAGCAAGGACCCAATCAACCTGGAAGCAACCAACAAGGGCCTTATCAACCCGGAAATAATCAGCAAGGGCCAAATCAACCTGGAAACAACCAACAAGGGCCTTATCAACCCGGAAATAATCAGCAAGGGCCAAATCAACCTGGAAACAATCAGCAAGGGCCTTATCAACCCGGAAATAGCCCGCAAGCGCCAAATCAACCAGGAAGCAACCAACAAGGACCAAATCAACCGGGAAGTAATCAGCAGGGACCCAATCAACCTGGAAGCAACCAACAAGGACCTTATCAACCCGGAAATAATCAACAAGGGCCAAATCAACCTGGAAACAACCAGCAAGGGCCTTATCAACCCGGAAATAGCCCGCAAGCGCCAAATCAACCAGGAAGCAACCAACAAGGACCAAATCAACCGGGAAGTAATCAGCAGGGACCCAATCAACCTGGAAGCAACCAACAAGGACCTTATCAACCCGGAAATAATCAGCAAGGGCCAAATCAACCTGGAAACAACCAGCAAGGGCCTTATCAACCCGGAAATAATCAGCAAGGGCCAAATCAACCTGGAAACAACCAGCAAGGGCCTTATCAACCCGGAAATAGCCCGCAAGCGCCAAATCAACCAGGAAGCAACCAACAAGGACCAAATCAACCGGGAAGTAATCAGCAGGGACCCAATCAACCTGGAAGCAACCAACAAGGACCTTATCAACCCGGAAATAATCAACAAGGGCCAAATCAACCTGGAAACAACCAGCAAGGGCCTTATCAACCCGGAAATAGCCCGCAAGCGCCAAATCAACCAGGAAGCAATCAACAAGGACCAAATCAACCGGGAAGTAATCAGCAGGGACCCAATCAACCTGGAAGCAACCAACAAGGACCTTACCAACCCGGAAATAATCAGCAAGGGCCAAATCAACCGGGAAGCAACCAACAAGGGCCAAATCAACCCGGAAATTATGAACAAGGACCTTATCAGCCCGGAAATAATCAGCAAGGCCCAAATCAACCTGGAAACAATCAACAAGGACCAAATCAACCCGGAAGCAATCAGCAGGGACCTTATCAACCTGGAAATAATCAGCAAGGGCCTTATCAACCCGGAAATAATCAGCAAGGGCCAAATCAACCTGGAAACAACCAACAAGGGTCAAATCAACCGGGAAATAGCCAGCAAGGGCCAAATCAACCTGGAAACAACCAACAAGGGCCTTATCAACCTGGAAATAATCAGCAAGGGCCAAATCAACCTGGAAACAACCAACAAGGGCAAAATCAACCCGGAAATAATCAGCAAGGGCCAAATCAACCTGGAAACAACCAACAAGGGCAAAATCAACCGGGAAATAATCAGCAAGGGCCAAATCAACCAGGATCGTCCAGCACAGTTTCCAGTGAAATCGGCGATACTTGCAGCAAAGAAGGATATCTAGCAGACCCCCAAAACTGTAAGAAATTCTACAGATGCGTGGACAATGGAAGAGGAACCTTCACCAGATACGAATTTAACTGTGGACCAAACACTGTCTGGGATCCCGATGCAGTCACCTGCAACTATCCTCACGCTTCCAAGCGCGAATTTTGCCGCAACTACGTTGAACAACCCCAAAACGCCACATCTTCACCCAATTGTCCTCCGGGAGGTTCCCAAGGAAGTTCGACTCCTGGGAACAATCCAAGCATTGAACAAACTACACTTGGTAACACGAGTAACACCACTCCTGGTAGTACAGTGACTGAAAGTACTACCGTTAATACTGGTACAACTCCAGGTAGTACTATCACTGAAAGTACTACAAGCAATTATGGCACCGGAAGCACATCCAACCCTGGTAGCACCATAACTGACAGCACTACAATCAATTACGCTACTGGAAGCACATCGACCCCTGGTAGTACCATAACTGAAAGCACTTCAATCAATTATGGAACTGGAAGCACATCCACCCCTGGAAATACCATAACTGAAAGCACTTCAATCAATTATGGTACCGGGAGCACATCCACTCCTGGTCCCATAACTGAAAGCACCACACCTAACTATAGTACCGGAGGTGGTAGTAGCGGAACTACTCCAGGCACTACCATAGCCGAAGGAAGTACTTCAGGTTCAGAAAGCACAAGTTTGAGTACCATAACTGACGCTACTACAACTGGCACAATTAGTACAACTCCTGGAAGTGGAGAATCCACGACCACGACTTTGGCACTCGAAACCACGACAACCGCCTCCTCGCAGTCGAGTGCCCCTTGCCCCATCGCTCAACTCGAAGGCGACCAAATCGCTTTGGTGTGTCCCACCGGCTTCCGAAGACACCCCAAATACTGCAACCTCTTCTACCAGTGCACTAAGAATCCCAACAACCACGATTTTAAGATTCTAGTCTTGAGCTGCCCCGAGGGTACTATTTACGACGACAATAAAATCCAATGTCTGCCGCAAAACCAGACGGACACTTGCGCCGGTCAAATCGTTCAGAACTCCTTCTATAGAAGAATGTACGAGAATTCATTACCTCCGGTAAGTACCGCCATAAAACGCCGGGCGTCTTCTTGATTTATTTGTCGCAGATTCCAGTCAACAGCCGACAGACTCTTTGTCCAGGCATCGGCTTCTACGAAACTGACGGCGCCGTTTGCTCCACCACTTTCGTGAAATGCCAACGCACGAACGGTTTCTATGGACGCATGGAAGCGTACATGTACCAGTGTCCTCAAGGATACGTCTATTGGCAGATAAGCAAACAGTGCGAACGCCCATCTCGTCTGCAACACTGCAGCGGGTACGATATACACGACACGAGATGGGAGATTCCCATCGAAACCACGAACGTCTCCTTGCGCCGAAGGAAAAGTGCCAATTGGTAGATTAGTGATTTATTGACTGAAACGACTTCCCTTTGGACTGACTCAGCTCAAAGGGAAATGTCTTTAACACTGTGCGGCACTTTCGAAATTGTACACGAGTTTTGGAAATGCCGCGGGGAAGGTTCTGGGATTATTTATTTCCACTATTTATTTCCTAACTTCGACTTAGTCTTAGGAGTTAAGCATCGACCTTATTGCCACGTGTAATAGTTTAGATAGCAATAAAAACTTACAATTTGGAGCGAGTTTTATTTCGTGACACAGTTTGGTGCAAGTTGCCTAATCAAACGTGCTAAATCTGCAAACATTGTGTTTACAATCAAACTATAAACAAGACTATAATGCAGACATCCACCGACTCCTCAGTCGGTCTGAATCTGTTGAATTTCGCTTCACTCAATCGAAAATTTCGATTTGCCTACACCCAACTGCAATCAGTTCAATTAATCAAATCGCACATGCAACAGGTAATTATGCTCATTCCATGGTTGCAATTTACTACTTCCAGTTGGCTCGTGTCAAACAAATTTTTACAATTCGACGTCAGTAATTTACACAAAAACATCACCATTTGATTTGATTTGCTTGATGGTTGGGTGACGAGGACGTTGTAATCAGGCGCTTTTTATTAATAATTGTAGAATGAAAGTGTGTGATGCCTAGAACGCGGACCGAAGAGCAGTTTCCTCTGCTTCTGGTTCTAGTGGGCGACCAGGATGGAACCCAAAACAACAAACGCATCTTCAGGGGACGGTTCGACGGAATCAGTTCTGGGGCCACGAACATCATCACCGAGTGGCCAAGTGGGTAATTTCAACAACTAAATAGCACAAATTTATTAAACTCCTAATCATCACTTCTTCAGCGGAATGCTAACAAGTTGAGTGTATTCGATACGTGTCGTCACACATGTGTTAAATCGGGAAGGCGCCGAGCATAACAATTGGCTAGTTAATAACATAATGCACTATTTTCTGACTGTCGCTTAAGAAGTTCAAAGCCGCTTCGTCCACGTTCTTGTTCTTGGCCAAACTGATAACAAGTCGCGTCAGATTGGACATTTTGCGGAAGGCGTTCACGTGGATATACTCGATGGGGTTGTCGTCCAAATACAGCGCCCGGATTCCCTCGAGTCCCGTGAACGTCGTTTCGTTTATCTCCCGCAGCTTGTTTTCGCTCAGCAGGAGTTGCTGCAAATTTTCCAAACCTCGAAAAGCGTCGTCTTGGATGTGTTCGATTCGGTTCCGCACCAAACTCAACACTTGCAAATTCGGGGCGCCTTCGAAGCTCCCGGCGGAGATGTTCGTAATGAGAGTGTTGGTGATGGCCAAGTTGTCTAAATCCGTGAGGTTCGCAAAAGCTCCCGGTTGAATGTACGTTATGTTGTCGCCGATAAACCAGAGTTCTTTGCGCGATTTCAATTTGGCGAAGGCGTCCCTCGGGATCTCGCCGTACGAAACGTCGAGATATAAATAGTCGGGGTGTTTCTGTTTCTTGAATTTAAGGGGATCGTCTTCGTCGAGCGTGTCCACGGTGCAGAGGGTGCGGTTGGGCATTCCATCCTCCACGCGAATTTGACACGCGCACCGAACAGAACACACACAAAACGCAAATAGAAAAACGCACCTCATCCCAATACAACCACTTCGCTTCTGATGGCGATAAGACGCACTCTTTTGACCTTTATTCGTTACAGATTATCTGAGCTCGTGCTGGGTGACGTCCTTGGTGTTCTGCGTCACACTTTTCCTCATCTCCGTCATGTTCACCTCGTGCATGACGTTCCAGCAGCAGCCGAGACTGCCGAGA
Organism: Eledona agricola; assembly: GCA_964023215.1. Classification (NCBI taxonomy): domain Eukaryota; kingdom Metazoa; phylum Arthropoda; class Insecta; order Coleoptera; family Tenebrionidae; genus Eledona; species Eledona agricola. The sequence goes on from OZ026859.1 coordinate 3,552,884, forward strand.
TGCGTGATCGATACTCAATTGATCGGGAACAGAACTGTTCACTTGGTGCACACGACGAGGCCGTGGCGGCCGGACCAAATACAGATCGTGAAGAAAATCGCCGAGGGGTTTCCCAGCTTCCAAGTGCACGTCCTCGTGGTCGGAGACAACACCACTAAAACGAACACCACGCGCTTTTGGGACAAACATGACAATGTCCTGGTTTCGCATCTGCCGTACGAAAGCATCTTCGAAAACACGCCACTAGAGCACGCGGTTCTGTCCGAGGAGATGAAGGTGTTTGCGGTGCGGGTCCTGGAGATGTGGCAGTTCGGCGGCATCACCTACGACCTCCTCGAATTCAGGAAATGCAAAAATTGTACCAGGGCGCCTCTGGTCAAAGTGTTGAGACTCGTGAGGAGGGGGTTTGGAGGTTACGAAGGGTTGGACGAGGAGGAGGTGTCCGTGGACCGGGACGGCTTGCACATGGAGAGTAAAACCCCGTGTCATGCGTTTTTCGGCAAACTCTTGATGAGGATCAAGAAAATGGGCAAAGACACGACACCAAGAGGAGCGCTACTAGGTCCCATGTACAACTTCTGTAAAGCCGGGGCTGTTGTAAAAGATTTCTGTCACACGCTTGCAATAAAATTTTATTAAAAGTTTCTTAGTCTTAATAGTCGCAGTAGTCTAACTTGTGCCAGAAGCAGCAAAAGACAGACAGCCAGTTGTAGATGACGAATATCGACGTGAAGAGATTGCTTTTACTGAAGTTGAATCCGTCGGTGAAGAGCCGCAGGAAGAGGGTCACCAGCTCCATGAGGATGATGAAAGCGTACAGGACGAGGAACGGAAGAAAGAAAATTGCGTTTTTCTAAAATTGCGTCGTTGAAAAGTGTGGGAGAAGTTGTGGCTTACCGTTAGCACTCCCAGCGTCAGGAAGAGGTAGTACTCGAAGGAGATCAGCAAGGCGATGAGTTTTAGGTCACGTTCCAAAGTCGGCTCCACCACTTTTGCGAAATTGGCCCTCGACTTGAGCAAGTATCCGGGCAAAGTGGGGCCGCACCTCAGCACCATGACCAGATCGAATACGCTGAAAGCCTAAAACCTGAGGTGTTTTGCCTCTTCCTGTGACATGTATACCACGCCCAGCATCCCCAGGATTGCCGTGTACAGATCCGAGATGCAAAGAAAAGGATGACCGCAGAAATGCCGGACGAAATAATAGTGGCGCTTCAGATGGGGTCCGACGAATGTGTGAAACGGGATTTTCATGTTGCAATTTTGACATTTTTCCTAAACTATCGACAGTTGGCCGTTGTTTGCGTCATCGTTTTGGCTTTTTCGTGAAAATTGATGGGTGGACATGAGCACTAGCACCGTATTCATTAAGCAGCCGTTGAATTACCGCGGAAGCCTCGCTCTGGTAAAGAAAAAATGCAAGGAATATTCGGGATCGTTCTCTGTTGTGCTTTGGATATGCTCGGGGCTGTACATGGCGGCCCATAGCAACTTCAACAGCGCCATCACAGGCCTCACCTTGAGCTTCTGCATCCACGATTTATTGCTGATGAGCTTTTCGTCGATTGCGCTGTATTCTGGCCTGCACACGGTAAGTTCGCAATTTTGCTCAAATGCCTCCATTGTAAGTTTCAGAGAAACACTACTCTCTTCTTCCCTTGGATCGTTCTAACCGTTTATTCGCTATATTTCAACCACTACCAAGGACTCATCGATATATTATCCACTTTGAAACGCGTAAAGAAACTCTCGTGGCTACCATGGAGCAACCTCATAGTCAACATAATCCTCTTGAGTACGTCTTACTTTGTTTCTTTCCCCACTTATTCAATACATTCCAGTAATTCGTGGAACTCTAATGATACGAATCTTCCAACTGTTCGTGCACTTGTGGTTCAACAAGAAACTGAACGAAATGAAAATGGACCGAATCAAAGAGAGTAACTTGGAAAAATAATTTATTGTAAGAAACGCAAATACATACACTGTTATCATAAATCTTAAACGCTAGTTGGAGTAATACAAATGCAAATTAGGGTGACGGCTTTTTGGCGGGATTTTCCTCCTCCGGTTCGTCCTCCTTTCGTTTCCGTTTGACTAAATGCGAAATGTCGTTAATTTTCTTGGAGGACGAAGCGTCGGCTTGGCCGTTCGTCTTGGGCGCCGCTTCCTCGGCGCCATTCTCCTTTTTCCGTGAAAGCTGCAAGGGTTACGATTAGTCAATTCTACAATTCACACACACTACAGCCAACCTCCAGTTTCAAGTTCTTCATGTCGGCGATTTTTTCTTCAATTTCGGGAATCAGGGCTTGCAACTCCTCCAGCTCGTCGGCGTTCTCCTGCTTGTGCTCCACGTCTTGTTCCATGCTTTCCGCGATATTTTTAAGACTCTGATAAGAGGAGTTGAAGCTGTCGATGGCTTCGTCGATTTGTCCGTTCGTCGAGTAAGCCCCGCCCAGTTTGAAAAGCGTCTCCGCCACGGTTCTGTTGTCGTTTTTAAACAGCGACTTCTGCATTTCCAAACCCTCCAACATGTCTTCGATTGCAGGGACGAAGTTGCCGCTCTCTAACGATATCTCGCCCAAAACCACCAAAGTTTCGGCCAGGTTCTTCTTGCCGCTTTCACCTCGCTCTTTGAAAATACCCTTCGCCAGTTCCAGCACCTCCCAAGCGACTTGGAGATCCGTCAATTCCTCTTCTGCTTCCTCACCTGTCATCCACACACCTTAATTTACAACAAAAAACACTACTTTCATTACCGTCTTTAGTTTCGCTCGGTTTGTCCTCAGCGGTAGTAGTCGTCGAAGCTTCTTCGATAGTTTCAGTTGCCTCTTCGTCCCCTGCAGATTTGGCCTCTTCCGGTTCAGATTTTTCCTCGCCGTTAGTTACAGCTTCATTTTCAGTCTTCTGCTGCTCATCTTCGCCCCCGTCATCCTCGTCCGACTCTTCCTGCACCGTTTTTAGGGCACCCCCGACCAGAGGATCGCCCTCCTTGCGCGACAAATCCAGCAAAGCTTTCCCGTAGTAAAGATAAACGTCACCGAGGGCATCGTGTGTTTCACTTCCATGCTGGGCCACTAACATTTCGCTGGCTTTGCTCAGCGCACGAACCGCCGAGTCATAGTCCTGGAGGATGTAGGCCCTGATGCCCTTTCCGGCCAACTCCTTCGCGGTTGCGGTCTCCAGGTTCACAGCGACGTCGGCCATCTGAAGCAAGTCGAGGGCTTCAACGTGCGATCAAAATTACGAAAAATCGATCGCGGAACTAACCACGAAAAATACATGGCACCGGTTGGACGAAGCGGAATCGCGAAATGTGGCACTGAATAAGGGACGCGGCCGGCGTCGGCGTCGTATCGACGTCGAAAACAGACGTTTCCAGATACGCAACGCGGCAAATCAGTAGTGCTCCGGTCCTGTGCTCGATGAGAGATGTGAAGAGTTGGTGTCGGGTAAAACGCACAATGCCGCTCAAATTTTGGTAGTCAATTAAAATTTCACGCACGAATCGGTTTTCAGGTAAGGCGCGAAAGCAAATCCTCGAAAGGTGGACGGACTAAAGTTAGGTTGACATTTGAAACGGGCCAATTCCGTGAAGTTGTAAGCGAAGCCGTAAAAGCGAGCCCTTAATGCAACTTTTAGTAGACAAGGACTATCATCGATACAATCGCCGTAAAATTACGATTTCGTGTAACGGCTTTGCTAAAATTAGAATGAGGCTGTCACGGGTTGTTACGGGGTTGATGTCAAAATTTGATTTGGACTTGAAATTTACATTTGAAACACACAAACTTTTCAAGCGTAGAGATTGAAAAGTGCGGTTGAAAGCCATTTACAAATTATTAAATAAATAAATAAATTGACGAAATTTAAGCCCAGTATATAACTTTATTGAACCCCAACGCGTATAATCTTGGCATACAAGTAAATAAAATATCCATATTCCGTTAATTACGTCATAAAATCGATACAATTAAAATTATCCATAATCGGAGTTGTTCCCCAAAAAAACGATCTAAAATCGGTTGGTGTTTTAATATTGCTATCCTATGCCCGGATTATATTCCGTTAATCTATATACCTATATAAAAAAATGAATCCCTATTTCCCTTTGTCAACCCATAACATGAGAACGACTTAACCGATTTTGAGAAAAATTTTTGTGTGTTTGAGTGGGTCCCTGGATGGTTTATATGCACAATTTGACATGGTAACTATACGTAGGAAACGTGTTTTGGTGTTTTGAAATTATGACTCATTAAATGTCATATTATGACAGTTCTATTTAAGGTAACATAGCAACAATTGACAACTATGTTCCAACAGGAACCTACTAAGAGATGAATTTTCAATCGCTAAGGTCTAGGGGAGGTAACACGGGGGCAATAGGGACATTTTTTTCTGTTTTTAAATGTTCTCTTCAACGTTAGCCTATGGACAATATAACGTGCGTTAAAAAAAAACGAGGCTGCGTTGGCCATGGAAAAAGTTTGTGCACCAATTTAGTGTAGCAAAATTTCAAAGTGTCAGTTCGAGTCTGCTCATGTTTAGGTTAGCTTCCTTGTTGAAAATGGGATTAAAAAAAAGTGCAAAACATTTCCCGGTATCGTTGTGAATCCAAACATCAATCTATTCATTGTTACAGCTTCTCCTCTGTTGAGGAGAATATCGGCACGACCAGGACGGTCATTAATTTGATATAACTGTAAGTCGTGAATAGATCGATGAAGAAGAATCAGTCTCAAAACCGAAAAATGTCTTGAGAATATTTGGCAGCACTCAGTTACCCGTCAACCTTCATGGGTCATCAGTCTCTATGCGCAACTCGAGACCTACCAATTCAGTTTAAGAGCAACTGCATTCTCAATTCATATTTCAAAAATCGTTGTATATATAGTTAAACACGGACGTCGACCGTTAGGGAGTTGTATTACTCAATATTCTTCTAGAAGAAGAAGAAGATTACTCAATATACATTAGAAAAAAAAGGTTCGGGTTTGCTTGGATTCGAAGGTTTATTATTTTAGTAGGCCAAAAAATTTAGACGAGTTACGGCAAAAAATCGAAAGCAATTGCGATAAATGTTGTTTGTTTTTGGAGTTTAATTACGGATTGTCTTTCATAAAAGTAAAAATACGAAAACGACTTTTTAACAATTCAAAAAGCAAGACCGATTGTAATTTTAAAAAATCTGCAAAATCTTGCAAAATCTCATCGACCTATCAACTTATTCGCACATACATAAAGTGTGGATCAAAAGGTTGGAACTAATTCGATAACTTTTTTATAGGTAACGACAGATAAAATCGCTTGGACACGTAAATTTTTAATTTTAAATGCGCTGATTCTGACATAAAAATTTGCTTTATGTCATCTCTCTCAAGGTTATGACGTCATATCAATTTTATTAAATGTCTTTTGCATATAAAACAATAAAATTTGTAATAACAATATAACAATAATTTTAAGAAAATGAAAAGTTAAAAATTAGAATTACTCAGGAAATTTTGCTAATCACACCACACATTTTAAAAAATGTCATAAAATAATTTGATCATCGTCTTAAGTCATTGTCAACTTGAAGAAGGTAGGCAGTCTGAACATTTAATCTTATTATTTTGTAAATTTTACATGGTATTTAAATAAACTACTATTGTTAAAATCATTATATTACCACAGATATTACTAAATAACTAACAAAAAAAAAATTTTTTTCTCAAAAATATTGTTATGTAACAACAAATTTTATTGTTTTATATGCAAAAAAAAATATGCTCTTTAAAATAACGCAATAAAAAATTAGGGTTGCCACTTTAAAAAATTGAAATGACGTCATGGGCTTGAAAGAAATGACATAATAAAGCAAATTTTTGTCAGAATTAGGTATATTAAATCGCATATAGAATACACTTTTCATGGCTTCTTCCTATATTTTTTATGTCGAGATTTGTAATATTATAAATATTATAAAAATGATGGAAAAATTGTAAAGAATGTTCGAGTTGTTCGTTCGTTTTTTGAATAAAATGGAATACGAAAATGACTTTTTAACAATTCAAGAGCATATTATATAAATATATAATTCTAAACGGCTGGACCGATTTTGATTAAATTTTGTGCATGTGTTTGAGTGGGTCCCTGGATAATTTGAGACACAATTGGAATAATAGGGGGCGCCGCAATCGAGTTCTAGGGCTTTTTTTTTTCATTTCACAATTTTTTTTTAGATTTATTGCACAAATAAATAATAATCTATACATATAAATAAAAAAATAATGAAAAAACTTTCTCAACATCATTGGATGTTGCTCTCTCGATCTGCAACACTTCTCATTAGTCTTCAACAATATTAGATACTAGCAAATGTACCCGTCTTTGCGCGGGTTACATATTTACGATCCAGGAAATGTGCAAATGACAAGCAACAAATATCGTAGGATAAGAAGAAATTTCACTCATTTTTTTATTTTGCTATAGGCAACAGCAAATCGAAAAATGACGAAACAAAAAGATTGAAATGTAAAACTCAAAGTCAAATGTTATTTAGTATATAGTTTATAGAAAATTTGAATATCGAAAAAACGTTTGCTGCACGATAATAGCAGTTACTACCATTTAGCAATTCATTTTTATTTATATAGAAATAAAATACGAATAAAATACTGAACATCGGTAATAGCAGGCAAGCCAACGTTTGGGCAGGACAACGTCTGTCGGATCCGCTAGTTACGTTATAAAATCACTAGAATTAAATGATCCATAATCGGCGTTGTTTCCTCCAAAAAAAAACGATCTAAAATCGGTTGATGTTTTAATATTGCTGACATAATAATCGAGACACTTATGTTCGGAGTATATTCCATTGATTGCGTTCTAAAATCAATAGAATTGAAATGATCCATAATCGAAGTTGTTCCCCCCCAAAAAAACGATCTGAAATCGGTTGATGTTTTAATATCGCTGACATAATTAATTACCGAACCTCATCTTATTCCCGGAGTTGACCTTTAAAGCTGTATGAAATAAGTTCATTACAGACACCGTGTCATGAAAGCCAAGCAGATGCGAATGCAAATCAGTCTGTTACCTTGAAGCTCGCACTGTCCGGAATAATAAAACGTAATTGACCCGATCATCCGCTACAGAATATCAATTCCGCAAATCCCGGTTTTCAGGTGACACGCTTGCTCCCGACGTCAGCGAAATGGAATTATAACAAACACGGCCCAGGGCGTGTTACCCTACATCATTCGTTATGGTCGTTTAGACCTTGACATGCCGCAACCCAAGAATTACACGAATCGATCTCGTCTACAATGTAAAAAAAACACGAAACTGGACAGCTAAACAACTTCCTCTTTCCACAACCACCAAACAACCATTCCATCCCTAACATCCTTTCTCCGGTTCGTCGAAGCCACCATCAAGCTGAAGCACCAACAAGAGTACGACCTCCTCATAGTCGATTGCGACACATTGATGGAGAACCCTGAAACCGACGAGCCGGGTTGGGTAAGTCGAGATGAAGTCTTTCGCAGTGCCATTATGGATTCACACAGAGACCCAACTCAACCGACGACGAGAGCGGATGGAATTGCAGCGTCCATCCCAGCGTCTTCTTCTTGTTGGGCACTCTAGTTCTCACCACCTGCGCCACGGGGATGCTGTGCGCTGCCATCATGACCGACCATTGGGAAGAAGTGACGTGGGATCGGAAGGCTCTGGAGGAGCTCGCGAACAGTTCGGTGCGCTTACGTTGGCTCCTCGACGGAATCGTTGCCCGAGTAACCAGCAACGACGACGATAGAGTCCTCGCATTTCTGGTGCCGATGCACGGGGGCATTTGGACGCTTTGTGTCAGCCTCACGGGTAATCATCAAAAATATAAAAAACACTCGCCGTGCAGATGAAATTCTTGAAATAATCGGTTGATGGGTAAATATTATGTAAGTTAGACAAAAAATCGATGTAGGAAATTTATCGCTCGGCCTCGAGCTCCATCCTGATCCCAATCGCTTAATTAGAACCATCAAACCACTTAATCGGATAAGTTCGAGATCTAGGTCATTGCAGAATAAGTTCGGCGTTTATTATCGCTCGTGGAAGCAATTTTAACATGAAAAAATGCAACCACGTCGTAAAAGTACAAAATCGCAACCGACTCAGCTCCCCTCGAAATTATTCATTCGATTGCGTCGTTAAACATTTTTCATCAAACCGAAATTTTGAAGCAAAAGGTAAAAGTTTTTGCCTGCACTAAAACCCAGATTGGATTTTAAAGAGGTAATTATGCAATTTTTGTGCTCTCCAGTCGCAAATGACAACCAAATAAATTACAAATATGTCGTATAATATTTTAGCCGAATTCATGTTAGATAAAAAAGTACCGGGTGACTATAAATGATTGACTTAAATTTAAGTGATTGGCAACAGTGAGGAATTGGTACCAGATTAACAGTCGTGATTTATGTCAATTAACTTTTCAGGTTAGAATATTGTTGTCAAAAAGTGTAGCAAACGAAAAGTGACAAATAACGGAGAAAATGGTTACAGCGAGTAATCGAAAAGATCTTCCAGTTGTAAAAACCATTTTGAAAACAATTCTGACATGAGCAATTTTTTGCCCGTTGATTGACGTTTATTTGACAATTTCAAATTTGAAAATCTTTGTAGGTACTCAATGGAAGAATTAAAAAATATTGCCAACCTAACACAAAAAATGTCAATCATTTATAGTCACCCGGTATTATCATAAATAAATAAAAAAATAAGTAACTTTGTAATAAAATACACCGTTGTAAGTTTCTAAATTACTTCTCAAACTTACTTGCCAAAAAATCAAATACAGTTCCATAAGTTTGTAATTTTTTTCCGCAAATAACAAACCCCCTTATAACAAACTTTCGGTTAAAACAAACCTTCCTTATTTTGGTAATTCCTTTTCAAAAGTTTTCGATTATAACGAACTTAGAATTGGTAAAAGCAAGTTAAAATGAATATGAGTGACGTTGTTTCAAACAAAAAACCAAATCTTTTACTATTAAAAATATGAGATTGTGTAACGTTTGCAATGAGGTATTTACATACAAGGCAAAGCAGAATTTGTACCGAAATGTGACTAACTAAATCAACGGTAATAATAAGAAATCTACATAGAGTAATAAATATTGTGATCAGTTCTAGGTGGCTGCAATTTGGAAGAAAAGCCACGAAATAACGATTAAATTTGAACAAATAAATGTCAACGTAAAAATAAAAAAAAAAAACGCCAAATGGGTGGAAAGTTGTCAAAAGAAAGAATTACTTGCTGGTGGCAAACTTATTGGAAACAGACATGAGAAAATTATTAGTAATCGGAATATCCAAAAACCCAAGATGTTTCAAGAATGTTGTAAAATTTCCAGTAAATTACTGATTCAATAAAAAAATCTTGAATAACTGCGAATATTTTTACGAATGAACTATGGGAATGAAATGAATATTTACGCCGAAAAAAACGAAAGATCTTACTTTTATTACACAACTGACCTGCTCATCCGGATATTAAAAATTTGGTTGTATTAAATTGGGGTTCATGCCAATACAAGTTCGAAATTGCAGCACTTAGATCAAATATTATACATAGCTTAAAAACCTCTTATCGACGAATTCTACTCTCGAAAATGATAAGTTCTATTGACAATAGAAGAGTAGTTTACAGTGGATCTATTAGATGCAATAAACTTTATCCATATGACATGGCAGGTTTATAAACAAATAATTATTAATTGTTTTCGAACGGAGGATATCTCAGACTTGACAATTTTAAAATTTGAAATTAATTTTGATGATGATCTTCCATTAGTCCAATCGCTTAGAAAAAACAAGGAATAAAAGGATAACGACAATGGGGACGAACTTTCTTTTGCTGAAATCGATTTTAATGAATAAGTCCATGTGAATGTGGAATTTTTGGATGATGATAAAATTCTAGCATCAATGTTGAAGATCTCGAAACTTACGAAGAGGTTATAGCTTCAACTTTAACGGATGCAATTAGAAATATTGAGATCGTTCGTCATTTTTTCAATCCCGAAATACGTTTTAGAAATACGAAATAGGTTTTTCTCGGTAAATTGGCCGCCCTTCAATTAAATTAATTTTACCCAAAAAAGGCAAACTAAAACATCCGAGCTCTTTAATAAAGATTTTTAAAAATAATGATTTCAAAAATTTATTAGAACATTACATTATCTTTGTATGTGAATCTAGTGGCGGCTCGTGGATTCAGAAACAGGATGGACACAAAACAAAAAAGCGGCAAAGAAAACTTACCAACACTTTTTATTTGTACATGAAATCCATTCTTATATATTTCTTACTGCAAAAAACTTAATGGCACCAAACCACAAAAAATTAAAATCTCTAAAAAACATTAGTTTTTTCTCTAGCACCAGCCGCCACTGTGTGAATCCAGAGTAAAATAAAAGTTTAGTTATTGACGCTATAGTAATTTTTTTAACACGGCACTTATAACGAATTTGTCAGGTTCGTTATAAGCGGACATTACTGTATTTCAGGGTTACAATTTTAAAACGCGTTTTTCATATTTCGATATTGGACCATGAGGGATTTTTCGGAACCGGACCACGGAGCTAGGTCTTTAGATTTTAATTCTAGGTATAAACAAGAATCGCAATTTTCAGAAGAGGAAATGTCGCTGTTGGGCCGCGTGGGCTTCCCCTCAGTCCAGCCCTGTGTCAACTACCTCTCGGGCGGTCTCGACGGCATCAAAGGCTACGAACCACGCGGCGAATGGCAACACAGTGAGTCAACTGACTCGCTAGGGCCCCCTTCTTCTATCAATTTTCCAGGGATGCAAAACCTGTCGATATCGTGCGCCCTCGTCTGCCTCATAATCCTCGGCAGCGCGGCGCTCGTCGGCGCCTTCGGCGTCTTCCAGCACCAAATCAGCGCCGTGCTCGTCACCGGCGTCATGTACCTCCTCGCCGGCTCCTTCGCCCTCTTCACCCTGACCATCATCCACTTCAAACGACTGCACAGCAAACCCGCGGGGTTGGACATCGACGGCACCGTCGACGGAGTGGTCAGCCCTTTCGGGGGCCGCGGAGTCGTGGAACTGCTCCCGGCGCGCGTTTTCACCACTTCGTGGTCCTTGGATCTCGGCTGGGGCGGCGTCATGCTGTGCGTGATGACCTCCGTTCTGTGGATCCTCTTGTCGAAGATCATGAGATTCAACCCGATCTCTAGTATGATTAATTGAGCTTGCGCCAGCATCGTAGCCGTCCATTTGTAAAAACACCACGCTTCGTATGAACACGACAACGGCCAATTGTAAAATTTATTGCAATTTAGTGCAAAAAGCGGTTGCGGAACGGAGCAATAAGTCGAAATTTGAGGTTAGGACACATCTACTCAAAATGCGCAATATTTGCCTTTCAAAATGCCTGCATATATTTATATTTTATATAACGTTTATCGAACGGTAGAGACGCTTGCCTTTGCTCGCTTTCGTATCTTTGGAGCCTAACTGTATATATTTTGCAACAATAAAAATTTTCAACGTTGCCATAACCTTACTTTTTTTATACACCGACACCTGCAATACTTTACCTTTTGTTTTTTCCTATTATTGCAGCAACACTAAAAACTAACTAAATTATCTGAAATTGTCACAGCAACTCTAATATCTGTAACTTTTCGTAGAATTAGCTTTCACTTCACACAAAACGCGGTAACCGTTAAAAGTTAAAATGAACATGAACGACGTCAGTGCTACCACTCCACCCCCAACCACTAGATATCAGCACATAATTTAACTTTATAGCAAATTGCAAATAAATGACGAGTTCATAATTATTAATACAAATAAACGTAAAAACTACAGGTAAAAACACGCAATATTATGTGGCAAGAAAGCATTATTAAATTGTTAAATTTTATAATTTGTTCGGATTTAGCGATTTTGTTGCGGATCGGTTGGCGGTGAATGCAGTTTCATAACTGCCGCCAGGTGGAGCGCCGTGTCTCTCAATTTAACAGAATTTTGTATTTAACTGGTATTTACATAACCTCAGTAGCTGTTTGTTTAATACTTTCTTTCAGGTTACATTAACGGTATTCGTTTCACCAATAAATATTCAATAAACCGCTCCAGGACGACAAATTATAATTTAAGGATCGGGCATTAGTTACTTAATGTCAGGTAAGTTGGTAGTTGTATTGTGGTAATGGCGGCGAAAACTGTTTCGAATTGCTGGTTTCGAGTAAGTTTTTTTTATTATTTCCTTACATAATAAAGCAAATACATGGGAAGCTCTGGGCTACAAGCGGTACAAAAAAAGTATTTACACTTCAACGCATTGATTTTTTGGTTGGTTACACATACAACGAGACGAACATCCGATTGTCCAAGTGTTGATTTTTCAAAGTGTAAATTCTTTCCGTAACTAATCACTAATAAACTCATCTCGTTTGGTATAGACATGTAGTTCGACTTAGCTTAGGGTTATAATATGGCATACATGTTTGTACTATTTTGTTTATTGTTGTGTCGACACTAAATTATGAATCTCCATACTGCTTCGGAACCAATTTGGGAACAACTCACAACACAACTAAGTTTCCTGTTAATCTAGTCTACGTACACAAAACGTGGCTTGTGGTTCTTCAAACAAAACCGTCCACTTTATTATTGCTTTCAAAAAGCACTATTCGTTCAACAAAGCAAACGTGTTGGTAACTTTGAAAGTACGCTTTAAAAATAGATATTAAATCCATACATACATACATACTACGTATTATAAACACTCTTCATAAATTTTCTGCCTTACAAAATATTTTTTTGTTTAGTTTTTATAACTCGCTCCTTAGTACCGAAATACCTATGTTATAATAGTACAAATTTTAACGTAATATCAATATGTCGCAAATCACAATAAATCCTATGCCTAAACCGTGCGAATTTGGAAAGCCTCATCGTCTGAAAACTATGATTTACGTTTTAGAAATGGCAGACTTTCAATTGCTTATCATTATATTCTTTGGCGTGGCCACCAACTTAAAACAACCCAACACAAATCAACAAATAACGAGGGTTTTGTACTATTCCATAAAGCAAATTTCGCGCAACGAAATCATAAAACGCCTAATAAAAATATATTAGTCCGGGAGCTACTAATTTTTTTTCGTACCTACCTATTTTTTTTATTCAATGAATCTCACTTGACCTAGGAAAGGCTTTTGTGGTCTCCTATTATAGCCAAATTGTATTTTGAGCTATTTTTATAATGCAAACTGTCTTCTGACAAATTTTAAATTTTCTGTTATTCAAGCGCCATATTTGCTACGTCTACAGATCAGCCAGACTTTGTTTTTGCTTAATTTTAGTATACGACTTGTAAGTGAAACCACTTTCATCAGTGCAAAAAAAGCGCGTTTGTATTTTCCAAGGGATTTTTTGACTCTAACCACCTTACAATTATATTTGTTACGTAGAATCACTAATGAACAATCTTATCGATTAATGCTGACTGGAAAAATTAGTACCAAAAAAATTCACTAGCTCCTGGACTATATAGGGTATTCAATTGAAACGTCCACGAGTTGACTTTGAAGCTTGAAAACACTTTGAAGTGAAGCAGTAAAACGAACTTGTCAAAAAAGAGCATAATTTTACAAATCACAGTATTTCATACATTTATAATTTGAAATTGCAAATTTACAAAGTAGAAAGTGTACAGTACAACAACGCAAGGCCGAAATAATGTACTTTGTCTTTTTAAAAGCTATTTTACATTTTGTGATTTTTCACAAAATTTTGTCACACGAAAATTGTATGATTTGAGTCAGTTTACGTTTACACTATGTGAGAAAAAGAAAAAGAAAGAATAATTTGCAGTCGAGTGCGCTTGTGGCATTTTTAATTTTGAGGGTATTACCTAATTAAAAAGAATTCGTTTATGTCTAGGAAATGTTGAATTTTATGATGGGGAAACTTGCAATCAAGATTTCTGTTAACGCCAGTTTCGGACAGTACATATAAGATACACTTGGTGTATTTTTCGACAAATTCCTTCTCTAGTCGTAGGTTTAGACGTCTTTTTAGCAATTTTTTGATTGAAATTTCCTGTCATGTCAAACGTCTACATTGTAAAAAATAAAATAAAAACTAGATTCCACGGTCTACTGCCAAAAAAAGTTCATTAAAAGGGGAATATCCTTTTTTATTTGCATGCCCGTTACTTGTCATAGACATACTGAATTATCGTAACTCTCATAAAACAGTGCAAAAATGATTCCAAATGAATTAAATTTTTATCTATAATGCATATGGTAGGTAATATTGCGTCAAAGAAGAAAAATGAAGTAAACAAAACGGATAGGAATGTGCAGCTTTGGACCCAAAAATATATATTTTTTCAAACAAAAAATAAAATTTAAATGAGCATTTTCTTGTACGAGTAACAACCTCTAACAACCAGACAAGAAATACGAATTGGAAGCCATGGCAGAATCGAATCAGAAATGTCTATAAAACAGAGCAATAATTTTATCGACAACCATACCAAATATCACATCGTACACCAAGGATGTAGTATCAAATATTACATTCTCACAGATTGTAATTATTACAAAAGGAGCCAAAAATAGTCAGCTATTAAATTATTAGATATAACGCTGTTGTAAAAGCAATCAAATTTTGTAAAAAAAATAGTTGCTCGCATAATGCAGCAAAACAATCTTATTTGTTACCTATTTTCCCATAATTACTATTTGAATTTTGGAGAATATGCGTTTTGCAACGAACCTTCGGAAAATAGGAGTTGTGAAGTGCATAAACCTGAAATTACTGAAAACTGAAGCTTCATAAAAATGGAATAAAATGATGAAAGCAATGCGAAAGGGGATTCTATAGATACAGCATAATACTAGCCAACAAGGAATTAATATACATTCAGGAAAAATATAAAAAATAAAAAAATAACAAAGGCTAAAATAATGAAAGTGTGCACGGAAGGAATATGTTAGTTTTGAAATAGATTGAACAGAAAGAGCTAATATTTACATGAAATAATGTGACTTTTTCAATTATCAAGATATGTCCATTGTTCTCTTGACAGGTGCAAGTTTTGAATCCAATTTTCTGACTAAATGTAGTTTCGTAAGGATATTAAGTTTTTGAATGGAAAACAGCAGAATTATTTAAAAGATGGCGTCACCATTTCAATTCATCCAAAAAGTGGAGAATGTGACTTTAGATACTGGCGCCCTCACATGTAATACAGAAGTAACACAACCCAAAAAGGAATGAAAATGGGTCATTTTTTAGTTAACTCACTAGAAATACAGTTCATTTAGACAAAATTCAAAAATATATCTGTACTAATTGGAGCTATTTAGCGCAAGTATCAATTTCCCTACAGAGTAAAATGTGTCGGATTGAACCGGCAGGAGTAACACATCTTAGTTGTAATTTGACTGTGACAAAGAAAGCGGTTTTATAAACCGCGAAACATTAACTAATGTGTTTTTTCGGTCTCCGTCTCAAATTAGTTATTTTGCAATAGTCCACATCGTTTTGAAAACGATTATTTGCCTGCCTAGGCAAAAAAAATGGAAAGCACTAAAAATCACTCACACTAAAAATCATGTGTAAAATCGCATAATGTAAAGTAGCTTTTAGAAAGTGTTGTTCTGCTTTTATACGAACTAACGTGCGTAAAAAAAAACGAGGCTGCGTTGGCCATGGAAAAACTTTGTGCATCAATTTAGTGTAGCAAAATTTCAAAGTGTCAGTTCGAGTCTGTTCATGTTTAGGTTAGCTTCCTTGTTGACAATGGTATAAATCATTATGGGATAAAAAAAGTGCAAAACATTTCCCGGTATCGTTGTGAATCCAAACATCAATCTATTCATTGTTACAGCTTCTCCTCTGTTGAGGAGAATATCGACACGACCAGGACGGTCATTAATTTGATATAACTGTAAGTCGTGAATAGATCGATGAAGAAGAATCAGTCTCAAAACCGAAAAATGTCTTGAGAATATTTGGCAGCACTCAGCTACCCGTCAACCTTCATGGGTCATCAGTCTCTATGCGCAACTCGAGACCTACCAATTCAGTTTAAGAGCAACTGCATTCTCAATTAATATTTCAAAAATCGTTGTATATATAGTTAAACACGGACGTCGACCGCTAGGGAGTTATATTACACAATATACATTAGAAAAAAAAGGTTCGGGTTTGCTTGGAATCGAAGGTTCGAAGGTTTATTATTTTACTAGGCCAAAAAATTTAGACGAGTTACGACAAAAAATCGAAAGCAATCGCGATAAATGTTGTTTGTTTTAGGAGTTTAATTACGGATTGTCTTTCATTAAAGTTTACATTAATTTTTTTTACATGTGTACATTGCATTTAAAGTACAAAAAAATGTTTCCCCATAATTTAAGTAATAATAATAATAATATGTTTGTGACCTACCAATCGTATACATAGTTACACACGAACGTTGACCACTAGCATTGATTATATATTATATATATAAGCAATGCCACTAGTGAGTTATAAATTACACAATATACATTAGAAAAAAAAGGTTCGGATTTGCTTGGATTCGAAGGTTTAAAAACCAATGATTATTAAAAATGCTCATAAAAAATAAAATTAAACAGTCCTAGCGTTTGGGCCGTTTTATTTCGATGGTAAATTTTAAACTGACAGATCTTGACATTTGTCAAATCTATATGTTTATGTTTTTATGGTTTCTACACTGGAAAGCCGATAAATTCCATTGCCAACGCAGCCTCGTTTTTTTTGAACGCACGTTATAACAAAATATCTTAAAATCACAGTCAAGTCGATGAACGTTTCGATCGACGAACACCCTTCGTCAAATATACAGAGCGCAATTTTTATCACAACAAACAAGCACAGCGTTGAGGTAGTGTTTTGACGACAACCGATAAATACTGGGACTAGCAACGCCACTCTGTATATGTCCGGGTCCGAAACGTCCGACAGTGCCAAATTTCGATTCGCGATTCGTCCCCGACTACTATTTCCAAATTTATTGTAAATCTCACAGCCAAACAACCGGGTCGGACGTCGAGGACCCGTGAACGGAAACGAAACAATTACGACAGTATACCTTGACCGGAAGGAGTCGTCGCCACCTGGTGCAGATTCTGGCCTTGCTGCGAGAGTTCGGCTTTGACTCGGCGCGCGATGTGCGATCTTGTGTGCTTGCGGAGGTGGTCCTTGCGGTAGAATCCCTTGCCGCACTCGGAGCACACGTGTCTCTTCTCGCCCGAGTGGATGACGAAGTGTAGAGTGAGCTGTTCTTTGCGCTTGAAGGCCTTGAGGCACACCGTGCAGACGTACGGCCGTTCCGGATTGTGCGACTGTTTGTGTCTGGTGAGGTGGTCTTTGCGTTTCAGACCGGCGCCGCATATATCACAGACGAACCTGCGCTCCAGCGTGTGGCCCACCAGGTGCTGCTCCAGCAGTTCTTTCTCCGGATACGCCATGTGGCATTCCGGACAGCAGTAGAGAGTCGAGCCGTCCAACGCCGTCGTCAGACGGATCTCGCCCGGTTTCGGCCGCGGCTTTTTCTCCTTCTCCGCCTTTTTCTTTTTCTTCTTTTTCGGCGGATTGCTGGGGGCTGTGCTGGCGGAGGTCTGCAGGTTGTTGACGGGCGCGGGGTTGTGCAGCAAATTCAAGTTGGGGTCGTTGTTTTGCACGCTCTCCTTTTTGATCGTCTCCGCCGAGTATTTGAGGAAGTGGTGGAGGCTAAGGGGGAGCGTGGACGCGGGGAGATGGCTCAGATAGTCGGCGACGGTCGAGCCGGGAGTTGCGAGGCTTTGCCAGGTGGATTGCTGGTTGGGGTTGCGACGCTCGACGTCGCCGACGTCCGACTTCGTCTTGTCGCTCGTCACCTTGTCCTGGTGCAACATGGCCGCGCACAGTTCCTGCGCCAGGTCCTGCTGTTCATAGTTTTGTCGTTTGTCGTGTCGCACGTTGCCCTGGTGGTTATAAACCGTTTGGTTCATGTAATTCGGCTGGTATTTGGTGTTGACCATTTGTTGTTGTTGGGTGGGAGGGTGGTGTTGAGTGAAGCTCGGGACTCCATTCGCTGTATACCTGCTGTTGTTGTCCTGAGTGGGGCAAATCGGGGCCGATTGGCTGTCCTGCGAGAACTTGGCGGCGAATTGGTGAATGGCGGGGATGGTGCTAGGGAAGTGGCCCCCGAACGGTGTGAAATTCATCCCGATTTTGCTTTTATATTGTCTACAATGACGAAATGAGCAATTCGAAACGATTTCACTACGCTTACCATTATTCCAGTCGACGCGAGTAGCGGGGGGTGCTCGTAGCGCGATCAAACATTTACACGTTCGCCATTCTGTGAAGGGTTGCAGGTCGGGGTGAGGGTTGCGTTCGAATCGTGGCGGGAAAGCAAGCTCGTATCGAATAATGGAGACGCGAAGCCAGACGAAGCCGATGCAGGTGAAACTCGGCGTTGCCCCGGACGGAAGGACTTTTTATTGCTGTCCCGAATGTCCGATGAGCTATCCGGAGGCCGAGCTTTTGGGGAACCATTTCATCAGGCACAAGATTCTCAACAGATTCATTTGCGACATCTGTGGCGCCGCTATGAGACAGCCGATGGTTTTGAAAAGGCACAAGTTGGAGCATTTCGAGCCGAATTTCATGTGCTCTTTCTGCTCGAAGTCGTTCACACGCCAGGACAAGTTGAAGCAGCACTGTCTCGTTCATACCGACTCAAAAATCCAATGCGAGGAGTGCGGAAATTATTATAAGTCGCATTATATGAAGACCCATTTACAAAAGCATTTGCGGGATAAAGACAAGGGTAAAGAAAATTCTGGCATGGAACAGGAAGTCGAAGTCAACCCAAACAAGGTGTAGCGGTGCAACTCGCTTTTTGTTAATTGTGACGAATTGTAACAATACAAGAAATGGCCAAAACACAATTTATTCCATTTTTTACCTTTCACATTAGCGTGTTCCTATTTTCCATACGAATGAATTAATGAAAAATAATTGCAATCGCAATTATTCCATCATGTCAAATAACTGCGACTTACATGAGGGATTCATTTACACTATAACATTTTTTCAGGAAAATACAGCTCAAACAAGTTGAAAAATGTTATATAATATTGCGTTTATACAGGGTCCTTGATCTCACCTCCCGTCTTCACTAGATCAGTTATTAATCAAGTTGGAATTTCGATATTTTGTAGACCAATTAAATTCTAGGACACATTTCAGGAAAACATTATCGATAATACATAATGTTCCAAAAAAGTGTGACGGCATAATTGTATGCTATATATTTTTTGTGCCTATAATGGTGCTGACATATTCCCAAAACAATTTCAAATCGGTTCAGAGATGATGTGAAAAAATTAATTCAGCATCGAATGATGTAACAATAAACAGTAGTTCCAATTTAAATTTATAAAAATAAACGGCTTCGAATTTTGAAAAGTTTGAGAGTAAATTTTGCACACCCGGTAATATCTCGGATCAACTTGAACTTGACTAACAAGACTTTATTTAATAAGTACCTGGAATTGATGTTACCAAGGGGACACTTAGTAATATTTCTTATAAAAAATTTAAAACTCAAGGTAGAAAACAATTTAAAAAATATATATAATTAACACGTTACACTTTTTTAGGACATTTGGGCCTTGGAAAAAATATTCACAAATACTGAACAATAATAAAGCATGTTGTATCAAAAATTATTTAGTGTATGAATAAAGCATTTTTTGCAAATAGCGATTCCAAATTGTTTATTTTTTAAATTAAAAAAAAAATAATATGCAAACTTTATTCACGTTCGCTGCATATACTTCGTAAATTGTTGGGTCCTGATTTTACGAAGTATTACAAAAATACACTTAGTATAATAATTTATGGTGGATGAATAAAGCATTTTTTTCAAATTACGATTTTTTCAAATTGTTTATTTTTTAGATTACAAAAAACAAAAATAATAAAAAAAAATTAAACATTCCCAGTGGTATCCAAAATTTAAAAACAAATAATATGCAAACTTTAATCACGTCACCGCATATATTTTGTAAATTATTGGGTCCTGAAAGACATATTTTTAAAATTTTTGTTGTTTTATTTTCTTAACTTGCATTTATTGACATTTTCTTATTCTTCACTTGAAGAAGGCCTTGGAAAAAATATTCACAAATACCGAACAATAATAAAGCATGATTTATCAAAAAACTTTTGTTAAGAACATTTTTCTGTATCATTTACAGTTTATGAAATATTGAACTGATGCGGTACTTTTACCGCACGGGCTAAATTTTACGATTTAACTGTTTTCTTATTTGCTTACAGAACCTTTGTAACATTTTCAGCTTCACATATTTCTATTAGTATCCTTTTCAACGGGTTAAAAATGTGTGGGCGATTTCACCACTTTCAAATCTGAAGTGTTTATAAGTTTTTATTTCACAATCCACTTCCGTCTAATACAAACGTTTTTTCTTTATATCCTCTTAATTTTCTACAATCCCTCTAAATTATTAAATTTTATTTTATTTTTTGTTAGAAAATAAGTTATTTTTCCCGAAAATTTTAGTAGATCACTACTAGATACCAGGAATAAACTTTTTCGAAAAGTAGTGGTTTTAATTATTAATTTTTACACGGACAATAATTCGCTGGATATGAGCTGCTTTGGAACACAAGACACTTTTGTTGCAATTTTCATAAAAATTAAGCCATTTTAACCAGGATTATTATAGAAAAACATTGACAATATTTTGTTAGAATCGATTGGCGTAAAAATAGTATTTCAAAAATAGGAATATCCTTTTCACATATGCAAGTTGTAACTTCCAAGTTTGGTCCAAGTCGTGTGATTATTTGGTTTTTCTGTAAAGCGTTAAAGATAGAAAAATGAGTAATTTGCGTCTCTGGCACAGAAGCGTTATTAAATTTCTGACAATAGAAGGCAATACCCAAAGAATTAAATGAAAAAATGACGGCGATGTTTGGAAAGAATTGTCCAAGTTTTTTCGAATGCATAGCTTTAGTTGAGAAACGTTTGAATAATTGTAAACGTAAGGATCATATTATGTAAAGAAATAAATGTTTGTTTGTTCCTTTGACTGGTTTCCTTCATGCTAGGCAGACACCGAGATACCAATAACTTTATAAAACAAAGAAAACCTAATAAGATCGTTATTAATAATAACTTTATAAACTTTTCTCGTGGATTACTAAATGGAACGTTTTCACAGTTACAAACCAATCATTGCTCAGCTTAGGTCGGGGGCAAAAATGAGGCAGTTTAAAAGAGTTCCAATGTTTTTATATGCATCTGTCACAGTAGTATAAAAAAATACAGCAATTTTTAACATTCGTTCAAAGTTTCAACACACGTTTCCGTTAAACTAAATTACGTACGTATGATCTATGGATCACAATAAGGAGTTAAATTTTTTCGTAAACAATCGTCATCGCACTCGTTAGTTTAATAATACTAAAACCAACTTTCCCAGAACAGAATAATTGATAAATTACGAGGCGATTTAAAAATACAAGGCGCAGTAATTAAACCCAAAACCAAACTAAACTAACTAACATCCACTTTGTACAAAATAAACGCAATTCGTCCGATTCAGATAGAGAGAGATAAGAGTCAAATATTTTCACCTTTGGCTAATTTCGTGGTCGACTGTTTTTTGTACTAGCTCTTTATTGCCGGAACAATACTGCAATAAATAAATGTGTGTTTCAGCACGCTGTATAATAAAAAAAATTATATAAAATTAACTACAACCATTTGTAATGAACAGATCTCGACGCATCACTTCGCGTTTCCAACAAACTCTTAAATATTGTAGAGAATAAATATGAATATATGTCATATAATATATACATCATTATAAAAAGGTTTTAACAACGTTTTAAGATCACTTATTAATCGTCTAATTATTACAGCTTATTAGTTCTGAGGCAAGATGATCCCCTCTGATGCAGTTGGCAAGACCACAGTACTGACTTGGTTCCCGTCCTCTTCCGAGTTTCCCGTCACCTGGATGTGATGCTGGGGCACCTGAATCTGTACCGGGATCTGCATCTGCGAGGTCGGTACCTAAACACAATCCTCACAATCACACACACAACCCCGCGAAATCTCCAACAACTCACCTGAATCGTGACTTGCGTCGTGGACTCTTTGATCATAATGTTCTGATTTCGTTCCGCCTGCTCTTTCGCTCTTCGCGTCACATGCGACCTCGCGTGTTTTCTCAAGTGGTCCTTTCGATAAAACCCCTTCCCGCATTCCCCACAAATTTCCGTCTTCTCGCCCGAATGTATGACGAAATGCAGGTTCAAATGTTCCTTTCGTTTGAATCCCTTCATGCAAACCGAACACACGAACGGCCGCTCCGGGTTGTGACCCAACTTGTGTCGTTCCAAGTGTTCTTTGCGCTTCAAACCCGCACCGCAGATGTCACAGATAAACCGCCTTTCGATCTTGTGCCCCACCAGGTGCTGCTCGAGGAGTTCCTTCTCCGGATAGGCCATGTGACATTCCGGACAGCAGAACAGGGTGGTTCCGTCTAGCGCGGTGGCGATGTGCACCTGTCCCGGCTTGGGTTTCTTCGGTTTCGGCGGCTTCTTCTTGTACTTTTTCTTCTTCTTCCCCTTGTCGGGATCGTCGACGTTCTCCTCCGTCTCCATGTCGCCGTCTACGTCGTTCAGAATCAGCTGCTCCTGGTCGTCGGGCGCTATGTTGATGGTTTCTATTACTCCCTCGTCGGTGATTTGTTCCCGCTTTATTTCCGGATTGTTAAACTTGAGGAACTGCTGCAGGCTCAGGGGAAGCGCGCTGTGTTGCATCTTCTGCAGGTACTCCTGGACGCTCGCGTTCTGGAGATACTGCGCCGGAATCGCCGTGATTGAAGTGCCCGCCTCGCCGTTGTCCTCGTCCTTTGCGCCCATCTCGTTTTTGATCAGCGCCACCGGAGTCACGTCCTTCGTGCCCTTGTCGGGTTCGGTCTGGATCAGCTGGATGTCCTGCGGTTGAAGCGCCGCCACAACCGTCATCCCTTCGGCGATGCCATTCTGGCCGTCCACCTGCAAAAAGCGAACTCTGTATCGATTGCGCTTTTTACGAAGCGACCGCTTACGATTTGTATTCCTTCCTGGTTGGGGTTGTATGCAACCGTCAGAACGGTCGCCCCCTGGCCGAACGTCTGCAACGGTATTTGTGAGAATTGGAACTTGGGCGGCTCCTCACAATTAGCTTGGGATACCTGTGCTTGTACAGGATTCACGACTTGGATCTGGACGTGCTGCTGGGGGTCGCCGGGCTTGGCCCCCGGCATCGTAATCGGTAGGGTGATGAGCGTCTGCGTCGGGCCCGCGTTCTGGCCCTGGGAGGTGGCCGCGGCGAAGGCGTTCGCGTCCAGCGGCCTTATGTAGTGGACGCCGTTCTCGCCGCCCTGCAGCACGCCCACCACCTGCCCGTTGGGCGTCGTCACGCTCTGCGTTATCTTTCCTGCTGAGAATTGCGTCGCCACGGGAAGGGCCGCCGAAAGGGGCACCCCCACGCCGAACGTCGGGAAATTCATCGCGTGAAGAAGTCACCTGGAAGCACGACATCGAGGTGACCTTTCCTCAAGACTGACTCACGATTCATGGGAGCGTGGTGTGTAAAAGGAATTGCGCGTTTCGTAAATGTGTTGAAATCTCGCAATTACGGTCAGCGATGGTGCGCTGCTTTGATTTTTCTAAAATGTCACCGGCACGTAACGACGCAAACGTACTTCGCGGATTGATTCGATCGAGAACACGTGCAACGAGCGGTACTAGCTTAATTCGCACACTTCCATTCACATTGCCCAAAACGCGCGTTTTTTGGTCGAAGAAAATCATAACATTCTTGAATTATTTCGGACGTCTTGGAAATATCAAATAATACAAGCTGGGCTGTAGTCTCTATTTTCTTTTGCGCTTATATCAAAAACTAGCCTTCGCCCGCGACTTCGTTCACGTGGAAATTTTGATATGTATGTTTGTGAACTGACGGCCTGATTATTACGAAAAACCGTATCATTACGGTGTTGTGAGAAACAGTCTGATATATTATATAAATTAGGGAACTTGTAACTTATTGATTGACTTATTTATTTATTCCAATACCGTTCTGTTTACAACATTACATACAGCTCTCGACATGTAATTCGAACTATCCGAATTTTTTCTCAATTTATTTATCTATAAACTCCCATTGAGAAGATTCCTTTCTTTACCTACTTTTTCCTCTTCTTAATCCTTTCCCTAATACGTTAAAAACTACGTAAAAAATCTACCACTATGCAAAAAATAATGTCGGCCCCTTGCTCAATGAAAAACAAAAACATCTATGCCACGGGAACGTTTCAGGGATAAATAGTAGTCTATGTGCTATTCCAGACTATAATCTATCTCTGTGCCAAATTTCATCCAGATCCGTTCAGCCGTTCTGTCGTGATTGAGCAACAAACATCCAAACTTTCGCATTTATAATATTAGTATAGATGAACAAAAAGAAACAACAAAAAATTGCTGGGAGATTCAATCTATCTATGATATTCAATAAATAAAGGCAATTTTGGTTAATACGAAATTGGGTGCTCTTTTTATTGCGTTTTGCGCAACTTTTCAATACAGATGATCATAAAGTTCGGAACAAAAAATTCATAATAAAAATATCAACTAAACGTTAAACAAATATGTCATCAAAAATTCAATTCTAAATTTATTCATAGTCGAATCCGTTATTTTCAATTACATTTTTAAATACTCTTAAGAACAAATGAATAGGTGTAATATGTGTTATTGTGTGTTGTTGAATTTTTATTTTATTTAACAGAATCCGTTATTATTACAACTTCAAGTGTACGTGTATAAATCGTTGTAAAATTTGTCATATAAAATAATAATTTTTTATAATTACGTCTGGCGAAATAAACCCAGTGGGTTTGAACGCCCTTGCAAGAAGAAGAAAATTCATAATTTAGTTATATAATGATTTTTTCTAAAACGCTTGAACACGTGGATTTTTGTTTTGAGGTAAAAATTGTGTTGATGCCATCAATTTTTTTAAAGGCAACGCTTTTTTTGTTTTTCGTTACATTTTTCAACACTCATTCTCTCATTCAACAATAATAACAAAGTGATACCTTACAAAGCATTTTTTTTTTAGATTAGTACAAGTTTTACAAGTAGTGTTAGATTAAAGAAGGATATTTATTATGTGTGCGTGGTGAAGGTTCTTATTATAAAATAAAACAACTCATTTTAATGCGAGTTTTTTACTAGTGACGACCGATTTTGGCCATTGAAGAAAAAATTAAATATATAAAAATAAATTTCAAATGATTTTCTAAAACCAACCATAATTAACACCTGAATTCTTTCAGATTCTGTTAAACGCACGATTGTTTTTAATTTACCGAACGTTTTAAAATCTTTGTCAAATTCTTGAAGACTGCTTAAATGAACCAGACTTTTACTCCGAACTTACTTACACTAACTTCACTTTAATAAATGTAGTAGATGCACAATGAAATTCTCTTTCAAAATGGTCCTATGCGATTTTGATTTAAATCAATGTTTTGATCTTAAAAATAACCTCAAAATTTGCTTATGACTGCTGTTTTTTCTTTTAAATTAAATTCAAAATGTAGCTTATGGTGTCTTCTTTATTGACCATGAGTTTTATTGTGGGCCGATGTTGAGTTCAGAAGATATGGATTTTTTTATACACCCATTACGACTTCGGAAGCTGAGAACTATTCTGTGATTTTTAAGAATTTAAATAAACAAGCCTATTCATCAAGCCAGTTCTGAGCATATAAAAACGTTGTTTTTTCAGTGTTTTATTTCAAATGGAAAAAGCAGCATATTGGAAATTACAAGTTCATTTTTTCCACATTGTTTAAACTTCTCTCTATTTCTATGTCTCAAATGTAAGTGTTTAGTGCTAGTGTTAGTTATTGTGATGTAAAAAATTAGAACTTTTCTTTTTTAATTCAACAGTTAATTAAACTGTGGCAATTTTTTTTTATTTCTTGAGAGAAGAAAGACACCTCTTGATTTGGAGAACTTTTATTCTTTAATTAATACTTTAATTCTTTAAAATACTGCATAATGTAGAAGATACAATTGTCGGGTCCAACCGTTTATATTTTTTCGGATAGACCCTGAAGAATTTTTTACTATTTTTTCCCCGACTTCCTGCTCCCGATAAACATACTGCACGGAGGTCCGCCATGTCTGGTTTTCTGGGACAGCCTGTACATCAAAAACCATTGGCCCAAAAAATCTAATATGATGCATGGAAGTTTCAATTTATAAAACCAAATTTGAACACAATCAAAATTTTTTGTGGCTCACTTGGTTTGGAATGTCATGTCATGTCATAAGAATTTTACAAAAACCCTGTACGTTGATTTAAAAAAATGAGATAGGTTTCAAAGAAAGAAATGTGCCCAAAAATATTTTCAGTACATTTTATGAAGAAAATGTTATGCAAGGTATCACATTTTTTTTGGTATAGTTGAATTGAGAATTAAATGAACAAAAAATTGAGTGTTTCCATTAAAAAAAATACAGGATAGTCATAGTTCAAAAATAGATAACGTCATCAATGTTTACGTCAAAAGATGGCAAATTAAAAACAAAAATTGACGTGATCAAGCTTGTCGCAAAAACATTACAGAACTAAATTAGGAATTTGGTTCCGAAATTTATGATCACTCTGTATATTGGGCGTTATCTTCAATTTCTTGTCCATCGATGTTCTCTTTCTTGTGCTCCAAAGTATGAGGGTTATTTGCGTAGACCCAGCTTTTTAAATAACGCCATAAAAGTGAGACAGAACTGAGAACCCACGTTTTAAACACGAGATCTTTGCATATCGAAACAATCGGGTTGTACATTTTTATTTTTTTTAACAGGATGACACCGAAACAATCCTAATGTTGAAACGCGATTTGAATGTTCCCAGGTCGTCTTACCTCACAATCCGTTCGGGCAATATTGTATGGTCTGCGAAATCGCCTGACTTATTTTATAAGAGAGTCCATGCAAATAACCCTCAAACTTTGGAGCGCAGAAAGACAACATTCGACAAGAAATTGACACCATAACGCCCAACATTGAAAAAAGCTGTGCAAAACACAATAAAAAGGCACAATTTTCTATCAACGAAAATGTCCTGCATTTATTGAATATCATTTTCTAGTTGCGATGTTTCTTTTTGTCCAATTTTTATTTCGATAAAAGTTAAGCGCAAAACCAAATAGCCGTCGTGTACAGTCGTTTTCAGGTAAACTACCATTAAAATCTAATGCATCATCAAATTCGAAGTGTTTCCGCTTCCAATCAAATTGGTACCTCAAAAGTTCTCCAACTTGAACTAAATTAAAAAAAATCTTACCAAAGTATAAAATAATATCACAAAAAAATTGCACTTGAACCGACGCAACGTCCCACTTTTGAAAAGTTGAAAAAACCGCCCGACTCAAAACAAACACTTAAAATCTGACAAGTGTGTCCTTGGGAGTGCCGTCGTATCCCAAGAGGGGATGATATGCCGGGGTAGAGTGAATGAAAAACGTACACACGAGGTGCAGAGCGGTGGACACAGCGCGCAGAGTGGCAGAGGAACGTTTTGGAAAGTGGGGTATTCGGTGTAGAAAACGGTCATGTGACCGCGCTCCGTTCTCTTCCAACGAACGCGTTCGTTGGACGTGCGACAAAGACGGAGATGGAGAAATCTACCGTGGGGATGTCAACCCATTTACCTACTTCGGAATACTTTCACCTACGACCAGTATGCAGGTTATCTTTATCTGGCGTACGCCGCCGCGAAACGATCGCACGCCACTTTTACTTCTTGGGGCCCGTTTTCCGGGACGGTTTCCCTCTTCACGAGATGAAAAACCGCCGTCATCGCCGTTTCGAAATCATTTCCCGACCAATGTAAACGCGCCCATTAAAGTGTGCATTTACTGACGCGGAACGAACGTAAAATGGCAAAAAGATCATTTGCGTGTCCTTTCACCGGCGCAAATCCGGAATTTACCATCGACGACGCTCGCTTTTGTACTGCTGACAATTAAATATTAAACGACGACGCTCCCGAAAAGGAGGAGCGTCCTCGGCGAGTGGGAGGCGACGATACGAGTGGGAGATGAAACACAATTACGATTTTACCTGACTGCAAAGTCAAAGTTAAGCGCGCTGTTCCATGCGAAGAAGTAAATTGTTACACGTGTCTAGCGGGCAAAGACATGCTCCGATTATTTAGCAAATTACGACTGTTAATTGGGGGCCGTCATTATTTCAAAAATTTCCTCCAACGGTGAGCCACAAAATGTTTTAAATAAAGTCAACAAACCCGGCGCCATGTGGTGTATACGATTAGTCCGGTTTCCAGATTTCTAATTTTACAAAGTTGAAATTAATCCGTACGAAGGTTTAAAACCAATATTCAGTTGTCAAATTTTGTAATTCGTATACCTGCAGTTCCAACAGGGAACGCCAGAAGTTTATTACAAGATGGTGCCCATAAATGTTTACAACCGAAAAAATACAAATTGGTTTTGTTGGTCTTTGATTTTTGCCGACAACAGATGGATCCCTGGGACTAACCAAAATATGGGGAACAATAACATTTCAAATTCAAATTTTTTTTCGTCTTATTAATTAGCCAATAAAAATATTTGTCTATTATGCTTCTTTGCAATACACCAAGGTCAACTCACTGTTCACAACTGTTTATTTATTTTGATTCATCAGACAGTACTGCCGAGCAATTTGTAGTAAACTATATATAATCCTCAAAGTACATTATTTGATAGACAAGACATGAAAATAAGAAAAATGATACGTCGCTAGGCCACTACAATGGGCGATGGTTCTTCAATGCTGCAAATAATCCGAATGAAAATAAAAAATATACCGTTAGAATAATTGTATCGGGTGTTGTCCATTTTGAGGAATTATGTCTTGTATTAAAACGCACACTGACAGCTCGATCATTGTCGCAACATAAACAGAAAAGAATGTAAGAAATTGTAAATAACATGCCACGAAATAATAACGAAGAAACAATAGATGCGCATTGGATACGCTGGTTGTCTTGGGAGTCGTTAAAGTTTATTTCTTTGCTGCCGTGATCAAATTAGTGTCAAACAAATCATGCGATACAAAAAATTATGCCACGTACGGGAAATAAATAACATCAATCGAGATGATGCAATCGAAGTTGTTCCGTCAATTCCGTATCCGAATCAAATATGGTAATAATGTAAGCTCTAAATATTCATTCTAACCGTAAAAATTAATAATAATTATATTCCCGGGGTTTCACTCATTAGGACATGAAATTTAGGCGAATATTTTTTTGATGAATTACTACTACCAAAATTACAAAAAAAGGAAAATACAATTTTTCCGGGTTTATTTCGATACTAATAACACTAATATCAAATAAGATTTTTTTTAAATAATACAAAATCATGCGTTTTTCCAATATTGCGTTTTTGCAATATTAACTAACTTTTTGCAAGTTTAACTAACATGATCTAATAGATCTGGTAGATTATTGAATACGCATGTCCACTAATATGTCTTCTGAAATTTGACGGTTCCCAAATTTAAAAAACTACAAAAAAAATATTCTATAATATAATATAATTGACTAAACGTAAGATCTTATAATGAATGGGTGAGGAAAAGAGGGAGAAGATTCCAAAATATGTAATTTTAAAGAGAGGTAGCTTGTTTATTCGACTTTTCCAATTAGTGCATAAACGACAATATTACACTGTTCCCATGTAGTTCAATGTGACATTGAAATTATTGTTGAGTGGAAGAATAATAAAATATTTCTGAAATCGAAACAAATTTATTATATTATTATATCCTTTTTCTAAGCAACAAGGATTGATTTTTTCAATTGAGAATGCTTTTGTATGCCAAAATCCCTTGTCTAACGATACCTAGCGTTTAAACATTATTCAAAAATACAATTTTGAAAAAATATACTTTTTACATTGCGTTAACCCCATACATATTGGCAAAAAAATGAATTAAGGAGGATTTCATATAAATTTTTTTATTAAATTCTTTCTTTAAAATGAGACAAATAATTCACATTTACAATAATTATTCAGACAGCAGACTTCTCATAATCAATTTTTTCAAATTTAATATAGCCAATATATTTAATTGAAATAAAAATGCAAGCCAATTCTAAAAGACTAGTTTGGAATGAATTTTCCAGTGAACATGTCGGACCAGTTGTGTATAAATTTGCAAAACAAGAATTTTAATTACGAAAAGAGTTATCGAAAAAAACTAGAATTGGTACTGTACTGTTAGAGAAAACCGAATCGAAAAACTGTAACGTATCGGGGAAAGTTTTAATCAAAAATGTTATAATGATTATTGAGTTGCCCGATACTTGATTGAAGATGTCTCATAAATAGCACACTTTTCTTTCCTCTTTACTAATGGTCCGAATTCAAGCTACATAAAAACGTGTGTATAAAAATAAAAGCAAAAAATAGAAGCACTGTAGAAAATTTTGAAGAAATTTGTGATTCACTGACAACCGTTTTGGATACAATTTTTTTGTTTATCTAAGCACGTTCCATCTCCAGGCGTCGTTTGGACCACAGACGACAGATGTTTCGACGCAAAAAATTTTTTATTTAATTTATGAAAGTATGTATTTTTATTTAATTGTCAAAAAAATGTCGGCAATATTTTCCGACATATAACGTCAAATTTTTCTCACAATAATTACTTCCGAGACAATTTGCAAAATAAATTGCTGCTAGTGTAATGCAAGTTATGTCGCAACTTTATAGCTTGTGTATACGAAACTTTACATTGTTAATAACAAAGTTATGATTTTTTTAAAGCGCTAATAGCCTTGTCTTTGTATATTTCTTACCACAGATAATTACGCACGCTGCAGCCGCAATAATAATAATAATAATTTCATCGTATGAATAATTATGTCTGAATGTTGTGTTCTGGTGTTCATCTTGCGACATTAATGTGTGTCACAATGTTTATTTAATGTGGACAGATTGGTAACATTTCTAAAAACTTGTCAAAATCATTTTTGTCATCAATGTTTTTTTTGTCTGCACAAAGCTTTAGATATACTTACTGCCTTCTCCAATGTCGGTTCAGTTTGAGCAACTTTTTGAATGACAGTTGCTGTCAAATGTCCAAAGATCATGATTTGAGTGTCGAAGGTTTACACTGTAATAATAAAAAACAACAGAGGCCTCCATCAGCATCCGTTTTTATTTGTACGCTCTATAAATGGTTCTAAAAGCCCCATGTCAGTTTGCGACGCGATTTTTTCAGCCACATTTTCAATAACATTGTTACAAGTCGCTGTTTTTTCTCTATAGAAAAACATGCAGAGATGGCGTTGGTAAAAAATAAAACAAATCCCGACGATTATGTTCAGCCACATTTTCAATAACATTGTTACAAGTCGCTGTTTTTTCTCTATAGAAAAACACGCAGAGATGGCTTTGGTAAAAAATAAAACAAATCCCGACGATTATGTCGGCCTTGTCTGGGGCTTTGTTAAAAACACGAAGAGTTCGTTGGTTTTTATGAGACACCGGGTATAAGTCAGGGTCAAGCGAGCATACGTATATGTGGCTATTTAAAATTCTATTCTATTCAAATAAGCAACGTTAAGTGCACAATGACATATTCGTATTATTCGCCGTGAACGCTACTTTGTCGTTTTCCGCAAACTCTCGTCGTTCAGCCTTCGGCGGATGTTTTTGTAAAAGTCGCGGAAACCTTGAAAAAGCGATCGAGCCGATCAGAAGCGGTTACGTAACTCGTGCGTCCATTATGCGCAATTTCAGACGGGTCCGTGGAGCCCCCTTGGATGCGTAACTTTGACCCGAGCAGGCTACGGTCGAAAAAGCCCCGTTACGACGGAGTCGGAAGTTCCGTTAGGTTATCGACCTTGCACTAACCGAAACGTCCGAAGTCGTGGAAGTAAGGCGTATCTATGGCGATGACGTTGTCTAACGTGGTGGAGGGAAGTGGTGGTGGTTTAGGAAGAATGTGGGGATGAATATATCCTACCAGAATACGCTATGAGCACCCCTTCCACAAATTCTACATCACGGCGACGAAG
Organism: Eledona agricola; assembly: GCA_964023215.1. Taxonomy (NCBI): domain Eukaryota; kingdom Metazoa; phylum Arthropoda; class Insecta; order Coleoptera; family Tenebrionidae; genus Eledona; species Eledona agricola. The sequence goes on from OZ026859.1 coordinate 3,585,136, forward strand.
CTCCCTACCCTAAAATGCCCGCGACCCGCGAAAAGACACGAGAAATCGGCTGGGGCGGACGCGACCGCCCTTCGATCCCACGAAATCTCCGTTTTTCGACCAGTTTTCATCGCTCACCTTTGACGAGAAGCTTCCGCAAGACACCTAGACCACTTCTTCGCACCTTAAACACTACTTCGTCATCAAACGAGTTCATGAACGCCGACAGTAATGCCCGGATCTGATCGGTTGCCAAGGTCGTGCCGTAACGTATTCATAGATGGCACGTGATGCGCTGTCGGTTTGAATTCGCCCGCCAAACCCCCGGGATCGGTTCAAACGCTCAATAAAAACACGTCCGCCCTCTACGCAGCTAACACAGTCATTTAATAGTCACTCAACTAACCAATAATTTAAATGCATCAACCGTTTATATGTTAATAATACTCGATTCGGCGATCCTGGCACGGATTTTGTACCATCAACTCGGCAGTCCACTCACTTAAGCCTTACTTGTATTATTTAAAAAGAAATAAAAGTCGAAAACATACACAATATTATAAATGATTCGGCGGCAGGTTCACACCTGGGGACATCCACGCTGCAGCCGCTCAACATACATCTCAAACAGCAATTTGTTAATGTTAAAGTAGTGAGGGTTTTGGTGCTCGTTCAAGTCGGGCGAGTATTGGGGCGCGTTCCAGTCGATGCTTTGCACCGAACTGGGTGGCGATTCCGGGTAGTGGACGGAGTGGTTCGGTGGGCCGGGACCCCACTCTGGAGCCGCCATCGAACGTGAATTGTCAATCAACATTGGGTTGTTGATGTGGAGATTGTTGATACGTTTGGAGAGCGGCATGAACTCGACCTCGTCTTCGTGGTGGTTGCGGCCCCGTTTTCTGCAATTTAAAGGGATGGGGACTGCGTGAGCCATTGTCACTCTTATGGCGCTTGCAATAAAGAGACGGTGCGGTAACGATCGTTAGGGACCTCCGATTCGGAAGCCGCGTCCGCCACTTACCTGTTTTGGGTCATCCCGTGCTGATTATGAGTTAATTTGGGTTGATTCGAAGCTGATGTGACTTATTTTGACAATTAAAATGCACGGAGTCACTGGGTTGCTGAGGGCATACGTCGTGGGGGATTTCGTCGACTGGGAATTTTGCGTTGGTAGTAAATTGTTACTGGTTACTAGGACACCCTGTCCGAGGCACGCGCGCCAGTTTTGAATTTTCTACACTGTCACGATCGCCCATTAATTTGAATAAATAGAGCGCTTGATCGTGAAGTGAAAGTTTGTGTTTTGAACAAGTCCGACGAGTGATGTAAGTTTTTGATTGATTTATGTGGTGTGTATGATTGATATTCGTTCGTGTTGCAACACACGCTTTATTGCAATATTATCGAAACAACAAAGATTAGCAGTTGTCCAAATCTTTATTGCTTCGAATCTGGTGTCACTGAACCGCAGGAAATTGAACGGGACAACGATTTTGTAATTTTAAAACAAGACGAGAAGAAAATTTGTAAGAATTATTCTAATCACTAAATTTTGTACAGATCAGGCAAGTCATGTGAGAGAATTAACTGTTACGACAGGCTCAAATCAAGTGAAAATATTGTTTTATATCACGCTATATTTTAAGATATTTGCTACAAACTAGCGCTGCTAAAAACACTGCAGACGAAGTGAGTTAACTGATTTTTTGAATCCAAACGGTTGCATAAATATACAGGGGGTTTCAGAATAAATGTCAGCGACTCCAAGAAGTAATTGACGCTAAACTTTAAATCCAATTAAAAAATTATTTGCACATAGCTCGATGAGTAGAAGATGATCATACCTAATTAATTCCAAAAAAATTGCACGCATAATAATAAACTTGAACATACAATTTCCTATATGGATAGATTAGGTTTAGTGTCATGAATCGAAATTACGATACATACTATCGTTTAGACCAAGATTATTTGCCTAGAATTTATAATTTTAGCTAAACTCCCAAGTGTAAAAGTATTTTTCGGTCACAACCAGAAAATTTCATATTTGGGATTAGGTCAGTATACAGAGTATGTCCGTGAAAGGGGTAACAAAGAGGATTTTTTTTTAATTTATTATAATTTTTCAGTATTTTTTTTATAAAATGGCCTGCTTGCTTTCAAATACAAAACCATTTTTATTTAAACAGTAACAGTTATTTATTTATTAATTTTTTTTTGAATAGTTTGCACTGAAATTATTTTATGGGTAATTATTAATAATAGTACCAGTAAGGCGAAACCATGGCAACAACGTCAGAACCTTTAGGAAATCGATATTTATTGATAAAATATTAATTAATTAAATAATTACTTTCCTGGATAGTCACGATAAGTCCACATTTTTCAAAAAAAAAAGAAAATAACTGGTACTGATTGAATAAATATATGTTCAGGGGTTTGAGGCCATTTTATCAAGAATACATTTTTCTGAGAAATCAAAAATAAGAAAAATTGTTACCTCATCCGTGGACATTCTGTATTATTAAGCGTGCATAATATTGCTTTCGTTCATGTTCAATAAATTATCCAAGCGTCTAGATGTTCACAATTTTTCACATCTGGAGCTTGTCAAATTTGATCTTCTCAAGTAAAGTTTTCATATTTTTTTCAGCGGTTCGTCTTGCCAGTTAATTTCTTGTCCTAAGTCCGGTTGTAAAAAAACCCATACAAAAATGTTTAAATTGTGCTCCGTTTACAATTTGGCAGTGATATAATCGAACAATAAATCGAAAATCAATAATCGAAAAATAAAAATACTGAATTCTGTAGCAAACAGCACAATTTGAACACTTTTTGTCACAAATTGATTTTCAAAGATGTCTTGTTCTGGATTTTATAAATTTTTTGGATGGTTTTATTAAGAATAAAAAATATTATGTTAATATTTCTGAAGGTAGTTTTATTCAGCATCCCAAATTGTAGAAATGTATTGTGTGTTCCATTTAAAACAAAACTAAGAAGCTGTTAAACCGACGATAAAAAAAAAGGATAATATTATAAGCAAATTCGCTATTTGTAACTATACATAAAACAATTTTGAGGAAAAAACTTTTTAAAATAAAGTTATTTGACCCTTATTTTTTTCTCAGGGGGCCTGTCGTAACCACCTTTTTTTTCGCGGTTTTATTTATTTATTTTGTTTAATTTTTTAATTATAACGATCTTCGAGATTTTTGTTTTTCAATTTTTTTTTAGCTTGTATTGAATTTTGTCGCCAAAACCAGTCATAATTAAAATTTCAATTCTAATAAGATTTTCTGTTAAGCGCATTTTTATTAACATTCAGTCGCTACTTCTTTCTCAAATACAAGGTGAGAACTAACAAAGTTTGTAAAGAGAATAAAATTTTTAAAATTGGCGACAAGATAAACCCGCGTTTGCACCGCACGAAGGAAAAGAACAACATAGAAGCATCTTAAAAAAAGTTTTTACGTATTTTTTTATACATCGTTATACAGTTGCACTCCTTTTACCATGGGCTTTGTAATGATGTCAAGTGACATATATTTTCATTTGAAAAAGAAGTTAAGGCTGGTTGCAGTCCTCTCAGTAAAAAAAAGAAAAATTGATTACGCTGAAAAGTAGCAAGTTAAATACAAAAATCTACGTGGACAAGAATTTTTCGCAAAATAATTTGTAATCATGATACTGAATTTATTATTAAAATAAATGAAAACGTGCAAAAAATACATTCTTGTACTCATTTTTTCATGAGCTTTGCAATGATGTGGCGATTAACTTCTTTTCATTTGAAAACAAAGTAAAGGGTGGTTACAGCCCCCTGTGTAAAAAAACTGATACTGAAAAGTAGTAAGTTAAAAACAAGAATCGACGTCTTTCAGGAATTTTTCGTAAAATAATTTCTATTCAAGATACTGAATTTCTTCCATTTAAAGTTTTCACTTTGTTTATAAAAAAATGTTTGAGAAGCGAAAATTTAATTGTAATTCATAAAATATATGTTCTTTTTATTAGGTTTTATTTTATTAATTGTCGCTAGTCGTTCAGAATGGTAATTTTAATCTGTGCTCAGTTTTAATTAATAGTAATTTAATCAATTAGTAATTTTAATCTGTGCAAGTGCCAGTGTTGGTTTGATTTTTTTCATCTAATTTTACACCTAGTTCTATCCGATTTTTTCATGGTCGTCTATCTCGTTATTCTACTTTGCTCTAGGTCTGCCGTTCGTTTCCCATTTGTGTCTAATTTGCCCTGGTATTCTTTAATGTTCAATTCTATCTAAGTAATTTGACTTTACTCATTTCGAATAACTCAATTCTTCATTTGCATTACTATTTTATCACGTATGATGACAGTAATGGCGCTTTCAATTAACTTCTCGTTAGTTTATCATTAATCTGGACGTGGTTGTTTCTTTGCCATTGTTTATAAAAGCAACAATTGACGGAATTTTAAACCATTCAAGCATCCTTGCCGATATTATACAATTAAATTGTAACAATTTTTCGTTCTTCAATTAATTATATCTGACCGCTTGATTACATAAGACACGCATGCGCTTTATATTATTTAATTCTGAAGCGCTCGTTGCTTTATCTTTGTGATATTTGATTGGGATTAAATGGTTTAATGAATGAAAATTCATATAATAGTGGTCTAGTGCAACAAGAGCAACCCCACGATTTATTAACTCGTAATTCACAAATTTAAAAAAAGTAAGTAACTTTAGAGTTGGTAGTTTATAGTTTGTTGGTCATCCAACCACGTGTCGTTCCAACCTACATTTTGCATAAATTTTCAATATTTTTTCATTATTCGCAAAGCATTGCAAAAGCGAGTACGAGCACGAAAAAAGCGGTCACGTGTACGACCTCGAGGCCACGCGCGCAAATATTCAAATTGAAAGATAAATGTTAAAAGGAAGCAAATGATGCAACAACAATAATATTTTGGAAAACGCCGCCGCCGCGAAATGACGCGCCAAAATCTTGTAGCTAAGAGTTACACTATCGACACAAAATAAAATCGTGATTAATGACCTTCGTGCAGGCGTTGTGCAAACGCTGTGGTGGGACTCGCATTTATATAAAGACGCCGGTCGCGCTCACTTTTCTTCACTCCGAAGATGTACGAAAAAATCAACGGCGAGATCAACTCCTCGACGGTGCACGTCGTGGACTTGCGCAGCGACACCATCAGCAGGCCCACCCCCGAGATGCGGGAGGCGATGGCCAACGCGGACGTGGGGGACGACGTCTTCGGGGAGGACCCCACGGTGCTGGAGCTGGAGCGGCGCGCCGCTGAGCTTCTCGGAAAAGAGGATTCGCTGTTCGTGGCCAGCGGCACCATGGCCAATCTCATCGCCAGTAAGTACAGTCGTGGACAGTCAACAATAAAACCCGTGTCATGCAAATACCGACTCTATGACACGTTGTCATAGAGTCGGTATTTCCGGGCATTTTAGCCGGCGGGTGTGATGCAAATACCGACTCAACGACAATATGTCATAGAGTCGGTATTTGCATGACACGGGTGTTATTGTTGACTGTCCACGGGCGCACCAACTCCTCTTATTTTTTATTTTTTTTTCAGTCATGGTACACTGTAGCCAGCGAGGCAGCGAGTGCATAGCCGGCGACAACGGGCACACGTTCCGGTTCGAGCAAGGTGCGTGCACTTCGTACAAATTCCATCAATTAGAAAGTGTGTTTTAAACAGGCGGACCCGCGCAAATCGCCGGAGTTCAGACTTCTTTGATTCGCAACAACGACGACGGTACTTTTAGCCTGGAGGAGCTGCGCGATCGGATTCGAAAGAACCCCGACTTGCACGAACCCTTCACCGACCTGGTGATCGTGGAGAACACGCACAACATGTGCGGCGGCAAGGTGCTACCTCTGGAGTGGGTGGAGAAGGTGTCCAAGATCTGCGCCGAGTACAATATTCCGCTGCACATGGACGGCGCCCGTGTCATGAACGCCGCCATCCACCTGCAGGTGCCGGTGGAGCGCGTCGTCAGAGACGTGGACACAGTTTGCTTCTGCTTAAGTAAGGGATTGGGGGCGCCGGTGGGCTCGATCCTCGCCGGGAGCAAAACGTTCGTGGATCGGTAAGACGCATTCTTGTCTGATTTAATCCGCACTATGAGTTCAGTGCCAGGAGGACGCGCAAAGTGCTGGGTGGAGGTTGGAGACAGGCTGGGATTCTGGCAGCCGCCGGATTGGTAGCACTGGACAAGATGATCGACCGGCTCCAAGTCGACCACGACCACATCATGCAGATCGCTAAAGGTAAACGCAGTCGTGGAAATGATGACTTGGTCGTCAAATTCTGTGTGTTTCGCAGCGATAAAGAGGTTGAAATCCGACCTGTTCCGTGTAGATTTGCCCTCGGTTCAAACCAACATCCTCATGATGTACATAGACCGCAACCGATTGGCCGTCAAAGAGGTGATTTATCGCTTAGCTAAAGTGTTTAAGACAGATATCGTGAAAGTTAGTGTGCGAGCGTCGTCGCTGCGACCCGATTGCATAAGATTCGTTACGTATTGGCAAATTAGCGATGAGGATGTCCGCGATACCATCGATCGGATCACGTTTGTTGTTAAAGAGTTCGAGGACCAGCTGAAGTCGGCAAAGTAATGCTCTTTTTGTCCGGCCGGAGACTTGGTTTTAATTAAAACCAAGATGTAAGGGACCTGATCTGTTCGTATTTACGCGCTGCCGAAATCAGGCGTTTTGTTGCTTTATTTTTAGTTGGTAGCGTGGCGCAAGAGGCCATCTTGCACAATCCAAATGAGATTAACTTTTGTAACAATAAATGATATTTTTTTTGCCGCTGTTTATTCCTGATAAAGAAAGTCCACTCACTGTGATAAAGAAGTTTCGCGCTTACGAAGCATTCTATCACGATCCTAATAAAATTGATAAACCCTAATACATATTTTATCTACCAATCTGTTCCGCGTTACAAATGAAACGAAAGCATTTTTTACTTCGACATTTGACATCCTTGTGCTGGGTTAAGACATTGAGGAGCCGTTCTAGGGATTTAACATCATTTTAAAAATATATACAGGTGCCCCAGAAATAATGACATTAATTTTAACCAATAACTTTTCTTAATAAATTGTTTGAAGATTTTACTGTTGTTTTTTTACCCGCCTGTGGATAATAATGCTACCATAGCGCAGAACAAAAAACCATTGCAAGAAAACTATCCCTACTTTTTGGTGCTTTCGTAAAATGTTGTAAAATTCTGGAATTCAAATTGAAAAATGTCACTGGTTTATCAAATCCATAACTAGGGTAAAATGCCAAAACGAAATTGTCATTTCGAAACAATGATACAAAGAAAAGTGTTTGTCTCGAAGCGTTCTAATACTGGTTAAAATTAATACAATTTTTTCTGGGACACACTGTATATGTAAAAAATATAATTCATTTTTAGGTATAGTAAATGTCAATTCTACGTTATGTAGCTACAGAACTCAGTTGAGTTACCGAAATACTTTTTTTAAACACTTTTTTGTCTCAGGTCCAGCACTGGCGTGTGTTTGATTTTTGAAATAACGCTTTGTTAGTCAGAAAATAAACGTAATAAATAACATATTTTGGTAAATTAATAGCAACTGTACAAAACACAAATACAAAATTAAAGAAATATTACACGACAGTCGTGTCACATTTTTCGCGTTCGTATTTTTGCTAAAATGTGTATTTTGAACTTTCATAAAGGCGTTGAAAATTCCAGGATTGTGGACTCTGAAGTCTAGGAGCCCTACAAAAATAGATTCTTTCAAATAATTTAAATACATACATATTTTAACACCAAACTTTAATTTATAGCTTTTCGTAAACTTCCATTGTCATCATTCGATATAATAACTTGAGCACAAATTAGCATTCGTTTTATTAATAATAAAACAATACAATAGTACAAATGGCAAACCTTCTTCAACATTTTCATTTTCTCCGTTATCTTGCAAGCAGCATCTGTAAAAGTTATATTAGCTTCTTCCTCATCTTTATTATTACGATTTTGCCATCAATTTAATTTAAAAAGATCGTGGAGTACGTGTTTGTGGAATAATTGAATAGCCTGATTGGAAAAAGAATATCCTTTCCAAATATTCCAGAACCGAGAAAAACTTCACGGCAAAACTATAAGATCCGTTTAAAAATATTATGTATTGAGCGATATTATAGGCTTAAATGATACCAATATCCTCCCAATATTTCAAATCGTTATATTTGAACATATTAGTCAGTTATCAATTTTTGGTGATCGTTTTTTTAATGAATTCTGACAAACGTAACAAATTTATGAAGCAGAAGTTATTTGAGAAAAAGTTCCTATTCATAGAACGCTGAAATAATAAAAATTCATAATATTTCTTGCATTAAACTCGACTTAAATTGGCATAAATATCTTCAATCACACGTTCTCTATTGGTTCGGGGGCACTTCATAAGATTGTCGTACAAAACGGAACGTTTATTTGTTATTAGAAAATTAAAGTTTAAATTTACAAATTTAAACTGTGTTACACAAACTATATTTTTATATTTCTTGATTAGAAAAATACAATAAAATATTATAAAGACGTCTGTTTTTATTATACAAATTCTCTGCTGCTTGCTTCTTTATAAATTTCGATGTTTTCACATATATTTTTTAAAGACGCTTATTAGTAAAATAATTGTCTGTCATATATAAAACAGGTGGCAATTTTAAGTTTGTTACATGCGCAACATTTGATGTTTAGTCAGTATTTTTATTGCTGCACTAGTTTTTTAGCAAACTAAAACGGCAATGTTTTGATGTTCGATTAAATACTATCTATTTAAAAATGCATCATCGCTTTAAATGAATGAGTGGCCAAATTAAATTAAAATAATTTCTCATTTCCAGGCATCGCCGCCATGAAATCGAACATTTTCAGCGTGGACGTGGCATCCGTGCAGACGAATATCCTCATGATGTACTTGGACGTCTCCAAAATTACGGCAAAGCAAGTCCAGTATCGTTTGGCCTCAGTTTCAGAAACGGACGAAATTAAAGTTAGTGTCAAATCGAGTTCTAGGAACGCCGGTATGATTAGATTTGTGACGTACTGGGAAATAAGCGACAAAGACGTGGAGGCCGCTATTAGAAAAATTCAATTTGTTATCAGAGAAGTGGAGCAGGAAATAAATCTTTGCAAGTATTTGTCAGTTACAAGCAACGGCGATTCAAATTAGCCGCCTGAGCTTGGTAACATTTATGCGCAGTGCTGCCAATATGAACTAGGAGTTTTACTACCAACCTACCGTTGAAATTTAGGTTTCAAAAAACAGCGTGAAATCACTATAAGAATACAGTACGGCTTGTTTGAAATATAATACTTGTAGAATATATTCTTGCAATAATTTGTATGATTTATTGAACGCTGAAACGTGGTGCCAGTTTCAAGTAAAATTATTCTGGCATATCTATCTTGTCTATGGTTACTGTTTTCAATTTGGCGTTTTTTACTACAAGATGTTGCAAGCACTGTCACAAATTTTATTTCGATACATAATAAAAAAATACAATTGTTTATTTTTATAACAATAGTAATAGTAATATGCGGATTTAATGCAACCAGTCCATTAAAATATTAATTTTTGTCACCTAAAATGTAAAAATTACGACGGGTTTAGTAATTTTGTCTGTCATTCTAAGACACTGGTAACTCCTGTCATTTTATTTATATGCGGCTGTCATTTTTAATATTAAACAACTTAATATTTGTTCGGCGAGCTTGTTTATAATTTGGACACAGTTAACGGTCAGGGTCCCATTGTTCACCATGGACCGTACGTAGTAACGAGGTTTTAATTTTTTCTTAGTGAAAAATTTTCAGACGACTCCGGTGACTATGAAAAAGAGATGGACGAAAGCGAGATATTCACAATTGTGGACGAGTTGGACGCTTCGGATGTCTCCTTATCATTCCCTTTCAACGACGAGCACGAAGCAGTCGCAACACAAAACAACAAGCAAGCCGAAAACAGGAACGAACAACAGACAGAGGTTCCAATCGAAGCTCAAAATAATGAGGTTCATATAAAACAGGAAGTTGTTGAAGCGTGTGGTTCCAATGAAGCGGTGGACTTGCCTACGACAAGCACCAGTGACAAAGATGAAGAAGTTCAGGCGGAATCACACCCCTACTTGTATCTAATCGAAAGTTTTGAAATTCCAAAAGAGCAAATGACTGTTACAACGGTTGGAAAGTGTTTAGCGTTAGATGAGACGCCTTTGCACGTCATACATAGTCGCGGCTCCCTGGTGAAGTTGCTGCAAACCTTGAAAAGTGCGAAAGAAATTGCGGTCGATATGCAGCTTCAAACTGGCGAGTACAGAAGCAGCGTCAACATAATAGCGTTATCCACCAAAGACGCGGACTATTTAATCGACGCTCTAGCATTGCGATCGGAACTCCTGCTGCTCACCGAACTCTTCATCAATCCAAAAATACTGAAAATCGTATACAAGTCGAGTCGGATTTTGGCCACACTGCAGGAGAAGCTTCATCTGTACATGGTGAACATGTTCGACGTGGAGAAGGCCGCCTTAGCTTTGAGCGACCAACCGTATTGGAGCATCTACTCCGCAATGAATAACGAGTACGGATTCAGCCGAACAAAAATAAACGTCACTGAGCAGCGAACGCGGCCGTTTTCGGCCAACGCGAGACAGCACTTCACGTCACCCGCCCACTACTTATACTACATGTACCACGACTACAAGAACAAGCTCCTGTTCAAGAACCCGGATTTATACAAAAGCATTCTGAACGAGTGCCGGGAGGCTTGTAAGAAACTGTACCAGCCCGAGTCCGAGCTCGGCGACCTTCTCGACGAGTTCGCGAGGCGAAACAAGTGCGGCGTCGAGGTTTTAACGAAGCTGTTCCATTGGCGGAACGACGTCGCCTGCAAAGTCAACAAGACTGTGGAAAGCGTGTTAGGAAAGAGTTCGATGTTGAAAATTTCCGCGCAGCTCACCACCGAGGAGTCGGCCCTCATGAAACTGAGCAACTCGGCGTTTTTCAAGAGGGACATGGCCAGCATCGTGGCGATAATCGTGGAGGCGAAGTCCAAGTATTTGGTCCCGGACAAGCGCCTGAAGCCGAAAGCCAACGTCGAGCAGACGCCGCTTCATCCGGCGCCGGTCAAGCGCAAACCCAACACGCCGCAGAAGAAGCCGCCCAAGAAGAAGGCCTGGATGGAGCAGCAGTTCACGCCCAGAACGCACCCGAACCAATTCAACAAACACAACTACGTGCAGAACGTGCCCGCGCAGCGGATTCAAAGCGCACCGAGCCCGAGTTTCAGCAGCCCCAATCCGGTGCTCTTGAAGCCGTCGAACGTGCCTTCGAATGCCGTTTTCCAGCAGGCCACCAGCGAGTATGTGAGTCTTATTAATCAGATCAACAGGCGCGACCGAGAGGAGCTGCTGCAGATGTCGCTTCCCAATCTCAAGCTGGCCAATCAGGAGATGCGCAACAGCGTCGCTTTCGGGAACAACGTCAACAAGTGGAAAACGGATAACGGTAACGGGAGGCAAAGGCGAGACGAGCGCAGGAATCGCCAGAGACGATCTTACAACTAATGCGTTCTTAAGTTAGTGTTGTAATCAGTAAAATGAAAAACGTTTCCCCTCACTCATCGCCTAATTTACCTTTCCAATATTCATCTGTTACGGTTCGACAATGGCTAATATAACGTGCGTTCAAAAAAAAAGCGAGGCTGCGTTGGCCATGAGATTTATCGACTTTCCAGTGTAGAAACCATAGAAAACATAAACATAGATTTGACAAATGTCAAGATCTGTCAGTTTAAAATTTACCATCGAAATAAAACGGCCCAAACGTTAGGACAGTTTAATTTTATTTTGTAATGAGCATTTTTAATAATCAATGGTTTTTAAACCTTCGAAACCACGCAAATCCGACCCTTTTTTTTACTAATGTATATTGTGTAATTCATAACTCACTAGTGGTCAACGTTCGTGTTTAACTATATATAACGTGCGTTAAAAAAAAAAACGAGGCTGCGTTGGCCATGGAATTTATCGGCTTTCCAGTGTAGAAACCACAAATGACAAGAACTGTCAGTCTAACATTTTCCACCAAAATAAAACGGACCAATTTTATGTAAATAGTTTATAATAAATGCCAGGACATGTGTACATCGCTCTCATAAACATAATGCCACACTCCATCGCGTCCATTTATTGAAATTTGTCCCAACATAATAATCGTATGCGATACCACTGTCAATGAAGAACCCAACCTAAAAACTATCTGACAGATTCGAAATTTTGCTACACTAAATTGATGCACAAAGTTTTTCCATGGCCAACGCAGCCTCGTTTTTTTTTTTGAACGCACGTTACAACGATTGGTAGGTCACAAATACACTATTTTTAAATTGCTATTATTAAATTATTATTAAATGACGGGGTAAAAAAAATTGGTACTTTAAATAAAATGTAAACATGTAAAAAAAATAATTTAAACTTTAATGAAAGACAATCCGTAATTAAACTCCAAAAACAAACAACATTTCTCGCGATTGCTTTCGATTTTTTGCCGTAACTCGTCTAAATTTTTTGGTCTATTAAAATAATAAACCTTCGAATCCAAGCAAACCCGAACCTTTTTTTTTCTAATGTATATTGAGTAATACAACTCCCTAACGGTCGACGTCCGTGTTTAACTATATATACAACGATTTTTGAAATATTAATTGAGAATGCAGTTGCTCTTAAACTGAATTGGTAGGTCTCGAGTTGCGCATAGAGACTGATGACCCATGAAGGTTGACGGGACAAACTGAGTGGTGCCCAAATATTCTCAAGACATTTTTCGGTTTTGAGACTGATTCTTCTTCATCGATCTATTCACGACTTACAGTTATATCAAATTAATGACCGTCCTGGTCGTGCCGATATTCTCCTCAACAGAGGAGAAGCTGTAACAATGAATAGATTGATGTTTGGATTCACAACGATACCGGGAAATGTTTTGCACTTTTTTTTTATCCCATAATGATTTATCGCATTGTCAACAAGGAAGCTAACCTGAACATGAACAGACTCGAACTGATACTTTGTAGTTTTGCTACACTAAATTGATGCACAAAGTTTTTCCATGGCCAACGCAGCCTCGTTTTTTTTGAATGCACGTTAGTTCGTATAAAAGCAGAACAACACTTTCTAAAAGCTACTTTACATTATGTGTTTTTACACATGATTTTTAGTGTGATTTATCACACAATCAGTCACATCATAGCTGATTTTTGGTAACATGGACACATTTCCTACATAAGTGACAACTCAAAAATATTTACTTTTCAGTCGACACAAAGAAAAGTAGCAGTGCGCATTATTAAAACAAGACAAAAATAACACCGACCGTAAAAGCCTTCATACTTTCATAAGACAATAGTTATTTTTATTGCAAGTGCTTGCACTTGCATGTGACAAACAAAACTTTTTCGACCGACAAAAAAGTTTAATTAAAAAAATTACATTAATTGTTAAAATAATTTCGGTTAGAGGATTTATATTTCCCCTGTTGGCGACACCTATTCCACGATATAATGATTTAAAATAATTATTTTGACATTTGTAAGTTTTGAGTAATTTGAGTGCACAATTCTACTGATAATAAGTAAAAATGGATAAAAACACACCAACATATATTCAAAAAGTAGCAGAAAATTTAATTCAAATTTTATTACCCAAAAAATCTGCGCCGTCAACATTGAAAATCCCTGTTTTCCATTTTTTTTGCCTAGGCAGGCAAATAATCGTTTTCAAGACGATGTGGACGATGCAAAATAACTAATTTGAGACGGAGACCGAAAAAACACATTAGCTAATGTTTCGCGGTTTATAAAACCGCTTTCTTTGTCACTGTCAAATTACAACTAAGATGTGTTACTCCTGCCGGTTCAATCCGACACATTTTACTCGGTAGGGAAATTGATACTTGCGCTATATAGCTCCAATTAGTACAGATATATTTTTGAATTTTGTCTAAAAGAACTGTATTTCTAGTGAGTTAACTAAAAAATGACCCATTTTCATTCCTTTTTGAGTTGTGTCACTTCTTTATTACATGTGAGGGCGCCAGTATCTAAAGTCACATTTTCCACTTTTTGGATGAATTGAGATGATGACGCCATCTTCTAGATAATTCTACTGTTTTCCATTAAAAAACTTAATATCCTTACGAAACTACATTTCGTCAGAAAATTGGATTCAAAAGTTGCACCTGTCAGAGAACAATGGACATATCTTCCTTCATAATTGAAAAAGTCACATTATTCAATGTAAATATTAGCTCTTTCCGTTCAATCTATTTCAAAACTAACATATTCCTAAAATAATAAACCTTCGACGCCGAGCAAATCCGACCCTTTTTTTTCTAATGTATATTGTGTAATATAACTCCCTAGCGGTCGACGTCCGTGTTTAACTATATATACAACGATTTTTGAAATATTAATTGAGAATGCAGTTGTTCTTAAACTGAATTGGTAGGTCTCGAGTTGCGCATAGAGACTGATGACCCATGAAGGTTGACGGGTAACTGAGTGCTGCCAAATATTCTCAAGACATTTTTCGGTTTTGAGACTGATTCTTCTTCATCGATCTATTCACGACTTACAGTTATATCAAATTAATGACCGTCCTGGTCGTGGCGATATTCTCCTCAACAGAGGAGAAGCTGTAACAATGAATAGATTGATGTTTGGATTCACAACGATACCGGGAAATGTTTTGCACTTTTTTTATCCCATTTTCAACAAGGAAGCTAACCTAAACATGAACTATACTTTGAAATTTTGCTACACTAAATTGATGCACAAAGTTTTTCCATGGCCAACGCAGCCTCGTTTTCTTTTTGAACACTCGTTATATTTCCGGTTGCAATTGGCGGGCCTGTTAAACTTCTGTCAAATGTCGCAATTAACCTAAAAGTGCATGTTGGGACTTGCTAATAGCATTTCTGTGATTGGAATTTAATTGCACTATGTCGCAATTGCCGATTCATATAATAAATCACAAAACTGCACCATTGTAGAAGATGATACGATGACCTCATAAGTTAGGTTAGGTAATGTGTGTTTTGTTGTCATTATTGAGTTCGTGGGAAATTCAAAGGCCCGCCAATCAACGAACCGTAACAGAGTACAGGTAATATTGGAAAGACAAGGACTAAAACTGAACGTTACCATTTAATCGTTATATTCTGCCGCATTTTGCAATAAAACTACAATTCAACGCTTGGCGGTATTCGCGTAGGGATAAAGCGCCTGAAAGGTGACAGTATCGGTGGCGACCTCATCGTCGGACTCGCTTTCACCGTCAGACTCGAACGTATTATCCGGAATGTCGTACAAACGAATCATCGGCTTATTCGGATCCTTCATGATCAAATATTTGCCGTCCTTCTGCTTCATAACGATGTCGATGATGCAGCGCAGGATCCCCCAGGCGTTGTCCATGTTCAGATTGATTTGGGTCGCGAATTCGTTCGGCTTGTACTGCTGCGTCCCCAAAATGACGTGCTTGCTGTTGTCGCGCACATGCGCACGTGAGACATAGCCGAATTTAATCTGATCGCTTCCGACGAGCAGCGCCTGCACGGTCCACTTGGCTAGTTTGCAGGCGTTGTTGCGCAGCTCGTTTGCTAGAACCGCGCCTCTTTGCGTGTCGAGTTTCTGGCGCCATTCCACTCCGTTCGCCAATTTCGAGTCCCACTCGTTCAGAGCTTTGATCGAGAGGAACTGGAGGTCGCCGTTTGGGGACTGGACGACGGCGTCGTGCTCACAGCGCGCCACCAACACCTAAAGCAAAAAAATCGATGATTGAGCTGTGAGTGAATGATTCGTTTTACTGACAATTCCGGCGCCCAGGTCCCATTTTCGGTAGCGATAGGCCACGCTGGCCACTTCGCCTTCTTCCTCGTCCGAGATGAAAGGATTGGGGTTGTCAAACTTGAAGCGCGGCTCGTTTGGTCCAGTCCTCAGCACCTGATCAAGTTTTAATTTGATTTAATTGAAAAATAGGTTTTTGAAAGTCAGTGGTGGAAAATGTTTGCTCACCTGCTGGCTGAAGTTATGATTGATGAATGTGGCTTCCAGCGCTAGATTTCTTGGCGAATTTAGCGAGTTGCCGTCGTCTTGTGGGGGCTCAACTGACGTCTCATTGACCGTCAACAGATCAAACTCGGTATTGTCCCGTTTGTCAAAGAACAATTTGTCGCCTGCAATAAATAGCACTTCAGACAACGCCGCGACAATTTATTTATAATGTACCAATTTTTTCGATTACAACGTCCCACGAGTAATTAGATCTGGTAGAGCACATTATAGTCGCGAGAATTGCATCAGTTGCGTAAACGTTGCCTTCGGTCTTGCTCAGTTTACGAATGGTGGGGTCGTCGGTCGTAGTTACCTAAACACACAAGTTTTTAAATTGAAATTTTTTAATAAATAAAGATTTGAAAAAAAATATAATAAACCCAAGAGTACGAAAATGATTAGAACAGATTACAGATGGTACTAGTAAAAATAAAAAGAAAACAGAGATACCATTAAAGCGTTACAAGGAGGAACAACAAAATAAATAGCGACAGTTTGTGTTAATATTATCTAGGCTGTTTTTGTTTAAAAAAAAATTGTTGAATAAATGTTTTGTAAAAACTATAACCGAATCAAGACTACGCCACAAAGACAACAATACGAACATTAACTAAGACAAAAAGATACGGCAGAAATCTAAATATAGAGGAAAATTTAAAAAAAAAGGAAAAATTTAGCAAGTTAGATAGTGGAAAACCTATGGATACGTTTTAACAGAATAAAAATAATAAAACAAAATAAAAAACAAACAAGCCGGTGGAAGAACGGGATACAAATGGTAATCGGCAAAGATTTGAAAAAATATATAATAGACAGCAGAACAGATCACAGATGGTACCAGCAAAAATTAAAAACAAAACAGATATACCATAAAAGCGTTACAAGGACAACAATAAAATAAATAAGATGTAGCCGAAAAGTAAAATTTTAATCTAGCGACATCATCCTGTTCCTTGTTGTTTGTTAATATTGTATAACCGCTTGTTATCTAGGCTGTTTTTGTTTAAAAAAAATTTGTTGAATATTTTGTAAAAAAATATAACAGAATCAAAACTACGCAGAGAAATTAAAAATAAGGATAGGTTTTAAAGATGCAGTTTTAGTGACAGCAAAGACAACGTACAGAATAAAAATAATAAAACAAAAGAAAAAACAAACGAGCCGGTGGAAGAACGGGATACAAATGGTAATCGGCAAAGATTTGAAAAAATATATAATAGACACCAGAACAGATCACAGATGGCACCAGCAAAAATAAAAACAAAACAGATATACCATAAAAGCGTTACAAGGACAACAATAAAATAAATAAGATGTAGCCGTAATAGCAAAATTTTAATCTAGCGACATCATCATGTTCCTTCTGTTTTTGTTAATTTTGTATAACCGTTTGTTACCTACGCTGTTTTTGTTTAAAAACATTTGTTGAATAAATATTTTGTAAAAATATAACAGAATCAAAACTACGCCACAAAGACAACAATACGAACATATGCAGAGAAATTAAAAATAAGGATAAGTTTTAAAGATGCAGATTTACTGACCAGAAAGACAACGTACAGAATAAAAATGATAAAACGAAAGAAAAAACAAGCAAGCGGAAAAAAGAGATATAAATGGAAATCGGGCATAAAAAGAGCAAATGGCAGGGTTACTGTACAATTTGGAAATGAAATATAATTTAAGACAAGAGAATGAAGGTGGTGATTAATCCCAAGGCTCTTCAATGTAGTATGAGTACTTCACCTTTTCCAAATGGAATTCACAAAATATCACTTCAGATTAGTGAATTGTATTTCAGAATGTGTAAAATGTATTTCAGAATTTATTAATTGTAATTCAGATAGCCATAATTGTCTATTTAAATTCCATTTAAAAAAGAATCAATACCCAGTCCAGAAAGTAATTTTAACCACACACAACATATTGACATAAACAACAGTTGCCTTTAAAATTCAATGTATGTAAACTTTTCTAATAAACAATATAAACATTTGGTGATAAGTCAAATAATTTGTCACATAGAATTTATAAAAAAATGTTCTGAATTTCAATTGGCACTTTCTGAAATATATTACAATTGACTAATATGAATTAGAGTTGATGCTTTCTGAAATATCCATGATCGTTTTTGAATTACACCTGGAAAAGGTGTAGATGATGTAACAAAACAAGTGAAGCAAAAAGCTGGAAAGTTACAAATAGGATGTGTTTTCGCCGATGATCTGATGATATACAGGTGTAATTAAACTCACTAACATAATTTTAACCCCAAATGGTGCGCATAAAAAGGCGCCGTTCGCCAATAACCTCAATTTCCGAAAAAAAATGCGTTTGAAAATTCGGTCTAAAGCCTAGTCCAGATTATATAGGGTAATTTTTTTAATTGGTCTATTAGAGGTTCCCCGGATTCGAATAAAATTGTTGATTTCAAAATTGGCACAAAAATATATTCTAAATTCGATTCTTAAAAAATTCATTAAAAAATCCCTGTTTGAAGTTTCTCAATTTGACAAATTTATTGTGACATTTTTCATAAAGTTATGTAAATCTACCACCATGCAGTGCAAAAAACAATTATTTCTCTATTATCGGGCATTTTGCTTATTTCTTTATTATGAGTAGTTCAAAAGTTATGATTTTTCTAACAAAAATATTGCATCCAAACATTGAATAGTGTAGACTAGGCTTAAGCCGGTTTAGAACTTGTGGCAGCACTGATGATCAGGTGATGTGATTGCACTAGTCAAAAAACGCCGGTTTCGTAAAAAGAAGCGTTTCCTCGTTAGTTTTATCTCGACGTCGGGAGTGCACCCGTTTACTTGCTTCAAATTATGGCATTTTCGAATTCCGAAAAAACAGAGTTAGTCCAAATGTGTTGTGAAGCGCGTGGTAATGCCGGCGATTTTCGAATTGGTAAGTACCAATCTCTCATACGTTTATTAGCAAAATTTTTGGGCAACGACGATTTAAAAATAATCAGTGTATGACTCCTGTTCCTATCGGTTGAGTTTTATTGTAGAACATTGTACGAACGTGTAAAAAATAATTAATGTCGCGATGTCAATTAACTGTAATATCAATTATTGTTCGCACGTCTAGAACCGCATAAAGTTTGTCCCAGCTCAAGATTGTAGAAAAACCAAGGCCGTTCTTATCACAACAAAAAAGACACGTTTTTCAGCCTCCTAGATTCCTAACGTGCGTTCAAAAAAACGAGGCTGCGTTGGCCATGCAATATATCGGCTTTCCAGTGTAGAAACCATAGAAAACATAAACATAGATTTGACAAATGTCAAGATCTGTCACTTTAAAATTTACCATCGAAATAAAACGGCCCAAACGCTAGGACAGTTTAATTTAATTTTTTATGAGCATTTTTAATAACCATTGGTTTTTTAAATCTTCGAATACAAGCAAATCCAAACCTTTTTTTTCTAATGTATATTGTGTAATTTATAACTCACTAGTGGTCAACGTTCGTTTTTAACTATATATACAACGATTGGTAGGTCACAAACATATTATTATTATTATTACTTAAATGATGGGGAAAAAAAAATTGGTACTTTAAATAAAATGTAAACATGTAAAAAAATTAATGTAAATTTTAATGAAAGACAATGCGTAATTAAACTCCAAAAACAAACAACATTTATCGCAAATGCTTTCGATTTTTTGCCGTAACTCGTCTAAATTTTTTGGCCTACTAAAATAATAAACCTTTGAACCTTTGAATCCAAGCAAACCCGAACCTTTTTTTTCTAATGTATATTGAGTAATACAACTCCCTAACGGTCGACGTCCGTGTTTAACTATATATACAACGATTTTTGAAATATTAATTGAGAATGCAGTTGCTCTTAAACTGAATTGGTAGGTCTCGAGTTGCGCATAGAGACTGATGACCCATGAAGGTTGACGGGTAACTGAGTGCTGCCAAATATTCTCAAGACATTTTTCGGTTTTGAGACTGATTCTTCTTCATCGATCTATTCACGACTTACAGTTATATCAAATTAATGACCGTCCTGGTCGTGCCGATATTCTCCTCAACAGAGGAGAAGCTGTAACAATGAATAGATTGATGTTTGGATTCACAACGATACCGGGAAATGTTTTGCACTTTTTTTATCCCATTGTCAACAAGGAAGCTAACCTAAAAAACATGAACAGACTCGAACTGACCCTTTGAAGTTTTGCTACACTAAATTGATGCACAAATTTAAAACTATTTATTTATCAGAATGGCTATGAAAGGTTTGTTTTTATGTCAGCTACATAGGGTTAAATTGACTGTACGCCAAAAAACGAGAAAAAACTACAGTAAAACTTGGACTTATAGAATGCAGCACTCAGAAAGAGAAATCTAAAAATAGACATAAAGAAGACGAAAATAATGGTGATAGGAAAAAACGATATACAGACAGCAGTTTTAAATATTTAGGAATAAAAATACAAAGTGATGGGAATAATGAGAAATAAATAATAGAATAGAAAACGCAATAAAATTATAATGCTCACTCCATAATATGTTCATAAAGATAAAAGAAACAATTAATAAAACAAAGATGGCAGTATTCAAGACAATACACCAGAAAAATAAGTTGTAGGTAGTAGAAATGACATATCTCAAAAGTTTCAAGGGAATAACAAGAAGAAAAAAAATGCAATGAACAGTAAGAGTTAAATTGACAAAGCAATGAAAATATAGTCATAAAGAACAAAACCTGTAAGAAGGAAAATAATCGTCTTGGATAAGAAGAAATGGGCAAAGTTTGTTACAGCTGAACACATGTGGTAAAATAGGGTTTTTGATTATATGTATACGAACCGTATGGAAGATACGGTTGACGCTTTGTAGCGGCTTCTCGCTTTTCACATTGACTCTGTCGTAGGACTTGTCATAATACTCCAGTTCACCGCAGCAAATGATATCATCACCTGCAGATTGTTCATGAAAAAATAGAAATTTTAACAAACTTAGTTACCATCTTTAATGCCGGGCAGCGACAGCTTTCCCAATCTGGGGAAATCCATCTCTTCAATTGTAACCCAATCAGGACGCACGGTGACGGAAGCATCACGAATTTTAATTTGCGGCTATAAAAAATGTGTAGAACATGTCCACAACTGTTTAGATGTGCTCACTCGTCCCTGTCCCCACTTCTTGACCTGACTGCGCTTGTATGTATCCCGCGCCTTAACCCCTTTTCCAAGCGACTGCATTCCTCCACCTTGCATCCCGCCTCGACCCCCACGGCCGCGCATGTTCCGCTGGTTCGCACGGAAGCGCCCCCGCTGATATGGGGGCTTCTGGACGCGTGTTGTGTCCACCAAATGGAACGTACTTTCGTCCTCGTCGTGGTAATACGCGTACTGACTCCCCGAACCGAACTGGGAGGCGTACTTGTCTGGAAAGCAAGCAGGTGAAGACACATAACCTCACTTTTTGCGATCGACTCACTGGCGTATTTTTTGTCCTGGAAAGCGGCTCCGGTCCAATCGCTGATTTTGCCGAGACGGTCGCCCTTGCTGAAGGGTTGATAGGGCATGTCTTTGAATTGGTCCGGCATTTCGCAAGGGCCCCAACCGGTGGGGTTGTCTTGGATCACGGGGGCCACGAACTGGGACACGTCCGAGGCTTGCCCGTCGGTCAAAGTCATTGCGATTGTTGTTTAAACGTAGAAGAACGTATAAATACAAAAACTCTTCGCTTGAAAGTTTGGAACAGATGCTGCAAGTTAATACAATTTGACAGCTAAATGCAGGAAGTGGAGGCGCACTAGCGCCACTTTGACAGTTTGTTTAACTGACCCTAGATTAAATAATAAAAGTAGATGCGTCTTTTTACTGGTTACAACTGAAAACCTTTAATATTTAATTTAATTATTTTTAGAAAGAGTGTTTAGATGGCGACTTGATCAAAATCGCGGCAAATTTAAATAAAAATTTTAATTTCATCAAATATGGTTTCAAAATTCATGAAAATTTATTGTGGAAATTTAATAAAATAAATTTGTTTCATAATAAATTTACAAATTTCAAAAACATGTGCTTGATTTTTGAAATTAATATTTGGACTACAGAAAATATTTATGTTGGGTTGGCTGTAGAAAAACTGTAATCGATATTAAAGTACACTCGCGGCCAAAAAAGTAGGGTCACTTAAAAAATTTTGAATTACAGTTGCTTGAAAATGTGTTTTTCTACAAATCGCTTGGTAATTTGGCACATATACTCGTTCTCAACAAAAATTGACGAACCGTATACTAGCCGTGCGTTTGAATAGTTCGTGGAATAATTGGGACAACTTCCCCCAAGAAAGAGTATTCAACCTTATATGAAGTGTACAACCGTGGACAGTCAAGAATAACACTTTAGCCGGCAGATGTGATGCAAATACCGACTCAATGACAATATCTCATAGAGTCGGTATTTGCATGACACGGGTGTTATTCTTGACTGTCCATGGCTGTACCAGGAGGGTTCAAGCAGTCAATGATGCTAGATGCTATTTTTTGTGCTTCTTGTTTAGTCTAGTGTTATGTTTGTTACGTTTATTAATGTATCTTGTTGTTTCAATAAAAGACGAGTTGATCTCATTGCATTGAAACGTCTAAAAACCGATATTTGTGTACAAAACATCTTCTGCTTTGCTTGAAGACCTTCCAAAACATCTAATTTAGTGTTCTCAAACTGTTACTGTTTCTGTTTTCAAAAATTTCGAAGTGACCCTACTTTTTTGTCCGCGAGTGTATTAAGTTGTGTAATCAAATCACAAATCATCGACGAATTGCAATTTAAACGTAACTAAACGTAACTAAAACGTAAACATAATCACAACAGCTAGATAAATTTATTTCTTAAATAAAAATTTATAAATATGCATCGTCTAGGTACATTTGTGTTATGGGCGAGTTCGTGGCAATCAAACAATAAATAAAATATCTACAGCATGCTGTCGGTGACTTCGCCAGGGTTTTCTAGCGCAGCTTTTCGTTCGTTGACGGCCGTCACTAACTTCCTGTGCGGCCCCAAGGGCAAATTCAGGCTCTTTAGGTCGCTTTCCGTAAGAATCATCAGCGTTTCTAGATCAATTTTTTGCTCCTCAAACCTCGGAAGATACTCTCCTAATCCCCACGCTGTGAGGAAGCGTTCCAGCGGCCCGTTCGGATTCTCCTCGTCGCTCGACTCCGGATCTGCACGTAAAACTGTCCCACTTGTAACAATTACAAAATAATTACCTGAAAGCTCGTCCTCGATCGATAGGGTATGCGTCCTAGGGCCGTAACTTTCACCCGAACCTATCGAGCTCTCCTCGTTTGTTCCGTCGCCCCCGTAGAAGCCTTGGAATGTGTTTGTTATACTCTTCCTACAAATTGTATAAATCGGGGCGGATGCACGTTTGATTTTACCTGAACGCTATGCTGCCGATTCCGGGCCGTACAAATATGCTCGCCGGCTCCTGGTGCATTTTGTCTCCGTTGTTTTCAAGCTGGTGCATGAAATCCGGCTGCGAAATGGACCTGGTTAAGTTGCCTGGCGGAGGCGGGGGCGAGGACTCGATGTACTCGGCTTCATTGAAAACGCCCTCCAAACGTCCCCGTTTGGTGCCGTCAAGCGTCCCCGTGTATAAAACTTCGGAATCCCTTCTAAATCCTTTGAGGGAGCGAACCGATCGCTTTCCGTCTTCGATTTCGCTAATCTTAAACGATTCGGTTAGAAAAATAATAAAAAAGAAGAGATACAAATGTACCTTGAAATCGTCCTCGAGGCCTAAACGACTGGTCCTACTCGCCAACGCCTTTCTCTGCACCGAGCCCAGGTTCCTCATCCCCGAAACCGTTCCATTTCCCACGATCGCACTGAACGAATTTCGCGGCGGTTGCGGTCCGATATTGGTCAAATTGGACATGGAGCCGCTCTTCATGCGCGTCTTCAAAGTGGCGATCATGGACGGCCTGTGCGACTTATTCATCCGCTTTTCTAGTTTCTCCTGCACGTGCTTTTGTTTGTCTTGGCGTTTGTTGAACTCCTGCAATCGGTTTAGAAATTTGCACGTCGCTGCGACAAACTCTTACTTTGATGCGTTTCTCCGAGTCTTTCTTCGCCTTTTCCTTCAACGCTTTTGCTTTTTTCTTGTCGCCAGCCTCGAGTTTGGCGTGGATGCTGTCTAGGAAGCGCAGGATGTCCTCGCGGCTGTTCATTCCTGCGAGCTCTTGGGCGGTGCGGCCGTCGATGTCGGCAGAGTAGATATTAGCCCCAAAATTGACTAGAAAGGTGACGATGTGTTTGTGGCCTTGTGCGGCTGCAAGATGGAGAGCCGTGTTCCCGAAGAGGTCGGCTTTATCCGGATCTCCCCTAAATTCATTTCAAACAGCTATTTTTTCTGCTTCGCCTCCATAACAAAGCTGTTAAAGCACTCAATTGGCTGCGTTAACAGCTTTTTGAGTTTCGTAATAAAACTGGTGTAATTTAGTTTTACTAAGGTTTTTACTTCTTCAAATATGTCAATGTCCTCAACTTGAAATTATCTTTATGCAATTTGTAGATGAATTTTTTTATTGTAATATTTCAGGTTGTTTCTATTCTTTTGAAAGTTCAATTAATTGGCCATTTTGTAACCTGTTGCAACTTATGCAAATTTATTACCCCCTACATATACTGTGTATATTTGCTAATTTAAGGATAATCCTTTAAATGCTTAGATAAATAAGTAGCAATAAACTAAAAATATTTTTCAGACATCCAAAATTGTAGAAGAAGAATCCCTACAATTATCACAATGTTGACTATACAGGATATAGTTTATGTTAAATAATGTTTTTTATCGATCGCCAGCTATTTGGCATCGCGTAAATTATATTTGCTATTATATCAATGTATTTTCCACTTTTCAAAGGTTCTGACAGTTGTTGCCACAGTTTCGCTTACTGGTACTACTACTATTAATTAAATATTTCAGTCTAAATTAAAAAAAATTGTCAACCAACCTATGCAAAATTCCCCAAATTTTACAATTGCAAATTTTTAATTCGCCGTTTGTTTTATAAACTTGAAAAAAAAAATACTAATAAAAAATCGAACAACTAAGAACAGTAAAATAAGGTGTGCACAAATAAAAACCGAGATCAGGGCATCTAATCTTGGTTTTGTATTATTTTTTACAGCGTGCCTTTTGAAACTGTCAAATCATAACATATCTATTCAGAATTTGCTCAAGCGACGTTTATACGTTAAAATTGAGATTGAATTTGTCGAAGAATACACCCAAAAAAAATTAACAAATTATTTCAAATTTCTCCAACTCAGAGTCGAAATTTTGCTATTCCGGTAGAAAGTGTCCGATTAGATTTAAAGTGCAAATTTGTATTCGCTTTTCGTTTGACGGAGAATTTTAATTGTCTTCGGTGGTGAGAGTCGGTTTTGGAAAAATATGGAAATTTTAACATCTGACCCGCGCTACTTTCTTTTGAATTTTTGTCGCTGATCAAACAAAAATTGTATTGTGCAAGTAACAATGATGAATGTGATGCGATTATGTTGTTCCAGATGAGGTTGTCTGATAAGGTGATAAATAATTTAAAGAAGCGCGCGTGATTGTTGATTATGAGTAATGTCGTTAAGACTTTAATCACTTCGCTATTAGCGATCCAATCAGGGCACAACTGGCATCTTGCGCATTTGCCGATTTGCTTTTTTATTATTAAATAGAACAGCGCACGAACACATCCGTGGCATGTGGAGCAATATTTACTCAATTAAATAATTATTAGACAATGTAAAAATGCCCAAATCAAGTTAGGAATTTATCGATACGAGCGATAACAGATTTATTGGTATCGATTTGGAGTGTTTCGTGCGATATGACATCCAACGCAAAACATGAAATCATTCGATAAGATATCGAAAGTATTTTTCAGGATTTTTCTAACCCTTACCCTCGTCCACACAGCAATCTCAAGGCTTCCAAATTTCCGTAAAATGCTGCATAAAGTGTGGGAGTCATCCCTTGCTCGTCCCGTCCGTTGCAATCTCGTTTCGTCGCCTCTTTCAGGACTTCAATCATGCCGTCTTTGGCGGCTCTGAAAAAACGCACTTTACATGAAAATCTTGTGAAAGCTGGGAATTTTTATGGCCAACCTACTTGTACGACAATTTATTGTAAGAAATAGTTGTTTTAAGAAATGAGAATTTTCGAGGAAGTGAAAATACTAGGAATGCGCTCATCTTTACAATTTTTTATTATTTAGGATTGTGATGGATTCTTATGTGAATCCAACAAAACAAGTTCAATAAACTTGAAACGGAAATTTAATATCACCACGTTTCCACGTTTAAATTACAATAACAATACTCACTTGTGGTACCTGTCAGTTGACATTGTACATTTGTTTATTTGATGTTACACTTTTTAGAAAATTTCAATAATTTGTTTGAGAAAAAATCGCATTTAATGCGTATCGCGCACTACACTGTTTGATGGAGTTATTTTGAAATTTGCTTCCCGAGACAAAATACCGAAAACGAGATATCCGAACAGCGATATCGTCCACTATTCACCTGGTGGCTCAGCCACCTGGCAAAAAGTAATTAAGTGTTTCGGTTCTGATCGTTTGAACGAACAACACCGAGCTAGCTTAAGTGTAATTCAAATTTCAAGCAGTAACCTATTTCAGTGGTTGTGATCTTGGCTAGTAGTTTGTCATCATCTATCGGTCTACAATCTAACTAAAAGTTTCGTGTATAAACTAATAGATGGCGCACTATTAACTACACTAGCAGAAAACAATCTGTGTTTTATAAAAAGAATCGTTGTTGTTTGTGTTTGTCATTTCCCAGCCACTTTTTATTAATGTGTACTAAAGTATTAAAATTAAAATCTAAAAATTATAAATTTTTGATGACAACTCTGTCATCTAGCGGTTTGTAAAGCAGTTATAAATGTTTGCTCAATAACGGTTGGTATTTTGGCTGTTGGTATAAAAGCAAACTGTTTATTTCCTAATCTAATTTGTGTACGGGCTTCCTGAGTCCCGGTTTTATTTGTACACCATTGTTATAATTATTATTTTGCTCTTCGTTTTTAGGGAAATTAAAACACGTAATAAAAATTATAATTATATTTATAAAAATATTAACTTTCTTAATCGGGTTTTTAGACCGTGTTCCATTTGAAGTCAAAGTTCCATTATACATTATATAAAAGTTGTTATAAAAACAAAAAAGAGGCGAGGCACTTGAGTCACTTGTTCGTTACAGAGTTATCTACCAAAATACAAAGTACCAAACATTTTTTTAAGGTTTAAATCTCGGCTTTTTGTTGATCTTGTCCACGGTTCTTATACTCATATGAGTATAAGAACCGTGGATCTAGTCCTCACTAAATATATACCACAACTTTAACTCAAATAAGCGACATCTATGAGTCAGCAGCACAACTTCTGCACGATTTCCAGTTTGAAGTATAGAGGTCGGGCGATGAACTAACGCGCTTTATTGAACGTTAAATTCGAAGTAAGGAAAATGCAAAAGGCTAATTCCAGTCAATTACCTACCGTAGGTGGGAAGGTGGAAACGCCTGAACGCGGGGAGGAGCAGAAAGCAATATTTCAAAGTTCAATTATGCCGCGAAACACGTTAGCTTCAGGAATAAAGTGATTCCCGTGTTCTCTTAAACTAGCTATTATGTTTTTTTTTTCGGGTCGGGTTCGCGGTGCTTAGCTTATATGGAATTAAATGTTTTGGGCGTGATGTGAAACCGAGAGCCACGCTCGCTCGAGCTTTAAATTATTATGATTTTTATTAGTAAATCATTGTGTGTTTAAATCGATCGGACCGAGGCGGCTGCTGTGAAGATTTATCGTGGCTTAGATGCAGAAAGATTTAGAGGGAATTAATTGCGTGGATAATGAGGTTTCCGGTTTTGTTGGGTTTTATTTGCGCGAGGAGTTAATCGCGTTCTGCGAGAATGGAAGCGTCTCAGCGCTTCGATCCGCTGATTCTCTGAAATCTTTGTCCCTTTTTCGAAATCTCATAAATTGGAAAATTGTAATATGAAATATAGGAATTGTTACACTCTAGATGAGAAATTTTGGTGCGTTTCTGAAACGTCTTGTTACGTGGTTTCTGCCGAAATTTAAAAATTTTCAATCGCATTTTTATAGACTAGTTAACCCGTGTGAATAATTTGCATAGTATATTGTTGTCACGTTGATTTAATTCGGTTGCATTTTTTTGCGGTAATCAATGTTTGCCGCTTGTAATGCGCTTGGGGGAGGAGAGATGTTAGTAAATCAGATTGTCAATAGATGGCGCTATGACCAAAATACGGTTTTTAAGAATTTAAAAAGAAACAGTAACATTTTGAATTGTTTGTTTACTTTTCGCATATAGCGGTGAAGGTAATCTTCAAAATGATGACTCAATCACTGGTGTAGATGAAGTATTAAGATTCACGCTTGAGAAATAAATAGAGATGAATTTGGACAGTTGTTCGTTTTCCAAAATTTCTTTGTGGGCCGTGAAATTTAATTATGGGTCTTAGAGCGTCGGGGAAACTAAGAAAGTGGTCCGAAGATTCGTCCGGGGATAAGTTGGAAACGGCGAAGCAGCACACCTTTGACTCGGAACCGCAAGATGGTATCACGGCCACGATTCCTTTAAAGCCGCATCTCCACTCTTTCCCAAACCTATATTTACCGACAACTACGGTGTGAATCGGACAAACCCATTGCTTTAATGTGGGTTCGAGGTGCGCTTATCTCGGCAAACGGCGCTCGGTAATTAATAATTTTTTCATTTCGGCTAATTACATGCCTGCGTCAATTTATTACACCTGAATTTTAAGGACAATATTAAAACGATTTCGGTGTTTTTTTTTGCGTTGGGCATGTGGGCGGACGCTGTTTTTCTCGTTTGCGTAGCTCGTTGCTCGCTTCGGAATTAATTAACTCAGCTCGGGGCCTTGTAATTACCGATACTTGTGTCTTATCGGTTTCAATAGATCACAAACGATGGGCTTCGATCACTTATCCGTCTTCGCTTCGTTACTGATTATAAACTGCGATATTAAATGGGGCCGTCCATGCATGGAATCAATTCATTGCAAAAACGATGGTTTTATTAATTTACAACTTGTTTCCTGCTAATGCCAAACTTGCCATTTTTGTTTCGTGGTTCTTCTTATTCCGATATTTTACAATTTTTTCTAAGGGTACAAAATTTTACAGATTTTAGATTTGGATTGAATTATTTTACCCTAAAAGTAGGTAACTTGTTGGCCTCTGTGCGAATAATTAATATCTACCGTTTTACCTCTTGGAATGCGCTTGCGGAGTGGGAGATGTTAATTAAACATATTGTCAATTGATGGCGCTATGACCAAAATGGTTTTTAATTAAACAGGTTGTCAATAGATGGGGCTGTAACCAAAATACAATTTATATTGATTTAAAAAAAAACACATTTTGAATTGCTTGTTTATTTTTTGCCGATAGTGGTGAAGGTAATCTTCAAAACCATGGCTCAATCATGGGTTTTGATGAAGTATTGAGGGAGATGTGGCCTAAAATATGTACCGACAAAAAACAGCGAGAAGTAAAATATGGAGATTATCAATATACAAGCACAAGATACTGTGTTTTTTCCTTCAAATTACGCTATTTAGGTGTTCAACGTATTAACGATGAAATATCTACGAAGATACGAACGTCACGTCCAATCTTTTACGGGCAATTAACATTTACCGCACCAAATAATTATTGTTATTAATCATTTTAACACCTGCGTTGCGTTTTGCATCTTCTATTAGTTCCTTTCACCCGCCGGTCAAAATAACACGTCAACGGAACCGTATAAGGTCTTCTCGGCCTAAAAAGCGCACGAAATAATGGCGCCTCATGGCAGTACTTTCGATACGATCAATGTTGACTTTTACGAGGCACGTTAAAATTTCACATTTACAGCAAATTTTAATAAATTGTATAAGACACTATGTTTGGGTCGTGTCGATTGATTTAAAGTGAGTTTGAAAGAACAGGCGTTTGAACTCGCAAATAATCGGGTGGAAGTCGCTTAAACACCTTTGCGAAAATGGAATTCGATTATAGTTTAGTAATTTACAGTCGTGGGCGTGCGAGAACTGTTAATATTATACAGTCGGCCGAAGGATTAGTGCGAGGGGTGTGTTGGTTAACGAGGGTCATCCTCAGACGGGCGACTCCAGCCTTAGGAGAAAGATGCACAAACTGCGATAACCCAAGTTGCGATCCGGATTTCTTATGCTGCGATATTTAATATGAACGTCCTCCGGGTCGCAGTTGCAAGCGTACTTCAAAAATAGTGCTTGGATTGAAAAAGAATAAGAATGTGAACGTAAAAAGTGCAGAATTTAGAATGAAACTAGTGAATATGTTTAGTTCGAAAATTTGTCGGTTGTTCGTAATTTATTAAATTGGAGTTTGATATTTGTCTAAATATTAGCCCGATTACATTCCCACTGTTTAAAATAACTTGAGAATTTATAATAATAAATACCTACATTTACAACCTGAGTTGGGTTACTTTTTTATGAACGCTTCAAGATAAGTCACATTTCATAACAAGAAAGTAATATGCTAAAAAAATGTTTTTTCCAAGATTATGAAAGGGTGCAGACTTAAATAATAGAATTTAATAGAGATGTTTCAACAACGCGATTCGTGAATTGGTGGAAATAATTGTTAAGAATGGCATCGATCTTTAAAATCTTAAAAACATTATTTCAACTCTTAAACTCAAACAAAATACATATAATTTTTACATATCGTACGGATGCAAAGGTTGGAATTAATTCCTTAATTTTTTTTAAGGAGCGAAAAAATAAATAGCTCGGACCCGTCAATTTTTCATTTTAAATGCGCAAATATTGACATAAAAATCAGCTTTGTTATGTCAACCTTTATTTTGACGTAATTTTTATTTTTTTGAATAGCAACCCTAATTTTTAATTGCGTCGTAATTTTAAAGAGCATGTTTTTTGCTTATAAGAAATCAAATTTTAATACTAAACAATACTATTGAGTAACTATTTACGTTCGTTTGTATTTGGATATTTATTCAGTTTAACTACATAAGTTGACATTTACTCAGATTATTTTTGTCACTTTATTTAGATACACTGCTTTTGTTAAAATCATTAAATTACAAAATATAATAATTAACAAATGTAAATGTTGTATGTACCTACTAACGATGATTAATTCTACAAAAATACAAAAAAAGTTGTATCAAAAATTTTAGGGTTGCTATTTAAAAAAAATATTTTTGACAGAGATGACATATCAAAGCTGATTTTTATGTCAAAATTTGCGCATTTAAGATTTAAAAATGACGGGTCCGAGCGATTTTCATTCTTCATTTAAAAATTATCGAATTAATTACAACCTTTACATATGCACTTTATATTTTTAAGGCAATGCAAATTTTGTCATTATCTTATCAGAAACGTTGAACATTTCTAACTTTCTTCTTAAACAAAGTACAAACAATTTTGGTCCATTAGTAGAAGATATTATATTAGACTCGTCTTATGTGACGCAATGCTTCAAATTATAAATTGAATTGATGTAATTATTTTTATTTGCTTCAGAATTTTTTTTAATGTTCTGTAAGCCACATTCGTACATTTAGAAACACTAATGAACAATTCTGGAATTTCAATTGGGAGGAAAATAGGATGCATATTACAGAAAGGGCTAGGAAAAACACAAAAAAGCAAGAACAAAAAAAGAAAAACATTACATCACAAAACATATGAAAGGATCAGATTTTGTAAAACTATGTTTTGTTAAGCATTTAAGTTTGTCCATTAGAACACTGCAGAAACTCCTAAACAGGAGAAATACCTGCACAAAATTTAGTAACCGCAATACAGTTTGTTTAGGGTATATTAAAAATAAAAATTGATAAATTTGAAAACCTACATTTATTTTAAATACAATAGGAACATGATCATCATTGTTTCTATAACAGTCTTAAACATGTATAATTTATTTCTAGTAAAGTTTGTTTTGTTATTGTATTGTGAATATTTTTAGTAAGAAGTTGCAATAAGGCAAGTACACGTACGCTCTTATAATTGATTTGTTAATTTAAAATTTATAAGAATATTATTTTCAATGTTTTTTAATAAAACAAACATTGCACAAGTCCACAAATATGTTATATGTGAATATAAATTTCGCCATTTGGTGATTTTTCAAAATTTACAAATAATGTAATACGCCATACATATGTGATTAGAAAATAATTACAACAAAAATACATAAACTTTTAAAAATAAAAAAACAAATTTTAAACAGTTTCCTTCATCTGCTGTAAAAACACTTTCATCTTGGGCTTATGCACTTTCCATATGAATCACTTTGAAAGTGAGCAAATTTTTAACTTGGAGCTGGAGAAATTCGAATTGCGTTCTCTGTTGAAAACCGTTTCGAACCCGCATAAGATGCAAATTGCATTTCGACTACTGGGTTACAGATATAATAAATTGACGCAAAAATGAAATAGGTAATATGAATATTTAACGCATTTTATAAACACACCATGTCAAAAAAATTGATTAAAATTGTTTTGGTACTGATTGGCTCAGTTTTTTAGCTCTCCTGTAAAACAGTCATTTTGCATCCTAGAACGAGGATTTAGTGTTTTTCGACAAATTCAGTTTTGAGATGTCGGTTGAGACGTCGTTTGAGCAACTTTTTGGTTAACAGATCCTGACAAGTGTCATAATATGTCAATGTGAAAAGTATACGCTGTAAAAAATACGGCAAAAGCTAGACTTACTCTAAATCTTTTTTTCTGTGTATTTTTTATTTTTAGCCAAACACTCTAAGTAGTTGCATTCTTTACATTTTAGACGTTTCACAACTTGAAACTTTTCACACTGGCGTGAAGACATGAGAAATGTTGTGTTGCCGTTTAGATGAAGATAATGTAGCCTCCTCGTTGTTTTTATTAATTACGGATTATGTTACGGTCGCTTATTACGGGACGCTAATAAAAATGTAAATCAAGCAATTAATAATTATAACAATACGGACATGTGAGTTTGAAACGATTTAGATGAAACGTCAAATTATATTCTCATGTTAATTCCGGGCCCGTATTAATCTAATTATATTACGTTTTCGGAACAAAGCGCAGGTGTCCGAGCTTCATAAATTAAAAACTAATTAATTTGGAAGACGCGGACGCAGCGTGTGAGCGCTTAATTTATATTTGGAAAGTTACAAGAAGCGTTAAGGGACGAGCGGCCGTGGACGTATTGATTGTGGACGTGATCGTTTAAAATCCATTGGTATTAGTGTTAGTCTTTCCAGGTGGTTCTGGAAGGGAAAAAATCCATAAAATAATCGGGTGGTCGGTTCCAATAATGTTGTGCTTGCGGCAGACCACTATTATTAGCTATAATGTAGTGATTGATGTCCCACTGCGACCTTTGACACGTGAGAATGTAACATATTTAACACCTAGCCCTTTAGTGCCGGTCAGGGTTCGTCCGTGCGGCAACAATCCAAGAAATAGAAACGAGTTTCTCGATAATGTGTGCTTTATTAAAATTATGTAAGCGTGTACAACGAAATACAACGTCGAGATTAAAATTGAGATGAAAAAAATATGGGATGGTGTAAAATATGCAGTATGATCGTTTGTTCTTATGTCACGTTATAAATATGTTTTGTAATTTTAATTTGTGGGAAACAAGCCATCTTTACAAACTAATACAACTTAAAGTGATCAATTTTATACTTAATATTTATTCTGCTCAATTAGTGGCGGATTAGGGGTACCGCAATTGTACCGCAAATGTGCCGCGCCTGCCGCCACCGCACCGGACTACAGCCCCGCAAGATTATGTTATTATATTATTATTAGACGGCGTGACAGTTTAATGTGGTGTGAAATATGACCGAAACTTCAAACGGCGATGATCCAGTCCCGAGTCGAGACGGACGAGAGCTTTGTCATTATTGAAATCTTAGCTTACACTGCACCGACTTAATCGACTTTTTATAGACAATAACGACAATGAGATTCGTGGCCGAGAGCGTTTTTTTCTGTCACCTATGCGTCGTAAAATACAGCCATTGTGGCCGGGTGCTCATAAGTAGTAATAAGCAATTCCGCGGCGTGCTTCGAGCAAC
Organism: Eledona agricola; assembly: GCA_964023215.1. NCBI lineage: Eukaryota > Metazoa > Arthropoda > Insecta > Coleoptera > Tenebrionidae > Eledona > Eledona agricola. Next base: position 3,619,492 of record OZ026859.1, read on the forward strand.
GGCAATAAACTTTATTTCTTCATTAACCATCTCAACATTCTTTGATTTGTTTTTGTCATGTTGACGCGCTGGTGCGGTTCCAGGAACGGTACCAAACCGACTTACGTGCATGCGTTTCGTTTCAAACAATTAATCGTACAGCCCTAAGAACGGAGTTGCCTTCTTGAAATTGCAACCACTAAATTAACTCAAGTTTTTATCTTATAAGATAAAAGCGCTGGGATATGCGGACGGTATAACTATTCTTGCTAAACAGGGAACATTTTAGGCTTAGTAGGTAGTAGTACTAAAAAAAAGACCAACAGTAATCCTCCCACTAAGACAACAATACTAATTCCTTTTACAAGAAGAAGAAATCTTTAAAATCTGAAGAGACTTCAGTGCCCCGAAGGGCTAATCGGACAATTGACTCGAAATCGAATAACAATATTAGTTGCCAACCGAAAAATAGCATAATTCATATTTATTTATTTTATCAAAATTATCCTTTATTGAAATTATCAGTTGAACTTAAAAAATTTCAAATCAAGAGTTATTTATAATATTTACAATCTTTGTTTTATTTATACATGTTTTAATTGGATACAGCTCCATTTTGATGAATTTTATGTTTGATTGCAAACTTTGTGATTTCTTTTATTATCAAAGCTGCCAATGTGACAATAACATGAAACCCCTGTAAACCAAAATTTATTTATACCTTTTTTCGGTTTATACGATTTTTTCCAATGATTTGTGATTGTTTTCTAAATCACCCCTATAAATAAATAATTTTAATTTTAATTTTTTTTTTGTACAAAAAAATTAGACGCAGAAATTTGAGCCAGAATGATTGTTTACGATTTGTGACGTTGAGCAAACGTGATTCACTGGAAAATATTAGATGGAATTACACCAGTTTTGTTAATTTTAAATAAATAAGTCTGGAAAAGAAGGAATTTCCATAATTCGCTTAAAATGCATTTAGTGCTTTTTTGTGAATCGAAAGTACAGTGTTGTTTAGTACCTACTTAATTATGTAACATGAATGTTCGTGTTTTCGTCTGCGGGTTTTTTTATTTTACAAAGAATTATGCACAATATTATAATATGTAATAACGACGTTTTCCGGAGCGCTTTTAAGAACATATTTATATTTATTATTAAGCAATATTTTTTACAAAATTTTAATCTGCACAACAATTTGAAGTATTTTGATAAAATTAATAAATTTGGAGTATGCTATACCTATAAAATATCGGTGACACCAATTTTCGAAATTTTAAATTTAGAGGCGTAGTAAATTAATATTTTTTCCCGAAATTGGGAACCAGAGTCGATGTAATAAAACTCTATCATTAAAAAAAATTTAGCAAATAACAATTTTAGAGAAGTGACCGGTTTTCTAATGGGCCACTTTGTAGGAAAATTTTTAAAGTTATTATTAATGACTATTTCAATTATCCAAAACACCATCTACAAAAACATCGAATTTAACAAATTAACATCAAAAATTAACATAAAAGACAATTGTATTGTTAAGACCGCTATTTTTTTCTTGCGATTGCCGCATTTTTGTTGGATTCGATGTAACACTCTAACAGGTCGTATTTTACAAAATTCTCGTAACTTTGCATTACTCGTTGAAAAACTGAAAAAAAATCTCTGCACATTTGGTTGGGAATGTAACAAAAGAAATCATTAGTTTTCCATTACCAACTTATAAGAAATTGCAAACTAAATTATATTATCCGTTTTGTCAGGATTTTTCAGGACTATCATATAGGTATTTTTTGAAATGAGAAAAACGGTTGTGTTTGTTATTATTTAATAGTTTCGTGGTGCAAACGACGGTTTATAAAATACAGCCTGCGACATTAGACCGAGAAAATACGGGGTGATTATTAATGATTGACAATTATTTTATTATGTTGGTAACAGATTTAATGTCTTAAGTTGGCAACATTGTTGACTTAGCCCTCTTTAATTTCAAAAATGTTAAGCAATAGAGTTCAACGTTATTTACAGCTAGGAGGAGGCCAACACTTCGAACACCTTCTTTAAATTTATTTTTAATTCGTGTTATTTAGAAAAATTTGCTGATTATTTTGAGATCTATTTAACATTGTCAATTAACCTAACCTAGAAAATTATATGACAAGTGACAAGCAGTACCGTGTTGCGCCAACTATTCAGTGTTGCCAATCCACTTAATTTCGGTCATTCATTTATAGTCACTCGGTAATTAACAAATGTCAATTACGAATCAGGTGCGCCAACCTTGTAACATTGAAATATCTTGCTGGTTGATTTTTCCGGAGTGACATCACGCTAAAATAGCGCGAATTCGTGATTTTCAAATTTTAACAAATTTTATGTTTTTGGGGCCCAAAGATACCGACAAACGCAATATAAAAAGTACAGGTTTAATAGTTTTTAATAAAATATCTACCGATTAAAACAATTTCCAAAAAATACTGAAATACCCCAAAGATCATTATTTCCAAACCTATAGTTTATATGTTTCGTGAAGATGAAAAAAAAGGCAACTATGTGAACACGCCGCATTAATCGGAAGTTTATTGAAATTGCTTAAATGTGTGCTTGTTGTACAACCGTGGACAGTCAAAAATAACACTTTAGACGGCGGGTGTGATGCAAATACCGACTCAATGACAATATCTCATAGAGTCGGTATTTGCATAACACGGGTGTTATTCTTGACTGTCCATGGGTGTACTTATCATAATAAATAAATTTAAATCGCTCACTTGCGTATCTTTAGCTGCACCCTTCATCGCTCCTGCACGAGACTCTTTGAAAAATTTTCGGTTTGTGGTTTGATTTCGCTACAGATTTCTTAAACAGCCTATGTCTTAATAGAGCTATTGTGAAAGCAACAATTTTCCGCGGCACGTCTCGTTGTAAATTACCGCTTTAGTGGTTCAAAGAGCGAAGCTCATAATTTCGACTCCGAATCAATTTTTATTTTGCGCCGTTCGCCTTGTATTTTGTACTTTACGGCGGCATAATTTCGTTGTGCTCAACATTATGTGCGTTATTTACGGTTTTATAAAATATCCCGGTGAAATATCGACGCCCGGTCACGATATTAAATAATCCCGTGGGTGAGACGGTCGAATTTGCATACTTTCTTTGCACGCTTTGTTTAAAACACCAAATTCCTTATCGGGAACACTGCAACTGCACTGTCTGATTGATTTATCGTTCGAATTTCCTAATATATGTAAAGTTATTGGGCGATTAATCATGACCCAGCCACGTTCTCCCAGCGCTAATTAAATCCGGAATTAAGCAGTCGCCTAAGTGTTTCATTGAATTACGTGGACGCTGTGGGAAAAACGAAATGACGTGGTCCAGTGATTTGAATGATTGGCAAAATACACATTTTTTTTGTCGACTGACCCGATCGGCGCCAAAACAATTTCCCATACGGAAAGAGTCGGTTTTCTACAAAGCTATTTATATCTTTGGTCTTTGGTAAATAATTGCTGTTGAATAGATGTGTTATCATTTTACGGTTCAGCGACTTGCACCCAGTCATTGATTATTAAACAAGCTCTTATAATTATCAATTTTTTAAACGAATGTTGTTAGTTTAGTAATTTTAATGACATGAGCAAAGTTATCATCATCCGCCGGACCAAGTGACATTGAAGTGTCGATAAGGAGCGCGAAATTGAATTTTTCTCGTCCAGCTTTGGTTGCTGTTGGGTCCGAAGATGGGATCTAATAACGGAATGTCTGGAGCGGCGATTTTCGTGCCATAATTCATCCGTGATTATACGATTAACACCAAACATGCCCACCAAAATAACTCGACACGTTTATCAATTATTCGGGCGAGTTATTAAATTAGAGTTTGGGACGGACTCTCGAATTCCCAGCCTCGAAATCTTGGAATTTATTCGTGGCGGGCACAAAGGGTCGCCGTTCTGGACCGCTCGTATCTTACGATGATAATAACTCGGACGATTTTTTTCTGGCGTTAATAAAGCCGTCAGTGCACATAATCGGGCCGACACAGCCTCCAGCTAAGGTGCTAAGCCCCGGGGGGCGACACATTCACCGCCATAAATCATCCGCGTTATTATCCGCGAGGGGCCAGGTGCGGGACAGGTCTTCTCCATGGGCCCGACCGCTGGGTGGAGCGAAAAGGACTGCAGACGCGGGGGTTCGTTCAACAAAGCACTACTTTTCTCCGAAAAACGAACAGCCAAAAATTTTATCGAAAAATTACAACTAGACACTTTTAATCAGAAGAGGTGTGCTTTGCCCGAACCACTCAAGCTGCGTCATTTTAATGATGTAAACAGTTTTTGAACTGAAAATTGTTGCTTCGGCTTTGTCCTCCAGCGACAAAATACCAGAAGTACATAAAACGCAAACCTTCATTTGCCGGTTTGTATTTTCGACGATTTTAATTTTTCTAATTTTGTTTTACATTTTACAATTTTTTTCAAAAAATTACTTTACACACTTGTGTCAGGTTAAATTTATATGGCACTAAGATGTTTTCGAAAATGACCAAAACGACACGTCTCAGATTAAAAATACAAAAGAAGAAAATTTTGATTTCGATGACTCAAGGGTTGGATTAGATTCTGACTATGATGAGTAAGAACATTATTGTTTTTTCATATTCTGGGCCTTTTTATGAGTTTGACCTTTGTTCCACTTTTAATAAAATATTATTCTACTATTCTAAAATGATGCAAGTGATTTATTTTTAATTGTTTAAGGAAAAATTTTATATAATAAACGTGTAACCTAATGAGGTTTTGAATAAATATATGTTCTTATAGGTATATGAAAATTAATTAAATGCTCGGTATTTTATTTTCAGGAAAGTGCACTGTTCCGTTATTTTATTCAGTTGTTTAGTAAAATAACGAAACGCTCAGTGAAATACTCAATGTTTTGTAAAAATATGAAATGCACGTTATAAATTCTAAACGCTCGGTAAAAATGCTAAATGCCCAGTAAATTTACCAATCGCAGGGTATAATATACGAAATGCACATCAGTAAAATAAAACATTTAGTAAAAAAATATAAATAACATTGAATAATATTTATAAACAATAAATAATGTGTATTATGCTGAAAAATAAATCTAATGATTGATAAACTACGTGAACGTAAAGAAAAAAAATTCTTGGAGTTAACACAAATAATATTTAACAAGACAAAATAAAACATTATTATAAACTAAAGCAGACATAGACGGTAACACAAAGAACTATTTTAAAATAAATGAATGTATTTTGGCGGATTGACGATCCAAACAAATGGGCGTTAAAAGCTCCAACACTGGAGTAAATTATTCAAAATATTACACATAAAATGTACCTAAATTACGAGAAAATTAAAAAATAAACCGAGTGTAATTTACTAAGTAAATATATACATACAATATTTCATCTCGAAAAACTACGAAAAATAATGAATCTCTACATTTAATACTGAGCATTTAGAATTTTTTTCTACTCCCTTATTGCAGTAAAATTTTCATTATGCACTAAATCTATTGAAGGCAACACCTCTTTACGTGTTAGGGTTGCGTAATGAAACATGAAATCTATACAGTCCGGATGAAAAGGTTGAAATTAATTCGATACATTTATTATGGGGAACAAAAAAAATACTTTTTACATTTTAAAAAATAAACAATTTGGAATCGTTATTTGAAAAAAATCCTATATTTATACATCAAATTATTATACCAAGTGTAATTTACCGCGTGCGGTAAAAGTACCGCAACAGTTTAATATTTCATAAACTGTGAATGATACAGCAAAATGTTCTAAAAAAAGTTTTTTGACACATCATGCTGTATTAGGTTCGGTATTTGTGAATTTTTTTATCTTAAAGTGAAGAATAAGAAAATGTCAACAAATGCAAGTTTAGTTTCGTGTATCCGAATACGAAACAGGTGCCAACTGAGTATTTACAAAGAAAATAAAACTACAAAAATTTGTTTCAAAAATTTAAAAAATATGTGTGTAGAAAATGTGTCTTTGACGACCCAATAATTTATAAAATATGCGGCGGACGTGAATAAAGTTTACATATTATTTGTTTCTAAATTTTTGGATCCCATTGGGAATGTTTCATTTTTTCTTTATTCTTTTTGATTTTTTAACATAAAAAATAAACAATTTGGAAGCTGATATTTATTTCAGAATATATGCCTGTCATGCATGTCAAAGATATGACGTCAATTCTATTTTTTTTGAATGGCAACCCTAATTTTTTATTGCATCATGTTTTTTGTATATAAAACAGTAAAAATTATAATTTTTTTGTGTATTTTTGTACAATGAATCGTTGTTGGTCCAATGTATTTACGTTCGTTTGCCATTTAGTAATTAATGATTTTAACAAAGCAGTGTATATAAATAATGTGAAAAAAAATCATGAAAATGTTCAAACTGCCTCCCTATCATTAATTTCATCTGATTAATATGCATTATTGGCTCACAGTTTTAGGCGGCAATTTATTTGGAAAGTAGTACCGGATACCGCCCTAACAATTAATAAGTGGCGTATTATCGGTAGCCGATTGTCACAGCATGACTATAAATGGTTTATGGGTAAAAAAATTTGAAGAAATAGTCATAAATGAAATAAATGTAAGAGCAATAGAAAAGGAAAAACTCAAAACAAGAAGAAGGAATATCAAAGGGACAAGAGTGTGACAGCGAGGAATATCAATCTGATTTATCAGATGATTGAATTCTGATGATGAATTATTTCTTGTTTTTCTATAAAAATAATCTACAAAAAATTTATAATATTTGTTAAAACAAATTCAAATTCTCTGTTAAAACCTAATTCAAATTGAAAACCAATCCACCCTATTTTGACCAAATTTCTGCCGAAAATGTTGGTAATCTACATAACTAAAAATGTGTATAAGAGCTTCGATTGGAGTAATAGATTTTTAAAAACAGTGTATCCAATTTAATAAAAATGAAAAAGTTTCGTCAATAAGTAATTCCTGCGAATAATTCGCATCGCAATCATGTTTGTCTTAACATTTTATCGTGTGTTTTACCGCTTGGAGTGCGCATGCGCTTGGGGAGTGGGAAATATTCAATAGATGGCGCTATGACCAAAATACGGTTTTTAATAATTTTAAAATACACATTAACATTTTGAATTATTTGTTTATTTTTCGCATACAGCGGTGAAGGTAATGTTCGAAATGAAGGCTCAATTATTGGTTTTGATTAAGTATTAAGGGAGTTATGGCCTACCGAAAAAACACCTGCCGCCGTTTGGCGATTGTTTGTGAAAAACCTATTTAAAAAGTGGCGCGAATGGATAGCGGCGTTTTAAACGATTACTCAATCCGAGAATTAAATTAATAACGACTATAGTGGTGATCACGTAACGCTTATGATTTATGAAAGCAATTAATCCATCATCTCCCACCGAAGTGAAAGTTGCGTCTTGAATATTCACCGCGACCCCGGCGATTGCTGCGCCATTTTCGGCAAACTTTTCGTAATCTTCGTCGAGGTGTGGCGGCCGATGAATAAGAAGTGAAGGAGACGAGATCGTCGCCTTGACACTCCGTGCGAAGTCAACAAAACACGCATAAATCCAGCCTCGAAGATAAGTTTGTACAAGAAGCGTTTGTTGTCAATTCATAACGCACAAACCGTTCCTTTATTTCCCGCCGGGTCATTCGGTAATTGTCTCCGCTTTATTCTTCGCCGCCGAGATAACTTCGATTTAATAACACGAATTACGTTCTTTTTACTGACTCGTAACCCCGCATTATCTTAATGCTCATGTTTATTTTATTCAATAACATGAAACGAATTCCTCCACTTCCACTCGCCGAATAACTATAACTCGCTAATTGATAATGACATGTTCTGGTCCGGCGGAACGGGCGGAATATAAAAAAAAACGCGCACTGATTGCAGACGAACAGTCCGTACGGCTTTTGCATGCGAACGCGATTAATAAGTGTAATTCGTTCTACAAATTACCGATACAAATAAACAATCGAGTTCTGGATTTATGGCAATTTCCAATTATATTTATGCCGCGCGTTGGGCATTAATTGCGGCCGCCCCTGGAAAAAGCGCGGTCCTGAGAGGGTTGCGGGCTTTATCTGCACCCCGCGGCCTAATTGCCTATTCGATGCAGATTCGCTGCAACCGAATGTAAGAGACACAATCAAGCCCGCCAAGTGCTCAGCTGCTATCATTCTTGCTTCCTCTGTCCCTTTTTATAGACTACAAATTTTTATCATTTTGTTTAAAAAAATTGCGAATGTCGCTTCCGGGATTTTTGTTTTGATGCTGTGGTCCATTGCAAGACATTCCAGACGTCTTGCAGACATCGTCAATGACAGCAATGTGTCCGAGAACTATTAACTATAACGTGCCTACAAAAGTAAAGCGAGGCTGCGTAGGCCATGGAATAAATTCGGCGTTCGATAGAGTGTAGCGAAATTTTGATCTTGAGTTGGACATATTTGAAATTAAGTTCTTTGCTGATAACCGTCTCGGACATGATGCATTTAGTGTCTTCTTTAACTAATTCCATCTTCAGACGTCGGTTTACATGTAGTTTGAGCAAATTTTTCAGTGACAGCTCCTGTCAAATGTTATGATTTGACAGTTTTAAACGTCTACATTGGAAAAAATAAAACAAAATCTAGATTACATAGCCTCTTGAACCTACGTTTTATATTAACGCTTGTTAGTACTGTGGACGCGTGTGTGTCAAAAAGAGATTGGATAAGAAGTATAGGAATTTTAAAAATAACTATATAATAAGAAATATATTTACACATGAACAGTGAAAGTGATAATTCCTGCATTTTTAAAAAGAATCCAAGTTTAACCAAAATTGAATGCCTATTGATTCTAATGCAAATGTTACTGTTGAAGATTTTAATTTGAAGTTTTAAAAAATAAAGTGTTATTTTAAATCCAGCGAATTGAAAATGTTGCTCAATGTTTTATATAGTTAGTTACGTATAGTTCTGTACAAATCTATTCTTCTAAATGTTTTTCGGTATATGTATTTATAAATAAGACATTAAAGGCATAATGACTGGTGTAATATTTTAAAATACAAGTTAAAAATAAGAGGGATTTGAAATATTGTAACAAAAAATTGAATAAAAAAATATATTATTGGAAAATACATTGTGTGTTAAATCAATTTTCAGAATTGATTAGAAATAAAGAATTTGATCATTCTTTTTAATGTAATTTTATTCTGAAATGTTATGTGACACAAGATTTTAAAGCGTATTGTTTTTTGTAATAATAATACACATGTTTAACAAAATTTACAAATAGTCGCAATTACAGTTATCAAAAATTCAAAAGTAAAATGCATGTTCGGAAAACATGCATCGATTTTTCATTTTACAAAGTTATAAGCCGTGCTTGGTTTTATTTTAAAGTTTGAAAAATAGCAAGGCTTGCATTTGAAAATTAATTTAACATGGATTTTCTATTCACTAGAACAGGAATTTTACAAAATTTTTGGTGAAATGAATAACGCCCTAGATTTTTTTGACCCTTAAATGTATACAATAAAACTATATAATTTTTTTAACTTATAAGTTTTAATACAGACATTATTCTGAGTGGAATTATTTTTCAAGGCGTTCATTTTTATTTAAACTATTGTTAAACTTTATTTCCCTCAATTTTACTGGACTAATAAAAATGTTACTGGAATTATTTTGGAGCTCAATAAAAATTGCGCTTTAATTTCTAGTTTTAAAATTCACTTGAGTTTGACTGAAAACACCACTAAAATTTTTAATTTACTAAGTGTCCCAAATTTTTTATTGGAAATACATGAATTTCCAACTTGGAAATTCACTGAATTACCAATGTGAAACGCCCTTCTCCCATCTCTAAAAACCCGTGTCTGCGTGATGTCAAACCACTATTCAAAATTTTAATTTAGAAACTACCTGCTTTTTTTTATCGAAAAATACATGGACTTTAAACTTGGATATTCACTGAATTACCAATATCAAACGCCATCTTTAATAACAGTGTCCGTGTGCTGTCAAATTATAAAAATATCATAATAAAATAATAATGTAAATTCTCTATACATCTGTACAAAAAATTAAACTATACCACCTATTGACATTAACTTAAAATGACGATAGTTCAATGATATCGTGGTTTAGTTCAATGTTCACAAGTCTCGTAGTTCATAGAACCCATGACTTGCGTATTTGCGTCCATGTACAGTCTTTTGCAATGGAAATGAGACTCATTAATATACAAAAACCCCCAGTCCTCAATCCAAATCGCAACGGACTCTATTTTTATTCCGCTTTCTGTCACTTTATAATATGTCAAATTTAAGGATAGTCTTCTGTTTACAAAATTGGAAATGATGGACTTATGCGGGTTTTTGTATATTAATGAGTCTCATTTACATTGCAAAAGACTGTACTCACTTAGAGATGGAAGTATGCATTTGATATTTGCTAATTCCGTGATTTTTTAGTTCAGGCTATTTCTAAATGAAAAATTCAAGTGGTGTTTCGGCTGAAATTTAGGCGGATTTTATAATTATAAATTTTAGGGCAATTTTTATTAAGCCTCAAAATAATTCGTGTAACATTTAGTTTCCAATAAAATTGAGCGAAATGTAACTGAAGACATTCTCAAGTTAGAAATTCAAGTGGTGTTTTTCTGTAACGTCAGTTTAATTCAGTAACATATTTATACACTTCATTTCAAAATGTATATATAAACTTCACTTAACAGTTAATTTTTATCTTCAAAAACAACACACACAATTTTCGGGTTTACTAATTTGACAGCGTTATTTAATTCGACAACTAAAAAAGGCAAATAAATAATGACTGTAATTTAAAAAAACTCTAACGTTCTTGTACGTTTTTATAGAAAATATAGTTTGCAGTGTTATTTTCTACAGAAAATTCGATGCTTTGGCGTCGTTTTAAATATAGAAATGCAAAATGAGTTGTTTCATGATTTTTTTAATAAAAAATTGAAATAATTGAACAGTTAGGTCAGATTTTTCGAGGCATTTTTGAAATTGTAACTGAAAATACTTACGCACATAATTATTTATTTATTTATTTACTTATTTATTTATAATTCTTTTTATGAAATACAGGGTACATTAGGAAATATGTTGTACACTTGACATATTACTGACACTGTAGTATATTTATTGTGGTTAAACATGTTTAAACTTTATTATCAACTTCCAACAGTCCCTTAGTTTTGGAGTACCGATATTAACCATTTTAAAAAATTCAAATTCTCAAAAAAATACGTTTTAGCCAAAAATGGTGAATAGTTTCTCGAGTGAATTTTTTTATCCCCAGTTATTTCGAAACCATTATCTAACCGCCTGTATATGCCCTACATTAATTGTAAAAATTAATGTAATTAATGTAAAAATTGTGTCGTTTTATAGATGTAGATGAAACGTCTCAAATTTATTCCTAATACTGATTTCAGTTTAATTCTTCAAGTCTATTTCAACTTTAACACCAACTAAGTTTGGGTGCGTACAAATCGTTTTGTCCCTTCTGGCTTGTCGTTGAGCGGTGAATTTTAAAAATTGATTCAATAAAAGAGGGTCAGGCCAAGATGGTCAGAGCAATGTTTTGGTGGAGCAGCAAGAAGCGATGTCGACGTACCCCGAGGCCCGGGATCGCGTGCGGATATTTCAATTTGCCGTCTCGGTAGGTCGTTTTGTGTTGTTTTGATACAGCACCTCTGAAATATTGGCCAGACAGCTTGTAGGTTCATGCAACGTCATTCAAGAATCCCGAACCAGTTATTGGAGCTGTCTCGGCGAATTTACTATGAAATGTTAAAATTCTAATTAAATGAATACACGATAGGTACACACGAACGGAAACTTTCATTATTAATGTCTTATTCTGAGCGTCACGCGGCCGGGATCATTATTACTTATATCCAGCGATAAATGCACGTTTCCGATTTATTGGCTGCGTGGAAATGGCCGCCGCGAGCACCGGGTTTGACACCTACAGAACGACGCCGGTCTCGACAAATTGAGCTGTCCAGGTGTGGTCAAGCAGCTCGGAATGCAGAATGGTGGAGATATTCACACTTTGTCGGAGTCGCTTTTTTGTCGGAAATATTTATAGCGGAAAAGAAACAATTACGACAATATTATTATACCTGGAATGTATGGTTTTTGTGACGAACTGATTTGCATAACTTAATTGAAACGAATACTTAGCGAAGGTGTGTAGTCGTTTATTTTATGCAAATTGAAACATCGAAATTCGGTTAGGTAGCGGTTGGAATAAAAGACACGATTAGGAATTTTGGTCGGCTCGTTCAAGTCATCCTGAATGTCAATAGCAGGAAATAATTTTCAATAAGCATTAATTAGCAGCCTTAATTTTCGACCCAAGAAGTTTGCTTTATTTGTCTTCACAAGAAGAAGTAAGCTTCAAAATTTGTGAAGACAAGAGCTCCAGTTGAGCGAAGATATCAAGTAGTTGGGACTTACACTAGTACTAAATTAAACTTTAGCGCTCATCTGGAAAGTATAACTAAGAAGGATATCAAGCAATAATTAAATAATATGAACATTTATCACATTCAATAAACATACCAAGTTAAAGAAACATTTTTTATTATGATTTGGTACTGATTGGCTAAGTTATTGTGAGTTTGAACGACAATTTTTTATGTTTCTTTAGAAAAAAAGAAGACAATATAGATCTACGTGGACTGGTCATTAGAAAATTTTGAAATTGCCATAAAGCTAGAAATATGAAATTTGGTGCATGATCATTATCGATCATTCTGAATCGAAGTAAAATAATTGCAAGATGATGGCACTTAGTTATTTTAAATGGCAACCCTATATTTATATGTTAGTTTTGATGACTCAATTCTGAATCGAAAAAAACAGATTGTTATTACTTACCTTTCATAGTTTTCTAATATTCTTAATTGTATGCTAAAATTTGAAATTGAATTGTTTAGAGGTTGTTGCGATGTCCCGAAAATTACTATAACAAACTGACAAAAACTTAAATATTTCAATATTTTAAACCCACAATTTAATAACGGAACTCGATGTATAAGTAAAAACTAACCCGATCTTTATAATGGTTTGTTATGCCAATTTTCGATAATTTTTACAATAATCCATTTCTAGCTGTGGAATAAAAACGTATCAATTTATTTTGGAAATTAATAACAATGAAACAGCAACAAGTACGTAAAACAAAACTATAACTTAACAAACACTGTAAATCAATTACTTATAGTGGAGAATAATACAACATTGTAATGAATGCAAATGTTTAATCAAATATTACTTCATTTGTGTAATTATTATTTTTCATTTTTATAGAAAATGATAAATATCGTGAAACCTAGGCAGAACTTGTATATGATACCTTTATAAAAGTCGAGTTATTTTTTATTTCTACATCGAATGACCACTTTGAGATTATGGGGTTGCTATTTGAAAAACATTAGTTTATGATATTTTGTTATAATCATATTCAAAAAATCGTACCAACCATTTGAGACATCCAAATTGTATAAAAAGTAGTTTGCTATTATGCTCTGAGGTTATGGAAAACGACAAAAAAAAACGATTCTATTATCTCCAACGATTCAAGAGATATTAATTTTCAAAAGATCCTTGCATTTCCAAATTTTAGCATTAAATTGTAAATTTTTCAAAAACTATGAGGGGTAAGGGCCCACAATCAGGATGCGTCTTACTCAGAATTGAGTGCCCAAATGAATGAGTGCATTAAAATAGGAGATTGCAATTTAAAATAACAAAGTTGATGTCAATTTCCGGTATAATCGGAAATTCCGTCATTATGAAAGTATTTGACTTAAATTCAGAATGATCGATCATGCACCAAATATCAACTTTCTAGCTTTACGGGAAATTCAAAATTTTCTATTAAATGGTCTATGTGAATCATCCTGTATAATAGTACAAAGATGTCTGTTTTTACCATACAGGGTGACCCAATAGGAAGCGTGCCCCTTATCTAAAAATGTTATTTGTTGGCCGATTGGAACCATTTTTTGTATTTTTTGTATGATAGAGCTTGGTTACTTAAAAAATTTTTCAATGCCAAAAATAAAATAAATGAATGTTATTATTTTTTTATGAAGCTCTTTAAAACCAATTTTTTTTATACCTTATAAAAATACGATATTGCAATACTTTTTACAAAATTCTGATTTACAGAAGGACTATTCGACATATTGTGATTAAATAAATAAATTTGTATTATGTTATATTTATCCTAACAACTATATATTTGTTTTTAATTTTAGTCACACACATTAGCAAATAGTTTTTAGTACAATAAAGTTCAGTGGCGTAGTCAGATGAAACTTTTTTTTTCTTCTGAAATTTGGCACCACAGTACTAAATGTATTGAAGCTCTGTCAGTAAAAATGGGGGCAAAAATTGTAGAACGAAAATATGGGGGTATGTGAATACGTTTACTGCTTCAACCTGTTCATCTGCTTCAAAGCAGATGCTTTGAATCTAACTCCTAAGCGCAATAATAAAGAGGTTAGTTTGGATCCATGTACGGGAGATAAACGCACGTTCTTCTATGAATTTTTTCACTAACGTTTCTTTGGCAATAGGTTCCGCTTATCGGCCTTCTAATCCCATACATAATCGTTACGTGAGTCCGTCGCTTAATTGATTGCGTGACGCGCGACGCCGCCGCGTCCGAGCGCTGAGGCGCGTGAATAAATTCATTAGCGCGGTTCAAATAAGACGTCAAAATTGAAAGGGGAAAAATGCGAGCGAACGGAGCCGAGTTTGTGGAATCGCGGCATTGAAGTCTCCGGCGCGAAGAAGTCGTGGCATTCATCGTGACAAATTGAAGAGCGTTGTTGTTGGTGTCATAATAACCGACACGCGGCGGGAGACCGAGGAACTATGTCTGGATCGCTTTGTCACGCCGCCATCCATTTTAATTTGAACACTAAATGAAATATCGCCCAAAATCGAGATTCGCCTCCCTTTTTTCCGAAAAGCAATCAGCGGGAGAAGGACGCCAGACGGAAGCTCTCGTCTGTGCGAGCCAATTAATTACGAAGCGCCACCCTCTCGTGTTCTGCGAAGATGGTTTTAATGGATTTTGTAACGAAACGTATATCATAATTAAGGACACTGTATTTTGACGGAAATCACCTGTTTTAATTTGTTCTTTTCGCGCTGCGACTTCCATAAATTCAGTGGCGGTTTGTTCGGTTGTCATGCTAATGTTGCCACTTAATTAATTGCACTTTTAAAAAATGTTCCAGCGGAGCCAAAACAACACCGATTTCAGCGAGAATTAACTTAAAAACGTTTGGAAAATTAAAAACAAAAAAATATATCGAGTCAGTTTTAAGGTAGTACACACCAATGATTCTAGAAAAAATTACAAAAAAGATTCGGTGTAATAAGTGGGTCTGCGAATGAGAAAAAATATCGGATTCACTGGTCTCCTCCAATTTGTTTAACATATGAAGGCGAAACTAGAGTGAGGGGGGCAGCTAGAGGATCGGACAAAACTGAAGTAAATTAATTTATAAATAAAAAATTATTATGCATTATAAATTGTGACTAGCTATTTTCTAATGTACATACATACCTACCTACTGATGGACCCTCACCACAAATATTGAACAAAAATTGAGTTTAAATTCTTAAATAATTTATTTCTACTTCGCATTTTTAACAAAGCTGTTAAAGCACTCAATCGAGTGCTTTAATGGCTCTTTGCGTTTCATAATAGAACTAGTGTATTTTGGTTTTTCTAGGGTGGTATGTCATGTCAAACGTCAAAGTAAACACCAAAACAAAAGATTAGAATATTTTAAATTTAAATTAGCTTTTCACAATTATTATAAACATTAATCGTTACATTGGAAGTGTCTTGAGCACTTAATTAATTTCAGGTAGGTTGTTTGTTATATTTTGCTGAAAATTATTTTTACCCCAACTGTTGTGCAGGCTAATTGCATTGGAAAATTTTAAAAATATTTTAATTTTGACAATAATTGTCAACCAACCATTGAAAAATTCCTCCAATTATAAAATTGAAATTTTTTTCGACCTGTTTGTTTTTGCAAACTTGGACTCATAGATACAATAAAATACGCCTCATGGAACTGGTTCTTTAATATACTATTATTTGTTATTGTAATTTTTTTTTAAATCCCTCACAAATGTAAAAAACATTTTTCAAATAGTCTGATAAAGAAATCGTTTAAAACGCGTGTTGTTCAAATTAATGTTTTGTGTGAGTTTATTATCTGTCAAAATGCCAAAGGCAAAAGTTTATAAGAAGATATTCGTTAATTCATAATTAATAAATTTTATTGAGGAGAAAAAGAAAATCAAGTAGTTTGAAAACTAAACATAAAAGCAAGTGTTATTTCAAAAACAGTTAAATTGTACAATTTATGAAATAGTTTAACACAAGATATTCGTAAATTCATAGTTAATAAATTTAATTCTGGAGAAATTCAAATAGCTCCACAACCATGAATAGAAGTGTTATTTCAAAAACAATTAAATTGTAGAATATACGACATAGTGCATCTAGTGGTCCAAAAATTGTAAGACCCCGAAAAACGGCTACGTCGACTGACAGATGAATTAAAATGACCTACATCCAAAACTTTTTCGGAAGAATTCCCGGGTTTAAAATGGTCGAAGATCAACAAAAAAACATTTATCTATGCAAAAAACAGACGATCTAGAATGGAGTTGCTGTGAGCATATAAATTGGATTCTGGAAAAATGGAAAACAGTATTGTTCTCTGACAAATACAAAACGACATGCATAATTCGGATGGGATTAAGTGGGTACGGGGGTCAAAAAATCAAAGATTCAATCCAAGGAACTCACAAGGGACGGTGAAGCACGCTACAGGAAATATTAAAATTTGACGATAATATAATGGGTCCAATATGGTATAATGGATAGATTTGTAGTATGCAGAATTAGATAATCGAGTGGAAACTTTAACTGGAATAAATTCTGCATCTTGAAAACGGATGATTTTGCAAAAAAATCCTGAAACATCAACTTTTGTTGCTGCTTTTCCTACTTTTTAGCCTAATAAGTTTATCTTTTTTATTAAAGTCGTTGTAACCACCCTTAACTTTTTTTTTGAATGGAAAGATATGTCAATTGACACATCATTGCAAATTTCCTAATGTATTTTTTTCGCATTTTAATTTATTTTATTTTTAGCTTGTCAAAATCAATCATAATTAATGAATTCTAAGAATAGCGCTTTTTTATTACCAGTCACTACTTATTTGTCAAATAAAACAGGAAAACTTACAATAATAATAAAAATGTTTATTTTCCTTAGATTATTTTACAATTGGGGAAATGTGGAAAACGTCAAATTTCATATACTTTAAGTTTTTATAATAAATAAATAAACCCTATGAATTACAATATTACTCAGTGCTATAAAAGCAGTTTCTTACTTACAGAACTGTGAAACCTTTTAGAATTATCTAATAATTTTATTTCTTGAGGAAGATTTTTGTATAAAACCGGTCCCATGTATCCTACTCCATCCTCAAATACATTTAACTTTTGAGCCAGAATAGACAAACCATTTGGATTTCCCCTAGTTTCATAATTATAGTAACTGCTGTTTTTCATAAAAAAATCACAATTAGTCTTAACATAAGTGACAATTTTAAGTAGGTATTTTATACCTGTATATAACTACTTAAAATAGTCCAATAGAGCGATTTCGACAGATATCGCAATACCGGGTAGAGAAAGGTAGAAAAAAAGTGCAAAGACGAAAGTTACGTGAATCCGGATACTGCATAACATATTATTATATTTTTATTTATACAGAATGTATCGTAAACTAAGTATGACATTTAATTTTTTTATAAGTTTTTGTATAATTTTTATATAAACCTATTGGTTTTGTAGATATCTGACATTTTATGCAGAAAATTGATTTTTAATTGGTTTATTTTAACATGTCTTAACTTATTTATTTTCAATTTGGTAATAAGGATTTCTGCGACAGTTAAAAAAATTAAGTAATAAAATTACATTTACGACCGCCCCCTTTGATAAAACTCATGTTTTATTATGTGCACTAGTTTTTTTTTGAAGTAATTTGAAGGGGGGTTGTGCGTGGGTCGGCAGCTCTATCAAAAAAAGTGAGCAAGCAGCGAAACACAGTCTTATCTGGGGGACGATCGACTGCAACAAATCGATTCCGCTAAACGTCCGTGAATGATTCGGATTTATGGAGATCGGCCGATAAAGACTCGACGGAGTTGGGGATGAGCGGTGATAAGGTGGTGCAGCATATGGCCGACAGAGGGCCGTTAATGCTCTTATCGTCGATGGGGGCGCGATTTATGCACTGGCCTCGGGGTGCATCCCGTGACGATCAAAACGCAATTAACTCTGCACTACCTAGAGTCCGTCCGTGCAGGCGCTAGGTCCACCACGTCCACGGCGGCCGCCTCATCAATCACGCTCTCTATCGACTTCATCATTAATAAATCGCCTCCCAACATCGAATATTATTAAATCGATTTCTTTATATCGCATATTAGCCGGAGCTTTTAGCCTATACAGGACGATCCCCGTTGTCAACGTCATTTTTCATGGTGTCGCGCGCTTCTTGTGCGAAATTTGTCTTCTCATTTCCATCACCGTCCATGAATGCGAAAGTTATAAATTACGACGCCGCGGTATCACGAAACAAATTATAACCATTACGAATAAATATAGGATACTAAATTTAGATGCGCTTTATAAATAGCTTTTCGATTAATCATCGCGCGGAACCGGTCGGATCTGAAATAGATGATTGCAGATTTCTTATGGAAGCCTAATCGAGCACTTCCGTTGTCGGATATTTCCGCTATTTTCGTTGACGGTGAACCACCACCAAACCCGCGTCGGTAAAGACCGCGCTAATCTACCCCCACCGCGATTCTAATTAACTGGAGGGGGGACGAAAGAGAGCTTGAGGCTTCAGAAGAAATACAACAAATTGAACAAAATAAGTTTATGATTCGCCTTGAGGAAAAGAATGGCCTCGGAGGATGAGGTACATTATTGATCCTTCGACCCATTATATCATATAAGTACACCTTCGATGGGTGACCCGGCAGCAAGTTACCTCTGTTCTAGTAAGTTCATTGTTCTTCGCCCAATGTGAGGGCAAACGTTATCCTGCTGAAAAAATCACTCTCGAAGCCTTTAATGGGGAGAGTATATTTAGGACGAAAACTAAAAGCGATCTATTTTCTTTGATAATTGCACACCATAGCATTAACCCTTCTATTCGAACTTCTTGTTCTACAAAAACTGCAAATTTTGTCGTTTATCCCTTTTATTTTTTACCCTCTGGCCACAATTGAAACCCACATTCAACACTGAAAAACACCGAACTATGTTCTTAAATGACATCAGTTGTCAATGCTCTCGAGTCAAATGGACTACAACTCCTTCAGAAAATAATTTCTAGAATTTGATTGACTTGAACGCACAAGTGTAACGTACAAAATTTGTGGGTCGCCTATTAAAATACGAGGGGAGCTTACAAATTTATCTGCCTTTCCATAAAAACAGAATGCAATTGCATGCATCGTTAATCAAATCAATGTGACATACATGAGAAGTGTCTTCCACTCTTACAATTTTTCACAAAATCACAAAAACTCCAAACAAAGCTTTAACAAGTTGAAAAATGTTTGTTATATAATATCGCGTTTATATAAATTCTCATAAATATTACAGCATTTTTTTGACATACATTACTAAAATTAGTTAAATTATTATCCTAGAAATAAGCAATTTTGACAAAGACTTTTACTGTTTTGATCTGTACTTGAATTGAACCCTTTTGTACTGAATTATTTTTTATAACTACTACAATAAAAAATAATTGATAATAATTTTGTTACAGAACTAAGCATCTCAATTTTAGTCCAGCTACAACATATTTAACTCTGGTAAGTCAATTCACTATTTCCTAAGCTGTTATTAACGCAAATTGTCATATTTTTTTCTTATTTGCTGAAAGAACCTTTTCAGCTCCACATATTTCTATTGGTATTGTTTCCCACGTTTTATGTGTGACCGACTTCATCACTTAAAAATATATGGTGTTTATAAGCTTTTATTTCACAACCCACTACCGTCTTTTACAATTTTTTGTTCTATTTAGATCCTCTTCATTTTCTGCAGTCCCTTTAAATTATTAAATTTTATTTTACTTTTTGTTAGAAAATATGTTTTTGGTCTCGTACATTTTAGTAGATCACTACTGGAAACTAGAAATAAGATGTTTCGAAAAGTTGTGATTTTAATTATTGTTTACACGGACAATAATTTGCTGGAAATAAGCTGCTTCGTAGAAATTATGGCATTGTAACTAATAATATTATAGAAAAACATTGAGAATATTTTGTTAGAATCGGCTGGCGTCAAAAACAGAAGCGTCATTAAATTTCTGGCAATAGAAGGCAATGGCCCAAAGAATTTAATGAAAAAATGACGACGGTGTTTCGTTGTCCAAGTTTTTTCGAATGACTAGCTTTATTTGAGAAACGTTCAAATAAATGTAAGCGTAAGGATATTATGTAAAAAAATAAATGTTTGTTTACTTCATGCTAGGCAGATACCGAGATACCAATAACAAAATGCCAATAATAAATGACAAAAAGAATTCAATTAAAAAATAAGGTGGTGTTCGGAAAATTGTTTTTTCGAAGGAATAGCTTTATTGGAGAACTTTTTGAATAAGTGTGTAAGCGTTAAAGGATCATATTATGTAAGAAAATAAAATTTTGTTTGTTCCTGACTCGTTTCCTTCATGGCTAGGTAGATACCAATAACTTTATAAAAAAAACAACCTAATAAGATTGTTATTAATTATAACTTTATAAACTTTTCTCGTGGATTATTAAATGAAACGTTTTCAAAGTACCAAACCAATCATCGCTCAGCTTAGCTCACTCATAAAAATTATGTGTAAAAGTTAAGTTCTGATGCAAACAAAACAGTTTAAATTGGGCACAGAATTCATCCAAGATCCAAGAAGCGAAAGGCCTATGGAAACATGAACGCCACAGATGATCAAAAAAATTGAAGAAATCGTGTTGAACAATTGAGTGTTTTAAATATTGCAAGACACACTATTCGGAACAAGTGTTTTCAACATTTTGCATGAAGGCTTGGGAATGCATAAAGTGTAACAATATAAAATTGGTTTGAACTAGATTTCGTAGAAATGGATTGATTTCCGGAGTTGCTGAATGGGTAAATGTGACGAACCTGATTTGGTTTCCATGGACTGAAACTGGTAATTTGTGGCATTTTTAATTTACGGGTGCAAGGAAAAACGCGCGTAATAAATTAAATTACAGCAAATAAAATTGAGAAAATGAAATTTCAAGGCACGAACAAAAAACCGCCGCTTTGATTACACACGCAGCGAGGCGATCAATCAAAATTTTTGATTGAATGTTGATCGGATGCCACACGGATGCAAAAAAAACCCAACAAAAAGTTGCGTAGATTTGAATGCGCGCTTCCCCAATCTAAATTAATATCAGCCCCCATGGTTAAAAACCCATAACGATTAAGTAAACAACACAATAAAAATCCATTCGTAAGAAAAAAAAACGCTTTTAATTTACCGTCGGTCGGAGAACGGCGCTAATTAAGAACCCGACGAAGAGGCAGATATCTACAAGCGTGTTGGTTTTGGGGGGGACTCGGGAGTTTAATTAAAAAGGAGGGAATGGAGGACTAATTTTCTCGCGATGGTTTATACCACGGCTCGGCTGCGCGCAATTTACCTGTCAAACAAAGTTATTAAGATATCTCTGTCAGGTGCTTCGTTGGGCAGTTCTTCATTCCGCGGCATGGCGGGGAAATTATTGCTGCGACGTTACATGTGTTTGTTACACGATTCCGAAACAACTCTTATCGAGCAATCGCCCCCCGAACAAGTCCCCGACCCTTTTTTCTGATTATCATAATCACGGATAATTACACGGTGGCCGCTCTTGTTGTAGACATCATTTACATGTCGTTGGGGTTCTTGGTAAATTATCAATTGCATGTAAAAGCACACGATCGCTTCAACCCCAAGCAAGAGCGTCTTGTAAAAATTGAAAAATCGGTGGCGTGTCCGTTTCCGTATCAGATCTGCGGACACCTAATGACTCAATTTGGGGCGCCGTTCGTTTTCTTACTTTAGGGGTTGATTGTTTAGTGTTGACGGAGCCCCGAGCTGAATCTATAAGCTTACTGACCCGCCACGGCACGCAATCTTTTTCCGCCACAAATCATGGGAGTTGAGGTAGTGCAGGTGAGGTGAGATTGGTTAATGATGGGTTTGGATGGCGAAGTGACGTCTGCGTGGGGTGAGAGAACCGATTCCATCGCTTTCGTAAAACAACTGCTCTGAAACGAAAACCTCAGTAGTGCAGCGATGGGTGCAACTAAAACGTTGTTGCCACAACCCCAAATGCTTTTAAGCCGAAATCGCCGAATGTATAAATAATTTGTTCTAATTTGCAACTGTAACAAAGCTGTTAAAGCACTCAATTGAGAGCGTTAACAGCTTCTTGAGTTTCGTAATAGAACTAGTGTAATTTAGTTATCCAAGGGTGGTATGTAATGATTATAAATGTCCTGTGAAACGTCAATGTAAACACCAAAACCAAAAGTTACAATATTTTAAATTTTAATTAGATTATTTTTCCAATTATTATAAACATTAATTGTAACGTTGGATGTGTCTTGAGCACTTAAGTTGATTAGGTAGGTTGCTTGCCACAATATTTTGCAAAAAATTATTTTCACCGCCAACTGATGTGCATTTGAAAATCGAAAACCGATGCAAAATTCATCAAAATTTTAAAATAGGATAAAATGCGAAGTTGAAAAATATTGTATAAAAACTCGTTCATAAAGCTATTATGCCACTCGTTCTTTAATATACTATTTACATGGTTTTCATTTAATCGTTTGATTTTAACAGTCGATAAGAAAGAAAGTAAATGCAGGTGGTACAAATTTTTTACATTAAAGATCAGGTTTTTAACTAAACTAACCAAAATCGAAACCACAAACCACGAACCACCAACCAAATTGCAAATTGTATACTACAAAGAAATTTAAATCGCCGATACATCAATTGTATTGCGGTATTGTTTATTATAAAACGCCTGCTTTTAATGTATCTACGTCTTTGGGCTATTTTGACAATTTATTGTCATTTCTATCCTCACAATATTATATAATTTTTGTTCTAGGCGATTTAAATTTAGATAGCTTCAAGAAAACTAGGTTAGAAGAGTGTTTTAATTGTTACAGACGTGGTTTACAGTTCTGGAGTGGTTAATGCAGATCTTATTTCTAATCATTATTTAGTTATTTGTAAAAGACTTTTAGAGAAAAAAAAAGTTACACTATAATTGGATACATATTGTGATTTTAAGAAATTTGATTATACAATTTTTTGTAGAGATCTAAATAAAGTTCCATGGGATTCTCTGCTTTACTTCAATTACATTGATAATAAAATTGAATATCTCATAAACCACATTAATTTATTATTCCACATCCACGCCCTTTATATAACTTCATATGTATCTAAACTTTATGTCCTGGCTTACTCCTGCCATAAAAATGATGTCTAAAAGGAATAAAATCAAAATTTCAAAAAAGCTAAGTAGATGATTGGGTGGCATACAAGAAATTACGTAAGTGCCATTAGGCAAGGAAAAAATGTATTTTTGTCAATCTCGGAGAAGTTTGAATAAAGCAATATGGTCAACACTGCGTATATTAAATATTAAACCGAAAAATAAAGCAATCGATGCAGATGAAGTAAACCGATTTTATCTTTCAATATTTAGTCATTCAAATCAATGTCTAGGTAGTGTTTTAAAGTTAGCCGGAAAAAAATATGTGCAAATATAAATTTTCACTTCAAATATGCAACGATAAATGAAGTTCAAGGGATTCTTGATAACATAAAATTACATGCCTTAGGATATGATAATATTTCAGCCAAAACTATGTGCACCAGTGTTCATTAAATATATGTATTATTATTACTGATATTGTCGTAGTGTCTCGCAAGGTTGGAACATTGCTTTGATACATCCTTTGCCTAAAACGTCCTTTGCCCAAGCACGTTCAGTAAGCATGTTCAGACTTGGACCAATAAGTATACTGCCATGTATTTAGAACGAATAATTTCAAGTCAAAGATTTTGTTCTATTGGCTAATATAACCATCGACAAACAATCTGGGTTTAGAATGGGAGTTAGCACCACAAATGGGTTTGGGAAAATTTTTTAGATGATTGTTTTATAGCATTTGATAAAGGTGAATCGACTTTATTTACTTTGCCACATTTTTTCAAAGCTTTTGACAACTTAGATCATGCTCTACTTATTGCAAAACTCTCTTTTTATGGCTTTTATGACATTTCGGTCCAGTTCTTTAAGGCTTTTTTACTAAATCAAAGTCAAGCTGTGGTAATTGCTAACTCGTGCTTTCAAGTAGGTTCGGTAATTTCAGGTGTTCCTCAGGGTTCAATTTTGGGCCACTTTCATTCATAATTTATACAGCGAAAATTTGAAACTCGGTAAAGTATTGTAAAATTCAATCTTTTGCGGACGATATAGTTATATTTAAATTTTTATCCAAAATATGTTGACCAAGCTTGTAAACAAGTTAATCAGGAACAAATGACGCTTCTAACTAAATAATTAGTATTAAAACTGGTTGTAAATAAATGTAAAGTCATCTGTATCCAGAAATAAAAATAATAATCATAAGATTGAAATGGACGGTATTCCAATAAAAAGTTGTAAGATGTGTAAGACATCTTGGTCTTATGCTAGACAATACGTTGCGCTTTGAGGAGCATCTAAATTGAATGAAAAAATCATATTCTGCATTGGAAATGCTTTATGAAAATGATCAAATTTTAAATTTTAAGTTAAGAAAAAAAAAACGAATCATTAGTTCTCCCTAATTTAAATTATTGCCTAGTTAATTATTATTCATCTTTAAATAATCAAACCAAATATCGTTAAAAAAAATTCAAAATTCTTGAAAATTTATTTTTAAATTAAAAAAATTGAGTGGGTGGCTTCGAGTTGGGATATCTTGTAAATATCACCTGTCACTATTTGTATTTAAATTTTTTTAACGTCATAGAAAGTTATTTCGTCCACGAAGAAGTTGTCATATCGTTCAAATTCGTCGTCTGGATATTTCACTGCCAAAATTCGCTCCTGATATTCATAAAGCCGATTTATTATTATTTTTATTAGTATTATTATAACTGTAGATAATAGGACAGAGTACCAACATAACAATTTAAATTTTAGTGTAAAACCGACAGCAGCGCTATGGTGGTCGAAGGAGCGAAACGATGTAATCGAAGCAAAAAACGAGGTTAATAAAATTTCACTTTATGCGAAACAAAGTGTAACAACATAATTCTTTGAAACGCGACACGTGTAAGGATGCAATTACCAGAAAGCGAGTACTCGTTTTATTCTCCCGCTTTTGTGGCGTCAATTTGTAGTATTTGTTGGCAGCACTGTCACTGTCGGAGTGTCTTGGTCGTTTTCTGTTCAGCTTTGCACTTTAATTAATTTCAATCACGTCCGAGTGAATTTTAATTTGGCCGCTTTTAGTGTCGGTGTTTGCTTTGAACGACTTGTGCAACGTAAGACGCGATAATTAAGTTAGGTTGGTAATCGACTCGCCATTGCCTACCGGGCTTATCTCATTAACTCGCCTATATTTCAATCAACGTTCCAATTTATCAACTCCGCCACACAGAAAAAAAACTATTAAAATTTTCCCGGCTTTTTGTTTCGGACAAATTAAATTCCAACAAAATTCATTATTTTCCGAGATGGTAATAATAAGGACGACGGGGATTATCAATTTAAGAGCGGACGATAAACTCATTTGGTTTATGGACGCGCCCGATTCGGCCGACTTTTATTGAGT
Organism: Eledona agricola; assembly: GCA_964023215.1. Lineage (NCBI taxonomy): Eukaryota > Metazoa > Arthropoda > Insecta > Coleoptera > Tenebrionidae > Eledona > Eledona agricola. The sequence continues at coordinate 3,645,565 of OZ026859.1, forward strand.
GATTATTTTTAACGCGGCGTGGCCGACACCTACTTTACGAAGGAATTAAAAAAATTACAATAAAACGGACGCTACTGGACGAACTTTCACTCAATCGAAATCGAGCTTTTACTGCCGCTTCATTTATTTTACGAGGCGGAGCAAAAATCGAAAACATTTGGGGTTTTATTAATTATATACACGTTCTCGCCTTCGTTATTAACTAATCTCCCACTTTTTAATTTCGGATGTTTGCTCCTTCTGTTTCGATCCAGTGAAACTCGTTTCCTACAGTTTACAAGAAAGTGCGCTTGCTTTCTCCACCAAAAAGTACAACCGAACGAAACGAAACAGACAGTTACTCGAGTTTTGTTCTGGCACGAAAAGTGCGTGAGGCGCCACTTTTTTGGAAATTCTTCCGTAATTGTATCGTGCTTGAAATTGGACGATGACACGTATTCATTATTTTGTTTCGTAACGTTAACTAGAAGAAAACAACTAAGAGTTGTTGTCACGATAAAAACAAACAAGAAATTCACTTTCCCCTGCAGTCAAATCAAATTTATGAGCCATAAAAAGTCTTCACGAACTAACGAATAATAAAGTTCCAATTAAGTAAAACCAAAAATGCCCAAAAGCTGAGTTGCATTCAAACGGATTTGTTCCAATATTTTTCTTTTTTTGATCTAAGTAAATACAAAGGGTCCCGAACTACCTCATGACATTTATATTAAATTGCTTAAATTGTATTAAGATAAAATAGAAGAAAAAATGTTCAGTGGTCTTCGAATCGTAGACGATTTTAGTTGTTCAATCAGAAGGTCTTTGTTGATTTTTTTCCTTTTTTTATTTCTTTCTCAAGAAAATACATCAGTTAATTCATTTCCATGGTTTCGCATCAAAAATAGCCTCAACTTTAAAAGCTGTTTTCAAACATTTTTTCGTGTGAACAATTTCAACATTTGTTGCATAAAAAATAACTATTTTTCTAAGAAGTTAGGCTTATAGTTTTTTACTCATTTTGTACTTATAACATTTATTAAACACGATGTTTTCGAGTCCAGGTGTTGATGAGATGTCACATTGACGTTTCTAGAGTTTTTTATTGTGGAGCAGCTAAGTTTTGAAAAATATGATGAAAAATACAAAAAGTTGATACTTAGCATCTGTCGAATTAATATAACTTAGAATAGCTGGAAGAGAACTTTACGTGATTGGTCAGTTTCAATTGCTTGCCGTGTCAAATTTAGTGTTTATTTTCACTGCAGAATTGGTTATGTATTAAAATGTTATAGGTTATTGGACACTCTGTATATGTCAAATCGTGATATTTGGCAGAAACTGAACTAAAATAATATTTGTTTAAAATCACACTAAATGTATCTTATGCATTGTGGCCGAAACGATTGTGAAAAAAATCTTAATAATAAATTACTTTAACTCAAGGTGCTAACAACAATGCTTCTACACTCTAACGAATTCACAGTGCATGGCCTCGTTTTATTTTTGTACGCACGTTAGTAATAATTTGAGCAATTTCGTGCCGACTTATTAATTCACTTGTTGGTGTACATAAGCCAATAATTTTTTTAATTACCTCTCTTATTATGAGATTATGGCTCGTTTCAATGTTCAAATTGCTCGACGGCAAAAAAGTAAATAATTTCCCAGAATTATAACTTATGTTTGTTTGTGCTTCCACACTTTAATAATTATACACACTCAGTGACATTAATGGAATCGAGTGTTCTGTTATCTTTGCATTTAAAATTTTCCATTGATTGGTTTGTGTAATTTATGTAAGAAACAGAAGCGAAAAACGCCCGAGAAAAACAAATCGAATTAGGAGCACTCCGAAGGCTCTCTTTTGCATCCAAACAATAGTACAAAAATGCAGAAATCGACATTTTTAATAGATTTCCAGTAAGGAAACTGGACTCATGACAAAAACCTCCACGTCGTCTCATAGAGAACGAAAGCGAGAAATTAGGGATTCATTTTATCCTTTTCAGCAACACGTTTTTGCTGAAATTTAATCGGCATTTTCTTCAGTAAGTGGTCCAGACTATCAAAAATATCTGCTCTGACAACTTAAACCAAAAAAATTATAATGAGTGACATACTGATGAGAGATTTCAGGCAGGGATGAATCACGATGAGGACGTTCAGGATTGAATAAAAGTTAATAAAAACAGCGATGCTTTTTTAAGCATCCAAATTCAGAGTAAAAATGCACTTATTTATTAAAGTGACAATGTGAGAAACTGGTCTAGATGCTGGAAGCTTGCTTTATTTAGTCGAACGAAGACCAATTCTGATTTAAAAAATTTTTAGAACCAGAAAAACATGAGTACAGTAGAACCTCGATTATCCGAAACCTTAATTATCCGAACGATGATTTAGTAACGTTGGCGCGAAAGATTCATACAAAAAATATAAAAAAAAGCATTCAACTTTTTTCAGGTGTTTAAAATACATAATATTTTAACGTTAATACATATACAGTGTGGATCAAAAGGTTGGAACTAATTCGATAACTTTTATAGGGAACGACAGAAAAAATGAGTTATACACGTGAATTTTTAATTTTAAATGCGCTAATTCTGACATAAAAATTTGCAAATTTGTTATGTGATCACTTTCAAGGCCATGACGTCATTTTAATTTTTTTAAATGGCAACTCTAATTTTTTATTGCGTCATTTTAAAGAGCATGTTTTTTTGCATATAAAACAATAAAATTTGTAATGTAATACATAACAATATTTTTGAGAAAATAATTATTTTTTAGTAATTTAATGATTTTAACAATAGCAGTTTATTTAAATAACATGAAAAATTTACAAAATAATCAGATTATATGTTCAAACTGCCTACCTTCTTCAAGTTGACAATGACTAAGACGATGTTCAAATTTTTTTGACAGTATTTAAAATTTGTGGGGTGATTACCAAAATTTCTAATTTATAAATTTTTATTTTTTCTCAAAAATATTGTTATGTAACTTATTACAAATTTTATTGTTTTATATGCAAAAAATCATGCTCTTCAAAATGACTCAATAAAAAATTAGGGTTCCCATTAAAAAAATGGCCTTGAAAGAAATGACATAATAAAACAAATTTTTATCTCAGAATTAGCGTATTTAAAATTAACAATTCACGTGTCCAAGCGATTTTTTCTGTCGCTCCCTATAAAATAGTTATCGAATTAGTTCCAACCTTTTGATCCACACTGTAGGTATGTGTAATGTATATACATATGTATGTATGTCAAATTTTAATATACAGTGTGGATGAAAATGAATTAATTCGATAACTTTTTTATAGGAAACGACAGAAAAAATCGCTCGGCACGTTAATTTTTAATTTTAAATGCGCTAATTCTGAAAATTTGCTTTGTTATGTCATCTTTCAAGGCTATGACGTCTTTTAATTTTTTTTTTAAATGGCAACGTTAATTTTTGATTGCGTCATTTTAAAGAGCATGTGTTTTGCAAATAAAACAATAACATTTGTAATAGGTTACATAACAATATTTTTGAGAATTTTTTATCATATCGATGTCATTTTTATTTTCGAGGTCAACGAAAATCCATGCGGCCACTCGGAGAGGGACTTGCTGTAGTATGCAGTGATTTTAAATTATGAATATTTATTTTTCATTTTAATTTATTACGATTTTTTTCTGTCGCTTCCTATAAAAAGTTATCGAATTAGTTCCAACCTTTTCATCCACACTGTATATGTATGTACTGTTTTTATGTAAAAAGTTGTATGATCTCGTCCCAAAAAACCCACGTTCGATTATCCAAACTAGTCTCAGTCCCAATTGGTGCGGATAATCGAGGTTCTACCGTAGCAGAATTGAAGAAGACTTTTGATTGTCTTTACCATACAGCCGTCTGCATGTGCAAATCTTTCTGTCAACGGTCTTAAACTTTTTTACTGAGTGTAAAGCAGAAATTCACTTACTTCGGTCATGTCATGAGACATCCAGATGCTTCATCTGCTCGTTTGTGGAAGACGTTGTTTTTTATGATTGAGGAATCTGAAGGGGTGTCTAGTGTTTGAAAAGCATTTCATATTTGTTGGTCACGAAAGCCGTGAAGCGTTTGTTGTAAAATAAAGAGATTACTGTCCTTAAACTGAGGATGTCTATCGAACGAAACGTTCGAAAATTATTTTCACAATTGTTGGTCATGAAAGCGTTAAGTTGTAAAATGAAGAAGTTCCAATTTCAAATTGAGGATGTCTGCCTGGGAAGAAGACGAAACGTTTGAAAATAATTTCATATTTTTTGGTCACGAAAGCGTTCAAGTGTTTGTGGTAAAATGAAGAGATTACCGTACTTGAGAATAATGAGGTTTAATGAGTTGTTCGTGCCAAATCTGTTGGTGGTGAAATTTGGTTGACGAGTGTGCACGAAATGTTAGTGAAATAAGAATAAAAACTCGTACCATTCGAATAAATAATATATTTATACTTAAGTCGATATAGTAGTACTGCAGATCACTGATAGGAATACATGAAAAGATTGATAACAATAGCGTTTAGAGCCACACGGTAGCGTTCGTTGTCGTTTCAATGGAGTGAGTGGTGGCAGTAAAAACATTGTTAGCAACTTAACGAAACATGCACGAAGAGTCTACTCTAAACAATTTGAACTGCTGGATGTATTGCTGCACTAAGTGTTTTTTTATTACTATAGAATACAGTACTGAAATGTTTCGGGACGTTTATACACAGGGATTCGTTAGACTCTATATTTACATGTTATCTTCAATAAATAGGAGCGACGATGATGGCGCGACGCCGCCATTTTCGAGTCCAAGACATGATATGTGAAGGAGGCGGCGTCCGACGCTCCATCTTCTCTAAATATAAAACATTATTGCACAGCGTTGTGGGAGCGGAACACGTTCATCTTCAGGTGTTCAGAAGCGACTCTATACTGAAGGGATTGGGCCTTCGAGTTTTGTCGTCGTGCGCGGCCGCCGTCAGATCCACCCCCGACTCGGACCCGAACATCCCCTGCTCGGAGTAGTTCTCCGATTCTGCGCCCGAATCGCCCACCACGTCAATGTCGCTGTCACTGTCGAGGCCGTCGGCGCCTCTTTGCGAAAGGTACTCGCGCTTCAGCGCCACTAGGTCCACGGCGATGCCCTTGGCGCGGAGCTTCCGCGCCTGACGCTCCAGAGCCTTTTGCAGCTTCTTCCTGCGACGGGCGCGTTCCCGGGCGCGCAACTCCGCAGGAGGGATGGGCTCTCCGGAGCAGGACTGGGGATGGGCGTTGTGCGCCGGCCGACCTGGACCCTTCTTCGTGTGCTCCTTCTTGCGCCACTTGGCGCGCCGGTTCTGGAACCACACCTGCAACGATAAGGGTTAAACGTGCTAACTGTTATCGAGATAAGAGCAATTAATATTTCAACGATAAAGAATTAATTGTTGATATTTGGGCGGTAAATCACGCGGACGAAGGCTCGAATGTCTCTCACGAAACGAAACGCACAGCTGCCAGTTTGGGGCCGATAAAGCTGGTTTAGTGGTGCACGAGGTGAACGTCGCCTCCTTGTCTTTCCCGTGCGAAAACGCAACGATTTGAGGAAAATTGGCCTGGGTTCGGCCGATATTGCTCCGCGTCACGCCAGCTAGCACCCCAAAGGCGCACCACTATAATTAACATGGTAATTTGGGGGCGTGATGTTGGCTGTATGTCTTAGTGGCGTGTAGTGGCCAGCCTGCGCCGCGTAGACCGTTTACACGAGGCCCGAGGGCTCATTTTGGCACTATCATCTCCCGTATCACGACGGTAGTTTATTATAATTGCATGATATACATATAAATTGATTGTGCCGAGGTTGATGACTTCATATGCGCCGCATTAGGGCGATGATTACTTTATTGGACGAATAAATTCAGACACTAGTTACCAACTCCTGCTTCTTGCACCTGTGCGGATTGCTTTTCATTTGCATAACGCGAACTGAAAATCGCTTCGGATACCTGTTGTGCAAGATAACACTCTAAATTTTACTTTGACATATGTATTTCAGAAAAACTGTATCCGTCCATCCATCCTTACACAATACTTACTTGCTATAGTTTGAGAAAGTTAACGTGGGTACAAATAAAAAATGATTCAAGGTTGGCCCTGTAAACTAGTTTTTGTTTTATTTTTTACAGTGTAGACGCTTAACATTGACATTTGAGAGGAACTGTCAATCAAAAAAATGCTCAAAGAACGTCTAAACCGAGCCCGGAGATTTTTTGTTAAAAAAACGACATTAATTGGGTCTAATATCGCGTGTCTGAAAGGGTTATTAATAAAAAATTTAAGGTGGGAAATTTTTCATTTGTTACGATTCACGGCCGCTAGATGTCGCAAAGATCGATTATTTATCCATCAAAGGCAGGCGGCCAAATTTTAGCATTTTCTCTAGTTTTTTTGCCTCAAAGATTACGGTGAATCGTAGTATTCGTTGTAGAAAGTAGTTTTGGAAATAAGTTTTGCCGACAGTTCATTTAGGAACGAAAAGTTGATCGGCAGCGACATCTCATTTTCAAGTTGGGAACGTAGGTTTTACATGAAACACGTTAAAAATAATGCTTAATTTCAGTTATTAGGCAATTTAGGGCATTCATCTTTTTGTAAAAGGTTTTGGTAAACTGAGGCATCTTCATCATAATCACATTCCAAAATAATCTGCTTTGGTGTCATCTTTTTCAGCATTATGTAAGGACCGTTTAATTAATTAATTATTAAATAACTGCTATTACGATGAATCTCATATGATGTAAATTTAAATTGCAATGTTCAACGAATGCTATACCAAAAAATCAGACGAATCTGTTGGAAAATTAGGAAATTAAACCCTCAAAACCCTCTTATGGAAAATTTGCATGCTTTTTTCCCACCTTAAGTTCAAATGTATCCATCCCAAGTCAAATATTTTCTACCTGTAACAAATTCCAAAGTGATTCCACGGTCCAGTAGGTACTAATCATTTTTTATTTGTACATGCGTTAAAATCATTTCAGAAACGAATTTGAAATTTTGTATGCAAATGTAAGCACATTTCTATCTTAGAAAAGTAATTGTTATCATTTTTGTATAATTAAATTTGTTTAATTTAAATTAATAGAATAGATTGATTTTTATAAAATTGAACATATGTATTTATGACTTGTAAATTATGAACGCACTAACAAAACTAATTAAAAAAATATTCTAGTTTTGTAGAATAAATCATTATTTTACCCGATCATCCGGATATACCCGAAATCATTTAAATTTGCCGCTAAATTCGATTGATCTGTAAACGTATACCCTAGAGGTTAAATGTCATTCCGCCAATATATTTGTCTTAAGTCGGTCATCTCGACTAATCTGTGACAAAACGTTAAAATATTTTTCATTTAAATTAGCTTTCCCAATTATAAACATTAATCCCTACGTTGGATGTGTCTTGAGCACTCAAATTGGCCCCCCAAGCTTGCCACAATATTTTGCTGAAAATTATTTTTACCGCCAGCTGTTGTGTCGTCTAATTTCATTTGAAAATCGAAATTTCAATTTTGACAATTGTCAACCAACCCATCAAAATTCCCCAAATTATAAAATTGCACTTTTTTAATTTAAAATAGAAATAAAAGTAGAAAAAGTTGTAAAAAAACTCGTTTAAGGCAATTATGGCACTCGTCCCTTATGAAACTCTCGGCTTCACTGGTCGTTTTATAAACTTGGACAATACAATATACGCACATTACATTTCAATAAAATATGCCTTATGGAACTCGTTCTTTAATATACTATAATTTTTAATAGGCTGATCGTTTCATCCAATAAAATATTCTTTCTTGTAGTATCTAAATGTTAAATGTGGTAATGCTAAATAAGGTAACACACATTTCTATCTATCTATGAATGTTTTAATACTGTAATTTAAAAATAATTTCAAGACTTGAAAATGACAATGTTGAAACCGGTCGTCCAATAAATATTTATTTAAAACGATGAAAGCTTCATTTTATACCTTTTTAAGGGAGAGATACGGGTAGAACAAACAACTATTACAATCTTTTTTTATTTAATAATTAAAAAAAAGATTCTAAGTAAACTTAAACAAAATGTAAATAGATGTACAAGAAAAAGAATAGCTTTTAAATTATGTAAAAAAATAAGGGTTCCAATTTTAAATAAAAAAGTTGAATATCTGCCAAAATACATCATGGCACTACTTAGAAAAATTGGCGACTTTAATTAATAAAAAATTAATAAGTAATTAAATAAATAAATTAAATAAATAATTCGACAGCGCGTGAGGCTTTTTAAAACTCACCCTCTATCATGGTTCTTTGTTGTCTTTCGCTTTTGACTAGACATTTTAGTACATTAAACAAGGTGAGAATTTTTTTCGTAAAAGTAACTGAAAATTATCCTCAGCATCGAGAGTGAAACTAAAGTTATTTACAAAAAAAATATTTTATAAAAATAATGATCATTACTTTTAAACTACCAATTCCAGGGAAAACATTAGGATATGGGTTGGAACAGAGCAAATTTGCTATTTAAATATTTTTTGCCGCATTCAAATTTGTATAAAAATTCCAAATGTGAAGGATCAAAACATTTTGAGCATTTTGGAAAATTCCACTACTGCCTAGGCATACTATGCTTATCAGATTTCACAAAAACTTCTTCATTTAATAGAATATAATTTTACCACAATTTGCTTCTCAGCTGTCGGCTTTTCCTCATTAAATGAACATTCTTCATAATAAAGAAATAAAATTTCTAAAATAATTGGAAATTCACTCGATTCGTGGATTTATATTGCTTCCTTTAAAGGTGTAAAAATAGCACGTATTCACTATCATTATCATTGTTATTCAATAGTAGATTAATTACATTACTTATTTCTGTCTTTCCATGAAAAGGTTCTGTGCTGCACATCCTAGCTAATCGATTTTCTGTCTTTTGTCTGTCTTTAGACACCAGACGTAAAAAGAAACGCCTCGTCTGCATTTTTAATGAAAAATCTATATTTGCATGAAGCAGTTAAGTAGACTGAAAAATGAAGAAGAGCCAAATTTTTTTATCGTTTTATTTATTTAAAAATAATTTGCAGCGATTAATAAATGAACTACCACAACACATAAACCTTAGATTTTAATAGTTTAAGAAAAAATTAAAAAAAGTGCCTTGAGAAGATATATTGAAAGCTATGTAAATAAATACAATCCATTTCGTCTATTAGAAAGTAGATTCTATTGAATTGCATTATTTTCCTTTTTTACTTTATATTGGCAGGAGTGAGTGTGTATCTTGTTCAGAATAAAAAATAAAAAACCCATTTTAAAAATTGCATGTACATTTTTCAGTCAGCACTCTTATGTGATTTGCTGTTTCAAAAGTAACGTAAATAATCAATCGAGGTTATTGAATAAGTCGTTTAAGAAAGAGTGCAGCAAAATTTCAACCTTGAGTTGAAGAAATTTGTTAATAACTGTCTCGGCCACAATACACAAGATACATTTAATATCTTCTTGAACAAATTCTATATATTTCTAGGCACCGCGTTTACACTTTGGCGGGCCTGTGCAAATTTAATAAGTGGGCCTTTTAATAGTTATCAAATGTTTGATGTGAAAAGATAGGAAATAAAAACAATGCTACAAATAAATTTATGTTTAATAAAAACCAGCAACAATAAATCTTCGTGGACAAATAATAATTTTAGAAAAAAGCGATCTGTGTTTTTGGGTGGTGCAAATGCACCGTTTGCACAGTGGCCTCCAGGTTACGGTTTCGAGCTCGGTTTGGCAAATTTTTTATTGACAGCTCCTGTCAAATGTTACGATGAGAAAATTTGAAACGTCTACACTGTAAAAAATAAAACAAAAACTAGATTACATGGTCTCTTGAGTCTCTTGTTTTTATTTGTACGCACGTTCGTACAGAATGACTAAGAGTATGTAACCAATATGTAATTTATTGGACGACTCTGTATATATTGCATCACGTCCGGAGCGAAATGCAAGAAACGTTCGCTTTGGAGGTTCGAGCTGAACCGAGCGTTTAACGCTAATTAAGATAACTATCTATTGGCAAGGCGTAAATTCGAGCGTCACAGCTTAGACATTAATTTGATCCACGCACTATTTTTCGTATTGTAAAGTAGTGCTTTGTGACGTTATCAATGTAATTTATCTGCGAATGTCGTCGGCAAATCCTTGAACCAAACATCCCTGGACAAGGTTCCCTTTCCAGTTCGGGGGTGGGGACAAGAGTGACAAGCTCGTAAAAAATCAACGATTTCATTCGCCGAAGCTGACCATAAAAGCCGCATACGTTCCGCGCATTAAATACACCGACCGAAATAAAAACAATTTATTGTTTAGGTTGGGGCGATGTTTCCAACACAAACGCGCCCCAATAAAATCTCGAGTGATTGTTATCGGAAACTGCTGAAAAATAGAATAATAATCAACGAATGGAACAAATCGGCGCCCGCATTTGCATTTTTATCACGATTTTCCGTGCCCGGATCGAATGACTTTTAAATGAGTTATTATTTCGTCGTTACTCTCGTTTGCAGCTCGCTTAATAATATTAGCGTGGTTTTTGTAACACGCCGCCGCCTCCGACTGCAATTATTTTCCGATTAAGCCGGCGTAAATCAATTTTCAGCGATTAAACGAATCCGCGACGAAAACGGCAAAATGTCTGCGGATGTGAAAGCGGGGTCGGGCGAGGGCGAGGAAGCGCTTTTCTGCTTTTCTCCCTCGAGATCGATCGCCCACCCTCAAGATTGCATTCTGATACACCCTAAACTCGCCATATTGACCGCCGCTCCCGCCGCTTGAGCTCGTCGATATGTCTATTGTTTTAAAATTGATGGGGTGCAGATTTAGCCCCGACAACCCCTCGTATTATTCAAATCGGCGGCCAAGTGTCGAACCGGGATTTGAGCAATCAAACTCGGATTGTTTTACATAAAAAAAAGGCGAAGGAGGCTTGTTTGGACGTCGGATTGTGTGTTGAAGTGCGGCACGAAACTTATGATAATCACAATAATCAAGTTTGTCGGTGTAAAACTGAGGCCTCGAGCTGCAATTATGCGTTCCTATTCGAAGATATTTTCGTGGCGCATTATGCTAATCGTGTTTGTATTGCTGAAGAGGGCGATTGAAAACTACGGAACGCCAAAGTATTTTTTAATAACATAATTTCAAAAATAACTATAAAATGAAATATGTATAGATTTACACATGGACATCAAAATGGTAATTCCTTTATTTTTATATTTGAAAATAATGAAAACGCATCCAAGTTTAACAAATATTGAATATTGATTCTAAGGCAAATTTTAATTTTGAGGCTTTGAAAAATAAATTATTATTTTAAGTTCACCGTATTAAAAATGTCAACTTTTTATCGTGCGGACGAAAAGGTTGGAATTAATTCGATAATTTTTTTATAGAAAGCGAAAAAAAATCGCTCGGACCCCTCAATTTTTTATTTTAAATGCGCATATTTTGATATAAAAATCAGCTTTGTTATGTCATCTCGGTCAAAAATATGACGTAATTTCTATTTTTTTATTAACAATTTTAACTGTTGAATGCGCCATTTGAAAGAGCATGGTTTTTTACATATAGAATAATGTAATATTTAACAGGTTAGGTACATGAAATATTTTTGAGAAAAAATTTTTCTTGTGCATTTATGTCCAATGGAGGAGCAGTTGAATAGACAGCAAGATCTAACTCCACTAGATTACTTCTTAAAACATCCGAACAGACCAAAAAATATTGCATATTTAAAAATTAGAATTACTTAGGAAATTGGTTAATCACCCTACAAATTTTAATAATAAAAATATGTGTTATAAAAGAACTTGAATATCGTCTTGGTCATTGTCAACTTGAAGACAGGTAGGCAGTTTGAATATTTACTCCGATTTTTTATTTTTTACTTTATTTAGATACACTGTTTTTGTTAAAATCATTAAAATAGTCAATAAAAAAACGAACCTAAATACATTGTAGTAGCAGCGAAGATACATTAAAAAATTATTATATAAAACACAAAGGAATTGGTTTTCAATCAGAAATTGTTTGTAAATAAAGATTTTGATAATTCTTTGTAATATAATTTTATTTTGAACTCTTAATGTGACACAAAATTATTCTAAACTTTATTGTTTTTTTTAATAAATAATGCGCGTTCCACAGAATTTGCAAATAGTCCGAATTACTGTTATGAGAAATTCCAAAGTGAAATGCTTGTTCGGAAAACATGCATCGGTTTTTTATTTTACAAAATTATAAGCCGTGCTGGGTTTTATGTGAAAGTTTGAAAAATAGCAAGGCTTGTAATTGAAAATTAATTCAACTTTGATTTTCAATTCACTAAAATGGAAATACGAAATTTTTGTGAAATGAACAACGCGCTAGATTTTTTTGGCTTATAAATATATACAATGAAATTATATGTATATATTTTTTTATTTATAAATTTTACTACAGACATTATTCTGACTTTATTTTTAGAGAATTATTTTTCAAGACGTCCACATTTCTCTAAACTATTTTTAAACTTATTTCATATTTAGTTCCAATGAAATTAGAGCGAAATGTAACTGGAGTAATTTTCAAGTTAGAAGTTTAAGTAGAAAAATCCCGAAGAAGATCGTTATAATTAATTTAAGTAGTGATTTTTGTAACGTCAATTTAATTCAGTAACATATTTATACATTTAATTTCAAAATTCATAAAAACACTGCACACTTAATTTTCATTTTCAAAAACACAACTACAATTTTCGAGTTTACTAATTTGACAGCGCTATTTAATTCGACAACACAAAAAGGCAAGTAATGTTTAATTTAAAAATACTATAACACAGTGGCGGCTCGTGCTAAGGGGCACAGGGGCACATGCCCACTGATGATAGAGAAATAAATAATCTTATTTATATATATAGTTTTTAATTTGTTTTGGTTTTCAAATTATTTTCTATAAAACCATATAAGAATATTATAGTATAACATAAAGCAGTGTTATTTCTTACAAGAAATTTGTAGTTTTGACGTCGTTTTAAATATAGACATGCAAAAAAAGTCATTTCATTATTTTTTAATAGAATTGGAGGCAAACAAACATTCGGGTTGTATATTCCTAGGCATTTTTAAAATTGTAACTGAATATACGCACATAATTCTTTTTTTGAAATCTATACGCAACATTAATTTGTAATCCATATTGCACGTAATAGCGTTCCATAGAAAACGATTTCAACCGCTATTTGCAAGAAATCGAGAATATGAAAGGTACTCACCGCCACTCTGCTTTCTTTCAAATCCAGCCTCATGGCGAGAGCCTCTCGCATAAAAACGTCCGGATAGTGGCTGGCCAAGAAAGCGCGTTCAAGCTCCTCCAGCTGCCAACTGTTAAAATTCGTCCTGCTCCTTCTTCTCTTGGAGGCGGCACTTTCCGAATCGGCGCCTTCTCCGCTGCTTCCAGCGCCACCTGCACACCGAAAAATACAAATCAATAGCGCGGCATAAATCCGGCAATTATGAAATTATGGCGTTGTATCGATTGAGTCCGCCGTTCCCGGTAATTTGTTGTTGTCGAATTGAATCGGTTTCAATTGTCGGCTGATTAATGGCGTACGAGTCGGCGTTCGATTGGTCGACGGATGTGCAGTGGTGCCAACCGAACGGACAAATCACCGTGTTTAGCTGCTAATGCCGGTCTTTATCAATTTGTAACGATTACAGTTAGCACCGTATCATTTACGGCACTAATAGTTTGTTCGGTTTGATCGTTTTTATTGATGGCCGTTTGCATGTTGCACTGCCGACGAAAAGAAGCACTGGAGTGTGTGAACATGTGAACGTGGCTTTAGGACATAAACACAACCCGATCCGATTTTCACTTCTTTTTTTCGCGGCTTGGGAATGTAACAAATGAGGTGAACCAGTTATCACACCAGATTTCCACAAATATGCGAGAGTAATCCGGCATGCCACGTTTATTGTTATTAATTCTCATCGGAGCTTTAAATTTACGATCGCTTACGAAATCCCCGGCCCCCATTAATAATTTCTCCCAAAGAAAAAATTAATTAGCTTCGATCAATTGCGGTCGTGTTAATTCCCATATCGGAGCGGAATTGTAAAAGGTCACCGCGATTAGTTTCTTCCATAATAACGATAGAAATCAATTATTAAATGGCACGGTTTGCGATTAATGTTCAATTGAACTGTTACATACAATTTACAGGAATGTTTAAAAAAGCAAACGACGCATTTAAACAGCTGGTTTTATTCAATACGTATCTTATAAAAATTAGAAAATCCAAGCTAAATGTCCTAAAAATTTAAAGGGCCTACAAGATATTTGTTCACACAGTCCAATTGAATTTTTGGAATAAGACATTAAATGTATCTTATCATGCATCGTATCCGAAAGGACTGTCAACAGAGAACTTAATTTCGAGTATCTCTAAGTGAAGGAGAAAATGTTGCTACATTCTATCGAACGTCGAATTTATTGCATGGCCTTTTCAATGTACATGAATATACAGGTTGTCCCTGAATTACGTGCAAAAAATATACCGATTTATGTATCAAATTTACAAAATCCCTTTTTTTAAATTTTACATCTCTTAATATTTATGATGCGCTTATCATTTTTCCAGTAATTATCAAGTAACAATGAACGCCAAAGTTATAAGTCACTTTTTGTTTTTGTTTAAATTTTGGTTTTGAATCTCAAAACTCAGCACGAATATTATTTGGTTTATGATGAAGCACAAAGAATCTATAGCATTTATATTTTTACTGCTTTTATCTTCAACAACACAAATTTTACTTCATGGTAAATATTTGACAGGCGTCATTATTTTTTGATTTGTCCCTTTGACACATCGTTATCATGACTGTTTTTTGTGCTTATGGCGTACTCGCAATGGTTAAGTAATAATTGTGAATCTATAGGCGGGTATCGTAATTGAAGTTGAATGTTAAAAAAACAATGAAACCCAATTCTGTATTATACAGCTCAACATGGCTAGAAATGCTTTCCTTTCCATGTCTTTTTTTTTTGTCAGTCTTCAATGTCAGGTCAACTCAAATTCACACTCTCTGCTGCCATTAGGGCTTTTTTATATTTTCGAGTTATATAAATTAATAAGTATTATTATTACAAGAATAATAAAATATGTAAAAACCAGAATTTTTTTTTTTATATATTTTATTACCTCTAGGTACGTCTTCAAAGCTGTTCTTCAATCCTCAAACATTTCACGATTTTCCAAGCTTATACTTCTTTATCTAGTGTCATACGTCTATTTGAAATTATTAATATCAAATGAAATCCAAGGTTCCGTGCCTAGATACGTATCATTCAATATTTGCTTCAGCTGAAGGAGTGTCCCTTTCTGAATGCCTTTAAATATTCTCCTAGTGGCTAAATTTATTTCACCCTATTTTATCTACAACTTACTTTACATGTCACATCTAAAACTGCTATCTTTTGGTTATCGTGTCAAAATCTCTATATTTTTGTGTAATACGGCATGTTCCAAGTTTCTTTTTTTTATAACTCGCATATATCAGATTTGTCCTTCTGTGAGATATTCTAGCATCGTGATTATTTTTGTTGTATATTTTATAGTGTACGATTCGTTTATCATCTGTCACACTTTTTTCATAAGCGAGACCATTTCAAAAATTTTCTAAATGAAACAGTCAAATTGTGTATAGTGATTTGAATTATATTTTATTTTCAACACAACTGGTCCAACGATGCTTGGGAGACAATATTTCGGCTCGAAAGTAAGTTTCCAGAAGATCTGCAGATTTCGTAGGCTATTTTCTTTAATTTTACAATCGAAAGTGCACAGACTCTTGACGGAAGTTCATTTTATTCATACAAACCCCTGTTTTTTTAATATCTTTTTTAAGTTGCCGCAAATATGTGATTTCCAGAATTTTCCAAATGGCTCTCCAATAATCGCGTTACCATGTTTTTTTTATCAACAGTGCTCTGTAGTCTTATTTCGTCGTTCTAAGATGCAGATTGCCTAAGTTTGTTTTAATTCCATTCCGATTTTTTGATGCTGATGATGATAATATGAATATTGTCAAAAAAAAATTTAAATTTAATTTGGTGCTGATTGGCTTAGTTTTTTGCTCTCCTGTAAAACGGTCATTTTGCGAGTTAGGTAATTTGCATCTTAGAACGACGATTTGTCGTTTATAAAGACATCCCTTTTTATTGTATATTTTGAGTAATTTTCATGTATTCGTATATTGCCTTAGATTTGAGTTTTTGTTAGTTCTGAGTCGTCCGTTGGCCAAGTGGACTGTATCACTATGTATTTTGAGAATAAAACCAGCTTCGATAAATCAAAAAGTGCTTAATTTTGAATATAAGTAGTCGCAAGTTGAACAAGTTTTGAGAAAATTAGGACAATCTTTATATAATTTACGAGTTGGCCCCCGAGCAAATAATTCGCATTGCAATCATGTTTGTTTTACCATTTTTCCGCTTGGGATGCGCATTGACTTGGGGATTGAGAAAAAAAATGCAATAGATGGCGCTACGACCAAAATACAGGTTTTAATAATTTTAAAAGAAATATTAACATTTATAATTGTAGGTACACTTTTCGCAGATAACGGTGAAGGTAATCTTGAAAATGGTGGCTCTATCATTAGTTTTGATGAAATATTAAGACATCTTTGAGAAATAAAATATAGAGACTAGAAGTTTTTTACTGGTAGTTTCCAAAAATTCAAACACGAAATTTTTGCACTATCTTGCAATGTGCTCGAACGCCCCACACCGCCGATGTACAAAAATTTATTGTCCAATTAGACCCCAACGATTCCCATTTCCTCGCAGATACACAACCGACCCCGCTTGCGTGTAATTCCACATTTCGATGACCGTTTCCGCGAATCGCTCTATGATATATAGATTCAATTCGTCTCGGAAAATAGAATTTTCCAGATAAGCATTGCGGCGGGAGTTTGGGCCGTGTGCATCAGGCGATTTGGAGCGCCTCGCTTTGATTTATTCAATTTTTGGAATTGCCGGACGCTGATATATGGACCAGATAAGGGCGGACGCCAAATGGAATGGGCTTGTATCGGGGCCCAAGATGGAGTTATGAAATTATGGGGTCGGGAATAGTGAATTAAAACTTTGCCTGTTTGTCGGGGCCGCTGATTTATCGCCGCTGAAGTTTCGACATACGGACCGAAAGAGGGTGGATGCTATCTTGGGGATGCTTTTCGTGCTGTAACCCTTGCCTGAACATTACATTAACTCCACGGTTACCTCACCTGACCTCCATATTCACAGTAAAAAATCCGATAATTTTTTTAAAATCGACGAGATAGTTTTATACGTGCTCGACCCACAAAAAAAGTGACTGATTTGGAAGGGTATAATATGATAGTAGGGCAGCGATGGTACTAATTCCGTCTTGATACAGCGACCTGATGAAGTCATTATACCATCGTCGATTTTTTCGCCTCACAGGGACGCTCAAGCTTTATTAAAATCCAATTTACTGCTGATTACACATAATTCCAGTCGGCTTCACATTTAGACATGTTTATAACATTATAAGCGAGAATATAACTTAATATTTCAATGCATAAATTTATGAAGCGGCAGACATTCGCAAATTGAGTCGAACGAATTTACGATTGGTGAAAGAAATCGTCACACCTCGACGTCTCAAATTTGTGGAACCGATTCAACTTTCACCTATACGAGAGGAATGTAAAAAGTTATTTACCCACCGCAGGACGCTTCTTGGATCATTCTTCTGTATTTTCTTTTGCAGCAGAAATAACTTGGACAATTTCTCTTGTCAGAAATTCATTGATTTTATGACGGTTTTATGCTCGTGTTTCAAATCACTCAATTTTGCACTTGATTACTGATTACTGATTTGTACCCAACTTGGAAGTTACAACTCGGACAGTATAATTGCGATTGTATTTCGTTTTCATGGCCATGCAGATAACCTTGTGAATTTCCCTCGTATATTGAAATCGGATCGAACGGAGGTGTTTTGTCCAAAATATGACCGGATAAAGTTATTAACGACATCATTTGAGACGCAATTCGCCTCGTGTCTATCGATTGGGCTCGAAGTGATTAATGAAGAATAATTGTGGTGGAACGGCGGACGCAAAGAAAATGGAATTAGCTATTACAAATAAATCCGTTATGCAGCAGTTCACAATTAACCGTTCATTGAAGTGCTATTTATTTAATCAGGTGAAATACATATAGAGCCATTACTCATGCAGATTTGCTCGATTTATTACACAGCGAGTAGCTGCAGAAAAATGACGCATTTAATAAGAGAGCAGCGGCGTGTCATCGACGGCGTTTAGATAATTACGAACAATTTGCACCGTAAATCATCAAAAGACGTTAGGTAGCTGTCGTAAGAATTAAATGAAAAAAAATTAAACCACAACATCTGGAGCGAAAAACGCGAAACGAAGTATATATTATGCAAAATTGTTTATCCGACGCCGATTGAATTTTTCATGGCGCATCTCCAATCTGTCGATAATTGATTGTCGAGAGTATGTGATTAAATCGGATGCAAACACGGCGAACCCTTGAGTCCCTTGTTACGTTTTTATTCGACGATGATTTATATTGGCATTAGGCCACTCCACGCTAACCTTCTGATTTGTTCTATACAATAATAATAGAGTCTGGCTGCTAAATGGGACTCGAGGGGGTGATAGCTCAACCGGGGGACGAAACCCTCACTCAATTTACCGCTACATTATAGCGGCGCGTTGGTTAAAACCAACCTCGAGGGTGCATGTCATTAGACCGGACGGATTTCGATGCTAAATGAAGAGGAATCAAGAGGACGCGGACGGTGTTTACTTTGCGATTATCGCGGGCACACTTCTGGGCTGTGGTCGAGGTCGCATAATCGCATTGTGCCCTCTAAAAAGTTTCCTGGGTCGATGTTGTTGGTTAAACTTCAAGGGGCTTTTTCACATGTTTACATATACGTCCGATATATTTATTTTACAAAATAATGGTGGTGCCCGACAAATGTACCATCTTGAATATAAAATACAGCTCAACAAGGCTTTGTAGGTTCATTTCAGGTCAACTAGTATTCAGTCCACTGCTGCCATCAATATATTTATTTTGTTCATTTTTTCTCACCTTCCTCACAATTACCAATTTTTTGCATTTCTGGTGTATTCCATCCGTGCCGTGGGGTTTTTGTGATTGTTCCCATAAGATATAAATGATTCTTTACGTGATAGAAGCTAGTTTTTACAGTGTTTGTGAATTTATGGATCACGTATTTTAATACTTTGTTTTGTCAATATTTTTTTTATAAATGTTTATTTTACTTTTTTTATCCAAACAATCCATTAATTTTATTTGACGTGTCATATAATTTGCTTTATTTTGATGGCAATAAAATATTTTTATTATCTCTTCTTCCTCAAAGCTCTTATTTTATCTTCACATCTGCACGCGTTACCAAGCTTGATTTATCAATTCTACAGCAAGTTGGAAATTTTCACATTTTCATCTCAATCCTCCTAACAGTTGTAAAATATTCCCTTTTTTACAATTTGCAATTAATTGCATTAATTAGAGTCTTTATAGTCCTGTCAATTGTATTTTTTCTTCTAATTTGTTTTATTTCCTAATGAAAATAAATTTTAAAAATATGCTTTTTATTAGGTATCACATATTTTCCTGGAAACAGAAAAATTGCATTATTTTAAATTTAAAAAGGTTCTTCGTCACTTTCCATTGTAAGATGTTAAAATTTTCTACCAATTCTTTTGGAGATTGAATTTTTTGATTG
Source organism: Eledona agricola (assembly GCA_964023215.1). NCBI lineage: Eukaryota > Metazoa > Arthropoda > Insecta > Coleoptera > Tenebrionidae > Eledona > Eledona agricola. The sequence continues at coordinate 3,665,442 of OZ026859.1, forward strand.
AAGTACAAAAAATGCTATTTTCTGGGATTCTCTTCATTTTGATTAAATTGTTTTTACAACCTTTTTCCTTTTTGTAGATTCTGTTCAATTCTCCTAAAAGTTATGTTTTTTAAAGCTTGTTTTCTAATTTTTGAGAAATTGTAAAATTATAACTTTTAGATGTTTAAACTCTCTTAGACGTTACAAAATATTTAGTGCATTAGTGCATAAAGTTCCTTATTTTAAATTTCCTAGGATGGCAGGATAATTCCTTTTATTTACTTCGAGGTTTTTTGAATTGCCATAGAAATTGCTAAATATTTCCAAAAACAATTTAAAGATTTTGTCAGCTCTGCTTGGCTAATGCATGACTATAAATAATTTCGGAAATTTTTGATTTTCTTAGATCTTTTTCGAAGCCGTTCAATTTTTCTAGAAGTTGCGAAATGTTCTCAAATTGTTTATGCTGATAGTCCTGCAAATTGCAAAATTTCAATAATATTTACTTTCAGAGTTGCAGAATGCGTGTAATACAAATCACAAAAATGTTTACTCAATTTTATTCGATTCTCATAGAAACTGCAGAATATTTCAATAATAGTTTTCTCATTCATTTTCCTTGAGACTGCTAAATGGGTATTTTCTTTCTTTCTTTCCAATTCCATTAGAAATTGGAAAGATTTGCATATTTTGATCTTTTAATGATTTTATTTTAATTTTCATTTGTTGTTATTTCATTATTTAAAGAATTTTTCTAGAAATTGCAAAATGTTTCTAAATTTTTTTTTCTTTAAATTTGTTAATTCCCAAATAATTTTTTTTTTACTATTTGTTACTACAACTCCAAATTTTTCTATTAATGTGTAAATATTCTACTCTGAACTGGAAAATCCCATTAAAATCTTGAATTTTTCTAGAAGTTGCAAAATGTTTCTAAAACATTAATTGTTCAAAGATTATTGTCAACTCTGTTTTGGGAAATAGGTATTTCCTAAGTTTTATTCATCTCAGAACATTTTCAAAGCCATTCAATTTTTCTGGAAGTTGTCAAATGTTTCCAATATTTTTTCTTTTGATATATTCGTTTGGATTATATCCTGCAAATACCAAATTCCAAAAAAATTTTCTTTCAAAGTAGGGTTTTAAAATTGCCCAAATGTTTGTTTAATTTTCTTAAATTCTCATATGAACAGCAGAATATTTCAAAAATAATTTTCTTGTTAATTTTATTTGAAACTGCAAAATGAGCATATTTTTCAAGTTTCCTCCCAATTCCATTGGAAATAGGAGTAATTTGCCTTTTTGTACCGTTAAATATATTTTTTTAATTTACTGGTTTTTTTATTTAACTATATTTCTAATTCTTCTAGAAGTTGCAAAATTGCCTTTTATTTTTTTAGAACATTTCCATAACCGTTCCATTTTTCTAGAAGCTGCAAAATGTTTCCAACATTGTTTATTTTGATATATTCGTTTCCATTGGCTTGTAAAATTGCACACTTCAAAAATGTCTACTTATAAAGTAGCAGTGCCAAGGTTATTAAAATTGCAAAAGTTTGTACTTAATTTTATTCAATTCTCATAGACTGCAGAATATTTTAAAAATAGACCTGCCATTAATTTTTTTTAAATAGCAAAATGAGCATTAATTTACCTTTTGCAGTTTTTTCCAATTACATTAGAAATAAAAAAAATGCTTTTATTAAATATTGTTTTTTACTTTTAATTTGTTTTAGAAATTGCAAAATATTCCTAAAAATGTAATTCTCTTCTTTTACTTTAAAAAAATATTTCCCAAACCTTTATATAAATATTAAAAAAAAAATTCCTAGGAACTGGGAAATTTCATTATTTTAAATTTGAAAGATTGTTCGTCCTTTTCTGGTACATAATTTAAAGATATTCGCAAGTTGAAATTTTCTTCCAATTCGTTTAGAATTTTTTCAATTTTCAGTTACAAAATGTTTTTATCTCTTCTGATTTCTGAAGATTCATTTAGGTATTATGAAATACCTACATATCTCCTGAGGGTTGAGATACCTACCGGGGGCGTCCCCAGGTGGTGGATAGGGGAACGGTGGATGCCTTTACGGGCTGAAACTAGTGGGAGTAAGTAGGGAAGCCTCAGGAGTAAAACCCTGCATGGTGGAACGAAAACAACCGCCGCCAACCATCTCCCACGTGTTTGTGCCGTGCGTGGCGTCCCGTGACGGAGGATGAAAGGATCCTGGTGGTTGAGTTGGGCCCAGGTACGCCTGGAGTCCCAGCAACACACCACTTTGGCCTGGATTTCTCCTAGACGGGCGGTCGGAACTAACCCACTCCGATCAACCGGCTGTGTCGTCCCGTCAGAGGGCCGATAGGGTGAGACTTCTGGAGGCAGAGGGGCGCGTGGGAGACTGCGAAGCTGGGCACCGGTGGCTCCGGTGTACAGCGACGCACAACCTCCTCTCTGCGTTGCTCGCCTCTGGGGTCTATATCCAAACAGTAGCCCTGACGTCCACATGGGCTTGCCATGTGGCGTCCCCGTATGGGACTCCGTGGTGGGTGGGGAGCTGGGAGGATGAAACCTCAAACTCAGGTATGGACAATACAAAAGCCAACCAAAAAACAGTGGCTGAGCGCCAACGCTCGCCACAACCACCAACAGTGGCAGAGCAGCCATGCTCGCCACAAAAAACATCCGTCTCCTCGCAGGAACGGAAAGAAGGCCGACGCAGAGGGAAGCGACTCTGTGGGGCGGAGGTCAAGAGGAGGAAGAAGGCAAAAATGCAGGCTGCTGCCCAAGCACAGCTGCCCTCTACCTCTGGCGGACCAAAACAAGCGCAGGTAGTGCCTCCCAAAGGTGTGCCGCCTCCGAAAAGGGGACAACATCCCCCCAAGGAGGCTAGGAACCCTAGTGGAGTGCCGCCGGCGTCGACAAAAACCAGGGGAGCAAACCCCCCCTCGAAAAAACGCAGCCGGTCGGATAATTCGTCGGAGGTGACGCCGAGACGTCACAAAAGGACCAGAACGGCCCCTCCACCGACCAGTTATAAAGAAGCAGCCACGAGCCACCTCAAAGTTGCAATAATAGATAGGAGCAACCCCCTCGGCAAAATAACCGCAGAGAGGGCCGCTCTTGTCAAACGAGCCATGACGGAGGCCCTCGACAAAACAATACTGTCGCCTTCGTCAAGCTCGCAAACTCCAACGTTCAAGTCGTGGACATACTCTGGTGAGATAATCAGGGTTGTCTGCGACAACGACAAAGGAATACAGTGGCTTAAGGCCACTGTAAACACCCTAAAGCCCTGGAAGGACGCGGAGCTTGCCGTCATCCGTTCGGACCAGCTTCCTAGGCTGACGAAGGCATCGCTCTGGATCCCTGAGGAGGAGGAAACTCCCCTCGCCGAGAAGGAGCTTGTCATCCGTCGCCTAGCGAGTCAGAACGTGGAGGTGACGGTGAGCAAATGGTGCGTCTTCCACCATGAGGCGAAGACCAACCCGCGAGGGCATCTCCTCGTCTTCGGCATCGGAGATGAGGACATGAAGACCCTAAGAGAGGAAGGCATGAAAATTTCTTATCTCTTCCGCCACCTCACCCTTAGGGTCAAAAAGGAAGAACCAGGAAAGGAGGAAGCAGCAACACACGAAGCTGCACCTCCAGACCTGGAAACAACAGCGGCCAAGGCAGCCTCCCCACAAGGGATGGAAACCGAGGCCACCAACTAAAAACAACCACCAGGCAGCCCAATGGGCACTGCAAATAAGGAGGTAAAAATAGTCCAGTGCAATCTGCACCATAGCAGGGCTGCAACGGCAACTTTATGCCGGCACCTGGACATGGATCAGAATGCACTGGCACTAATTCAGGAACCCTGGATAGTCAAATCCAAGATTTCAGGGTTATCAAAACTAACTGGACGTACTTTTAGCACGCCCACTACAGAGAAGCCGAGGACAGCGGTCTACGTCCCTCGGCATATAAAAACCGAACCACTCCAACACCTGTCAACATCTGACCTAACGGCCGTAAAGGTGGAATGGGTAGTGGCCGGCAAACCGACCGTTTTAGTCCTAGCTTCAGCGTACCTCCCAATAGACGCGACCATCCCACCACCAACAAGGGAACTGGAGGACCTGATAGCGTACTGTCACTCCCAGAAATGGGAAGTCATCGTGGGATGCGACGCAAACGCACACCACGTGACCTGGGGCAGTAAGGACAACAACGCAAGGGGTGAGTCTCTTTTCGATTACATAAGCGGAAACAGCCTCTGCATCACCAACAGAGGCTGCGTTCCGACATTTGTCAACGCTAAGAGTCAAACTGTAATAGATATAACGATCGCTACGGCGCACATATCGAGAACAATCCGCAACTGGCGCGTATCAGATTCGATTACGATGTCTGACCACCAATGGATAAAATTCGAAATCGACCTCACTAGGACACCCGCGAGATTGTTTAGGGACCCCCGAAGGACAGACAGAGATAAATATCTTAGTCAACTCCGGGAGGGACTTAAGCATACACAATGTCGCGCACCTAACAGCTGCGTCGAAATAGAACAATATGTCAAGGACATACAAAATAAGATTAAAAAAGCTTTTGAAACATCCTGCCCCCTGAGGACATCGGCTCAACCTGGAGAAGCTACCAAATGGTGGACCCAGGAATTGAGCGACCTCAAAATTAGAACTCGGGCAGCTTTCAACAAAGCCAAACGAAAGGGACCCGGCTCAGACTGGGACCAATACAAAACACTTCTAAGAGAGTTTAAAAAAACAGTCAGGAAAAGACAAAGAGCAGCGTGGAGAGCCTACTGCGAAGAGATCGAAAATCACTCGCAGGTGGCAAGACTTTATAAGATCCTCGCAAAAGATAAGGAGCACGACTTGGGTCTCCTAACCAAGGAGGATGGTACACGAACCACCGACCTACAAGAAAGCCTAGAGCTGCTTATGCAGACTCACTTCCCGGACTCGGTTCCAACCGAACGGGAAGAATGGCCAGATGAACCTGACACCAACCCTTCGGATCCGGAATGGGAATTTTCAGAACGAATTATTGGAGAAGATAGAATAAGATGGGCACTACAGAGCTTCTCCCCATTCAAATCACCAGGAAGCGACGGCATACATCCAGCACTACTCCAATGGGGCCTGGAAGAACTGCTGCCGCACCTGGTGGGACTGTTCAGGTCGTGCCTTGCACACCAGTACATCCCAAAAGACTGGAGAGAGGTAAAAGCCGTGCTCATCCCAAAAGCGGGGAGAATGGATTACACCACCCCCAAAGCATACCGGTCCATAAGCCTGACCTCGTTCTTACTAAAGACGATGGAAAGACTGTGCGAACGCCACCTGAGGGAAACAATTGCTGACACATTGCATCCCAACCAACAGGCATACACTCCAGGCAGATCCACCGACAGTGCCCTACACTTGGTCACCAGTCGGATTGAAAGATCGTTGGACAACAAAGAGTCCACCCTGGGTATATTTCTAGACATAGAAGGTGCATTTGATAAAACCACCTTCCAAAAGATTGATGCAGCCCTGACGGAAAGGAACGTACACCCCACCATCCGGGGCTGGATAGCAAACATGCTCTCAAACAGAGCAGTAAAAATCAGTGTGGGAGACAAGATGGTGAGATGTAAAGTCGCGAGAGGCTGTCCGCAGGGCGGAGTTTTATCTCCGCTGCTGTGGAACTTAGTTCTCGACAGTCTTTTGCGTCGACTCAACTCCCAAGGCTTCTACACCATTGCATACGCAGACGATTTAACAATCCTGCTTAGTGGTAAGTTCGAAAGCATCCTGTGCGACAGAGCACAGGAGGCGCTGAGAATAACTGAAAAATGGTGCAGAGAACACACTCTGTCTGCAAACCCCAGGAAGACAGAGATGGTTCTCTTCACGAAAAAAAGAAAGACGGAGAAGCTAAAAGCACCAAGCTTTCTAAACACAAAACTAAGCTTTGCGACCGAAGTGAAATACCTTGGAGTAACCTTTGATAGCAAGCTAACATGGAACCTTCACATCGACAGAAGGATAAAAAAGGCGTACATCTTCTACGAGCAGTGCCGCAGGACCGTGGGGAAAACCTGGGGAATGAAACCCAAGGTCCTGATGTGGGTATACACTGCAATTGTGAGACCGATGATTGCCTATGGTAGCGTCGTCTGGTGGCCAAAAAGTCAACAGACAACAGCCAAACACAAACTTAGCCGACCACAAAGAACCGCATGTCTGTGCATAACCGGCGCTATGCGGACAACACCGACACGAGCGATGGAAGTGATGTTGTGCTTGCCACCTCTTGATATCTATCTCGAGGAAACGGCACTGACAACGATGGCACGCCTCAAGAGTTTCGGTGTACAGTCCAGCGTAGGATGTGGCGAGATAAGGCGCCGACTGTGGGATGAGGCGGTCAAGAAGATACCTCAACTACAGGCAGGCACCAACGATATCTCCCCCCAGTTTGTCTTTAACAAACCCTACGCAATCGACATAAAACCAAACGAAACATCCGATGAAGAGACCATAAAGGTCTTCACGGATGGATCGAAAAAGAAAGAAGGAGCGGGCTGTGGAATATTTTCAAGAAGCCTGCGAATTCGAAGCAGCTGGACTATGGATAAATACGCCAGCGTAACGGATACCGAGCTGGCAGGTATATCCATAGCCGCAAAAGAAATTGCACGCAGACAGGCCAGCGGCAAAAAGATACGAATCTACACAGATAGTAGACAAGCACTACTGTCCCTTCAAAGATACAAAACTGTATCGAGGGCAGTATTAGAAACCCATAAAGCGCTCGCGGAGATCGCCACAGCGAACACAATTTCTGTTTGCTGGGTTAGAGGCCACGCGGAAAACATGGGTAACATAAAAGCTGACGAGTTGGCGGCGAGGGCAGCCAAAAGAAAGATCTTAGGCCCCTCAAATACGCTATCAACCTCAGCAAGAACAAAACTTATAAAGGAAAACACCCACTCTCAATTCAAAGAGAGATGGGATGACACAACCAGCTGTCGCCATGCCAAGGAATTACTAATGTATCCTAGCAAGGACGCAGCAAACAAATTTTTGACAATGACCAAGAAGAACCTGCGCCTCGCGACTGGCATTCTGACCGGGCACTGTCATTTAAGAAAACACCTTCACCAAATGAAGCTAGAACACACACCACTTTGTAGAGGATGTGAACAAGAAGACGAAACAGTGCAGCACGTACTTTGCGAATGCACTGCGCTTTCGTCCATCAGAGAATCCATACTTGGGGACAAATGGCCATCAATGGCCAACATAAGGGAGATCCCCCTGGGCACGGTGGTCAACTATTTCAACCAAATAGGATGGCTATCGACCCAGCTGGAGTGATCCCCTAACGGAGGCAGGACAAGGGGCCCGCTGGGGCCTAAGTCCAGTGGTCGCACAGACTACCCTCCACTAATTTACATACATACATACCTACATATCTATTAGAAATGAAAAAATATTCCAAAAAGCTTTACTACATAAGATTTTTAAAATATATTAAAATTGTAATTAGTTTGTAAATTGTAATTAAGTTGTAAAATGTTTAAAAATTGTTAACTAATTCTGCATTGTTTTTAAAGCTTCTAGAAGTGGCAAAAAGTAATTTTTTAAATTATTTTTAATTGTGCTAGATGTTCTACTAATTTAATACAAAAAATAAATTAATATAGTACGCAAATTTTGAAGTTCCAGCTTGGACTAGATTCAGGCGAGTAAAACATTTCCCTTACTTAGATTAAGCCCCGAATGTGTTTCAAAATAGGTTTCGTTACAAATTCTTGCAGAAAATGTAACGCTAAAGTGTATAAAACTTCGCTAGAATGTCTTGCATTTCTCCCACACTGCTGGTCCGGAAATCTGGTCGAATCACCGCCACTTCCATTCCATTCAACGGGTATCAAAGTACATTAGCTCCGGCTTACAGTTAATCTAATATTTCCCCGCAACAATGTTTTCGCCGTCGGCGCATTATTTAGGGGAGGTTTAAAGCGTGTAAGAGAGTCGGAAACACGCTGCCATTTCCTCCCTCAGTTTGTTACGATGGGAGCGAGGCTTATCGTTTGTTTTCTGGGGCGTTAAGTCTCGCCGCCGACACGAGTCCCGAATAGAAATTAAGCTTGTTTTCGGTGGTAAATACCCTATTTGTTACGCGTGTCGCTTTTAATTTTATTTATTGGTTGCGGATTACGTCAAAAGACCCACGCGCCTAATTTATTCCGGGGGCGAGAAGAAAAATCGAAACGGTTTCGTCGATTGTCTCCTCCTAAATCAAACGATGGGTTCCGTGCACGAAAACAGGTGTTCGCGGTTTTAGCCCCACTCAGAGTCCTTCGGTATTAATATCGCCGGTAACAAGTGTTTTCTTCACAACAAGGAGCAGCGGGTTAATGGTTATTGGTGCGCTTTGATGCTGCGGGCCTGATTGCAATTTATCGTAATTATTTTCCTTAAACAATAACGATAAAGCAGCGGAGCTGTCGAACCGCCGACGGTTAATTAAGCCATAAAAACGGTTAGCATGCATTCCGTAATTACGCCATCTCCATGAAATTTAATCAACGAATTATGGACGCGATGCGATGCTCGTAAAACCTAACCGCTTCTTCGGCGGGAATGCGACGAAAAAATCAATTTTACGAATCGTTAGGTTTGGGCGCTAAGAAACGGGTCGTTGGTCCCCATTTCGCAATTTTAAATACGCAAAAAGGGGAGAGTTGTTACCGCAAAAATCGGTCTTGACATTCATCAAATTGAAGTAAATGAATGATCAGGCCGCATTTTGTTACGAGGGGAGTTTATAAAGTTATCTACCTAGATATGAATGAAACGTGACAGGAGACAAACAAAAAGTTATTCTTCTTGGTAGGTACATATTGTCGCTTTAATACTACAACTGGATAACTTGAATTATTGAATTTTCAGGAGAGCAATGCTAAAGTCTTTATTAAAAAATGTGGTACAGTATAATATTATTTTGTTAGTGTATTTTGAGAGTGACAGGCGCAATATGGCCCTTCTACAACGAAAAGAACACAAACGGATGGTAGTTTACATAGAACAAAAATATGAAGTCATTAAACTGTTAAACAGGAGCGAATTAGTAAAGCAATTAAGTATTACATCATTTTTAAATCTGTGGAATTATGTAATCTTTATAATATGTATTTACATAATAAAATTTACTTCATTATAATTTGTTATTTACAACAGGATAAAATGAAAACTCCCTATTATCCGACTTTTTCTATAATCCGACCGATATCCGGTCCACATTAACCCGATAATCGAGCTACGGTATATTACATAGCCAATCTAATTTATTTCTGTTTGTCGTTTCATTTACCTACTTTAAATATAAATATAATTTAATTTTTTTCTGCTCAGTGAAGCATCGCTTAGAACTAACTGACGCATTCTGAAAAACATTCTTACTTTAAAGAATCATTTTTTGATTCCTCACTACAAGCCACATTAGTAGGTACTTTTGAAAAGCAATTTTTTGGGAATTTTTAGCACTTAGGACAAACAAGGAGCAAGGCATAGAAAAAAACTAAAGTCGAAGAATATGCTTATTTTTCTTGTTACAAAACATATGAAAGGATTAGAGTTTGTAAAACTATATTTTTCTACGCATTTAAGTATGTCAATTTGAACTATTTCTATATAGATACCTAATGCACAGTACTGACACTACATTAGTCCTTAAACAGGAGAAAAATCTGCACAAAATTTAGTAACCGCAATACAGTTTGTTTAGGGTATACTTATTAAAAATACAATTGATAAGTTCGAAAATCTACATTTTTTTAAATACAAAAGGAACATGATTATCATAGTTTCTATAACAGTCTATAACATGTATAATTTATTATTAGTGCAGTAATGTTTGTTATTGTATTATAAATATTTTTTGCAGGAAGTTGCAGTTAGGCAAGTAGGTACTCCACCTATTATAATTCATTAATTTTCATATTAATCTTAATTTGTTAATTTAAAATGTATAATAAATTATTATAAATTATTTTCAAAAGATTGCAAAAAGTCCACAAATATATTATATGTGAATATGTATTTCGCATTTGGCTATTTTACAAAATTTAAAAAAACTTATGCGCCATTTAAAATTTAATTAAAAATTAATAACAAGAAAAAATACATGAACTTCTTAAAATAAATAAACCTAATTTTTAACAGTGTTTTTCATATATTGTAAAAACAGTTTCATGTTGCACATTTTATATGAAACCTGTGATGTCAACCATAGACAGAAAACATAGTATATTTGTGACAGACAATTACAAATGGAATTGTCAGTGAAATATTTGGCAAACAAAATAAAACTAAAGCAAATACAGAGTGATCAATTAGAAAACTTTTTGAAATTGTTGGTAGATTTAAAGGAGTTTTTTTAATGATATAGCTTCAATACATCTCTATTGTTGTGACAAATTTCAGAAAAAAAAGTAAATGTAAATTGTGCTATATTTCTGTTGGCAACTAATATTTTTGTGTAAAATTTCGGTGAAGCTCATTCGAAAATATTCTAAATTCATTGGCGTAGTCACATTAGTTGTTGTTAATATTATATTCTTATATTTGACATTAAAAAAGGTCTTGAAAAAAACATTTTTTATTTGGCACCACAGTAGATGTATTGAAGCTCAACCCTTAAAAAAATCGTTTAAATCGCCCAACAAATAACAATTTTAGAGATGTGGCCCGCTTTCTTATAAGTCACTCTGTAGGTATGTATTGAAAATTATATTTAAAATATTTTTGTCAAATGCGGAAAATGTCTACTACTTTTGTTTTCATGGCTTCGTAAACTCTTCTCGTAAATGATTCGGATTTTGTGGTCGATAAATTTTCGTCCACAACTGCGGTAAACATCTTCAGCGGTCGCAGTTTTTAAAATAAACCACAATTGCAAAAATTTAATCACAATTTGAACGAATACTACTACATTCTAGAATCCGTGTCATCTCTTTTTCGTTCTCTTTGATAATGCATGCAAGATATTTATCAATTTTTAAATTGCGGGGGAATTGCTGGAGCGTCGTTGGGACAAATATGTTGGGAGAATATGTTGTAAAATAAAATATAATTTAAATCACTATAGACGTTTTTTCTGTTTGATTCCGAGAACTTTTCAATTGACCCTCGCATGAAACGAGACAAAAAAAACAGTTTTGAAATCCAATGAGTGCAGGAAATTTGAAGTCACACCAACATTTTGGTGGTACGTAAAAAATAAGTAATACGTAAAAAAATACAAAAAAAGTTCAGTTCCAATTTTTGAGGACAGTTACAATTAATGTCACGAAAGAGATCGCCCTTTTTGGCATTTTGACAACGAGTTTTAATCAAGGCGAGTCGTACGTGACTCCCATCATTATCATTTCAATTATGGCTGAATTGATAATACCTTTGTTCGATTTATGTAGGCTATCCCCAACTGTCGGCGGAAAATCATTCCAGCGTTTACAATTTCCGTTTAATTAGAGAAACGACACTGAATGGACACGATTAATTGTTGTTGGGGGAATTGATAGAATAAAAAAATTTGAGGCGTATTGATTCGGGTGAAAAGGAGCGACGGGGATGGACAATGCGATCGCGGACTAATTTTGCACAAACCGGCTGAAAAATCTCGTGATGTAAATAACGATTAGGCTGAAAAATTGCATTTTTAACGGCGTCAAGTGTTGCATTTTAATGACGTTTCATTACACGCTTCGCTAATACACTTTACATTGTCTGCTTTTGACAGCTTTTTAACAAAATTTATAAAATGAAATGTTCCGAGAAGCGATGGGTGATGAACAATTAATTTAACTACGTAATTAGCGCCAGTCCACGTCTGCCGGAAATTAATAATTTACAATTTGGGTTTTTTTCATTTTTTAATTCGAATTCCAATCCACCGAAGCAGATTTAATGGCTGCTTTAACGGGGATTTTTTTTATTAGAAATCAAATTTTATGGACACTGTTTTTACATTGGACGGATTGGCAAATATTCGTAACATGTTTTCTTGCATTCTAGCAAATTATTTATACTTTAGTTTATAATTGAAATTATTTTCATGGTGTTGAATAACTTGTCGGTTAAATGAGAATTCCCGTCTATACGCCATGCTCCATAATTATAATTACAAATTAATTTACTTAAAGTAGACTATAAACAGTAAATGAAAATTTGATGGGGTTTATGCGAGAAGCGGATAATTTCCAATTTGTTTCTTTTGTGATACTTAAGATCAGCAAAGTCAAAAAACATTGTACATACAATAATATCAATCCTCAGGAGATTATTTTGGTTTATTTTTGACATTCATCTAGCGTAATTTTTGAGAGTAATTCGATTAAACAAATATTTTAACAAACCAAACCGAGGACATCCGATTTTGTCTATTATCTCATGTCTACGCCTCAAAATTGAGATTTTTATTAAAGAGAACACAAAATATATCGTATCTGAAGCGGTTATTAACAGAGAACTTAACCTCAAATTTTTCTACTTCACTTAAACTCTAATGAATTGCAAAGTGCTTCCACGGCATCTTCTTTTTATTTTTAATTACGCAAAATATGGCTATGAATCTAATCTTCTTCTTACTCTGAAAAAATTTGAACTGAGCAAGCACTTTTATCTTACGGTGTTTCAATTATTTTAACTAACTACTCTTTTAAGCCCGAAAGGGAGACAAATCGCAAAATTTTAAAATTGTAGATTTCACTCAAGTAATTTTTATGAAATTTAACGTGTGGTCTACATCCTTGCCCATTGAAATTTGTTTTAGTTTAACATTTTAATCTCTTTTTAATTTTAACAACCTTTAAACACATATTTACCCAACAATTAAAGTAAAATATTTTATAATGTTTGAAATAGAAGAAGGGAGCAAAAAGATTCATTAAATAACGCCAATTAACCCGAGATCTGAAATTGCAAAAGACGAAAGGCCAACTACATCTAAACAAAACGCAGGACATGTCCCAACGTCAAAGAAAAAGAATAAATATGGCGGCACGTATTTCAAGATTGCTTTACTCCCTCGATAGTTTTAGAGATCGTTATATTTTATACATTTTTATTTATTTATGGTTGAAATTATTTTCCTAACAGCTAACTCAAAAATCCACCAAGGGATTGTAAGCAAATTAATTTTTAAAGGTTTAACAATGACTTGCTTTGAATATAGACACGATACGAAAGTACGTGTTCAATAATATACTTACTATAAATAATGTGTCAGTTATTCGATACTTGTATTGTTAAGTTGAAAGAGCTTGTCGAAAAATACTTGGGGAGACTTGAGGAAATTTCTTACATTTTCTTTATCACACAATCCGATCCGTAGAAGGAAGCGGAAAAGAAAAAATGGCACGCCTGTATTTGTCAGAAGTCACAGGTTTAATGAGAGAAAAAACACGAACGAAGTGAAAAAATTATAACGACCGGATTCAAGAATTTTTTATAAATATATAAAATTATTATGCCTCTTCAAACTGCCTGGGTAATAAATATGTAATCGATTGGCAGTAGTTTTTTCCAAATAATTTCGCAATTTATCCGTTGCTTTGTTACATTTTTGTCGTGTCTACACTCTTCATTTTGTGGTAAATTTACTAACGTTAAAGAACTAAATGCAATTATTTGCAAAACATATTACATTGAGATTCACTCATCGCCAATTCAGGGGCCTAAAAATGAAGTAATGAAGTAAATAAGTAATATGCAAAATTAGCGAAAAAAATGGGTAAATGATTAAAGAAATATTCAGTAATAGTGGTCGTAGAGAAGAAAAAATCGTCAGAAGACGTAAATGAATTTTTTGAAATTATTTGGGTCGGTAGCAGTGCAATTTGTGATTTATTGCTAAATAAGTTTTCGGTTTCATTCAGAAATTTATCCTTTCCGTGGCACTTGCTTTTATTTAATTTTTATTTATACTTAATTTAATTTATCATTTCGTTAATTGCTTATAATTAAATAGAATATAGAATAGATAATTGCTCTCATCTTTAATTCTGCATGTCCCCCTTTTAAATTTAAATCATTTAATAAAAAACAACGAAATTACAAAATTATGAATAAAGAAATATGCAATAGTAGTTCTCGTAGAGAAGAAAAATTCGTCAAAGACATGAAAATTAATTCATTGAAACTATTTTTTAACAAATTGCTAGCAGTGCAATTTGTGATTTATTGCTAAATAAGTTTTCGGTTTCGTACAGAAATTAATTTCTTCCGTGGCACTAGCTAATTTGTCATTTCTGTAATTGCTTATAATTAAACACAATATAGAATAAATATATAATTGCTCTCATCTTTATTTCTGCATGTTCCTCTTTTAAATTGAAATCATTTAATAATAAAGTTTGAAATAAAAACTATAGGTAATTAAGAAATTAAATCAATTAATAAAAATAGTAATAATCGTTCGCGTAGAGAAGAAAAATTCGTTGGAAGACATGAAAATTAATTTTTTGAAAACATGTTTTTACATGTTTGCGTACAGAAATAAATTCCTTCCGTGGTACTTGCTAATTTGTCATTTCTTTAATTGCTTATAATAAAATACAATATAGAATAAATAATTGCCGTCAGCTTTATTTAAATTAAAATCATCCAATAAAAATTTATGAACATTTTTTTATGAGCAAGATATTGCAAAACAAAAGTAAGGGAAGAATGCGGACAAAATGATCGGTTCGTTGTGATATTTAAAAAAATTAATAATGCCTTATTGTCATGTTTTTACACCCAGAAAATACATTTTGCCGTTATTAAATTTGTATTACATTTATTTATATTTATTTTGTCTGCGTTATGCCTTGGATGTTCAAATTAACATAAATTAATTCTGTAGAAATTTACAATAGGTATAGCATTATTTTGAGATTTGTTGAAAGCTCATTTAAGTGCTTAAAAACGAAAAAGGCAAATTAAGTGGGTAATGACATGTGACAAGCATTATAAATAAAACAATAAAAGAAATATTGTAAAAGGATTAGACAATTTCAATCAATATTGCTGATTACTGACTACATGTAAATTTTTTTTTTTAATAATATCATGAAATTTATTTATGTTATGGAATTAATTTCTTTGTCGGAAATGAACACTCCGCCACTAGGTTTCTCAATTTAAAAAGATTCTTAAATTTATGAATAATACACTTATATTTACAAATTCTCTTTAAAACTACCATATTGAGATTAGTGAGTGGAAGTTTTTCCAGGTATATTATGTGTGGAACTGGGACATTCTACATATAATTATAGTGTAGAGATGATTGCAATTTTAGAGTTAGTCTTCTGTGTTACTTATAGCCTTTTATCATCAGACAATTAATTATTTTAATTTTTTTATTATCACACAACAAATTCAAAAAGAAATGTTATGTAAAACAAATGTAACAAAAGAATTTCCTAACAACGGATACAAATTCGGATTTTTGTGACTATTGAAAGTTTACAGTGTGGATAAAAAATGATTTTGATCTAGTCACCTTTGAAATCTTTTCACATGTAACTTTTCCTAAACCGCTCTACTATTTTTAAAGTTCATAATACTGTCAATAAATGACATCAATCAGATTGACGGTTATTACAATTTATTGAAGTGAATTGAATTAACAAAGGTTAAAAATGTATATCGTGCAAGAAAACACTTTCATCATTGAGGCGTATTTTCTATCTGGACGCATAATATTGATATTTTAATATTTATTTTGAAGTTAGGATACCGCCTTCTTTTTTTGTAGAGCGGCACATCGTATTTTTACATGGTAACTAGATGAAAATCAGTTTGTTCCACACTGTATTTGACAAATGATCGAATAGCACTTGCGAGTTAAATACAATTTTTAACATATTGTAAAGCGGCTCCGTTACAATATTCTTCTTCAATTCTTTGTATGTTTACCATTTTTGAGTTTTTTTTTTAAATTATTCGGTACAAACCTTTGCCGGTGTGTGTCTCGCTGCCGCTGTCTTCGGACGGCGGTCCCGGCGGGGCGCGAAGCCCGTGCCCCAAACCCGGGGGATATCTCGGCCTGCTCAAGGGGGCGAACGCCCCCGGCATCCCCAGCAAACTAGCCGCCCCCGGAAACTGAAGAAGCGGTGCCCATGGCGGCCTCGGCGCTAGATGAGCCGCCGCCGCCGCGTACAGCTGCAACGGGGGCGGAAGCACCCCCGACTCCAACACCATGTCCTCTAGACGGTTCACGGTGACGACGTCGCTTCTTAGTCATTCACTTCTCGTCGGCCGCACTGCATTTTCACAAACACTGCCTCGGTGGTCACTTCGCGCCCGCTTCACCGGGTGATAGATGATAATACGTGTGCTTCGAGCGCCTGGTGGAAGTTCACTAACCATGTCGGCCGAAGAGGAGGCGGAACTCCGCCTCGGGACGGACCTCGCACCCATTGGCTGGATCCGGCACGCCTCCACCAAAGACGGCCTCTTTGTCGAATATCATTAGGGAACTATGGGGCGATGTCAATATGTTTGTGTTATTTATTGTTCGGGGGTTTGATGTGTTTTCGGTGTAGTTGATTTCGCATTTTTATTATTTTTTGATGGATTGATAGCGGCGCTTTTTTGTGATTTATTGTTAATTAAGCTGAGGTTTCATGCGGGAATTAATTGCTCTCGTGGCGCGGTGCTAATTTGTCATTTTTTTTAATTGCTTATTATCATATAGAAGCGATTGCTATTTTTAGAGTGTGTGGAAACAGCTTTTTGACTTTTTTAGGAAGTTAAAATACGAATTTTTTGTTATGTTGCTTCCGATAGTGTGGCTCGATTGAGATGCAATCTCTCGTAATCTACGTAACATAATCGGTAGGACAGAATCAATAAGTATATGCATCTACAAGATCGCTATTTTTTACATTACGCTGCAATTTGTAAAATACAATCGAAATAAATAGTTTGAGCACTGCCTGTTAATTGGGGAATTTTTAGTTCAGCAACAAAAAACCGAATGGTCAACTAAATACAGCATCAATTACCTTACAACTATTAAATTTTCGTAAACAAAAAAATTATTGTCAAATGACAACAAAAGTACACAACAAATATTTTTCATGCATCACCTAACAGTTTACTATAACATTAAAAATACTAATTTTCTACTAAGCATTATACATACTGACGAATATCTAATTGTCATATTGAGCACCATATTTTTTTTACAACGTTTACAATAAGTACTTATTTTGCAAGCAGCATTGTTACTGTTATTTTAACTTCTTGATCTTTATTTTGCTTCTGCCACCAATTTTATTGAAAAATGCGTGGAGCACTGTTGCATATCGAACAATTGAATAGCTGATTGGAAAAATGATTTCATTCCAAAAATCTCAGAGCTGAGAAAAACGAATAAATGTGTTTCATGGCAAAACCATAAAGGCCAATTTAAAGTCCATGTATTTAGTGGCGTATTTATAGACTTTAGTGAAAGCAATAAGTATCCTGACAAAATTTCAAATTGATCTTTAAACGTAGGCCAGTTATCAATTTTTGAAGCTCATGTAATTTTAACGTTTTTCCAACGATTTCTGCCAAAGATAACAAATTTATGAAACGTAAGTTATTTGATAAAACAGTCCTCAAGTTCTTATTGAAAGAACGTTAAAATAAGAATAGAACACAATATTTCTTGCATTAAACTCGTCTTGCCTTACATAGAAAATTAATTTTGTACTGGAGACGTCATAACGTTGTCGTAAAAAACTTCTTAGAAGCACAAAATATAATGTTTAGTCAGTATTTTTGTTGCTCCACTAGTTTTTTAACTTACCAAAGTGGCAATAAATTTGAATTTTGAAAGCAATTAACAAAGTCCTTGTGATTGGTCAACTAAAATCGTTTACCATTTGAACACCACCGAACCCTGAAAATGTTTGGCCTCTATTTTGGTTGAATGATATTATTTTACAATTTAATATAAAAATATCTACGGTAGTTCTGGGACATCCTATATTATGTCTTGTAATTCCAAAGTGATTCCATGGCCTAATCTAAATACTTTTTTTGTACATAAATCGATATCGTCGTTACAAAATAATTAATTAAGGTGCCAAGAAAAGTTTGAGCTTTGCAAAATCCACTACTGGCATTTAATACACCAGTTCATAAATTCATGAAAACTTGGATATTTATAGAACGCAAAGTATTTTTTCTACTTACGTACAATTCAGATTACAAATTAACGTAGGGCATAATACGAGTATTTTAAAGAAAGAAAAATGCCTCGAAATATCCAACCTGAATGTTTATTTATCTCAATTTTCTATTCAAAAATAATATAATGTCTTTTTTTACATTTCTATATTTAAAATGACACGATGCATCGCATTTTTTGTAAGAAATAACACTGCAGACGATGTTTTCTATTAAACCATACAAGAACGTTATAGTATTTTTTAAATTTCAGACATTACATAGTTTTTTTAGTTGTCGAATTGTCGAAATAGTGAACTCGAAAATTATGTGCTGTATGTTGTTTTGAATGAAATTGACATTACAACAAAACACTACTTGAATTTCTAACTTGCGTTTCGCTCAATTTTATTAAAACTAAATGTTAGTCGAATAATTTTGAAGCTCAATAAAAATTTCGGTTTAGTTTCTAAATTTAAAATGCGTTTGACTTCCACCCGAAACACCACTTGAATTTTTAATTTAGTAATAGCTTGAATTTCTATGTCGTAAAATGCATGAATTTCTAACTTTAAAAATCAGGTTGTTGGAAAAATATTCACAAGCTTTGTGAGTGTGTGAGGCGTCCGGATGTCGTCTAACGTGGACTTGTTTTGACTACGATTGTTCGATGTCTCGCATACTCTCAATGATCTGCAGTTTGTGCGTTTTTCAGTCAGTTTGCTTCAGTTTGCTTTTAGCCAGCTCAGAGAGCGCTCGTGCAAATAATAAGTTACTACATTTATACATTACAATACATTTATATCAAAGGACCTCTGGTTTTTAATTAAACATTCCAACAGGTTATGGGCCCAGGTCACTAAAACTGTGTATAAGTGTAGTACAAGTCGGTACAGAATTAAGTGTTAGTATTCCCGTTGAACGAAAGTATAAAATGGCAACCGCGTCGCGAAGTGATCTTGCACAGATCGTCAAATTGAATGGTTCCAACTTTCAATTGTGGAAATTCAGCGTTTCCATCGTCTTCAAAGCCGAAAAGCTCATGTCAGTCGTTGATGGACATGAACCTGAGCCTGAAGACACCAAATCTGCTGAATGGGCAGCTTGGGAAGCAAAGGATTCAAAAGCCCAAGTTGTTCTGCTAACAACAATTTCACCGAACGTCCTGCAATCGTTGGTAAATTGCAAGACAGCAATGGAAATGTGGCGAAAGCTGACCACATTGCACGAGCAGAAGACGGAATTGTCAAGAGAATTAACATGGCAAAAATTCTATGAAGTGCGGATGAGCACCGGAGAGAAGATGTCAAGTTTTTTGTGCAGAATTGAAACAATCGTAAAAGAACTCAACGATGTCGACGAAAAAGTGAGTGAAAGTGCAGTGTGTTCGAAGATTATCAACGGTCTACCGCCGAAGTTTAACAATTTTCGAACTGCATGGGATTCAGTTGCTCCCAAATCGCAAAATTTGGAGTATCTCACAGCACGCCTGCTAAAAGAAGAGGTCAGGATGAGCACGCAAGAAGATGAGACATCCCTTCTAGAACAACAAGTGAAAGCGCTTCAAGCAAAACTAGAAGGTCAACTTCAACAAGAAGGAAAGAAGAAAAGCAAAATTGCAGATCTGAAAAAGACGACAAACTGCAATTACTGCAAAAAGAAAGGGCATTGGGCGCGTGAATGTCGAAAGCGCTTAGCAGAAGCAAACGACAGACAAAAGTCAAATGAAAAGCCAAAAAATGCTTTTATCAGCGACATTTCATTGCTTTATTCAGCCAGTTCAGAAATTGATTCAGAAAAGTGGATTTGTGATTCAGGAGCCAGCGTCCACATGACTCATCGAAAAGATTGGTTCACACACATCGAAACACTAAAGAAGCCCATAAGTATTAAAATTGCCAATGATAAGGTAATATCAGCAGTCGGTATTGGAAACATCGACATCCAAGTCCAAGTTCAAGGCCAGTGGCACAACAGAGAAATGCATAATGTCTTGTATATCCCGGAACTCAATCGGAGTTTGTTTTCCGTGGGAGTAATGACTGACAAAAAGTTCATCTTTAAAGCATTTAAACACAAGTGCGAGTTTCAAGAAGAAAATGGTGATGTTGCATGTGTGGGTGTTCGCGAAAATAATTTGTGGGTGATGAAATTCAGAATAAGGTCGAAGCTGGAGTGTAATCTGAGCAAGCAAGCATCATTGAAGACATGGCACGAACGTCTTGGTCACGTCAATTACGGAGCAATAAAGAAAGCAGTAAAATCTCGTGGTTTAAAAATTGACGATCGAGAAGAAAAATTCTGTGAAGCATGTCAATTTGGTAAACAGTTCCAAAAATCACATTCGACAACAATGAAGAGAGAGAATAAACCGGGACAAATGATTCATACTGATGTATGTGGCCCCATGAACATCGAGTCACCAGGAGGATCACGTTACTTCGTTTTATTCAAAGATGACGCAACAAGCTACAGAAGCGTTCATTTCATGAAGCAGAAATCAGAAGTCATTAATAAGTTCGACGAATTTAAGGCTCTTGCAGAAAAACAAACAGGCAACAAAATAAAAATTTTGAGAAGTGACAACGGAACGGAATACAAGAATCAGAACTTTCAAGAGCGATTAAGAAAAGAAGGAATAATCCACGAATGTTCTGCTCCCTATACACCACAGCAAAATGGATCTTCAGAGAGAGAATTGCGAACAATAATTGATTCAGCGCGATCAATGTTGTACAACAAGAATGTACCCAATGATTTGTGGGCAGAAGCTGTAAACACCGCTGTTTACATTCTGAACAGAACATCATTATCACAGAATCAAGAAGAAAGTGCATTTGAAAAATGGTTTGGACGAAAACCGGAAATAAATCACTTTAAAGTCTTTGGTTGCTGTGCATATATGTCAATCCCTCCGCAATTTCGCAAAAAGTGGGATCCGAAAAGTAAGAAGCTAATGTTTGTTGGATACCAGGAAATTTCCAACAACTACAGACTGTGGGATCCAAGAAAACGAAAAGTTGAAATATCATGCAACGTTAATTTCAACGAAAAAGAAGCATTTGCAAAAGAAGAATCACGTGAAGAAGAAGAAAATCCCTCTGTGTTTCCTATAACATTTGAGAATCAGGAAAGTGAAATAAATGAAGAATCAGCATCGGAAGCAACACAAGAAGACGAACAGAATAAGGATGAAGAAGACGCAGCGGAAGAGAACGTTCATATATTAAGGGATCGAAGTACGTTGCAACGACCCGATTATTATGGACCAGCAATTTATTGTGCAGTACTAACACCGGACAGTTACGAAAGTGCAATAAAAGACAAAAATGCGGAACAGTGGCGTCGAGCAATGGAAGAAGAAATGGACTCTTTACAATCAAACGATACGTGGACACTTGTGAAGTTACCGAAAAATTCGCGAATCATTGACAATAAGTGGGTTTTTCGAATTAAAAGTGATACAAACGGCAATCCGATACGATACAAAGCCCGTCTGGTCGCACGCGGTTTTACACAAGAAAAAGGAGTGGATTACGGAGAAACATTTGCACCCGTCGCGCGTTATGATTCAATTCGAATTTTGCTAGCCTTAGCAGCCGAAAAAGGACTAAAAATCGCGAATTTTGATGTAAAAACGGCATTCTTATACGGTGAATTAATTGAGAATGTGTACATGAAACAACCGACAGGATTTGTCTCAAAGGAAGAGCCGAACCTGGTGTGTAAACTCAACCGCAGTTTGTACGGTCTGAAACAATCTCCTAGATGCTGGAATCATAAGTTCGTGTCTTTTCTGAGTGAGTACAAATTTAAACAGTTAAAATCCGATCCGTGTGTGTTTGTCGGTCGAATTGCTGAGTTCGAGATTTACTTAGCAATTTACGTGGACGATGGACTGATCATATCAAAATCGCCAAGTGTAATAAACGAACTCATTAAAATCTTAGAGAACAAGTTTAAAATAATCGCGAGTTTAGACAACAACATGCATTTTGTTGGACTTCAAATTCAACAGGACTTGAGTGCGGGAACAATAACCGTTCATCAGCAATTGTACATTGCAAAAGTTCTTGAAAAATTTAAAATGAGTGATGCAAAGCCACTTGCAATTCCGGCCGATCCGGGTATACGTTTAAAATCAGTGGAAAATAATACAGAGTGCAAGCAGAGACAGCCTTACCGCGAAGCAGTTGGATCGCTTATTTTCCTAGCTACTTCGAGTCGTCCAGACATCAGTTTTGCCGTAAATCAAGTGAGTCGTTTTTTGAATAACTGGAGTGAAGATCACTGGCAAGCCGTAAAACGAATTTTACGCTATTTGAAGCAGACGTCCCATTATAAAATAGTGTACTCCAACACATCAAAAATCGAAGTCACTGGATATACCGATGCAGATTACGCTGGTTGTACGGAGACCAGAAAATCAACGAGTGGGTATGTTTTTGTACTTGCCAACGGTCCAGTAACATGGAAGAGTCAAAAACAAACAATGGTGGCACAATCAACCACTGAAGCGGAGTACATCGCCCTAGCCCTAGGTGTCAAAGAGGCTCTGTGGTTGAAGTCTCTTCTTCAAGAATTGGACATCAACATCTTAACGGTGGACATCGGCGTCGACAACCAATCAGCCATCAGGTTAGCCCAAGCTCAGCAACTTCACAGCCGCACCAAGCACATCGATGTGAAAGTGCATTTTGTGCGTGATGAATGCGAAAAGGGCAACATTTCAGTGCGTTTCGTGAGTTCAAGTGAACAATTGGCGGATTTACTCACAAAACCGCTTACAAAACGAATGTTGAACGACTTACTTATTAAACTAAATTTGTTAATTTAATATTGTTTAAGTTGTTTTTAAGCGCAAATTGAATTGAAAAGATTGTGAATACGTGGGAGTGTTGGAAAAATATTCACAAGCTTTGTGAGTGTGTGAGGCGTCCGGATGTCGTCTAACGTGGACTTGTTTTGACTACGATTGTTCGATGTCTCGCATACTCTCAATGATCTGCAGTTTGTGCGTTTTTCAGTCAGTTTGCTTCAGTTTGCTTTTAGCCAGCTCAGAGAGCGCTCGTGCAAATAATAAGTTACTACATTTATACATTACAATACATTTATATCAAAGGACCTCTGGTTTTTAATTAAACATTCCAACACAGGTAATTAGCAAATATCAAATTACATTATGTAGTAGCAGCGAATTCATTTTTGTGAATTTTGGCGACATGCGACTGCTTTATATTTTGACAGCACGCGGACATGGGTCATTAGAGATGGTAGTAATAATTCTAATTTAAAATTATATCTACCGAAAAACATTTGGAATAATAGCTTTGTGTGCTTTTTCTTTATATAGCAACGTAGTTATATAAAACGTTGAGTAACATTTTTAATACGGTGAATTTAAAATAACACTTTTTCAAAACCTCAAATTAAAATCTTCAAAAGTAACATTTGTATTAGACGTAATATTCAATTTTGGTTAATGTTGGATGCTATTTCATAATTTTCAAATTTAAAAATGCAATTATGAATAAAATTAAATTTGTCTAAATTTACAGATATTTTTCAATTCCAATATTAAAATTTTTACTTTTTCCTAGATACTTCAAAAACGTCTTTTAAATTTAAAATGACAATTTACAATTCCACCCAACTTACAATTTTTTTTCAAACGACTCTAAGAACTAAACTATTTGACGGAATGGCATAATATTTGACTGACGGCTTTTCCAAGTGTAATTCAGAAAGAATATATATTTCAGCATCAATTGTAATTCAGATTAGTCAATTGTATTTCACAATTATATCAGTTGTAATTAAGATTAATCAATTGTATTTAAAACAGTGTCAATTGTAATTCAGAAAACATTTTTTAAATTAATTATATAATGGAAGTGAATCCTGTGACAAATTATTTGACTTATTACCAACAAATATTTATGGTTTATTAGGAAAGTTTACATAAGTACATTGAATTTTAGCGATAACTTTTGTATTTGTATTTTAGTATAAGGTTATGCAACCATAAGCTACGAGAGAAATAAACTGATAAATTTTATGCTGATTTAAAAACTGTTAAATTCTCAAGATTGTAGCACAAATTTGAAACACGTCATTTTAGATTTAGAATCTGACTAAGCCATTGTATTCTACACTACAAAAATATTTATAAAAGTTTCCAAAAAAAAAACATTAAAGTACCTATGCAGACGTTAAGAGAATCCGTGGAAATTGTGTTGTTTTTGGGCCACCTGTAAACACAAACGAATTTTGCATGATTCGTGCTTCGGTTGTGGAGGTCCGAAATTGATCCACCACCTTTCGACCAAAACATCCATGTTACAGTGACGGGGTGTTAGGGATATCACAATGACAGCTCACTTTACTAAATGATTGATGATGGCCGTATCGTTGTGAATATTTATATAATGCTAAGTCAGCGGCTCGAATCGCTTGCTTTGCCATCGAGCCAAGGGGAGAGTTCGCTCTCGGGGTGTTAATCAACCAAACGACCGTTTAGATTAACCCACCGAATAATATTTATTACACGCGTAACGACGCCGCCACTGCCTCGCCATCGCCGTTTGTCTTTCCATGTTCCAGAAAAGAAATTATTTATTAACCTGCCAGGCGTCTAATAAACCAATTACGTCTAAGACGCGCATAAAAACGCCACCCAACTAAAAAATCGCATCCAGTCTGTGCTGCTCAAGTAATTGGAGGAGAGTGAATAAATGTGGAAATGTGGCAACGAGTTAAACGTGTTTAAATAATTAGAAACCTTTCTTCAGACGGTTCGTTTAGCCATGGGAATAACGAGAAGTTTATAATTTGCTTCGTAATGTAATACAAAGTGTTAAATATATAACTAGCTTACTGCTTCTGAAGAATGCGATTTTTGTACGATTTTTAAACAAATATAAAAATGAGATATATTTTTATGTCTGAGCGATGATCATTTTTACACCGAATATAACAGTGTTGAATTGAGTTCATCGAGTTGTCTGTGGATTTGATAGAAAGAGACGGGAAGAAAAAGCGACGTGATTGTTTGATTCGAACTTAACCTCAAACGTCAAAACTTGACAACGGACAACAAACGAACGCCGATTTTGTCCATATTTCTTTATTTCGTTACAGTCGTGTGATTGTTGTTTATCTGTTTCTTCAAATTTACTAAGAATTTGTAAAAAATTCAAAAAAGTAAGTTGTGTTTATGCCTCAGCTGTCATGCGCCATTTTTATTGAAGACGTACTTTTAATTTCAAGGACAACTTGAACGTTTCAATTGATATAATATTTTGCATATAGTTTAGTTAAATACGCGACTAATCAACGATTTCTGGAAAAATTTAGTGCCTTGCAGCTGACCTTTAGTGCGTATTTGCAAATTATAAAAAATAGTTATCACACACGTGATAACCAATAAGTAAGCTTCAAGTTCCCAAATGCACACATTCAAGATGCATGTGTTCAACTTGTCTTTTTCGGTCATTTTTCTGGCGATCGTCTCAAACATAACGACCCTGGGTAAGACTTATGACGTGTATTATAAGAAACGAGGACGAACTGGTTCTAGATTACTACTGGAAGGACTTCTATGGAGACATACCCGAAGACGCATTCCCAGCCGGCAACAACAGGAACACAACCCTGTACATTGCACAGGGATTTTTGATCTGTCGTGGAATTGTTGTAACGTGGTTGCGTGGAGGCGACAAATGCGTAACGATTCCCAGTTGTGGTAAACAAAAAATACAGTGCTTCGTCAAAGTGTTGTGTACCGAAAACCGCCAAAAACTCTTCTGGCTCAAAACGACGAATGTAAATTTTGCAAAAGACACCAAAGATAAACTCTTGGTAGCTGGCGGTATGCAATATTGTCAAAAGGGTTATATTGGGCGCGCTAATCGCACACATGGAGTGTTAGTTGGAAACATAGAGTTCAAAAACAACAAAGCCGCGCTTTATGTTGTGGAAAACAACTACGATTTGAAGATGGACGACTTTGAAGTGCTGGTCTACGACGACGATAATAAAAGCGATGAGACCTCAGTAAACCCAGAGTAGTGGTTGTTGTCGATTTTTTAGTAATACAAAATATAGACAATAGCAAAGCGTGTCCGACTTTTGTGTGTAGCAGGTGGCCCATTCGTACACTCGCCCAAAATTCGTTATTCTAATTTAATACGCAGTCGGCAATTTCGGCTCCCCGTCGATAACGATTTTTGGAAGCGGTGCCACCGTAACATTCTTCATTACAATGCCGTGAGAAAATCCAACAAACGTCCAACGATTCCGATTATTATATCAATCGGTGCGATAGCACAAAAACGACCCCGAACCTCATCCCGAATAAATAATAATTTTTCTCGGAACGAGTTGTTTCGGGGAAGCCGCCGTTTCGGCTTTGTGCGCTGAAAATTCAATTTCAGCACTGCAAATTGGACGATTCTGGTCTAACTGTTATTTATTTAGTCTCGAATGTCAGGAAATCGACTAATGGCATCGGAGTATCATTTCCTGCCATTATAACACTTTTGTTATATTCAAGCGCCGTTTGTTGGTGTTATCTTTCATATCCGGCACTCTGCAAGACGGTCATTTTAGGAGGTACTTCACTTACGGCGAAGGGGCGGAAATTGCCAGCACTGACTTTTGCTTCTTTTCAAATTGGAACCCATTCAGGCTTGACCCTGCGACGTCACCGTGCCCAAAATTTGCGGCAAACTGATTATTTTATTTAAAAAAAAATGTTGATAAAAAATTCGAAAATCATATGTCCAAATGTACAAGGGACACGAGTAGGAAAACAAATAAAATTTTATTGTTTTTATTTGCAGGGGTCATAAGCAAAATTGTAAAATTGAAGAATAAGTATCAAAGTCTCGCCATTTTCTGCAAATCCGTGGCGCAAGTTGTTTGAAAAAATATACTTAATTGACGAGTTGGCCCCCGTGCGAATAATTCGCATCATAATCATGTTTTTTTTTACCATTTTACCGTGCGTTTTACCTCCCGGAATGCGCATGCGCTTGGGGTGGTAAAAATTCATTAGGACCAAAATACGGTTTTTAATAATTTTAAAAGAAACATTAACATTTTGTACTGTTTGCTTATTTTTCGAAGGTAGAGGTGAAGGTAATCCTCAAAATGATGGCTCAATCATTGAATTTAATGAAGTATTAAGGGAGATATGGTTTACCAACAGAAAAACGCCTTTCAGAAATAATATGTAGAGATATATTTGTATATGTATTATAGCGTTTTTATTGAAAATTTTATTTTATAAAAAATGTTATTGTTATAAAATGCACTCGGACCTTTTGCTTTCAGAAAAAGATTAAAAAAAAACACTTGCATCATTTTAGGATGTTAGATTATATTCTATTAAAGTAGAACAAAGTACAAACTCATAAAAAAGTACAAAATGTGAAAAACAATAATGTCCTTATTCATGGTCAAAATCTATGATGAGTCATCCAAATCAAAATTTTCTTTAGTTATAATATTATTAAATGGTTTTTTTATCTTGTTTTTTTACTTTTTTGACATGATGAAAGACATAATATTCATGGTGAACGGTGAAAATTTTACCACTTAGTGTGAAAATCTCTTAATTTGTTTTGCCACCAACAAATTCATAATTTTTAGTCTACAAATAATTAACTCTTTTTTTTATCACGAATCATTTTGCTTTTTACAGCTTAATTTGATTTTTTAATACTTACACGCGCATTCCTCCAATAAAGTTGTATTTTTGGTCTAACTAAAATGTTATCCTCCTTTATAGTCTGCTTCTTTGGAAGGTAATTATTAACAGTTTCCCCTTGGCATATCAAAAAATTGATCTAGCACCAATTTATTTTTTTGGAAAATTTCTGCAGATGTTGCCTCGCTTACAATTTGTAGTACATTTCAAAATAGTGGAAAATGACTTATTACCAACAAATGTTTACTGTTTATTTGGCAAGTTTACATTCATTGAATTTTAAAGATAACTTTTGTATTTGTTTCTTAATATTATATTTGTGGTCAACATTACTTATTATATGTGGCAGGTATAAGTAATTATAAATTGATTATTTTTTAAATGTAATGAAAATAGCCAATTATCTTAATTACAATTTACCGTTTCTGAAATACAATTCTCTGAATGTGAAAGTTATATTTTTTGAATTACACTTGGAAAAGGGGTAGATAAACCAAAAATTTGAATGCCGTAAAATAATTGGAATTTAATTGGGTCAATTTTTTATTCCGAAAACTTTTCAAATTACCCTCGCGTATGAAGGGTGGGTGGACAAACGAGTACAAATAATTATGCCAACTGAAAAATGCGTTATAAAATTTTGTCACTACAATGTTTGCTTTTTTGCGTTATCGTTTGGTAAGTAATTTAAAAATTTACAAAAGTTTTTTTTATTACAAGGCCAATTAATTTAAAATACATTTTTTAACATTTGTAAATTTTGAGAAAATTTGAGTGCACAATTCTACTGATAATAAGTAAAAATTGATAAAGACACACCAACACATATTCAAAAAGTTGCAGAAAATGTAATTCGGAATTTATTACTCGAAAAGTCAGCGCCGCCAACATAAAAGCTTTCATTGAAAATCCCTGCTTTCCACTCTCTTGTCTAGGCAGGCAAATTATCGTTTTCAAGACGATTTGAACGATTGCAAAATAACTAATTTGAGACGGAGCTCGAAAAAGGTGTTTTTTTGCATTCGATAATAATTTTCAAACAAAAAAATTACTTTTACTTTTTTGACATAAATTATGAATTTGAGAAAAATATATAATATTTTAAATATTTGTAAAATGGCCTACAAAAATGACTTGTACTCGGTTTTCGACAAAAAGTACAATCCATTTAAGAGAACACTGAAAATATCTGCTTATATACAGTGTGTCTTTTTATAACCTATTATCGATCTAACTTCAGTTGTTTTCCAATTATTTGACATTTAAACCAACAAATGCCCCTTCTTTGAAAAATCACTGCTCCCAAACCAATGAGACTTTCGGCTTAAAATTTTACAGAAATTTTTTTAATATCGTCTATTTTATAGTGGTCAAATCAAATTTTGAATTTTAATAATTTACTATACAGGGTGGCTCATGAACGCAAATTGTTAATTTAATCAAATTTTTCAAATGGAACGGCCTGGCCTGTATATTTTGGTATCATTCGTTTATATTTTTGATGACGTTTTTAATGATGTTTTGATGGTTAGATAAATAACTTTGTAAACTCCCCTCGTAGATTCCATTTAGCAAAAATGTGATATTACGATTTAAAAAATCTCTTTACCAGTCGTTTCGATTTGTTTATCTGTGACGTAAAATCGTTGATTTTCGATAAGAGCAGTGATTAGAAACAGGGGTTCGGTTCCGAGGGGGAAAAGCAGATGAGCGTCGAAATCTCGCACATATGCGCTTTGATCTGATACGATGATCTCCTGTGAGCGTCGAGATTATTATAGCTGTCCGTCTGCGCACGGCTTGATTTGTTGCCATCGCGTTACGTTGGGGATTTAAGGGTGGGATTCACTTGGAAATTGTAATGAATTGTGGTGTTATGTTCTGATTGTATCGGCGACCATTTGATTATCATTACAAGCACGCCGCACAAAAGACTCACCCCACGTCGAAGCCGAAAAATCGTCCTTCGAGTTCGCCCGAAATTCATAATTTCGCTAATCAATTTTTCTATCTCGGCCGAGATAAAGATAAAAATCCAATTACAAAAGGCCATTATCTTGCCGGATCTGACCCCGTGTAATTTTTCTCCCCTTCGTCTTACAATCTCCCTTCTTTATGGCTCTTATAAATTTCCGCGTAGTAATCCCATCGCAATCTCGGCCGCGTACTCCCTAATTAAGACTTCATAATTTTTACGCATCGTACTGTATAAATCGAGACGATAAGGCTGCGAAAATAAAGCCATAAATGTCGAAGTAAATCATCGCGTATATGCGCCTCCGATTCAAAAATGAAAAAGCGCGCTCGATTCGGTTGCCCACCTAACCTTACTCGGTTGTGTTATCCGCAAATTTAATACTGTTTGTCTTATCAATTCGTACAGATGTCTGAATTATGAAAAGGATGTTGTCTGTGTCTTGCAACCGAACAATAATTAATCAGTTATGATAAACTCTCCAGTATTTGCATGATTTTTTTAAACTCTCCAATTAAGTCCAGTTGACGGAAAATCAACAAAGCTGTAATAATTCGGAATTGAATGGGAATTGATGACAAGTTAGGAAGATTTCGACTGAAAACAGAGGATTTTTTATTTATATTTTTTTATATTGTCCCGGAACAAATCCACCACAAAACTGTTAATGAAAGCGTGTTAAAAAATTCTTAGAAGTGCGCATTATCAGACAGTCAAACTATAGTCAAACTGATAAGTACTACTCGTATAAATATCTGAACCACACAAATATTGTTTGTCTGTGCCTTGGAGCGTAGCAATCATGTCCAGTTTTTTAAATTTGTTTTTAATACTCGTGATAAACTTGTCAGTGGGGCTCGGACGTAACTACAGCTGCATCGGTGAGTCGTCGTGATTGCTTCTTACGACGCTAATCTCTCAACTTAAGACTATTACTGGAGAGATTACTACGGCGCCATTCCCGAGGACGCAGTTCCTGCAGGAAGCGACCGCAACGGACGACTTCTTTACATTGGACAAGTCTACATCCGAGGCTACGAGTTGCTGACAGCTACGATTTATCCCGAACGACAATTCGCCGAAACTACAGCTTACGCCAAAACTTTCACCACCACGAATTATGTCAAAGTAATAACGAAAAGTGCGAGCACACTCTGACACGTTTGCGAAAATCCGATCGTACATACGTGTTTGCACAAACATGCTTGAGCGTGACAAATGTTTGCACAAACATGCTTGAGCGTCACAAATGTTTGCACAAACATAATTGAATACGTTTGCGCAATCGAAAATTATTTGCGTCGGTTTGAACAATCGAATTTACGCAAACGTATTTGCACAAGCATGTTTGAGCATGACAATTGTTGCGTAGATTCTTTGTAGCCCTTACACGGACGCCTTCAGATGGTTATCCATCAACAGCAAAGACTTGGAACAAATCAAATGTGATAATATTCTGGTAGATGGTGGAAGCGAAGTTGGTGAACGACTTTATGTAGGAAGAATTTCCCGCAACGGTGAAGTCGTGGTAGGAAAGGTATTCAGACATGAACGTTCCAATCGAGGTATTTGGGTACCTCCGCATTTCAATTCGTTGACCTACGATATTCTTACGTACGACTGTGACAAGGCTAATACGTTTAAAATCGACGTTAGAAATGTGTTTTAGTAAAATTTCTATCGTCTTCTTCTACATAGAAAAATTAATAAATTTGGAAAATGTGAATTCGTTTTTGATATTTTGAAACCCAGAGCACATGAAGAAGAGCAAAGGGGTTTGATAGATTTTTGAAAATTTTAAAAGGTTAAATTTCCAAATAAACAAAGAAATGATTATAGACGGTTTAACAACGATTCTAAAAGGTTTAAAAATTATGGAATTAAGACAGGAGTACACAAAGCCATCTATCTAGCCAAGAAGGAAACGAGTCAAGGAACAAGCAAAAATATATTTTTCCTCACATTATGATACTTGAACGCTTTCATACTTAATAATAATCATAATAATAAAGTGGCTATATTTGTATAGCGAGATCTAGCCGAGCTACTCAACTTAACTCCAAAACAAATATGTACATTTAATAACAAAATATAAATAAAACACAATTGAATTGAGTCAATGAAAATAAAGAAATTACTAATGTATAAATATTGGAAACTTTTCATGACAAAAATAAGCAAAATCGAAACTTCTACAAAAACAAAACAAAAATTATGCACACATATTTTATAAACTAAGTAAAACTATAAATATTTTTCTTCCACTAAAGAATATCTGCATTTTTTCCAAACGATATTTGGATTTGTTATCTAAACGTAGGCAGTAATTTTAATTAGAAAGGTCGAATAATTCGCAAAGTTTTTTTCTTAACTTAAAATTTAAAATGTGATAATTTGCATACAGCATTTTTAATCCAGCATTTTTTCACAATATAATTTACATTCTCCTTAAAGCGCAAATGATCGTCTATCATATGACCAAGATTTTTTGCACATGATACAATTTAAATTCGAATACCGTCCGTTTTAATTTTAATCTTATGATTTATTCTTGTATTTCTACATTTATTTGCATTCGGTTTTAATCCTAATTTTGTAGTTAGAAGCGTCATTTGTTCCAAGTCCTCATTATTCTGTTTACAAGCTTGTTCAAATATTTTTGGGTGAAAATTTATCTATAACTGTGTATCGTGTAAGAGCTTGAATTTTACAATACATTACCGAGTTTAAAATTTCCGTTGTATACATATGAATAAAAGTGGCCCTATAATAGAACCCTGAGGAACACCTGAACTGGTCGAACCAACTTACGAGCACGTGTTGACTTCGATTGAGTAAAAAAGACTTCAAAAACTGCACCCAAATGTCATCAAAGCCATAAAGCCATAAAAAGTTTTGCAATAAGTAGAGCATGATCGAAGGCTAAGGTATAAAAAGTTTTGGAAAAATCTAGCAAAGTGAATAAAGTTGATAATTTATTTAATAAAAATCTGTATTAATTTAATGCCCTTAAACAATAATATCAAATTTTTTCTAAAACACTAAATCACTTTATAAACCCAGATTGTTTGTCGGTAATTATATTAGCCAATAGGACAAAATTATTGACTTGATTATAAATAATTCGTTCTAAAATTTTAGTTACAGAAAATATAGTAAATATTTAGTAAATTTACTTATTGGAACCTTTCTCCAATACAGCAATATCTTGGGAAAAAGAAAAGAGTGTAGCTCAGTGCACGTGAAACATCTTTGAGAGAGATCATAAAGTTCGGAACAAAAAATTCATAATTTAATTATGTAATGTTTTTGCGAAAAACGCTCGAACACGTCGATTTTAGTTTTTAAATTGCCATCTTTTGACGTAGAAATTTTGTTGATGACATCATCTGTTTTTGAACTATGACATCATCAACTTTTTTTTTAAATGGCAACCTCTAACTTTTTTTGTTGTTTGATACACTTTTCAATTCTCTATTCAACTGTATTAGGAGAAAAGTGCAAGGTATCACATAACATTTTTCTTGATAAAATGTATTGAAAGTAGTTTAATTTTGGGGCACATTTCTTTAATTCATACCTATCATTTTTTAAATCAACATAACTGGTCTTTGTTACTTTTTTATGACATATGATAAAATTACAAAAAAGTCAGGTGTGTTTAAGCAGTCTTTAAGAATTTGACAAAGATTTTAAAACGTTCGGTAAATTAAAAACAATGGCGCGTTTAACATGATCTGAAAGAATTTAAGTGTTAATTATGGTTTGTTTCTGGAAATTTATTGATATTTTGAATTTTTTTGTCAAGGAATAAAATTTTTATTTTTTCGACCTAAAACTTGTAATTATGCAAGATATGAAGCGGTTCGCAGTGTTCTTGTGGGGTGACATAACACAGCGTCTTGAGCGTATTCAAATATTTTGAAGTCGAAAATGTTATTGAAAGGCATTCAAGGCCGGTGGATATCTCCGCTTCACCCTGACAATTAAATATGAATTTATGCGCGGCTTTACATAAATATCAATGTTCAGCGCGGGGCGATCTTCCTAACTACTGGCAATATTAACTTGTCAACTGGCCGAGTTAATCTGAATTGAATGTAAAATTAACTGTTAAAATATTTATCCTTGTCGCGTTAAGATTCCACAGGTTCAAGTCGGAGTTATTAATGTTGTGAGAATTTAATTTTGTCGCCTTGTTAATGTCGCTACCACTCGTAATTATAAGCTGGATAAAAGGTGATTTACGACGTTTTAATTAATAAGGAGAGTAGATTAAATGAGTTGTTGTGTAATATTTTTCGATTGGTGCGGAAGAGGCGATCGATATAAGTAGAATAATAATGATAACACTCCCGTAACCAGGGGGGGGCTAGGGGGCTGCAGCCCCTCCCCCCGAAATTTCGTGGCTTTACACTAGATAGTTTGAAATTTCCAGACGTGCGATCTTTTTAAAAAACATTTTCAATGGATCATTTTGTATTCGTACTGAAATGCAAGGAATTTTTTCCTCTAACTTAAACGCAAACAAAGACTAGATAGTTTTAGCAGCCCCCCCGAAAAAAAATCGTGGTTACGGGCTTGAATGATATTAAGATGCGAGGCGTGAAATCCATCCAAGGAATATTTTCATTAAACCCCTCTCCCAATTAGCATTCGAACAGTAGAAGCCTGACGAATGTTCTCCATTAGCGGAAACAAACCGTTCTTAATGACGTAATTAATTCGAGCGTTGGTGTGGGGATTTAATAACGCAAAGCGGAGAAAAACGCTAATTAAACGGCATCCATCAGCTCCGACCCGAACAAAACGTCCAGTAACTGAAATAAACGATTTCATCCCCCAATAAAAAACTTCATAAAGCACCGCCGACGTCTCGAGAGACATCTGGCTGGTGGTGGCGCAGTTACCATGGCGATACGCGGAGACATTCCGCTTGTTTTAATCAAGGCTGTCATGGCAACCGAGATCCCGCCATTGGACAATTCATTTTGTAATTACGTTGACGACACCCTAGGCGGCCATTTTGAAATGAATGCAGGCGGCCAGCGCGAAAGACGCCGCCGTCGGGACGGAAGCGCCGCCACGAACCAGGCGACCGGATGTAGAAGGGCTCCGGGAAGCGGGTAACTAATACAATTAACGGGAGACAAGTGAAACTCTGCTATCGTAACTTGTCGCTGGGAGAAAGAGAGGAACTTTGAGCGAGCGTCGCCTTTCTTCCTCCTCCTCCTCCTCCTACTCTTCGTCGGCGTCTTTTGCCTCGCCTGCTTCTATTCCTGCCGGTACCTACTCGCGAGCTGATTAAAACAGATTGAATGTTTCAACTTTATGCGGTCACTGATATAGCTTCATTGGGCAATTCAAAGTTTGCCGCTTACGGACGACTTAAAAAGTTTGCCTCTTCATGTTCGATCCAAGGAGCGATTAATAAATCGTCCAACGTTTCAGAAGTGGAGCAACAACATTAATTGTCTTGCGTGCGTTTTGAGGCCTCAACTAAAATTATATACTTTTAAATACTGGCAAAGAATGACTCGTGAAATATGTGAGTAAAACAAGGACAGGAATCACAATGCATGCTAAGAATAGAATTGTTCGACGGTGGTCGGAATACATCGATACTTGTCGCTTTACGAACGATCTTGTCTCTCGTTGACCGGTTCCTCCTATCCTTGTTTTACGCACATATTTTCCGAGCCTTACTTTTTCTACTCGTTACTCTAAGATCCCTAACGTGCGTTCAAAAAAAAACGAGGCTGCGTTGGCCATGGAGAAACTTTGTGCATCAATTTAGTGTAGCAAAACTTCAAAGTGTCAGTTCGAGTCTGTTCATGTTTAGGTTAGCTTCCTTGTTGACAATGGGATAAATCATTATGGGATAAAAAAAAAGTGCAAAACATTTCCCGGTATCGTTGTGAATCTAAACATCAATCTATTCATTGTTACAGCTTCTCCTCTGTTGAGGAGAATATCGGCACGACCAGGACGGTCATTAATTTGATATAACTGTAAGTCGTGAATACATCGATGAAGAAGAATCAGTCTCAAAACCGAAAAATGTCTTGAGAATATTTGGGCACCACTCAGTTTGTCCCGTCAACCTTCATGGGTCATCAGTCTCTATGCGCAACTCGAGACCTACCAATTCAGTTTAAGAACAACTGCATTCTCAATTAATATTTCAAAAATCGTTGTATATATAGTTAAACACGGACGTCGAGCGCTAGGGACTTATATTACACAACTTACATTAGAAAAAAAAGGGTCGGATTTGCTTGGATTCGAAGGTTTATTATTTTAGTAGGCCAAAAAATTTAGACGAGTTACGGCAAAAAATCGAAAGCAATTGCGATAAATGTTGTTTGTTTTTGGAGTTTAATTACGGATTGTCTTTCATCAAAGTTTACATTAATTTTTTTTACATGTTTACATTTTATTTAAAGTACCAAGTAATTTAAGTAATAATAATAATAATATGTTTGTGACCTACCAATCGTTGTATACATAGTTAAACACGAACGTTGACCACTAGTGGTTCGGATTTGTATGGTTCGAAGGTTTAAAAACCAATGATTATTAAAAATGTTCATTAAAAATAAAACTAAACTGTCCTAGCGTTTGGGCCTTTTATTTCGATGGTAAATTTTAAACTGACAGATCTTGACATTTGTCAAATCTATGTTTATGTTTTCTATGGTTTCTACACTGGAAAGCCGATAAATTCCATGGCCAACGTAGCCTCGTTTTTTTTAACGCACGTTATAACGAGCACACAAAAAAATGTTATCAAAAAAATTCGTTTTTTTTTATTTGTTATAGAAGAATACAACAATGCATAATGTTACACCATAATATGTTACTGCATAAAGCTATTTATTTAGTTTTTAAAAGAAAATAGTGCATTTTCATAATTTGTAATTAAGAAAAATATTATTAATTATTTGTATCGAGCGATCAAGATCATTTGTAATAGAGTCATCTTTGAATTTGAATCCGTGCGTCTTTCGCGATTGATGTGCTTAATTGTGGGATCTAAAATTACATAATTCAAGAACTTAAATAAATAATTAAATTTTTAAGCAGGTGCGAAAAAAACTATCCTCGACAACCCATTTTTTTGTTGTTAATTTGAATTTTTCGCCACATCTTGAGTATAAATGGAGAACATTTTCAGCATTTACTGTAGGTAACAGTTGAATGAAAGAAATGTATTTTCTCTAAAAATTCACTTATTATTGACAATGAAATCCAGTTCGAGAATTTTCACAATTTTATCTTTCAGTTGATATACTTATTAGTTGAAATTTATAAGTGCAGCTCAAATGTACACATACGTTTTGGGATGCAAGGATTCTTTGTTACAAATTGTATTATCGATAAAAAAGTGTAGTTTATACTTTCGAGAAATCCAAAATTTTAAATATTGGTAAGCAGTATGTCTATCGTGCAATTACAAAAAGAATTTTTGAAATTTTTTATTTCTCAGAAAAATGTATTCTTGGTAACATGGATTGCTTGCTCTCAAACACCTAAAACTATTTAATTTTTATTTAAACAGAAACAATAACTTTTTATTTAATTGTTTTATTTTTATTTGGACTGCAATATTTATCGATAATAAGACAAATAATGGCAACAACTGTCAGCACCTTTGGGAAGTGGAAAATACATTGACAGCTAGGATAATTCACGTGATGCTAAATCGATGACGATTCATGAAATATAAATTGTTTAAGATAAATTACTTCCTGGATAGTCAACATTTAATATATTTCTTGAGATACTTCTTCTACAGTTTTGAATGTCGGAACGCATGAAAAATATTTTTAGTTTATTGCTAGTCATTTAACCAAGAAGCATTTAAAGGATTATCTTGAAATTAACAAATAAACACAGAAGATGAACTAGGTAATAAATTTGCATACGTTGCAATAGGTTACAAAATGAATTGGCCAATAATTGAACTTTCGAAAGAACAGACCCAAAATGTTACAATGGAAAAATATTACAACAAATTTCATAAAAATATGTAGTTTAAATGAAGATCCAAAATTGTGTTGAGCACAATGACTTATTTAAAGAAGAAATAAACATAGCTGATTAAACTGTTTCCTAAATACTCAACTGTACAAAAGTAGTTCGTTGTATTTATTTTTTTACTTTTTTAGACTAGCAGTAAGAAATAAATCCAGAGCCAATTATTTATGCGATACATTTTTTTAAATATAAATAAGAGTAAATTATAAAACAAATTCCATAAGGCATATTTTATTGCATAAATCCAATTTTATAGAACGCGTTTTCTTATACATTTTTTCTACTTTGCATCTTTTATGCAATTTTAAAATTGGGGTATTTTGCATGGTTTGGTTGACAATTGTCAAAATTGAAATTTCGATTTTCAAATACAATAAGACGGCACACAGTTGGCGGTGAAAATCATTTTCAGCAAAATATTGTCCCAAGCAACCTATCTGGGATTCATTGAGATGCTCAGACACCTCCAACGTAACGACAAAATTTATCACACCCAAAATATGTATTGCAATGGAAAAATATTACAACAAATTTCATAAGGATAGTTTCAATGAAGATAAAAAATTGAGTTGAGGATATTGGAAATAGTTGAAGATGAAGTAAAGGGAGCTGATTAAACTGTTTCTTAAATGCTCATACCGATGTACAAAAGTTTTTCGTTTTATTTATTTATTTACTTTTTCAGACTGGCCATAAGTAACAAATTAATCCGGAGTCAATTATTTATGTTATACATTTTTTGATATTATTAATAGTATATTAAAGAAAGAAGTTTATATGGTACAGCCATGGACAGTCAAGAATAACATCCGTGTTATGCAAATACCGACTCTATGAGATATTGTCATTGAGTCTGTATTTGCATCACACCCGCCGGCTAAAGTGATATTCTTGACTGTCCACGGTTGTACATTTTATTGCACGACCGGCGAAGCCGGGAGTATTTTAAAAAACGAGTGCTATAATAGCTTTATGAACCAGTCTTTTTATACAATTTTTTCTACTTCGCATCTTTTATGCAATTTTAAAATTAGGGGTATTTCTAAACCATTCGTCAAGTTTACTGCGCATGCGCGACTTGCCAGGACAACACCCTATCTAGTGATATCCGGAAAATCCCTAAACGACTCATCAGACAATACGAAGTGGTCCACTCTGTATATGTGACTAGACAAATATGGCGAGAAGGTAGGAGCCTCACGAGCCCGACGTTTCGTGTTGGAATTCCGTAAAATAAAAAAATATATAAAAACCCGGTGCGTGTGTTTGTTTAAAGTTAGAGAAGCAATAAAAAAGTCCCGTAATTGGTCCCAATCACCATCATTTCCAACAAACCGGAGTACCTTCGCTTCCGGTGGCACTTTTTGTCCGGACCAAATCGGAAAAGTCATAATTCGATTTGGCACCGCTGCGCCACCAACATGAAAGCCGAAATTATCGAAATTGCCGCAAAATCAGGCAATTCTCGCCGGACAAAATATTCGCACGGAATAATCGCCCTAATGTATGTTAATACCTCGTGATTTACGAGATGCTATCACCGAGCGGCGAGGATTATGAAGAGGCGCATCGGTTCAGATAAAAGCGCCCGCGTTGGGTGCAAGATTCGATCTCGTTTTGGAAAAGTGGACGCGTCTCATTATTCAGATTTAATTGAAATCGCCAAAAATTGATTCGACGCGAACGCCCGTCACGGTTTGGCCTAAAGAAGAAGCGTACAACACTTGTAATTAGTTTTAGAATTGCGTCGCGTGTCGTCTTATCTCGATCGCGGCCAGACAAAGAGATAAAAGCGGCTAGCGTTTTTCCCGAATCAGCTCGACTTTTTCATGAAGAAACAAAGTAGGTACAAAGCACCCCAATAAAATTTCGCAAATGTCGTGCGATACAGCGGTTGGCTGTAACTTAACGGTCTCTGATTTGTATTCTTGGAGCGAAGCGGCAGTTTCACAGACTACTTGGCCGCCCCTCTTTGGGGGTGAGTTTTTCTCGGAACATTTCCATCCGCGCCATTTGGCAGCGCTTCTCCTCGATCGCCGAAACAAGAATAATTAATTTTTTCGAGGTGCCAATTGAGACTTTACATTGTGCGCGGAAGGGCGTGCGAAATCGGCTCGAATGAAAAACACACCTGCTGAAAAAATGCCGGCACCTGCGACGTTTAACGAGAACAGATCGGGCCCGATGAAGCAAACCCCCGAAATTCCCTTATAAAACACATAACTTATAATTTGGGAGCACTAAAACCGACAGGCGTTATATTGTTTGCGAGATGATGGTCGTTCTTCAGATGTGGAGGATCAGGGCGGCTTACGGACGACACGACTCGTAGTCGCACTTTATAGCAAACAATTTGGAGCTCGTCGCTGCCAGTTCCATTACGGCGACGGCATAAATCAAACAATCTTCCATCCATCGGGGCTTAAGTGTGACCCGATCTAAGTCACGTGCGGTGGCACGTGGCGCCTGCACTTAGCTCCGGTAGGATTACGCTAATAGTGTTGTTAATCCGAAAAGAGTCGACCACCCAACCTTGAGAACGCTCACCCCATC
The DNA here is from genome assembly GCA_964023215.1 of Eledona agricola. Lineage (NCBI taxonomy): Eukaryota > Metazoa > Arthropoda > Insecta > Coleoptera > Tenebrionidae > Eledona > Eledona agricola. Next base: position 3,705,911 of record OZ026859.1, read on the forward strand.
ATCCGGTTAATGGACACGTGTCGGGGGCGCGATCTATCATCCATATATCCAAACTTAAGAAATATTTTCGTCTCGCCAAAAACCCAATTATCTAACTTATCCACGCAATTACGGCGCCGTCCCCTTGTTTATATTTGCATGAGACGCGTCGCCCCCACCGTGCCAAATCTAAAATAAACCGCACACCACCCTCTCGCTGGCTGCGACTCAATTTATTTTTGATGCGGTATATAATTTTTCCGGTCGGCGCGCCTCACTCGTATCCCCAAAGGACTCCATTCAATTTGTTACGTATAAATAATAACACGCCGTGACGCACTCGAAAACGTCAACTTAATAAAATTCATGCGGCGACGACGACGAAAAATCCAAACCATAAAAATGTCTTTAATTCAATCCGGGCAGTGTAATTGTCGACGAGCACGCGCTTAAAATATTCGCAAAACAAATTACAACTAGGTGTTGTAGAACAAAGCACCGATTGCATACACACAACTGCTGAATAATGCGCTTGGGGAGTTGGATATGTTGTTTAAACAGATTGTCAATAGATGGCGCTACAGTTTTTGAGAACTTTAAAATAAACATTAACGTTTTGAATTGTTTTATTTTATTTTTTGCAAGTAGCGGTAAAGGTAGCCTTCAAAATGATGGTCCAGTCATGGGTTTTGATGAAGTATTAAGTGAGATGTGGCCTACCGACAACAAACTTCGAAAATTATGGCACGCCAAAATATTTTTTAATATCGGAATTTTTAAAATAAAATAACTATAAAATAAATGGGAAATAGATAACTCACTAGAAATAAAATAAAACGTGCGTTCTTTGTTTTAGACAAATTTCACAAATATATGTGTACTAATAATTGGAGCTACATAGCTCAAGTGTGATTTTCCCAGCAGAGTAAAAGTGTTTAATTGAACCTACAGGAGTACCACATCTTAGTTGTAACTTAATAGTGACAAAGAAAGGAGCTGTATAAACCGCGAAACATTAGCTAATAGTTTTTGACTTGTTTTAATAATGCGCACTGCTAACTAATTCAGTTTTTTTTGTTGTGTCACTTCTATATTACATTTGCGATATGTGCTGCTTCCTGCATTTTTAAATTTGAAAATTATGAAATCATAAGATTAACCATAATTGAGTATTATTTCTAAGGAAAATGTACTTTTAAAAAATTTTCTACTTTGCATCATATACAACGAATCTGTTAAAGCAGTCAATCGAACGCTTTAGTAGCTATTTGTTTGAGTCTCATAATAGAACTAGTATAATTTAGTTTTTCTAGGGTGGTGTCATGATCAGAAATGTTATGACAAACGTCAAAGTAAACACCAACACAAAACGTTACAAATTTTAATTTTTATTAACTTTTTCTAATTATTATAAACATTCATCGTTACGTGGTATGTAAATATCTTGAGCACTTTATTTAATCCCAGGTATAGGTCGATTGCCACAATATTTTGCCGAAATTTATTTTCACCGCCAACTGTTGTGCCGGATAATTGCTTTCGAAAATCATTACAAAACTTCCCAAATTTGAAAATTGCAAATTTTTAATTAAAAATTGCATAAAAGAATGCTAAGTATAAAAAATTGTATAAAAAACTAATTCATAAATAAGGCTATTATGGCACTCGTCTTTGATAAAACTCCCGGTCGTTTTATAAACTTGAACTTGTACATTAAAATAGCCCTTATAGAACTCGTTCTTTAATATACTATTTTAATATCGGAATTTTTAAAATAATTATAAAATTAAAAATATATTTACACATGAACAGGGAAAGTGGTAATTTCTGCATTTCAATTTGACAATTAAGTAAAAGCATCAACATTGAATATTGCTTCTAATGCAAATGTTACTTTGAAGATTTTAATTTGTGATTTAGAAATGTTGCTCAAACTTTTAAATACGTTGCTGTATAGCGAAAGAGCGCACAAACCTATTCTTCTGAATGCTTTTCGGTATTATTCATAATTAGAAATTAAAGGCAGAAAGCAATATTTTAAAATACAAGTTAAAAATAAGAGGGATTTGAAATATGAAAGGCTAAAGCAAGATATCGTAACAAATTGAATTGAATTAAAAAAATAAAACATCAAATTTTATTGGAAAAGAAATTGGTTGGGAATATTCAATCAGTTAAACACAATTTACACAATTTACAAATATTCCGAATTACAGTAAAAATTACAAAAATTCGGAAAACATGCATCGGTTTTTTATTTTACAAAATTATAAGCCGTGTTAAGCAAGTTGAAATTATTTTAATACCTATATACTACACTAAAATAGAAATGTTACGAAATTTTTGTGTAATGAATATCGCGAAAGATTTTATCGACTATTACATGTATACAATTCAATTATATTAATTTTTAAGTTATCAATCAGACATCATTCTGACTACAATTATTTTTCAAGACGTGCATTTTTATTTCAACTAAGTATTTCCCTCAATTTTATTAGAAGTATTTAAAAACGAATTATTTTGGAGCTTGATAAAATTGGATTCACTTGAATTCTACTCAAAACACGACCCAAATTTTTAATTTTGAAACAAGCAACCAGTGTTGGTATTTTAGATGAGAACGATGTAAGTGTAAGCAATTAGACGGATATCATATTTTTTATTAAATTTGAATTTACCTTTTTTTCTTATGATGGATAAATTATTCGTCACAAATCTTCTAGTTCCTGGTCCATACTTGAATCGTTTCTTTATTAATTAGTGTATTAATTCTTGTTACAGAAAATGTAAATGGTTAACAGGTAGTTTAATTTCGAAAAATTGTTGTGTTGGTCATCTGTTTTATTTTTGAATAGTCCTGAAGAAATAATCAAAAATAGAATTTCGCTCTATTAATCGTCAGGATCATATTACACATACATGTAAATTGCATTATCAAAAAAAAATACAATTACATAATTGATTCGGCGCCTCAAGTGGATATTTAACAAATAAGTATTTTATAACTCGGTCCCTAAAAATAAATAATATAAATAAGAACTGTCCCAAAACTGCCGCCTAATATTTTTATATTCAATTCAATAATAATCATTAACACTAACATTGAAGAAAAAAAATTCAGGGTTCAGTGGCGCTCAAAACGCAAACGATTTAGTTTGACCAATCACTAGGACATGTTAATTGCTTTTTCAAGAAAAGGCGTTGCTAATTAATTTTCTTGGTTTCGTATCAGAAAAAGCTGCAACAGAAAAAATTCATGTAACTGTTTGCTCCACTGTAATCAAAATCAGCACGAACACCTTCAAAAATGTTTTCCTGCGAACAATTTCAGCTCGTTCGCAAAATTTTATTGTGTTGTATAGAAAATGACTATTTTTCTAAGAAATAAGTCTTTTATTTCTATACTATTTATTATAATACAGAGTGATCATAAAGTTCGGAATAAAATTCATAATTTGGTTATGCAATGTTTTTGCGAAAAACGCTCGAACACGTCGATTTTTGTAATTATATTGCCATCTCGTTTCTGTTGGAAGTGTTTCAGCTTCAGATTTGTTTATTATTTGAACAAGAACAGCATGGTTTGGTGCCCAACATCTATCATTATTTTTTACAGAGTTCTGTTAAAAGTTGTTAGATATTTTCGCTTGTGGCGCCACCTGTCATGTACGAAACACACTAATTGGGTAAGCACTTGCTGTGGTGGTTTCGTTATATAACTTTGGATGGCGATTCCGAGCTGAAGCGGCGTTTTTTGCCAATCCACACGTCACAATACAATCCGATTCGTTCGTTTATTTTATAGTCCGACAATCTCACCCCTGCTATCATAAAATCCCGCACGGAAATATGCCCAGAAAGCTGGCTTTTCGGATTGAATAGTGTCGAATTCGGTGCGAGCTCTAATCATGAAATCGGAATTAAACACGCCAATAAAACTATGTAGTTTTTTATTGGTGCTCGCTAACGGGGGCGCGTTCGCCGCGAAATGCGTTTTTCAGCTGACGCGGTCGGGTTTTCGTTCGAGTGTTGTTATTTATCAGTTGCGGCACGTTGCGCCTTCATTGCTATCCATCAGAAAGAAACGACCTGAAAAACAGGGCGATTATTTAAATTCGTGGGATTGCCTGAAATTTTTATTCACCGCCGCGTCCGTCCCCATGAATACATCCGGAATATACAAGGCAGTCCACGAAAATGACGATCCTGACGTCTTTACAATCGACTATAACTAACACCGACTGAAAGCGACACGAAAACTCGATGTACAACATACAAATTATGCACTGAAATGATTACGAAACGAAATTCTAACAGGTTTAACAGTGGAAATCAGAAATGTCGATTTCAATAAAGTAATTTTGCATAAATCCGTGACTAGTGGCGCTTATTTGAGCCACGAAGTAAATTTCCGCGTTTTAGTGGCACTCACACTGTATCTATGCAATCTGGCCCCTTCAAGGTCAAAAGTGAAGACGCAGCATTTTCCAATCCCTGCGGACTCTTTACCGGTCATCTCCCCAACCGCTCCTCTAAACACCCAAACCCAATCAACTCCTCAACATATTAATAACATTCGAGCCGATTACATCTGCTGGATAATCCGTCTGCAATGTCACGACGAAGAGGCGTTCCTGACACTAATCAATCACGCGATATCTTCGGATTGAAAGACATTGAATTAGCAGGAAATTGGAGCGCCGTCTCGAGCAAACTCCCGTCGACCATCATCAGTCTTTGTCACGTGTACACCGCCCGAATTAACGCCCGATAAATAAATAATCGGGCTTCATATTTTATTCAAACGTTCAAGAGACAAATGACCTCGAACCAAGACTCGGTGACACTTATCTCGTGAAATATTAAGCAAGTCTGCAGAAAGTGCGGTAAGTAATGAGTGTGTACTACACCCATTGGTTTTTTATGCAAATTGCAGTCCGGGCCATATTTGCGGCGCCGTTAAGTTTTCAAAGACGCGCTGCTTTAGCGCAATTTGTTTGTTTACTGGTTTCAATTATAATCCGCAGGAAGTGAGGTCAATGCAAGTGGTGATGATTGCTCTAAATAGTTTTTAGCCGGCAGAGGACAGAGGTCTTCCGATAATGCCCAACAAATTATTGAAAACAACTCATTATTGTGTTGTAATGTTTAATGTCGCCGCTATCGTGTCGGTCTTGTTAACAGTCAAAATAAAAATGATGATAAATTATGTTGGATTTTTGCTTCGTACGAGTAGAATGGTTAATTTTTATGAATCAACCGCTCGTGTGTATTTTTCCTTTCACTGGACTCGTTGTTTAGTTGCCCTAATAATTGAAGCTGAAGTAGTTTTACTGTACATATATGGAACGTCAAAGTACATATTTTTTTATATCGGAAATTTAAAAATAACTATAAAATAAGAAATATTTTTAAGTAAGTACACATGAACAGTGAAAGTGGTAATTACTGCATTTTTAAATTTGAAAATTATGAAGTTAATCTAAATTGAATATTGTTTCTAATGCAAATGTTACTTTTGACTTAGATTTTAATTTGAGTTTTTGAAAAATAAATTGGTGATTTAAATTCATCGTATTAAAAATGCTAATGTTTACTGTTATTTCTAATTTTTTCTTCGAGGAATAAAAATAGTAATTATTGACGTAAAGCTTGTAATTAAAAAAATGTTATACAAGCTATTGCTTTTTTATTATTGCTGACTAAAGAACTAACTAGTGTATGGTAAGGCAAAAAAAAAGTTTGGGTTGTTATTTAAAAAAATTGATGATGTAGTAACATTTTTATGTCAAAAGAAGGCAATTTAAAAACTAAAATCGACTTGTTTGAGCGTTTTTCGCAAAACAAGTTAGAAATAAGGGGGATTTGAAATATCAATGGCAAAAGCACAACGGTGTAACAAAAAATTGAATTAAACAAAATTATAAAACATATTTTGTTGGAAAACGATTGGTTTGCAGTTTTCAATCAGAAATTGTTTGGCAATAAAGATTTTGATAATTCATTGTATTGTAAGTTTATCCTGAATCTTAAATCTAACACAATATTATTTTAAAGCTTATTGTTTTTTGTAATAAATAATTCAAATGTTCCACAGAATGTTCAAATAATTAGAATTACTGTTATCAAAAATTGCATTTTCGGAAAACATGCATCGGTATTTTATTTTACAAAATTATAAGCCGTGCTCGGTTTTATTTTGAAGTTGAAGAAAAATAGCAAGGCTTGTATTTGAATTAATTCAACTTGAATTTTCAATTATTTTAGGAATTTTTTGTAAAATGAATCACGCGTCCGATTTTTTGATTTTTAAATAAAACAGTAAAATTATATAATTTTTTTAACTTATAAATTTTAATACAGACATTATTCTAACATGAAATTTTTAAGACCTCTATTTTTATTTAAACTATTCTTAAACTTCATTGGAATTATCAAGAAATGTTACTCGATTTTTTAAAATTTCTAGTTAATTGATATTTAAACTTAGAAATTCACTCAATTTTAGAATTTTGAAATTCAAGCATATTAAAACAGAGAAATTCAGGCTATTTCTAAATTAAAAGTTCAAGTGGTGTTTCAGATGGAACTCAAACAGATTTTAAAATTATTAATTAAAGTGCAATTTTTAATGCACATCAAAATAATTCGAGTAACATTTAGTTTCAATAAAATTGAGCGAAATGTAATTGAAATTATTTTCCAGTTAGGAACTCGTAGGGTTTTTATTTAATGTAAATTTAATTCAGTAGGTAACATTTATACACTTAATTTTAAATTGTATAAAAACCCTTGGCACTTAATTTTCATCTACAAAAACAACACACATTTTTCGAGTTTAGTAATTTGACGATGCTATTTAATTCGGAAACCAAAAAAGACAAGTAAAAAGTAAAAAACACTATTATGTTTTTATATGGTTTTAGTGAAATAAGTAGAAGTAAACCAAAAATCAGTGAAATATGTAGAACACAACTTGGATAATCCGTTAAGTGTAAAAGAGTGTATACAAGTAAACAAAAGTCACATAAATGTAAAAAGGGCTTAAATTGGGTAAACAAGAAAATCAAGTTGTTTGAATAGAACGATTACTTTTTTTCCGATATTTTCAAAAACTGAATTCTATAGCCTCTAAAATATTTTAGCACCATTGATCAACTCGTTTTTTTAAATGTGTTTTGGACTTTGTTTTAAAGACTCCACCAGAAAGTGGTAGATGTAGATTCTCAAAACTAATTACATATTTTTCTTATTGTATGCATTTCACTGTTTTTAAATTTATATTGAACGCACTGCGAATACCTACAGTTTGTCTGAATTTTTTATAATTTCACACTTCTAGTAAGAGTTTCCATTTTAAACAAACGGTATTATTAAAAATAAGCTTTTGGGAATTTGTTTTAGCGCCATGCGTGCTGTGCTGTGTTCCCATATTTAATTTAGTTTGATGATATCGATCCGCGAAGCAAATTTTTTTTATAAAAAAGCGTTTTTAGATATTCGTCTAACGCTGGACGCGCTATCGGTCCTATATTTATCCTTCTAACAACAACACAGATACGACAATGTTTGTATCTCGGTTTTTAATTGATATTTCGAGTCTTGATAAATTGGTAAATTGTTTATTAACGAGTCGGTTTGCTTTGAAGAGCCGTTATCGAAACAGTGTATATGTTGTTGTGCAAACTGTAATTTCGATAATTATTTCTAATTAATGGTGATTTATGCGACTGAGGGAATTCGAGCGATGCCGCAACGAGCAAAGTCAATGGAGCATTTAAGAGTTTTTTAAAATTTGACGTTGCGGTTACGCTTCAACAGTCTTCTTACGATTTCACTTTGTTACTGTCAAAAGCAGTTAGATGTTCGTACGCTTTGATTTATTAAGACATTTCTCGAATTCTGCCGTTAATATCGTTGGTGCCGCTTCGCTGACCCGATTTGGGTCCGAATACGTTTGAAATTTTCGGCCAATTTCTGTCATTACGCCCGTTTAGCCATATGTTCCGGAATTACATGGATTACCAAAAAGGCACGAATTAGGTGTCACCTGCGGTGGCAAACAGTTAGGGATTTTCGGTTATTAACAAGCAGATGTTTGCACGGCGCCTGTTCTTTTGATTTGACTAAATAAACAACATTTCTATTAGCCTAAAAACGCCAAAATTCGATGGATCGAAGATTAGGTTCGGGATACGGACCGTTTCCAAACTACCCATAATTAAATCTTGATCGATGTGTTATTATATACCTGATGGTAATTCTCGGGGATGGGTCCGTTTCAAGATGAAATCCCAGTGAAGGGGTGTTTTATTTATTCACTCAGACTAACTGAAAATTACAACACAAAACGTACACCGCCTCGACTAATTACATGAATGGAAAAATGAGAAAACGCTCCGATCGGGTGTCGGGAAACAAAAACCTGGACCGAGTTTCATCTCGGCCTCATCTCGCTTCTCACTTCCATCACATAATGGTACAGCCCCATAAAAATTGTTTTTTAATGCGGGGTTCATTCTTAAAATAATAATCACGGTATAGTTTTTCTTTCGTTTTTTTTTTTAATTTCGTAGCTAACAAAAAGCCGCTTGATTGAGCTGTCAGCCTCAGGTAACAATGGCGCTTTAATCACCTAATTACATGTCTGGCCTCTTTAGTTTGCGGTGTTATGGCACAACACAATTGTTTTCCTGTGACGGCCCCGATATTATTTTGATACGAATTTAATTTCTGGCGAGAAAACATTTTTATCTAGATTTGAGTCGGTTGTGAAAGCGAAATTAATTACGGCGCATAAAGGGGCCTTATTTGAATGCGGGATTGACGGACGGCTAATGGCAATAATAGGAAAAATGCAGCGCGTAAAATGACTTCATTACGCCCGAGGAAAGGCAGAGGCGGATCGGTCTCGAGTGACACAAGCTGGAACGATTTCGAAGGAATTTCGAAGAAAAAAAAATTATTGTAAATGGACCACAACCTAGAATCTTTAATTTAATGAATTACAGATACGATTCCCGTCACGGACCGTAATTAATCAAAGTAGAGTGTAACCTATCAAGTTTACGCCGTTGAAAAATGTAACGGGTTTCAGTAAAATTTTACGATCATAAAACACAGTTACATTTTAATTTGAAGCCGTTCCAATTCACAATAAAGAAGTCGCTCGGTGTATTTTCATTATCCTGTTCTTCTAAAATGAAATATGCATCACATACTCTATCAATTTGCTAGCCACATACTACTTACATTTCTAAAGCTGCACCAAAGTCAAAATGTTGATTGCAGCTTCTTTGAGAAAGTACATTTGTACATTTGACTTGTTGTATTATTGATTTGGAATGGCACCAGAAAGGGTTTGAATTCATCAAAGTAACGAGCTGACGTTACACTGACTTGAATGAACGCTAATAGTGATTGGCTACCAACAGCAAAAGAATGAGTTGGGCTTAGACAGCAAACTCAATGTTGTAAGTACTCTTAACCAAAAAATCTTCATATCCATGGACGCTGAACACATTAGTCCTTATAAGTGCCATTGCAAAAAATTTAATGTGGCTGTTAGACAGAAAAGACTAAAAGTCTGCAAAGGTCCAACATCAAGGGCATAATGCAATTAAATGTAATTTCCATATATTATTTCTAAAAGATGTTTTTGTCGGTACGCCATATCTCCCTAATACTTCTTCAAAACCGATGATTGAGTCATCCTTTTGAAGATGACTTTCACCGCTAATGACGAAAAATAAACAAGAAATTCAAAATTAATGTTTATTTTAACAAAATTATTACAACCGTAAATTGTTCGTGGCGCCACCTATTGACAATCTGTTTAGCTAACATCTTCCATTCCCCGAACGCATTCCAAGCGGAAAAACGGTAAAATAAACATGATGCGAATTATTCGCACAGGTTAACTAGTGTGTAATAAAATAAATAAAATTATTAATATAAAGGTTTTTTAATTTAATAATTGATTGTCTCATACTGATAAACCTAAGTCTGACAATTAATTGGCAATCTGCCTTTGAGGCAAGAACCCAGTTTTTTGTAAAGGGGACAGTTTTCTGGGACTTGAAGGGTTATACTGTTGATTGACTACTAAAAAGGAATTATTCCTAACTCTGTTAATATCTATCGAAATCAAAATTTTTAAATCACGCACTTACTGGTAAATAAATGATTATAATTTAAAAATTAATTTGTATTTTGCTAAAAAAAATTAGGCGTAGTTATAAAATTGAGCAAGCGTGATTCACAGAAAAAGTTTAGGTGGAATTACACAATTTCGTTAATTTTACATAAGTCTGGAAATAGATGAAATATCCATAATTCTCTTAACTCAGTGCTTTTTTTGTGAATCGAAAATACAGTATTATTATTTAATTAATTATGAAACATGAATTTTCATATTTTCGTCCTCGGGAATTTTTATTTTACATATAAATATGTAATTATTATTATTGTTAAAATACTGTAATAAATAGACACATGTCCGGGGTGCTCTTAGTTCTTTCTCTTCTCTCGCTACTCCTCAAGAACAATCTGTAGCAAATACATTTTAGCTTCTATTTTCAATTTTGTGGAACGTTGCCAGATTGCAAAAGACTAGCGGAGTGCTTTAAATTTAACCGACAACATTGTTTTTGAAATGGTTTTTCTTGGTAAAATTGCAGGTCTTTTGGAAAAAATTAAAAACGGGTCTGCTTAATTTATATGCTTAAATTTTCGATGTACGCAGCCAGACTCAACATTTTACAACTTAGAACAACTCCCACAAGTTGTGCAAAAAAATTTTTTTAATTTTTTAAGTAATTTGCTTATACACCCTAGAGTTTGATCTGGCTCTCTGACTACTATATTTTTCCCATTCTTGAAAAGCACTCAAGTGGGCTCCACCTGGTTTTCCTCGGAGAAAAGGTGGAAGAAGCTGTACGAGTAGAAATTTATTTTGCAAAGTTGCCAAAAGAATTTTTTATTTGAAACTTTGGAATAAATGGATAATAATTTGTAGAAAAATAAATTTTTGTTTGTTCCCTGACTCGTTTTCTCCATGGCCACGTAGATAACTTTATAAACTCCCCTCGTCTTTCTCTTAAATTAATGTATAATTTATGCAGCAGCTTTCGTATCACAATAGACTTAAAACAGAATAAATTTTATTAAATCTGTGTTAAAAATTAAATTGGCTTGTTAATACTACAATTGGATAACTCGAATTTTTGATATCTTGAGTTACCTGTTTAAATTTTCACATTTTTTTAGTAATGACAAGAAATCGAATTAGGAGATTATTAAAGCTACCTGGTACATATTCCGATTATAAATTAGATTTGCTATAATGTACCACTTTTTTGAGTGACAACTTTTTAGAATACCTCTTGAAAATTCCATAGTTTTAAGTTACCCAATTGTAATGTATTTTTTATTGTAATTTTTCACGCCTTTAATAATCAGAAGCCACGAATTAGCTGCTACATATTCCGATAATAAATTAGATTTGCTATAATGTACCACTTTTTAATGGCAATTGTTCTCCTAAAAATTCCATAATTTTAAGTTACCCAGTTGTGGTGAAATTATTATCAGACTTGTTTCGTGTTAAATAAACTTGTATCCGATTTTTTCCTAAAGTGACTATGACTTTTTCCAGGTGATGCATTTCCAATGTTAGTATATTTGACAACCCACTTTTAATTTTATTTTTGGATTATTTTGTTATATGCTTAAAATATTCAAATTTTTGTAATTTGATTTAAAATTTTAACTATTTGTTATTCCGATAATTTGCTTGTCCTGTACAACAGCCACAGACTGTCTTTTAAATTGTTTTTAAAATCCACAATTTACAGCATTCGACGATTTGTAGATGTAAAATATTCAAATCTGGGTAAATTTGAAACGTTTGCAAAATTTGACATTAGTAAATATAATATATTGCTTTATTATGCCGTTCGTGTGCAATCCCGAAACCGGAATCGGGCGATTTCTCCGAACAGATGTCGAATGTCATCGGCAATGAAAATTCATTGAAATGTAAAGTTGGAACTAATTCGATAATCACTCCACCAAATAAATCATCCAACGGCGTCCGCCATTATTTATAGCCTCAAATTACATCTTCGTCCACGAATAAATAAAAGAGTCCCGTTTTCGAAAAAGCGGAAGGCCATCAATATCTGCTTAATTCCCCGTCAGCAGTTCACCCTCATCAAATCGGACGCCTAATAATAGTTAACGCGTTTCGATCTCGTTCTTGACTCGGATTCAATCGCAAATTAATTTTCGGCGGTACGGCCCTGTGCCGCTCCGAAGCGTAGGCCTCCCGGGGTGCCCCGCAGGGGGCATCACCTGCCCCCCGGATTATTTAATATATTCACATTCCGACGTTAATCATCCCAACACCTCTTTGTCGTCGCGCCGCTGCAATATCTGATGATGTCTCTATTAAACTATTTGTTGTCGTGTCTATGATAGTCAATTAATGGTGTTGATGTGTTGTTATGGGTCCCATTGTGTTGGGGTCTTTGTTGGTCCTTATTACTTGATTAAATTATTATTTCACAGAATGCTTTTCTAATGAATAATATTGCGCCGATTCACGACGATTTGTCCAAAATTCGTGTTGGATAACAGTAGCTCGCATGGTCACATGACGCAAATATGTCTTTTGAAACATTCTTTTTGCCCGAGAGTAACTGTATTGCGAATTGGATTTCTGATCTGATCCGCGTTTAGTATTCGTAATTAGATAGTTTTCAAAGAAACCATTACAAAAGAAACGACGCGAACGAATAAAATCATTGTTGGTGCCACAAAAGAGATAAATACTCTGAAATATGCCGATTTCATTTCGAATTAAAGCGTGATTTTCTAAACGTCTTTATTAGCACCCGTTAACAATGACACTTGTGTTGTGGTTCCAACAGGACTTAACCCTTCTTCTTCTTCTTCTTCGGACGTTCGCTGCACCGTCCATCAGCTAACAACCTCAAAGGCAATAATTACCTTCCCAGTCATTTTTTCAGCACACACCGGTTTCGTCGTACCAATTGAAATTAATTACGTCCTGGTCCAAATTCGTGGCCGGCTAATTTCCTGTGAGAACCCACGGCGTATCTATCGCCGGACTCAATTACCTCGAAGAAAAATGATGTGGTAATTAGTGGAGGACCGCTCGGTTCGTGCGGCGGTCCCGACTACAACCAGGTGTTAATTGGAAATGTGTCGGAATGTGCGGCTCAATTGTTACCGAGCAGACGTTTTAATTTGAAAAGTTGGACTGGTCGAAGATGAAAAATAAAAGTGTCGAGGCGGTCGTGTGAGAGAGCGAAATATAATTTAATTTGGAATGGGGCTCGATTGAAACGTCTTCTCGCCTCGCATGATTTATTCGCTCGCTGCTCTCGAGCTGTTTTTGGAGGCCTTTTGGTAATTTGAATATAATTACACGTTGAAGAGTGGTATCTCTATCTTTGGCTGCGGTCTGCTATTACGGCGCGATTTATGGACGACACTTCGGTAAACGTACGCTAGCGAGATTTATTTATCTGACACGAAAATTCAATTAATTCCATTATGGCGGGACGCCGTGTAATTTGGGGCTGCCAAGGTCGGCAGACAGGCTTCTCATACATTTTTGAAAAACTATATTCGTGCTTCGGATTTTGTGTCCTCGAGCGTATTCTTGTGTAAGGAGCGCCAAAGTTTTTTTACTACGTAAAGTACAATTTGGATTACAAATTAACGTAATGTAGCTGTTATGGAAATGCATACAAACATTTTAACTAGTTACCGAAGAAATTTTCTTAATAACAATTTTGTAAAAAATCTTTAATTTGGGAGATAATATTCAACCATATTCAACCAGTTCGAAAAACTATCGAGAAAAAAAGCGGGCGCTCCGCTTGTGGTAGGTCACTAATAATAAATACAGCGATTTTAGATTTATTGTTTGTTACTGACTTTACTAATATTAATAAAAAATAAAATAATAAAAAAATATGTGGATAATACTCCTCCAAAACCTACTCACTTTAGTTCTATCACAACAAATTCAAAATTGTATCGAAAAATCCAATCAGAATGTTTCATTATCTCAATTTTCTATTAAAAAATAACGAAATGGTTCTTTTTGCATTTCTATATTTTAAAGGACGCCAGAGCATCGAATTTTCATTATAATAATCGGATAATCGGTTATTCAAAAAAATTATGTATGTGCGAATATTCAGTTACAATTCTAAAAATGCCTTGTAAAATTCAAACTGAATGTTTATTTATCTCAATTTACTATTAAAATATAGTGAAATGATTCTTTTTGCATTTCTATATTTAAAACGACGCCAAAGTATCAAATTTTCTGTAGGAAATAACACCGCAGACAAGATTTTCTATAAAACCATACAAGAACGTTAGATATAGTATTTTTTAAATTACAGACGGGCCTTTTTTAGTTGTCAAATTAATAATCTCGAAAATTTGTGTGTGTTGTTTTTGAAAATGAAAATAAAATATTTATACATTTTGAAATTAAATGTATAAATATGTTACTAAACTAAATTGACATTACAGAAAATTACTTTCGCTCAATTGTATTAAAACTAAATGTTCCAAGTTTGAAATTTATGTATTTTTTAATATAGAAATTCAGGCACATTCTAAATTAAAAATTTAAGTAGTGTTTTGTGAATTCAAGTGAAGCAGAAATTATTTCCCAATTTTTATTGAGCTTTAAAATAATTCGAATAACATTTTTAAATGGTTCCAATAAAATTGAGAAAAATAAAGTTTGAAAATAGTTGAAATAAAATTCGACGTCCTGAAAAATAAATCTAGTCAAAAAAAATTATATAATTTCACAGTATACTTACATTTAAAAGTAAAAAAAATCTGGCGCGTTTTTCATTTCACAAAAATTTTTGTAAATTTCGTATTTTAGTGAATTGAAAATCCAATTTCGCTAATGTTCAAAGTTAAAATAAAACCGAGCACGGTTTATAATTTCGCCGAACATGCATTTTACTTTGATAACTGTAATGTGACTATATATTTGTAAACTCTGGAGCATGTGTATTATTTATTACAAAAAACCATAAGGTTTAAAATAATTTTGTGTCACATTCAAGCTTCAGAATAAACTTACATACAAAGAATTATCAAAATATTATAAGCCTCAAATTCCAAATTCCAAACAATTTCTGATTGAAAACAATTTACAATGTAGTTTTGTAATGTTTTTGTCGATTTTAGTTTTTCGATTGCCTTCTCTTGAAGTAAAATGATTATTGATGACGTTCTGTTTTTGAACTATGACACCATCATCAATTTTTTCAAAATCAAGGTCAGAATAAAATTTCTGTTAAAAGAATTATAAAAATCTTTATTCTCAAACAATTTCTGATTGAAAATTGCAAACTAATTTATTTTCCAATCAAATTTGTATGTTATGTATTTTATTTAATCCAAAGTTTTGTTACAATGTTTTGCTTTTGCCTTTGGTATTTCTAACCTCTGTTATTTTTAACTCGTATTTTAAAATATAAGAATAGATTTGTGTGTGTTCCTTTCCTATACAGAAACGTATATAAAACGTTGAGCAACATTTTTAATACGATTAATTTAAAATAATACTATGTTTAGAGACCAGTTTGAAAAAAAAATTGTAATTATATTCGCTAGGGAAGTCATAGAAGGACTAAGTAATTCTTAGATTTTTGTTTTGTACATTTTTGAATTACTAGAATATGTATTATACATAATTATCTATATTTTACATAGAGAACTACAAATCAGATTGAGCATATTGCAATAGAAAAATGAGAAGAAAAGTGTATTGCAGAATTACCAACTTAGAGGGACTTTGACCATTTCATATTACAAATTAAACATGTTACACATGTTACAAATTAAACCAGAGACAAGAAACCAGACATACAAAAAAACAAGGGAAGAAAATAAACCTGCTTTTGATTTAAATGACAAAACGCCATCACTATTACCGTGTTACTGTTGAATTGGGAATAAAACTGAAAAAACACTTCGGGACTGAGATTGTGTCGATTGATTCGCGATTCTTTCTTCAGCAGATTCTATTTGTTGGACAATGTTCAATTCAATCCAATTTCGAACCTGTGGTCAAAAATTGTACCAGATCCTGCACAAGAAAATTTTCAACACTTGACATTGCAGTGGCAGTTTGACGAGGGCAGAATGAAGCCATTCGTCGCATTCTAAATAAAGGTTTGAAGCACAGGTGGTGATTGAATGTAAGAAGTAGCGTTTCAGCAGCGTCTCATTATCGTCGACAATGTTTAATCTCGAAGAGAGCGAGCGAAGAAAGCCGCTTGAACAAAAAGCCTAATTAAAACGTAGTTACATTCAATTTTGACACAATCGCCATACTTTCCGTCACAAATCCTTCCGAACGCGATGAAAAAATATCGGCGGGGATCCATTGTGATCCCCAGATTAGATTTCCCTTAACAAAACCATTCATCGATTCTATTTATGGGATTCTGGCGAACGAAAAAAAAACTCGCTATAATCATTTCAAATCAACTTACATGAATCGAGTTATGTATTTACTGTTAATTGAACAAGTGACTGGAACTAAAATGTATGTCATTATTAGGAAGGCGAATTCGAGAAAAGAAAATTAAAATTCTGTACACAATGGGCGCGACGAATGGACGTCAGAAAGACAGGATACGTCTCTATTTCAAGGAACAAGTCTTCAGGGAACGAGGAGCGGTTGCGTAACTCGCTCTTTTAAGCGCATATGTGGACGCAATATTTATTAAATACACAGCCGAGTGAATTCGCTATCGATCGAAATAATGGCCTGTAATGAGTTTATTATGTGGGCCAGGTTGGATAAAGTGAAACAATAAAATAGTAATTGGATGACGAAATCGCTTCTTTCTAGTTCAGAGATTAAACTAACACCGTCGAGATACGGGGAAAAAACAGATGGGTCGTTTGGACGGTGTGTTATTATACGCCACGATATAAATTACTAGGAAACATGATGTCGTAACTGATTATTAGGAAAATTGTTTGGAAAATAAATAAGCCAGACTTGATAGAGACGTTGCTAATCGCACCATTATCGCGCAACTTCCACATCACACCCGCCATTATCGAATTTGTTGCGGACGGTCGATAATCAAACAAGAATTATTGTGGTATCGCTTTTATCACTCCGACCAAGTTTTGGAAATTAGCGAAGGCGCATTTTTGGAGCGATCTGCTTTGCCGGCATATTTCGCACATTTGAGCACGGATTACTACATATGGCCGACTCAGTGCAAATATTTTGGCCTTTAGGATAACCGTTTTCAGATGGCGCATTGATCGAATTTTGCGGCAAATTTAAATAATCTCTCCTCTCTTTATAGGTAGTAAAAATGCTATTATATTTTGTTTATTTTATGATTTATTTTACAAAACTAATGTAAAAAAATAGTTTTAACGAATAAATCGTAAAATATTCATTATTTACATGGCATAAAAACGAACAATTTTATAAAAATCAATTTATTATATTACGTAATCTAAATTAAACAAAATTATACCCAAAATTTTAACAATTACATTTCTAAGATAGGTATAATAATTTATACATATGATAATCAACTTGGGCAACCTGGCTTAGTTCCTCAAATTCATACACAAAAATAAGGAATAATGAAGCCTAATATCTAACGATGCCGAAAAGTGTTTTTTGCAAACCCTCCACTTTTACTTTTGCAATTTTGGAGATTATATAATTGCAATTATATAATTAGATTTCCTGGATTTGTTTTATTAATAAAACATCCTTACCATTTTTCACTTTTTGCAAAACAATGCAGTTTCTCCGCTTCGTTTTCACAAACACCACAAATAATGCAAAGAAGACCCATTTTTCACTTAAAATTATTCACAAATTTAAGCAATGCAAGCAAGTTATGACATTTACTTGCTTGATTATAATTGCAAAACGCCGTTTTTAAAATATTAGTCAGAAAAAAAGCAACAAACGTAAAAACAGTCACGCTTTTTAAAAAACGCGGAATGGTACATTGTTTAATTTAAAATAGAAAAAATATTGGACCTGCTATTTGAATTTAAATAATAGTTTTTGCAGTGACATTTACCGGTCGTACAAAGTATTAGCAACGACTACAGCGCCTCTACATTTGGTTACCCAATCTGTGATAAATATGTCATGCGGCTAGTTTCAAGTGTAGAAAAAAGATAGGTACGGTCAAAATCGCCCTATGAAATCATTCATTTGGAGTAATCTGTAATTTGAGTAATTTGAGTCACGCGGTACAAAAATAAAATAAAACGAGGCTGCGTAGGCCACTTTGACGTTCGGTAGAGTGTTATTGAAGAAATTTGAGGTTAACTTTTCTATTGATTTGTAATGACAAGTTCTATATTCAGGCGTCGTCTTTAGCAAGGACAAGAGACAGGATAGAGGACAAACGTTTAGGACGATTTTAGTCTGACAAGTGTAATGATATGTCAATGCCAAAAGTCTACACTGTAAAAAATATAACAAGCTAGTTGTCATGGCCCATTTTATAGTAGTAAAGATGTTAATTTTGATGATTGACGATTCTGCTCGCTTCCCCCAATTCCCATTCCTGGAGCCAAGTGATAATCCGCAATAAAACAAAATCAAGCATTGTAAGCCAGTAGATAATCCCCAAATCAAACCTCAAATCTCCAAATAACAACGGTAGCCGTTGTCGTGGCGGCAATAACAAGAATTCTCATTAATTTCCGGTCCCTGCGGACCGCGGGGAGTCCACGAGCCCTTTGCCCATCTGGCCGTGCGTCAGCTTCATCCCCATCCCCATCATGTGATGATTTTAAATTATAACCGCATCAAGCGGACGCCGTTACTTGTCGCTGCGATTTAGCCGAATGCCTTTGATGTCGTTTAATTATTCAGCGCACTTTTTGCCGTGCTAAACCGAATCGAATGATAAAAGATAAGGCGCTTGTTTTGCGGGAGCATGGGGATGAACATACGGGGCTCGGTGACTTATGATCCCGACGGGAATTACAACATTTATTACATATAACTAACCGGTCGACGTGGTGCTGTTTTGGTACGGCGGAGAAGAAAGAGACAATATTGAGAGAAATAGCGTTCTAAAAACTAAACTCGGATTGGTTCTGAGAGCGTTGTTGTAAACTGCTACCGGCGAAGTATCTTCGAACATGTCACAGTAGTCAAGTACTTTTTAACAACACTTTAACATCTGCATGCCAGACTCAAGAACAAATCCTTCCAGATTAACAGTTTTTCTATTTTTGCCTTAGTGGGACAAGAAAATATTCTATTTTATTTTGTATACGGCATACAAAAAAAGGGAATCGCATGTCATCTAGCTTTTGCTATATTTTTTACAATGTAACAACGTAATCAATTAGAATGTTTTTTTGTAATGTTTATTTTTTTAATGTTAGATCTTGGACATTTGGCAAGAACTGTCAACCAAAAAATCGTCTAAACCGAACCTGGAGATGGAATTTGTTAAAAAAGACATTAAATGTATCTTATACGGGCTGTCCCAAAGCCACGCATAATATGTATTTTAATAGACAATTCTATAGTGAAAATAAACACTAAAGTTGGAAGTAAAATAGTCCAGGATTGTAAAATATTCAAACGGCAAGCAATAGAAACTGCTCTCTTCTGCATTTTCTAAGGTACATACATAATCCGACTAGTGGCCAAGTAACAATTTTTTATACCTACTTTTTATCTTATTTTTCGAAGCTTAGCTGGTCTACAATGAAAAATCTACAACCGCAATGTGACATCTCATCAACATCCTCATTTGTAAACCTCGTATTTTGTAACTGTTGTAAGTGTTATATAAAATATGTATAGAAATAAATGACTTACTCCTTAAAAAAATATATTTTTTTATACAACACAATAAAATTTTGATTTATCGACTGCCTGAAATTGTTCACACAAAAACTATTATGAACTTCCAAAGTGACAATTATATAATGTCACGATTTATGATTTTTGCGATCGCGATGATTTTGTTTACAGGGGACCAAACAATTAAATGAGTTTTTCTGCTGCACCTTTTTTTTGTACGAAACCCTAGAAATGCATTAAGTAATGTCTTTTCTTGACAAAGCAGTTAACAAAGTCCTTCTGATTGATCTAAAATCGTTTACAATTTGAACACGTGAAACCGGAAATTTTGTTTTCACGTTTAGTCCTAATAATTATTCTCGTCAAGTTCAGGGGTAAAATGCTAAGACAAAATTACGATTTAGAAAAAAATGTAAATAGAAAAAGAGTTTGCCTTGACGATTTCTACTTGGTAAAATGAATATCATTAATTCTGGAACATCTGTATATAAAAATTGATGTCTGTTTCGTATTGGCTCCTATATTGTTCGTCCGATTGCGAACTTTTGTAAATTGTTTGGCTATGGTTTTTGTATAAAAAAAATTATACATTTTCAATTTTTTTATGCGAATCTAAAACATGCGTACAAACACAAAAACAAAAGGATTCGGGCTTTTGTTTTATTATTTACATTAGATACGTTTGACTTTGACATTTCACATAAACTTTAACCAAAAAGTTGGTCAAAAGAATCTTATATGTCGTGCCCGAAACGATTGTCCAAGAAAAAATTAATTTTAAATTTCTGTATCCCAAAGTCAAACATTTTCTACAATTCTACTTCTACTTTTACACTGCTCAAACGAATTCGAAGGTTATTCGACGCCCTACTCTGAATCATTTTTTTTGTACGCCCAGGGCTTATACGGAACACAAGCAGACATTAATTTTTATATACAGAGTGAGAAAGCGCTTGTTATTATTTCCTTGGGCGATTTAAACAAAGTTTTTTCAATACATCTACCGAGGTTCCAAATTTCAAAACAAAATTTTAAGTCTTGCTTCGTATTTTTTTCAATGCCAAAAATAAAATTGTTTAGCTACGCCACTCAATTTAGAATACTTTAAAGAATTTTTTTACAAAGATTAAAGAAATACAGCATAATTAAAGATTATTTATTTAATGAAAATTTTTCTTTAGACCATTGAAAGTTAAACTTTAAAAATTTTAGTTATTCATAATCTTCGTTTCATTTACACTTGTTTTAACATGATTCAGCGCGATTTTGTATTGTTATAAAATCTTGATAAAATATTGACAAATAAGTTTGAATTATACTATACATATTTCTGTTAGCAACAATATTTTTTCGGAAAATTTTGGTGACACCCATTTGAAGGTAGGTATTCTAAATTCAGTGGCGCAGTCAGATTAGAGATAAATTGTTAATAAGTATTCTTTATTTTATTTTTGGCATTGAAAAAAAATTGAAGTAGCAGGCTTAGCAATTTTTTTCCTCAAATTTGGCACCACAATAGATGTATTAAAGCTCAATTAAAAAAAAATTGTTGTCATAATTTTAGAGAGATGGCCCATTTTCTAATGGGTTGCTCTGTATTTTAATTGTAAAAGTAAGTTTTGGGAGATGAAATTAACACAAAATTAGAAAATTGCTAACATTTTTTTATTTTTGGCTATCAATAAAAAAAAGTCTAAAACAAATAACAGAGAGGTTACCCTCTTTCTAATGGATCACTCTGTATATAGAAAATTAAGAACGATCTGCATAACGCCTCATAATTCCAAAGTGATCATGGCCTACTCTGAATCCTTTTTTTTGTAAATCAATTGTTATCGCAGTTAAAAATTAATTCTGAAGCACGTAAGACGGAAATGAAACGAAAAAGGCCATCAATTCGGGCCTTAATGTCCGAAATTCATTTCACGCAAGAGCCGCTCGTGTTTTAATAAATATTTTAATCGCGTCCACAATGTAAATATATAATTTGAGGGCGCCCATTACCCACGCCCCGCGTTCAATTTGAGCCGTTTTGTTCTAACAAAATTATAATAGAGAACACACGGTCCACTAACCTGCCAACGATGCACTGTGTGGTTATTTAGACATGCCATAACTTTAGCTGGTAATTTCGTTACCATATAATTTACTTCAACGATCATCACAGTTGGCATAGGTTAATAACTTAATAAAGCCATTATAAATATTCCACGCTGTGAACTGAAGCTATAATATTGCGGCTTCGCCACTAATGCCCGAACAAAGACTCGGACGAGCATCGAGCGCTCGACGATGACAAAACACCACAATTAAGACTTTTTGGGTGGATTTGGATATTCGGATGGCCGAGAGGACTACTTAAATAGACCGCAGAATTATTGTTTAGACTAATGCATCAGCTGCAATATGACGAAAAAATGAAACAATGACGAATTAGGCCACGAAAAATAAAGACATTGCCTTTTTTTCTATTCTAAATGTGGTCTGCAAATTGGACGATACACACAACTGAGCGAACGTTTTTTTCTTTGTCCAATAACAAGAACGTAATTTTATAAATGAATGGAAAGAAAAAATACAAATTTCACATCAGAAAGGGCATATTAACTAAATATGTAATTTAAAAATGATCAAAAATAATAACTGGCAATTAAATTAAAAAAAATTGTTGGTACAAAGAAGATTCTCAAGCATACTACGGTCGATACTACCATTACAAAGAAAGAGCGACTAAATTCGGAGAGTTGGGACATAATGCCAACCTTACATAACTTGACTTGACCTAACCTAAATATGGCTCTGCAGTCGATTTGTAATTATTGACATTTTCCAGTTTTTTAATTTTTAATGACGTTCCGCAGTTATTTCAATCGTTTTAATTGCATCTTCGGTGCAACTTTTTTTGCATATTTGCATAGTTATGCAACTAGCAGCCGTGATTCTAACAATTATAAGCGAACGCATGAAACCCGCATCAAATCCATGAATTCGCATGAAGAATAATTCTTCACATAAACGTCGAGCTCGGAAATATTTTATGAAATATTAAAATGCGGGTTGCGTGATAAACGACCACTCGAAGCAATTAATTTAGAATATGATTCGCAGTCAATATCTGATAGCAATTATGCAAAAATCGCCGCTGTTAACCGGAAAAACTGGATAACAGTAATGGAAAATAAAGCTTGCTGCATCTAATGAACCAATAATAAGGTGTTATTAGCTTCGGTGAGCACTTTAAGCATAAACTTTCAAAATCTAACTATTGCACGTATTTGAAGTGTTAATTTGAAAAACTCATGTTTCTGAATGGGCAAGGAAAAACTTGTTATCTTATTGTGTTGCTAATAGAGCAACTGGACTAAGAAAGTTGTTAGTTCTAATAATATTTTATTTTCAAAAGGTAATAACCCAATTGCAGAAAAATTGGACAAAATAATATAAACGCGTGTAAACTCCAGTGGCGGCTGGCGCTAAGGGGCACAGGGGCACAGAGAAATAAGTAACCTTTTTTATAGATTTTAATTTCTTTGGTTTTTAAATTATTTGAAAACAAATTAAAAATCTAAAATCTAACTATATTCTATAAAAAAGATTATTTATTTTTCTAGCATCAGTGGGCATGTGTCCCTGCCCCTTAGCCAAACTCATATTACATTAAAACTAATAAAATAACGAAATTACTTATGCAGGATGATTTTAAAAAAATTGTATTTAGACACCGATTTCAAAAAATCAAAAGCCATATTAAATGGCTTCAATTAAATTTTTCACAAGCCGACAATTGAATTGAATTTTTCTAAGCGTCGTAATAGATTTTGTGCGATTTTCAACTTTCTTATTTTAAATCGGAACCTATATTTTTTGTATAATTTGTACGATGTTATTTTTCTTACTTAGAATCAGTGTTTAAAACAATTATCAAAATTGAAAAAAATTAAATTGAGTTGCATTGAGTCGCTATGAGACAATGCCGCAAAGAGCAGCAAATAAAATCAATTTTGGCAATGTTTTATTTATTTTCATAAAAAAGTGATTTTATTAATTTTGAATTAGATTATTTTTAACCTCAATTTATTATTCTTGACAGCATGCAATAGATTTTGTTAGCATCTATTCAATATTTTTTAAATGTAATTTAAACTAATTAATTTTAAGTATAATTAAACAAATTGTATGTGGGTGTATCAAGAAAAATAATATTTTTCAAATTGTGTAAATCAATATGGGTCCGAAATTTAAAATAAGACAGTTGATTATCGCACACAATATACCAGGGCACTGAAAAAATTCATAACTAAAATGTATGAACTCTTAAAATAACTATGCAGGCGTACCCTATGAAAGCACTTTGTAAATTCCCGAGAATGTAAAAAAAATTACTGAGGTTGTCTGCTGATAATCGTTTCGGATACGATTTTCATTTTGTGTATTTTTTTCAAAATGTAATACTGCGCCGGTTTGGACCATAGTCAAAAAACAAGAAAGAGATTCGGAGGACCTTGTTTGAGTCAATTTCAAATTACCAATTTCTGTCGAATGTCAGAATTTGTCATTGTCCAAAGTCTGTACTGTAAAAAATTAAACAAAAGTCAGATTCCATGATTCCATGGTTGGTGTTAGGTTTAGGTTAATCAAGTTGGCTTTGAAATATTTAAACCATTTAAAAGTTTGTCTTGGATTAAGTTCGGAAAATGACAATAGAGACATAAACATAACTTTTTTGAAATATTTTTACGTAAAATTACAGCTTGTAGACACAGTAAAACAATGACGGAGGTGCGGGGGAAACTAAATTTTTAAGAAAACTGAACGAAAACACGCAAAGTGGGCGTTAGATTAATTTTGAAAGTGTAAACTTTTGACATTTTGACTTTTTATAAAGGACGAGTGCTATAATAGCCTAATGAATGAGTTTTTATACAATTCAGTCTACTTTGCTTCTTTAATTAAAAATTTGCAATATAATAATTTGGAGAATTTTCCATAGGTTCGGTGACAATTGTCAAAATTGAAATTATGATTTTCAAATCCAATTAATAAATGAAAATAATTTTCAGCAAATTATTGTGGCAAGTAATCTATCTGGGATTAATTTAAGTGCTCAAGACACATCCAACGTAACGACTAATGTTTATAATAATTGGGGAAAGCTAATTTAAATTTAAAATATTGTAACGTTTTGATTTGGTGTTTACTTTGATGTTTGACATGACATTTCTGATCATGACTTACCACCCTAGAAAAACTAAATTACACTAGTTCTATTATGAAACTCAAAAAACTATTAACGCACTCAATTGAGTGCGTTAACAGCTTTGTTATGGACGCGAAGTACGAAAACTGTTTTAGGTAATTTTATATTGTTTAATGGTTAATTAAAAGAGAAGTAATTAAAATGGGTTTTCTGTGTTTGAGATAGAGTGGACGTGGCGGTTAGGTTCCAACTCACTTATCACACTTATCACGTGTCGTGATAACATGTGTTTTCGTAACAATCGTATCGACCGCTTCGTTGGCGGTTATTGTATTAAGTCGAGCGCCACGCTGCTCTCTTGCAGGATGATTTGTGTCCTTTCCAGCAGCGTTTTCATCACGTTTCCCAATTTTTCATGGCAGCACACACAAAACCCATTTTTGCGAAAGTGCATCGCACTTAACGCGCCACAAAACAACGACCGCAACTTATAAATTACAATTGCCGCCGCAA
Source organism: Eledona agricola (assembly GCA_964023215.1). NCBI lineage: Eukaryota > Metazoa > Arthropoda > Insecta > Coleoptera > Tenebrionidae > Eledona > Eledona agricola. The sequence continues at coordinate 3,731,500 of OZ026859.1, forward strand.
AAATTGGCATGTGGCGCCGAAAATGCGATAATTCATTTTCATTTCGCGTTAAAAATGGCGCCGCTATTAATACGTGAAAAACGCTCGCCCGCCAAAAACGTCATAAATTCTATTAATTAGGGCGTACAAATGACGACAGTCCGTTATTATAAATGGGGCGCTTGAATTCGTACTAAAAGCATTTTTGTTAGAGTTGGCGGCCGACACGGTTTTTAAATTTTTGATGCATGGCGCGCCCCCGGGAAATTATTAATATCGGAGCGTTTTTCCGCAGGAAAAACGCCACTACGAAGATAACGCGCCAATAATAGATCATCGGAATAGATAGATAAATTCGCCGTAAACTATTGGACTGCCACGGCGCGTAAAATACTGTCAGTAGTTTAGCGTCCCGGAGGATGCCAGTGTGACCAACATAACTAACAGGTCCCGGGCGCCACTGACAATGCACCACGGCCGGTGATGCGTCCACCAGGTCCGCAACTTTTTCCCCAAATAAAAAAAAACGTTTCGATTCAACCGATCCGATCGGGTTTCAATCGCGCCACCTTCTTTGCAAATTCGAAATTTAATAAAAGCGCCATAAAGCCATACGTCCATTTAGCGAAATTACGGCGAGAGAGAAGACGTAGAAGACAGAGAAGCGCCTATTCGTCGAAGTAGGGGAAGTTAAGCCGGGTCCTGGAGCGTTCGCTTCGGCGAGGGACAAAGCGTGGCGTTGCTATGATACACGAAGGCGTGCTCCTCGTCGACGACGCCTCTTCCGTCCCCTCCGCCGGGAAAGCGGAAAGCGAAGAGGTCTGACGATTATTAAGTTATCACTTAGCGGGGTAATGCACAATCTGTGTTGAACTCAAGTGGTGGCCTTTACCGACAAAGCGACGCTAAACGACGACGATGATTACGACAACGACGCCTTATGTGCGAAACGTGTTTTTCAATTAATGTCATACGAGGCGACGCTTTTTTCCAAAACGACGCCACGTGATTAGTTTTTATTTCGTTTCCCAGTCGGATTTTTAAATGCTCACACTCCAAGTATGAAACGCCAAAATATTGTTTCTACTTAGCGTCTATTAAAGCACTCAATTGAGTGTGTTAACAGCTCATTGAGTTTCGTAATAGAACTAGGGTAATTTAGCTTTTCTGGGGTGGTATGTCATGAGAAATGTCATGACAAGCGTCAAAGTAAACACCAACACAAAATGCTACAATAGTTTTAATTTAAATTAGCTTTCCCCAATTATTATAAACATTTATCGCTAGGTTGGATGTATTCTGAGTACTTAAATCAATCCCAGTGAAATTAATTTTCACCAACTGCGCCGTCTAATTGCAATTGAATATCAAAATTTCAATTTTGACAATTATCAACCAACTCATGCACATTCTCCAAATTTTAAAATTGCAAAATTTTTATTAAGAAATGTGTGAAATATAAAATATAAGTAGTATAAAAAAAACTCTTTCATAAAGCTATTATGGTATTAGTCCTTTATAAAATATGCCTTATGAAAACTCGTATTTTAATATACTATTTTTTATTGGAATTTTAAAAATAACTATAAAATGGGAAATATATTCATACAAGAACAGTGAAAGTGAAACACTGAAAATCTCCTGCATTTTTAAATTTAAAAATTACAGAAATGCATCCAGTTTAACCAAAATTGGGTATTGCTTCTAAAGCTAATGTTACTTTTGAAGATTTTAATTCGAAGTTTTGAAATATAAAGTATTATTTCAAATTCAGCGTATTAAAAATATTGCTCCACATTTTATATAGGTACGTTTCTGTACAGGAAAGAGCACACAAATCTATTCTTCTAAATATTTGTCGGTGTAAATTAGAAATTAAAGGCAGAAACTCTGGTACAATATTATAAAATACAAGTTAAAAATAAGATTGTATGTAATAAAATAATATTGTAACAAAATATAGAATTATAAAATTATAAAATATCAAATTGTTGAAATTGTTTGGAAATAAAAATTTAGATAATTATTTTTTATGTAATTTTATTTGGAACCTTAATTGTAACACGCAATTATTTTAAATCTTACGGTTTTTTGTAACAAACAATACACATGTTCCACAGAGTTTACAAATTGTCGGACCTACAGTTATGAAACATTCAAAAGTAAAATGCATAGGTTTTTTATTTTACAAAATTATAAGCCTTGTTCGGTTTTATTTTATACTAGTTTAAAAAATGGCAAGGTTTGTATTTGAAAATTAATTCAACTTGAATTTAACGAAATTTTTGTGAATGAATACGCGCCAGATTTTTTTTACTTTTAAATGTAAGTATACAATGAAATTATAAGTATAACTTTTTAACTTATAAATTTTAATTCACACATTATTCTCTAGTCACAATAATTTACAATTAGATTATTTTTTAAACCTCAATTTTTATTTAAACTACTTCTTAATTCTTAAATTTAATTTTATTGCAAATACTTATTTTAAAATGTTACTCGAATCATTTGGCGTTGGATAAAAATTCCATTTCTACTTTTTAAATTCAGTTCTTGTCGAAACACCACTCTAATTTTTAATTTAGAAAATGCCTGAATAGTGAAAGTCGCGTGGTGTTGTCATTTATGAAGATCCTGCAGCTTAGAGCTTGCAATCTGATTCCATTTGCTCTAGGTCGCACCACATTTTTATGTGTTTAAATAAAGCAAACATAACGATCGTATTTAAGTACCTATTTATCTTGTTTTTCTGATAAATCTTACAACAACGACTTTTTTTGATGTTGCTGGATTCAGTAACAAATTGTCAGTTCGAATATGTTAAAAATCATATGCAAATTGAAGTTGAACTGAACTAGAATTGAAGCCATGGTTTGAATCGAGACAGCGGGAATTCAATATACAGAGTGGACGTGACTGATATACATACCGAGTGATTGAAGCATCCTAAGTCGTCGACATGAACCCAATAACAAACATATACAAGTTGTTTTGTATGAACATTTAAATGTAATAATTTTGATCGTTGGACAAAATGGAACAAAAAATCAGCGGTTGATCATCAAATCTGGTTTAAGACATCGTCACAAGAAACGAAATAGATTTAGATTTATTTGTTCAATTGTAGTTGGAGATACAAAAAGTGTTTAAATAAAATGATCGCTTTATTTTTTGGTTGTACTGGTATAATTGCTACTGTGGCTTTAGAAGACCGTGGAACAGTCAGTAATGAATAATTTGCTTGCCACAAATCATCAATGGGCCCGTATCATACCAATGCAATCCTCACGTGGCAACTCAACCAATGAAATATTAGAAATAAATTAAAATTAATGTCGCATTGGTAACTGTTCCGGTAGTGCATTTAAAAGTGAAGAAAAAAATTATGGGTCTCCTTTTTGTGACACCTGAATAAGTCGTAAAATGTTACAATTTAAATGTGTCCGAATGGAAAAATATTTTAAGGACGATATTTTATCCGAATGAGAAAGTGTATAAAGAATATTTTGCAAAACAATAAACTGTGTAGAAAAGCTTCCCAATTATTTTTTACATATTTTCAAGTTTTGCACCAGCCACTCGTATACCTACATATGATTTTGAATTTAAAACGTGTCATCAAACCTAACAACTTTTTGTTGTAAACGTTTTGGTTAACAACTTAAAATTATTGGAAGATTTAACTCTGATTTTGTTACTTGTCTATGGATAATAATGCTTCATGATAAACAACGATTACCGCAAAAAATCATAGCAAGAAAACGTGAAAACGTATACTAAAATATACATTTTTAAATAAATTTTTTATGAGGCAGTCCAAAAACCTTGCAATTCGTGCAGATACATCCAATAGACTTCTTCATCGAAGAAATGGTTTGAGTTGGTTTACTTCTTTATGAACACTTCAGGATAAGTGAAATGTGACAAAAAAGTAATATAATAAAAAAACTGATTTTCCCAAACATCGTTTATTGTAAATATTTCTGACATATGCTCTAAATATCACTCCTTTTCGTGAATTGCTGGAAATAATTGTTAACAATGTCATGCATTTTAACTGAAACAAAATATAATTTTTACATATATTTTAGCGCAATACCAATTTTATCATTATCTTATCGGGAAACATTTCTAACAAAGACTTTCAATTATTTCTGAACTTATCACGTTAGTCAATTTTAACAGCGAGAAATAAAAACAATTTTAGTCCATTAGTAGAAGATATCTGTATATTAACTATTGGCTATCCCAGAACTATCGCATGATATTTTATATTAAATTGTAAAATAATCATCAAGACCAAGATTGAAGAAAAAAATATATACATTAGATTCGGTAACATTAGGTTCAAAGACCCGAATAGGATCGTTATTATTAAACCGATGTTCGTCTATTTATATATTTTTTAAATAACACTGATATTTTGCTTTTAAAATTATCAGCAATTTTTACTCTGAAAATGTCCGAACAAAATATTTTTTTGAAACACAGTTGAATAATTTTAATAAAACTCTTAAAACCTCGAAAATAAAACTAGCGTTGCAATTTACATGATATTACATTTACATGGAAACTATGAAAATTTACAAAACAAGACAAAAACTAGTTCTTTCTCTAATGGTTTCTTTTATCAATTGCATTCAATTTCTAATATTTTTGCATATTTGAGCAACAACTGAAATTTTATTTCCTTGTGAAAATTAACAATTAACAAATGGTTCAATACAAATGTGTGCTGTTTTTGAAACATTTTCCGTTATCAGTCGATATTTCCTGTACCTATTTCTCGTAAACTTTTTCAACATAATAGCAAAATTAAATGTGCACATTTTGCAAATCAATTCAATATGTCGTATTGTTACTATGTCTTTAGCTGCCATTTTTCCAACGTAAATCTGAACAAAAATTAAACAACTGTGGAACCTTCATTAGCACTGAAAAGTTTTAATTCTATGTACTAAACAAAATACTAGTAGTAACAAAATACCAGTAAAGACTAAAAAAAAAGAAATGCAAACAGTCTGAAAATATTTTGGCAATATGCACACAGCGTGGAGAAAATTGTGAACAATCCAATATACGAGGGGGACGCGAAAAATTCGAGGCCTGTGCATACGAACAATTTCTGAGACAAGCGCCACCGTTATTTAATGAAACCTCGGACACCTAGATTAGGAAGCTTTCCGGAAGCAGCGCTGTTTTATGGATTTTTTCGTAATTTCTCGTTCCCAAAATGGGACATAAATCTAATCATAATTACATCAGAGGCAGCAGCGGTCGCGATCTGACGACATCCTGGCCGAATTTTTTCTACCATTATCTTTATGATAATATTATGCTAATGGCGCCCGATAATTTGACACAACGATTTATAAAAATCAAAAATCCGAAGCACCTGAAGCCCGTGGTCATAATTCCGTTCACCTGTCGCCGCTCGATCTATTTTTTTCGTTCGTCAAGCTTAGTTTCCCATTTTATGTCTTTTTACAACGGACGATTCGTAATTAATGACTTCACTTTTAATTAACACCAGAAGCCCGTCTAATAACCAGCGACGACTATATCAAGTCTCAATGGCACTTTAATTAAACAACGCGGAAGTATTAGCGCGATCTGTATGATAAACACTGCAATAATGACCGTGTACACTCGGTAGTTTGAACGGTGCTCAACTAGAGAGCGCTTAAGAGTTGGCTAATTGCCCAACACCGGTGTAATGTCGAGAATTATCGCATTAAACCGCGTCCCGCTTAAGAAGCGCATAACTTACCGGAATCGCTTCCACCGTCTTCCTTCTGCACCTGGAGAGAGTCTTCGGATTCGGGAGCCGCCTCGACGCCGCTTACAGCAAGCGGTTTCCATGGCAATTCACGAGGATTTCATTTAAATTGTCACGTAGAGCGTGAGGCGGCACCGACGCCCGACGTGCGTTCCCTTGGAGACGCGCTCCAGGCGCCGATACCGCTCCCGTCGAATCGCGGTCCCGATTCCGTGGTAATTCACTAGGATTTAATTTAAATTAGTTTTCGTGGCGGGGCCGCGGTAACATTAGAATTGTTGCCGTGTTCGATATGTCGAGGATCTCGGGGGATTTGGATGTGTTTTAGCGAAACGCCGAGCAAAGTGCTTCGCTGTATAAGCAAGTTTTGGTCGAATTTGCATCGCTAATTGAAGCGCTTTTTGCGCGAAGATGAATAAGAGAGGAGGCGGATAAAAATTACATTAGAGATCGCGGCACGTTCCGGCGGTTACTTCTCGTTTAAGAGAAAAGCAGACGCCGCTGATAACGCTGATTTACTCCACCATATATAGATAATGTAATGAAAAAGTATGGGGGATGCGTGACGCTTAAACTATTGCTTTGTTGAATTTCGCTGGGCGCGTTTCGAATAATAACGACGACAGTAGTCGTCTTAATGCGGCTCGGACGTTTTAAATTTGAAGTGAGGCGTAGCCGAGTCGCGTTTGTGCAGCGAACTGTTTTATCGGCTTGGCGCGACACGATTCAAATTGAAACAGTTCCAGGCGGCACACTCCAAACTTCGGCCCATAAATAAAACACAATTGAATGTCAACGGAAAGCACGCGATCTTCTCCACAAAACCGTAATAAACTTATTATTTTTTTACGTTATCCCATCGAGGGATTAATGTGAATTTTATTGTTTTTGCTCGTTTTTATGGATTTTATTTCGTTGTTGCATGTCGGGGAAAAATTACGGCGACTCGCCGGGGCCAAAAATTCTAGATAATGGGGCCGATTAGTGTTTCATTTGATCGAAATTACCAAAATAGAAATAAAAATGAAGCGGAATATGCTGGATTGACAACAGATTAAATCGAATGGAACCCGCGTTTTCTTCATATTTTTCCATCATTAAACGTTCGATATGTTTACCGATTTGATACGAAAATAAAACCAAATAATGCTCGTTAAAAGTTTATTTTTATTTTTGGAATAGTAAATACATTCTATCATTGGAGGCGGCATCTCTCGGTGGGTAGCTGAAATAAATTAACATTTGGGTACTGAATTAAATTTCAGCCTGGAATCAAACCTTTATAGTGCGTTTACTTAGTACAATAAACCAATAGGTGGCACTGGCTTCCTGTTATTTAAATCAATGTTGAATTTAATTAAAATAATTTTCGATTGATCAAAAGTTGTGCAATTTATTGCAAAAACAAAAAATTAATTAAACATGGTTTGATTAACAAAAAATAGAATTTTTATAATTTGAAGGTAGCTAGAAACAATACGCAGTAATCTAAACTACCTTTTAAATTACAATCACAATTTACATTATGTGATAATAATAATAGTATGAACATTAAGAAAAACTATTTCTTTTATGGGTTTCTTTTATCAATAGCATTCAATTTTAGTATTTTTTAATATTATATTTTATTTAATTTCATATTTTAATATTTTTTAAATTTTATTTTATAATCCTTATAATCCCGAAGAAGACCGTTATATATAGTATTTTTTGTTTTGATTTTTTAATTGAACAATTTTTACATTTGCCCTGATTAATACATTTTCCGAATATGTTTATTAGTAACAGAAAGACAGTTTGATAATCCTTTTTGTTGTTATATATATCTATAATATGATTTTTATTCAACAATACATTCCTTTTTTGCAATTCTTTTTCCAACATATTAATTTTATTTTCTTTATACTAAATTTATTCATCCATTTTTCCCATCGTTTCAACTGCACTCCTAATTCTTTTAAGATTTTATTTTCCGTATACAATTCATTGGATACTTTTACTTTATGACCAACAATTAAATTATTATTAAACTCAGTCCAGTTTTTTAAATTCTATTTTGGATAATTTTTATCTGAAATTTATCTGCGATATTAATTAGTGTCATTATTTATTAGATAGCAAATATTCTCATCATGAGTTAATGTCAAAGAATTCATAGAAAAAAATTATGAAAATTTTTATAAATCTCTTTTTCTTCGTCGTTTTTACACCCAGCACCTTAGAAATCTGATTGTGATGTGTTGGAAATCTATTTAGTTTTAATTTGTTTTCGTTTCTTGTTGTATCTACTTTGTAATGTGATTTGATTTTATTGTAATTTCATTGTAATATTGTTAGAATTAGGGACTTATTTTTTTATGAAAGTATGTAGGCTTTCACGGTCGGTGTTATTAATTATAACGATCTTATTCGGGATTTATTTTTTGTTCAAAAATTTAGTGCTAATTTTCTGAGTCTCATATTATTTAAATTCTTAACTGATTCAATACTAGACTCTGTTAATGTGTCATCTTATTAAATTAGTATGTTTATCTTTTGTTTTTTTTTAATTATGAGCAATTCATCATGAAATAATATGTTCTTAATGAATGGAAAGTAAAGAAATCTGATCATGAAGATTAGTTGTCAAAGTGAAAGAGTGAGTCGAAATTTTCTATTAGTAAAATTATTAAATGTATTTCAAAATTTGTTAAAAAGAAAAATTTAAAATATGGAGTGGAGGAATTCAGGAAAATTTCGGGAGTGGGCACACGCTCCGGGGGCTTTAAAAAAATCAGAGAGCAAGCAATTTGACATTTTTTTAAAGCCAACCTACTGAACTCTGTTTAAAAGATAAAAGTTAAAAATTGAATCTATTATAAATTTACAGTTATTCAAACAATAAAAATTAAAGTAAATTTACTTAAAGTGTGTAGGCTTGAAATGTGAATTAGAAGAGCTCTTACAGCTTCTGACAAGCAATGAGATGTAGTTTTTCCCTTTCGATAATAATATTTAAATAACTAATGAAAATTGGAACGATACAACTTTTTCAATAACAATCTCCACGTTATACAATAAGCATAAAAAATGAAATAAAAACGATAAGTAAATATAAAAAGTAAGCAAAACTTAATAAATTTATCAAAGCAACAGATGCAAATAGTGAATCTTATATAATAACTGGAAATGGGAAGAAAACACTTTCCTAGTGCATACAATTTTTCTATGCAGGTTTCTGTAATGGAGTCAAATTATCTCTTACAGTCTTGCACGAGATGGCGCAAATTGAAACAATATTATTGTTATCCTTAATATTATTTTAATTGCACTGCTCTTCATTTGGTAATCATGATGAATAAAATAAGTTTTCGATGTAAGCTCATTTGTTGCTGGACGCTGCTTCTCCTAATTTAATAATAGTGAAATGAAACGATACAATACAGCCATGATGTAAGAAACACAATTCAACTGTGCCTTCGGTTTCACTTTATGATTCTAATGATGTTATCCAACATAAAGAAGATGTGAGAAAAAAAAATTGTGAATTGAAACCTGACCTATTTTGGTCTTCAACGTGAAATTTAAATTAAAAGCCGGCAGTTTTAAGTTATTCTTTGGTTGAATATTAATTTTGCATTATTGCATTTTTCCAATTAAAAAAATTAAATTATGTTTACGATTCAATTAACAAAATGAAATGGGGACCGGAATAATGGTAAGAATGGGATAATTTTGTTAATTAGCGGCACATCCTGTGCATTTACATTTTTATGGTCCTCGTTTAAAAAATGTCGAGAAATCCAAATAGCGGTAGTTTTACTCCACTTCGAACAATACTACCGGGGGTCACAATTAGCATTACTTTTATAGTGGGTGCCGACCCCAATCTGCGGCTGTCGAGGTCAAAAGCCGATAACAGCGTCGACAATAATAGAGAGTGAGTCCCGTCTTGTAACAGGTGATTCAGCTCGCATTTATTCCCATTTCATGTAAAATCGTCTGCGCGAATGGAGACCATCAGCGTCGAGGAACATGTCTGCATTCGCTGCTAGTCTCTACACGCATACCAACCTAACGGGACGCACCTTTACTTCACCTCTACGACGAGCCACACTACAGCCCAGCAGTGTTATTGAGTTTGCTTGCTGAGTGTTAGGTGCGACGAAATTGCTCAAAAATGGTGTGATTTGCAAGCGTGCCGCAATATCGGATTATAATTGACAACGGACGGTGAGTACGCATCCTGCTTTCGTCGGTTCTTGGGAAACGCTCGGTGACTTCAACGCGCCGTCAGGAGCCGAACCCCGGACATTTAAAAATCGCTTTTCGACCATTTCGAAGCGAGCAACCTTATCAAAAGTGCGGGCCTTGAGGAACGGTTGCCGCACTACTTGTATAATTTATTTAATGTTTTACTTTCTCACACGGACGTTCACTTTTTCCGCCCAAAATACGAGTAGGTACAAATAAAAAAACATGATACTGTGCGGAAAACCGAAGGACTGAAATTATTTTAAGAGATGATACAATGCGATTAGTGCTCCGGCTATTAATAAATGTTTCAACACACCCGTTCGAGGCAAGTTGCATTTTTCTGTGTGTAGAAAGCAAATTTTGTTGCAGCAATGGTAAAGGCAAACAAATTCTGCTGGCACAACTTTCAAGGTCAGTCTGCACATTAACTTTTAGTGTGCTTGTAATTTATACGTGATTAGAATAAATTACAGTTATGTGAAATATTTGTGCGTCGTGTAAACGATGCAGGGATTATTTTTGAAACATGTGCTTTTTATACTTACGCAGATATATAGATAGGAAGTTAAGAAAATGCGTCGCAATAGTTGTCAAGAATGAAGCATAGACGTGCGCGAGTGTTGACAATTTTTAAACGGCATTCCAAATGTTTCACATTTTTGCCAGGAAATTTAGTTACAATTAGCATGTTTACGGATTGCTTAGGTTTTGCCTTGGGTGTGTTCCGTGGACGCTAATTTCTTTCGGGGACGTTCTGTACAGGTGTCCCAAAGTGGACTCAATTTCCCGAAGAGATAACCAAAAAGTAGCTAAGTTGTCTAGTGCTCTAGTGAATGGCGAAAACCGCATTCCGATATCTTGATTCGTTTAAGAGCTAGAGGACGACGTTTTTTACCATTTTCTGAAGATGCCCGAAACTTTTTTATTTATGAATATTTAATTATTTGTGTTGTAAACTTGTTTTACAGTTTTTACGCCGAATTTGATGATTTACTCAGTAATTTTGATAGTGTACCATTTTTGACTTTATAAATTGAACAACTCAATATTTGAAAATGTTTGAAATCTCTACAAAATTAAATTTACAGTTATACTCGTATGTCCAACATTTGATATTTTTGCAAATAATATTTTAGAGAATTTTAAATAATGTAAAAAATATTTCCAATGTTATACATAAAAAAATTTAATTTAAAGAAAAATATGCAATATAACTAATTAAGTAAGCTATGTATTAATGTGTTAATTACGGCTAGTCTAATAAAAAAAAATAAAAAATAATAAAATACTTTTACTAAATGTGGCTCAAAATTATTAAAAAACCGAAAATTTATGAAAGTGTTTAAATCGACCACAATTTTGTTGTAAACATAAACAGCATATTTATATGGCTATTAATTACATTAGCATTTCCACAACCATGGCTAAAAATTCTATTAAAAGGCTTCGTTCTTCATGAGAATAGAATTATTGTTTATAAATGAGATGCTTTATTTTTTCCCACAAAAAAATCCCAAGGTGTTAAATTCGGCGATCGTGCTGGCCAATTGTCCATCAAACCAATTTGAAAAATAACTAATGTGTCTGGATTGTGCGAAATTTTATTTAAAAAACTTTTACTCTTTGAGCTTATGTGGTAGGTTGTCGAAAAATGGTTTACTTTTTTGTGCCAAAGTTTGCTAATATTTTTTGGTGACTTACGCATGCCATCACATACGTTTCATAACTTTAGCGCCTAATGTGCCTAACCTACTTAATAATTTATACAAAAAAATGATTGAATGTTTTTGTTAGGCTGGCGATGTTTATTATATTTTCTATTGTGTACGTACCCGAATTTTCCAATTTCAAATTGTCAAACAAACGTCAAATTTATTTTTGAAAATTGCTTTTTACAACTTCCATAAAATTCAAACTCTTCCTGTAATTATTTTCTCTACATTGGCTCATTGTGTTAGCTATTATTCAAAAAATTACTCATTTACAATTCACAATAAAGGCAACACAATCCTAACCTGAAAAGTGAATCGCGACGAATCATGATGACTGTTAATCTGGTAAATTTATCAATGTTGCCAACCAACTAAATTTATTTATATTATTTATAAGACACGTGTGGTATATTTCTTTTTTTTTAATATTATGTAAAACTATTATTCATTTTCTAAAATACCATTTACAGAAATATCGAATGAAAAGCTAATTTCATGCGGATTTCAAAAATGTAAAAATATGTATATAGACTTCCTCTGCTTTGCTGCTTTGTTTTTTAAATTGAGTATTTTTTTTGTAATTTTATAACGAGCGTATTTCTGTCTATTTTGTAGTGTAATTTAAAAATTATAGAAAAAAAATTTATTTAGTAAAGAACAATTTTTATTTTTATTTTATTTTTTGCTAAAGAAAGCCATAAAAATGTTGACCACTAAGGATGGATCATTGTCGATGGCCATATAGAAGATCCCATAAACTAATGGACTTTTGCTCGATTTTTGAGAACCTTATTTTGGTAGGAACCACATTCCGCTATCTCCCTTCTTGCGTTTTCGATATAATTATGTACATATAAGCAAAAGTTGACATTTTGGAAAAATATTTAAACCTTCACAAAACGGAAACAGAGTTTAATAATTTTGTGCACTTTTGATAATGTAACAAAATAAACAAACTTTCTTTATTAAACAAATGTATTTCATTTAGTTAATCTGTAATTGGTTCAGTTGAAATGTTGAGTAACTATAAATAAATTATTAAATAATAATAATTTAAAGAAATAAAAAAAAACAATTCCATGGCCAACTTGTAAGAAATTTCGAAATAATTTTTTTTTCAGGAATTTTTAAAACAATCATAAAATGTATAAAAAACACAAAAACAACAGCAAAAGTTGACATTTTGGAAAAATAAAATCTTCACAAAACGGAAACAGAATTTAATCATTTTCTGCACATTTGATAATGTAACAAAATAAACAAACTTTCTTAATTAAACAAATGTATTTCATTTAATTAATCTGTAATTGGTTCAGTTGAAATGTTGAGTAACGATAAATAAATTATTAAATAATAATAATTTAAAGAAATTAAAAAATATATAAGTATTCCATGGCCAACTTGTAAGAAATTTCAAAATAAATTTTTTTTCAGGAATTTTTAGGACAATCATAAAATGTATAAAAAACACAAATTTGTTTTATTACGTCTAAATAAACAACTTGAAATAAAATTTCACTGGATCGTTGCATTCTACGTAATGTTTTTATTTCAAGTTAATAACATAAATAATACAAAATTTAAGTCCATTACTTTTCGAGGTCTCCATGTGGTCATCGAAAATGAACCACTCCGTACATATCAAGACGACATTAGATACGCGGATTGTTATTTTGCCACAAGTACGTAATTTTCTGTTTTCTGCTCACGTTCATGCTTGAATGAGGACTTTCATGAATCGACTGATAATGGAAAACTGGACGATAAACGGAACAGGACCAAATGTAATAACGGTGCCGGTGCAATGCTTCGTCCACAATTCTGTACTTGTAAAAAATAAAGTAGATCGAAGAATTGAAAATTGAATCGATTGTGTTGCATTTCCATCAGCTACACTACTCCAATTTTAATATTCAATTTCAATTCGATTTTTTTCAAGGTACAAGGTTCAGCTCGTTCTATTTTGACAATTTAACAGTAGTCGTGATCGCTCGTTTTAGTTATTAAAACGAAAAGTCAGAGCCACACATAACTGCGGAGAAATTCAAATGACAATCATGCAACAAATCCACTTTCCTTCATATCATTACCCGACCACTTAGCCCGACCGAATGGACAACCAACGGTGAATAACTGTACAAAAAAATATGTCATAGCGAAAAATCGCCGCCTCATTTGTGACTCGGCGAGTTGTAAAGACAAAGCGATGGGTGTGTTCTCGAAAAAATCGGCAAGGAATCGGTGTCATGAGGTCTCGTAAGGTATTACCTCGCCGTATCTCCGTTTTCCCCCAAATCGCAGACGTCAAGTGCCACATCTTCACCACGTCACGACCTACAATAACACCAAAATCCAGCGATTCACCTCACGTCGCATGAATGGGCGTGAGGTCGCATTTCTGCACGTAACCGAAGAGAAAGAGGCGATAGAATCTAGACGGATCGAGGCCCTGCAGAGGCGATCAGCGCTGAGCTCGCCCTCGGGCCGTGAGAGCATTGACCATCGCCGTAAACATTGCCAAAAGGACGCAGACGCTCTCCTCGACCATTAGAAGAATGAGTAATGAGCATAGCATTACCTGCGAGGAATGTCACTGGGCTCGAGAAGAATGCGACTGAACCTTGACCATTTTTCGATTACTCGTAGAAAGGTGGAAGTCCTCGCTAATTTGCGCGCACAGGTGCCTCCTAATTGAACCTACTACAATATTGACTTTCCTTACTTTCATTACATTTGTACAATTTCAAGTCTCGGCTTTCTACATTTTACACAGACTGAAAAATGAATTGTCTATTTTTCGGTTTTCAGGAAATGGAGTGGAGTACCGGCGATCTGATTTGGTTCGACCCGGGATTGGGACACTGGCTCCCGGGGGAAGTCCTGGAATGTCACAGGAGCGCCAACGTCCTCACCGTGCAAGCCGTCATCAATGGAAAGGTAAAGTTCGTAGGTTTTAGAAAGTCACGTCGTATTGTTTTACTCCACGTATTATCTCTCCAGCCCAACATTGCACCGACCCGACATGACACCGTTTGATCGAATTTTACAAGTGACCGCAATTGCGGTCGATTTTTATATCTGAATGTTTGATTTGTAATGAGGTAAGTGTTACTCGCTTTGCCGGTTAGTGTCGTAACAACATGTAACGAAATTTAATTTTCGCCACATTGTTTTTCGCCGTTTTTTCGTTGTTAAAAAGCGCGACTTTCACTGCGCTCCGTGAAAGCCGACGAAAATCATGAGAAAACTGTAGACTGGGAAGTAAAGAATCTTGTTTGGAAATAATGTAGACATTTCAATGAAGTATTTTTTTATATATTACTTACCTGTAACCTTGGAATATAACAACAAACGATTAAACAATGTATCTGTGTCGATTCATAATGATACAAGGCCGTCGTTTGTTAAATACATTTTAATTTTTAACAAGCGCAGCTTTTAGTACAACTCGGGTTTTGTTCGTAGTTTAGTGCCTGGATGTCATAAGAGGGTCGTAAAATGGATTGGAAGTGTCATTGGCCAGGAATTACGTGTATTTTAGTTTAAACGGCCAATTTGTGAAATTATTAAAATTTGGAGTAAATAGCGTGTGACAATTGAACCATGAAATATAGAGCTTAAAATATAATTAGGAAAATTTCTCCAATTCCCATGAGGTCAAAACCGTTTCGAGACCGCTCCTTCTAGTCGTAGGAAAATTAAACCTGATAGCTTATTGCAAGGGCAACAGTTGAAGCTAATTCAACGGAAGAACAGCTCTCAAATAAGCGTCAAACTGAGACTGGAATTTGTCTTCCAGCTCATGTCTCCTATTTCCCTTTCTTTATAAACGTATTATTCAATGTGTAGTATAGTTTTGTCGCTTTTCTATTCTATTATTTATTTCTGCCTCATTATTTCCATCGCTTTGTATATTTATTCTGCAGTATTTAATCTTTGTCTTTGTTATGTTTCCAATGCAATGCAATATAAAGAGTGTACAGAAAATAAGGATTCTCAGGATGCAAATGAATATAACCTTTGTTTTATTAATAAAACTAGAAGTAGAAGTTTCTTCATTAATATTTTTTGTAAAATTTTGACGACACCCATTTGAACGAATTCTGAATTCAGTAGCGTAGTCAGATTAGGGATGAAAAAACTTCCAACATTATTTCTTCTTTTTTGGCTTTGAACAAAATTCAGAGTAGCCCATGACATTTTTTTCTGAAATTGCCACCACAGCAGATGTATTGAAACTCATCAAATCGTTTAAATCGACCAACAAATAAATATTTTAGAGATGTGGATTGCTTTCTAATGGACGCAAAATGAAACAAAATGTATTTTTGACAATTTTCTGCACATTATTTGGTTGGTAATACATATGACAATAAATCAATTATTTTTCATTGCCAACTTATAAGAAATTGCGCAATAAACGTAAATTTTCAGGAATTTTTAGGATACATAATTATATAAAGTTTTTAAAAATACAATCGTCTACAAATGTATGTATTTAAATAAACACTATTACAGCTAAATAAACAGCCTGAAATAAAATTTAGTTAGCTAGAAAGTTGCATTTTACAGATTGTAAAAATGTGCCTGCATAATGTTTTTATTTCAAGTTAATAACGTCAATAACCTAACCTGTAGTTTTTGTTTTGATCAATGGCATTTCTTGGCCGGATGTTCTTTGGTTTCAAACCCACAAGGGGAGTATCAACTTGCCATAGAAAACTTGTCTCATAAATGGATAGAAACTGTACAAAATAATTTTTTTACTTTTTTTAAGTCATAAAATAAACATATTTTTGCACCACCATAAAGTTTTTTTTGTCCTTACCTGGTCCCAATTTCATCCAATTTCATTTTTTATCATATCCAGAAATTTGGGAATGAAATGCTCGCGGACGAAGTCCCGGACTCGCGCAGTCTTTAATTGTCCTTTATTTTTATATTTGTAATTTTTAAGATAACTTTTTCAGACTTGATGCAACAATTATGTCATTTATCACTCTTTGGCCTAAAATACATTTTTTTTCAACTTCCTGTTGCTCCGCAAATAACACCAATTTTTTATTTTTAAATGGAACATCCTGTACCGGGTGTTTCAAGGAAAACGAAACAGTCAAAATATCTCGGCTGCAATGTAAATTTGCAAAAGACGCCGATTTTAAATTTTTATACCAAGGGGGTTTATTTAAACTTTAAAAATAAAGTTGTGAGGGTACCCGATACAACTGGGTTGGTTTCTTCCTTAAAATTTGAATAGGGAAAATATTTCGAGCCCCACCTCTCATTTGAAAGAGTTTTTAAATCTCTTTACAAATGTGTATTTTAAAATTGGTATTGATTTTTTATTTTCAGAAAAGAAATGCAAATATTAGTTTGTTGTATTTATTAAGAAGAGTAAAAAAACTTGATCTTGTTAGTCATATTCTTAAATTTACCTCTATTTTATTAGAAATTACATATATAAAAAGTAATAATTTTATTTTTTATGTTCTCGGTTTTTCTATCCTTACATTTTCTTTTTCACGATTTTTTCAATGTTTTTCGATTAATCTAAATTCTCTAAACATAATTTCAAAAATGTAACAAGCGAAAGACCAGCATTAGATGTTTTTATGGGGCTTTCAACAGTTTACTAAGCAAGCGCAGACCGGATTACTGAAGGAATTACGCCAAAGAATTGTCTTACAATGTCAACAATTTGTCAGCATTTAGAATATTATTTGTAATAAAATTTGTTTTTATTGATCTTATTAATTTTATTTTGATGACATTAGTTTATTCTTTATTGACAAAATGTGCTTAAAATTTTTTTTAAAGTACACAATTGTAAGGAGACTTAAAAAACCTTTCAAATGAGGCATCACTCAACCTATTTTCCCTACCCATTATAAAATTTAGGGATGAAACCAATCCCGTTGTAATTTTATTTTTATATATAACTTTATTCCTTGGTAATAAAAATAGACCTGTTTCAGCATTTTTTGCAAATTTACATTCCAGCCGAAATATTTTGACGGGCTCGGTTTCATTAAAGCACACGGTATATTATTTTATATTTGGATTCTAAATATACTGAATTGAACGACACCACAAAAGTAACATATTTGAGATCTTACATCTATTTTTTAAGGTGGAAATTTTTCATTTCTTGTGATTCACTGTCGTTAGATCGATATCTTGACTCAAAAAAATGCGGCAAAATGTTACATTTCTCTAGTTCTTTCAGATATTCAGACATTTACGAAAGTAATAATATTTGAGGAAAATTAGTTTTGATTAGAATTTACATTGGATATGATATCTAATGATAATGGTGAACGCTGATGACATCTCATTCTCAAATTGAGAACTTAGGTTTTACACGTATTATAATGGAGAACATTGCAAACAACGGCTTTTTTTAGTTATTAGGCAACTTGGGGTATTAATATGTTTTTTTTTAGAAATTAATGCAATTTTATCGTCAGTTTACCGTCAGTTTTAGGTCATTTTTAGAGCATTATGCAAAGGCCGTTTCATTAAATAACTACAAATGGGATGAAGCGCAAATTCTTTCGTTTTAAAGTGCAATGATCAATTAATGCAATACCAAAAAATCAAACGAATATGTTGGAAAATTAATAAATGCTACTATTGTAGGAAAAATTGCATGTTTATTTCCCACCTTAAGCAATTGATATTTACGATCTCGAAAAGCAAAATCCCCATCAAATTATTCTAATCGATATTAGTAACTTTCGAAAACTGACTATCGATTCTTAGAAACATCGATACTTTCTTCATTTCTCAAGCTCAATTAATTTTTACCAATTTTATTTATTAAATTTTAACATTATTTAAAATTGTTACATTTGTAAAAAGCATGTATGAAAGCATGCGTAGATTTTAAAACATATTCCAATGTGATTTTGTCACATTTTGTAAAAACAACAGTTTCGACAAGTTGTCCTTAAAAAATCCACAGGTTACAGAAAACGAATTTGTATACAATTTGTTTATTTTATTTTTTTTTTGCTTGGATAGTATCATCGTATTCGAAGCTTTAAACTCGATATCGATATTTTGCATATATTGACTATCGATGGCCATCCCTAATCAAGGCATATTTAAATCAAAATTTCTATTACATTAATGACATAATAAAAGGCTCCTATTCTTACGGCATTCCATTTAAAAACATGAAATTGGTGTCATTTCCTGAAAAGCCTTCTATTCTTTCACTTTCTTTTTCACGATTTTTTTCAATATTTTTCGATTTATCCAAATTCTCCCGACATTATTTTAAAAATGGAACAAGCGAAAGGCCAGCAAGAGCGCCCGATCTCACCCCATCTTATGTTTTTATGGGGTGATATAAAATCATAAGTTTATCAAATGCACTTTTACTTTTTTCTTTTTTGACACAATCTGCTTCAAAAATTTTTTCAACGATAAACCTTTCAAATGAGCGGTACTCAATTTAAATCAAATTTTCTAATACATTAATGACAAAATAAATGGCTACTTGGGGACATTCCTATTCTTACGGCGTTCCATTTAAAAATCTAAAATAGGTGTCATTTCCTGAAAAACCGGAAGTTGGTCAAATTTGCTTTTTATGCCAGAGACTGACAAAACATGCATATTTGATGGACCAAGTCTTGAACATCAGGGAAAAAAGGGGTTGACCAGGTTCATGCTATATATTTGTATTCTGTACACATATTGCTTTAATGCCGAACTAAAAAATCATCACCTCCGTCGTGGGCAGCAATAATTACCCGGAAACGTCACCTCTTCATTTTTAACAGCGCAATCCGAAAACCTTGAATATTAAACAGCAAATGTGCAAGACTGTCGTTTTCCCAACCCTGCTTTCGGCGCCGACTCAATTGCTCAACCTGGACGCTTTCCTCTCAACGATACCATCAACAATCTCCGGTAGTTCGCATGACTTCATACGCCAATTAGCTTTGAAGGAATGCAAGCATTTATTCGCTCGCTCTTATGTAAGTAATGACGTAACGTCTTCACTTGCAGCCGCAAACGTTCGCCCTCACCGACGGCGAAGGCTCGGTGCGTCGTCGTCAAGACCTCGGCCCCGGCGGCGTCGAAGACATGATCCAGCTCAGCGACCTGCACGAAGCCGCCTTATTGTGGAACCTGAAGCTTCGCTACGACCGGAACTTGATCTACACGTACGCGGGAAGCATCCTCGTGGCCGTTAACCCGTACCGGATGTTCGACTCCAGCTATGGCATCGAGGCCGCGCAGCGATATCGCGGCAAAATGATCGGGGCGCTTCCGCCGCACCTCTTCGCCTTGGGGGCGGCTGCTTATTCGGCGCTCCCGTCGCCCCAGGTCGTGGTGATCAGCGGCGAAAGCGGCTCGGGGAAGACCGAGTCCACGAAGCTGGTCATGCAGTATTTGGCGGCGGTGGCTCCGTCGGCTCCTCGAGGACAGGCGCTGGTCACGGAGCAGATCCTGGAAGCGGCGCCGTTGCTGGAGGCTTTCGGAAACGCGCGGACGGCGCGCAACGACAACAGCTCCAGGTTCGGCAAGTACCTGGAGGTGTACTTCAAGCACGGGTCTATAATCGGCGCCAAAGTGACGCAGTATCTGCTGGAGAAGTCGCGGATTATAACGCAAGCGCCGGGCGAGCGCAACTATCACGTCTTCTACGAGCTTCTGGGCGGTTTGGGCAAGACGGAGAAGCAGAAGTACGGTCTGGTGGACGCGGACAAGTACTTTTATCTGAACCAAGGCGGCGGCGATTGTGCACCGGGTCATTCGGGGTCCGGGGCGGACTGGGGGGCGCTGACCAGAGCCATGCAAGTCTTGGGCGTGGGAGAGGCGGAGCAAGAAGGCATAATCAAGGTTCTGGCCTCGGTTTTGCACTTGGGCAACGTTTACTTCCACAGAAGACAGCTGAGGCACGGTCAGGAGGGCGTCGAGGTCGGCTCCGATGTCGAAATCAAGTGGGCGGCTCATCTCCTGCAGATTTCTCCGGGCGGGCTGCAGAGGGCTCTAACCTCCCGCATTACAGAGGCCAGAGCCGAAAGAGTATATTCGCCACTTAGCATCGATCAAGCTTTGGACGCGCGCGACGCCTTCGCCAAAGCTCTCTACTCGGCGCTTTTCAACTGGTACGTTATTTCCAGTTCCTTCGTTATTATTATTATTTTATTTTAATTGTTTATACTCCCCCCAACAGGTTGCCCCAATTACAATAGTAGTAAAGCTTTAAGATTTTATTTATATGTCTATCCACATTTTATCCTATCATGTCTTATTTGTATTTTTATCAATATTGTGATGAGCCATACGCTAAATAAACAAGTAAAGTGCCAGTTCAGGACAATTGTGATGAAATTTAGTTTAATCCGAAGGTAATACGTAATCGGAGCTACAAAAACATGTTTCATCATCTATTGCAAAGAGGAGTAAAAGAAAGACGTTTTCATGTACAACTCAACAATTTTTTTTTTAATTATTTTTTTATTATTTTTTAAAAGCCGCGACATGCATTGTATCCTAGGCTGAAAGGATTTTAAAACTCAATTGTCTATTTGTAACTATATTCAACGCGTTTTCTCGAAAATGAAAGCATTAAATGAAAATTTTAATTCTAAGTGAAATTTGGCCACATATGTTTAGACGATAGTGGCGTTGAAACCGTATTTTTTACTCTAGTTTTAAACGAGATATCGTATGAATACAAAAAAGGTAATTTTGGCCGCTTTACGTCCCCACTTTTAACACACATCTTTCGACTTATTTATCTCCGCAGCTACCCTTATTGTCGCACTTGTTAGTAATACTTAAATAATATTAATTCTTTATTAATTCGTACAGACGCGGAAATTTTTACGTGGATTAATTTGCAATAGTTAAAATAAAACGCAGGATAAGTATAATTCCGAATGTACAACCGGCTTCAGTGATTTTCATCAGTCTATAGTCTTGATGCTGAATGTTTTATGGCACTGAACTTTGGGTGTGAAATTTGTAATTTTTACTATTTCTCTTGGTTTGGATCATTTAAATATTTTTTAATTTATTACCGAATGTCTATCGATTCGTTGAATGTTGAATGAGTTAACTAACTTGCTACAAATTAAGAGAAAAAAACAAATATCCTGGTCTTGAACCTAAAGGTGTAAAGAAGAGACGTTGTGGAGTCGTTGCTTTTGTCGTGAATGGGATTTAGTTTTAAAGAAATAATAACGAACTTGTAAAAAAATATTTCGCTGGTAAAACGTAAAATAAAAATTCTACATTGGTATATGTAACATTTGTAACGTGATGAAAAATACTTTTCTGTAATAATCATCTAGTTCTTTGATCCAAAGAGAGTTATAATTCTTTATGAAAATTAATTAAACGCTGAATATTTTATTCACCTGCAAAGTGTATTGAACCGTTATTTTATTCAATTGTTTAGCAAAAATACCAAACGTTGAGTGATGTTGGGTAAATTTAAATAAAAGGTAAAAAAAGTAAATGTTTGGTAAATATACTAAACGTTCAGCCAAACACTGAATGTTTTCTAAAAAACATTAAATGCACGTTATAAATGCTAAACGCTTGGTAAAAGTGCTAAATGTTTAGTAAATATATCAAACGCAGGGTATAATATACGAAATGCTCATTAGTAAGATAAAACGTTTTGTGACAAAATTAAACATTCCGTAGTAAACAATATATTGAAAAATAAATCCAATCTGTGGACTTATTAATTTACTATATTTGAAGAATATTTAAACATGGAACCTATAGTGAAGTAAAAACACAACAGAACATTTAAGAATACAAAAGAAAAAGTAGTAAAACATAACGATTTTTATAAACTAAAGCAGTCAGGCAAAACAATTTTTGACATAAATTTAAAGAAAAATTCCTAAAATGCGTCCTAGAATGTAATTAAAGTCTGCAAAATAAGAAAAATAAAAGGCTTTGAATTTTGAAAAGTTTGATAAAATTTTGCACATTTTGTTATACGGGTCAATCAAACTTGATTAACAAGACGGTTGGGCCAATAAACAATTTTATCAAGGGGGCAATATTTGTATTTTTTATAAATTTTTAAAACTGAAGGTTGAAAACTAGTTTATTTGTTTGTTTTTTTTATTTCGCAGTTATCTCTGAACCAATACATTTTTTTGGGAATATGGAAACAAATAAAAATGCACCCTAATAGGCACAAAATATATATAGCATGCAATTTAAAAAATATATATAATTATGACGTCACACTTGTATGATTAAAAATATTTTCCTAAAATAACTAAGCTACAGAAGACGGCAGCTGAGATGAAGGACCCAGTATATTGAAAAATAAATCTATATTAATTTACTATATTATTTTTTTATTTTCTTTTAGTTTCTTTTAATTTATTTTAGTTAACACATAACATAACATTTAATAATAAGAAGTAAAACATAACGATTATTATAAATTAAAGCAGACACTCAGTCTAAAAACTATTTTTAACATAAATTAACATTTTTTCTATAACAATGTAGTAAATTATAGTAAATATTATACAATGCGTCAATTTTATTTAGCTATGTAATAGAAGAGCTCTGTTCGCGTTTGAAGGCCGATTTACCAGAAATTTGATATTTTTAACGAGCTAAATTTAAAACTAAACCCAGTATAAATTACTAAGTAAATATAATATTTCATCCTGCCAATCTACAAAAAACACTAAATCTTTTCTAATTTTTATTTACTATTTTTTACCGTACAAAATAATATAAAATAATCGGCATTTTACAACCCATATTTTATTATATTTTAGTTTTAAATACCAGCACATTTTTAAACATACAGATGACCATGTCAAAAACATGATTATACGAAATGGACATGACATAAAGTTTGAATAAATTTTTTAATAACTTATATATAATTTATTATTGCTTAACCACTCCTGCAGACGTCTTTCCATGCCGGTGACCAACTGTTCCCAGAAAGACATTTGGTTTTTTGTCTTAATTCGTAGCAAGTTAGTTAACTCATTCAACAATCAACGATTCGATGGACATTCCGTAATAATTAAAAAACAAAATTTCAAACCCAAACAATAAATACATTCCTTTTTATAAGCAGAGATGGGTGCTTGTTAAACCGGCAGCATGGAAACTGTAAACTGGTGAAAATCACTTTTGGTTGTACATAAAAACATTTTACTTCTCTATGCCATAGATGATTAATCTCGTTTTTTGCAAAAAGTACCTCTCTCCCAGCTCTGATTTTGTATTATATTCAGATTAAGAATCACCTATGTACAAGTTTTCATTTAATGTAAATTTTGTCTTGTTACCCCGATGATTAAATTCGTTTTTTTGCAGAAAGACCTGACGTTCTCCCAGCTCTGATTTTGTATTACCTTCAGATTAAGAGTCACCTCTGTACAAGTTTTCATTTAATGTAAATTTTGTCTTATTACACCGATGATTAAATTCGTTTTTTGTAGAAAGACTTGACCTTCTCCCAGCTTTGATTTTGTATTACCTTCGCATTAAGATTCACCTCTGTACATGTTTTATTTAATGTAAATTGTATCTTGTAACCCCAAGGCCCCCACAGAAATAATTTTAAGCATTATTTAGCCGAGCGGACACTACTAATTTACAAATCGTCGGATTTCAGGTTGGTCACTCGAGTGAACTCGATTGTCCAAAGAGGAGGTCTGCACGACGCCGCCAGAATATCCCTATTGGACATTTTCGGGTTCGAAAGCCTCAACGACAATTCTTTCGAACAGTTGTGTATAAACTACGCTTCGGAAACCCTTCAACTCTACTTCAACAAGTACGTATTCAAGTTGGAGCAGCAGGAATATGCAAGGGAGCGTCTGGATTGGACCAACATGACTTGGATGGACAACGCGCCCGTCATTCAGCTCCTGGGGAAGAAACCCGTGGGAATCCTGCACTTGCTCGACGACGAAAGCAACTTTCCCAGAGCATCCGATGCTTCGTTCCTCGAAAAGTGCCACTATAACCACGCTCTGAACGAACACTACTGCCGACCAAGAGTCGGAGGACGCGAGTTTGGAGTAACTATTTACGCTAGTATGAGGAACAATGTTACGCAATCGGTTTTAGATAAAACACTTCGCGGGGCAGGTTTGGTACTCGGTTGATGGTTTCCTCGACAAGAATCGGGACGCGCTTCGTCCGGAAGTGGTCGAGCTTATTGCTTCGAGCAAGGAGCATTTGGTGGTGTCCATCGCCAAGCCGCTCCTCAACCAAGCGCAAACGCGTACGCTTCCCAAAGGCACCAACGGCCGCTTCGTGACCATGAAACCCAGAACCCCAACAGTGGCGGCGCGCTTCAGCGACAGCCTCCAGCAGCTCATCGAGTCCATGTCGAGGTGCAGCCCTTGGTTCGTGCGCTGCGTCAAACCCAACAACGACAAGAGTCCCATGAGATTTGACATGCCAGTGGTTTTGGAGCAGCTGCGATATGCAGGAATGTTGGACACAATTAAAATCCGCCAGTCCGGATATCCCGTCCGAGTGAAATTTCAGCAATTTGTCGAAAGATACAGGTGTGTCGCAAGAACTTCATTAAAGATTTATTCATTTGCACAACCGTGAAACGGACGAGGACATATTAACATTTCATTTTGCAGGTATTTGCTGGCGGGCGTCTTGCCAAGAGGTGCGCCTTATCGCGATTTGTGCCGCGCCATTCTTGAACAGATGCCATCCACGGGAACTGGTAAGTAAACACACTAATCCATGTACTCTTCCAGTGGCGGCTCGTGATTATTTTGTCAGGCAGTTTTTCCTATGGTTACAGTGAAATATTCTCTAAGTCGAATTTTTTGTGAATATAAAAGGTATTTAACAATCTTACCTAATAATTAACTCGAATTTGTCGAAGAAATACATCCTGTGTTTCGTAAAATATATTTTATTGACACGTGTAGTGAACTTAAGCTGATTAAAGTTAGTTTCTGCTTATTGCACCAATGGTGATGTAGTTTCACATAAAAGTGTATAAAAGTGAAAATGTTGAAGCGAAATTTAAAATGTTTACCGCTGAAATTAATTGCTGAATTGCTTAATTCAAACTATGTTTCAATTCTTTCCGACATCAAAATTAACATATCCTGTAAATTGGAGCTCAATCTATTCAGTAATTTCTGAGTATAATTTTACACTCTGTTAGGAATTGAATTTTGAACAACGGTTAATTATTTATTTAGTAAATTTGAATTGAAAAATATTTTTCCAATATAAACTTTTAAAACAAAAAACAAGCACAATTCGGGATTCCCATAAGACGTCATTGATCATTTTAAAAAACAAAATTTTGAAATGGTCTAATTTGACACAAAAAATAGTGATTATTTCAAACGGTGACTGTGTATTATTATTTTTTATTTGTTGCTCCATGTGTGTACATACATAATATGTAGGCATGAATAATTTTTTTATAATGCCTAATAAACTTAAGTTTTAATTCGCCGTATTTTTCTATAAGTCCCTAACTCTAAATTAATATAATTAATATAACAATAAATTTTAAATTTTTGGAGATTCGAATCCCACTGTATTAACTTTGTATTTTGATTCAATTTTCTGACAAGCTCCTTCTCGGTTGAATTTACTGCCATACACATATATTTTTCTTGTCCGATGGTTTTAATTTCAATAAATTTTTTAATAAAAATTCTTGCTGGCCCGGTAGACTTGGTCTTGCCTCTAATTTTTTTTTCATTTTGCTGTCTTTAGTTAAAAGTTGAATTTGCATAAAAATAATTTTAATGAGAACGATTTTATTGACTATTCAAAGCCCAATTTACTATAGCTACAGTGATCTTATAATAAAAAACAAACGTTATGAAAACAATTCCGCCTTGTTTATAGTGTCTGTATTAATGTTTCAAGCGGAAAAAATACATAAAATTCGAATTCGAATTGAAAATATTGAAAATATTAAAAAGCAATAGTATACTGGCTCATTTGTGCACCTGTTATTAAAAAGACTGGAATTAAATACGTAATGATGTTTTTTTGTGGATGCCATGTTTCAAGTAAATCCGAATCGAAAAAAATTTTTTTCCCATACAAACTCTGCTACCTTTTTTTATCACTTTAGGAGAATTGTTAAAACTATGTTCCAATTCTTTCTGACATCAAAACAAATATGTATATCCTGTAAATTTGAGCTCAATCGGTTCAGTAATTTCCGAATCTATAATTTTGCACTCTCTTAGGAACTGAATTTTGAAAAACACTAAAATCGTATTTAATCTTTTTTTTGGAGACTATTTATGCCATGTTTTAATAAATCCGAATAGAAAAATATGTTTTCCAGTATAAACTTTTACACTCCTTTTTATCCCCTTATGCTATCGAAAATGTTTGTCTGTATCAATTGGAATAAATACACACAAATTGAATATTTTATTATGTTATTTTAAAAATAGTACTGATACATTATGCAATTAAAAAGAAAATTGAATTAAATATCTAATAATGTTGTGTTTTATGTACATTATTTGTGCCATGATTCAAGTAAATACGACGAAAATAAATGTTTTACTAATAAAAACACAAAAGATGAAAAACAGTAATGTCCTTATTCATCATAGTCAGAATTCAAGTCAACTCTTGAGTTATCCAAATAACAATTTTAAACTTTTACATTCCTTTTTATTCCCTTGGGCTATCGAAAACGTTTGTCTGTTTCAAATGGATTAAATACACACAAATTGAATGTTTTATTATATTTATTTAAAAGTATTGAAAAAAACCAGAATCAAATAGTACTGATACATTATGCTATTAAAAAGATAATGGAATTAAATACCTGATAATGTTCTGTTGTATGTACATTATTTGTGCCAAGTAAATACGACCAAAAACACCCCCTTGCTCCCTTTAGGGGATAAATAAATAAAAAAGATCCTGTTTACTATGGTCCGATTCGCACTCGTTCTATTTTATTCTGATTTTACAAAACTTTACGACTTTTATTTGAAAAAACGCCAATCACTTATTAATGTTACAACAAATCTGAGGATAATGTTGGATTTCAGTATTTCTTTAATCTAAATGCAGCATAGCTGGATCCGCAGAAATCAGTGTCTCCAAAATGTAAATAAAATTAAAATTTACGCAACTGTAAACATTATTGATGATGTATTTGACCTACAAGTTCCAAACCAGCTAATATCACAAAAACTGTTCTGTTAAAAAACTGTTAACTAAGCTTTCTAGAGGTATAATAATTTTGTAGTTACTTTTTTCCATTGTAGTACTCCTAGTGATCCTTTTTTTATGGCGCTAAAGTGATTTAAATTTTTAACAAAGCAAAATTCCGTCTATGAATAAATACCCTATTCAAAAATAAAACACATGACCAACAAAACAATTGTTTGAAATTTAATTACCCGTTACGCATTTTCATTCTCTGTACCAATAATTAAAAAATTCTCGAGGTGGTTTATCCTAATTAATCAAAAAATGAGAAATTAGAGGATTTGTAACGAACAATTTATCCATCACAAAAATGTAAATTTATTTAAAAATGCATATAGAATATGCGTGTCATCCCCTGACTAGCCGCCACTGTACTTTTCATCTCTTCATCTCTTGGTGTTGTCGCAGAAGGACCAGACTTCCAACTGGGGGCCACGCGAGTATTCCTTCGCGAAAACTTGGAGCGCCAGTTGGAAATCAAACGAGCCGAATGTCTGAGGGACTCTGCAGTATTGATCCAGAAGCACATACGCGGATATTTGGCGCGGAAGAACTACAAAAACCTGCGACGCAACACCGTCGTCATCCAGAAACACTGGCGCGGATACAAGCAACGTAAAAACTACAAAATCATGCGAAAAGGCATCGTCAAAGCCCAAGCTCTTGTGCGTGGCAAACGAGAACGCAGACGTTTCGCACAACGCAAAGCCGAGTTCAAACGACGCGTGGAAGCGGAGAAGATGGCGCAAGAGCGCGCTAAACAGCGAGCGGCGCGCGAAGCGCAGCTCCAGAAAGCCGCCCAGAAGTCCAACATCCACCACTTGGAGATCCCCGCGGAACTCGCCTTTTTATTTTCGAAAATCGAAAATTATGCACCGGTGCACACCGAACGCAACTTGATAAAAGTGGTGGGAGGAGTCACCGGCAGTCCTCCAGCGCTGAGTCTGCCTCACGATTTGAACCAGTTCGAGTTTTCGCGCTTTTCCTCGGTTTACTTTAAAGGAGCCGATCTCGGGATGAAGAAGGAGCCGATAAGTGCGCCCTTTCTGTCGAAGGCCGCCACGCGCGATCAGGATTTTCAGGACGCGGTTGCGTTGTTTAAGCTAATCCTGCGTTGGTCCAACGACGCCCAATTGACGGGAGCTAAGGAACGGGCACTTGCAGACTACGTTATTCACAAAGCCTTGAGTTCCAGAGGATTGAGGGACGAGTTGTTAGTGCAGTTGTGCAATCAAGCATGGCGCAATGATAACTCGGACCGGGTTTGGCAGATGATGGCGCACTGCTTGAGCTGCTTCCAACCGAGTCCACCATTGAGCAAGTAAGTATTTTCGTTTCCATTCTTTTTTTTTATTGTTTTTTATTTTATTTTAATCCTGTACTACTATAGAAATTAAGATAACAATTAACGGCACATTTTTATAAGAAAAAATGTTTTATTTAAGATTTGATGATCCTGTAGGTATATGTATGTACAATGAAAAAGTATAACTAATTTTTGGGTATAGTAAATGAAGGGATTGGATGCAAAAAGGTTCAAGTGCAAAATTGTAAAAGTGGTGTAAATGAGTAATGAGTGAGTAAATAAATCGTAATGTCTTTTTTTTATTATTAAATCCGTGGCTTAAAATTGGAAAAGTTGTTTGAAAGATATAAATGTGTGGTATCCGAAATTTAAGTATGTAATATTTACTGAAAACTTCATTATGTTACACATTTTTTAGATAAAATGCATTTAGACTCATTTACCTCCAAAATCACTTGTATTATTTTGGTATGGTAGAATAATATTTTATTAAAGTATAATAAAGTACCTACAAACTCACATATAAAAAAGCACAAAAAAGAAAAAATAATCGTGTCCCGTTCATCGTAGTCAGAATCTAGTAAACTTTTGAGTCATCCGAATCAAAAATTTCATTGGTTTTCAATTGTCCTGTCCAAATTTCTATAAATTTGTTTGTTGCGCTGTCAATAAAGTGCAATTAACAGTTTCTTAAGATAAACTATTTCTTTGTTTTGTCTTGTTTAAATTTGCCTGTCTAAATATTCTTTCGCAATCCACACTTGAATGTGTCAAAGTTAGTAAATTTAGTGCGAACATTTGGGAAGAAATAGCGATTAATCTGTGCATTTATCGTACACGTAGCGAAAAAAATTACCTTTGTAATTGTCTCGATTTTTTTTTCCTGAAAACTTCCATGAGCAAAAAGAAATACAAAAATATGATCTTGCATTCGTACAAAATCCCATAGAAAAAATAAATTTTTCTTTTCCTAAAAACCTCATTCGGACTATTAGAAACATTAAAGAAAAAATTAGCCAAATCGGTCATCGTGAGTTATGGTCTTGCGTTCATACAAAATCCCATAGAAAAAATCACTTTTTCTTTCCCTAAAAACCTCATTCGGACTATTAGAAACATTAAAGAAAAGTTCTCGAGTGATGCGCTTACCAACGAAGAACATTTAATTTTTTATTATTATTTTATTATTATTATTTTTATTATTAACAAAACTTGTATAATTATATATAAAATGTTCCCGTGAATCACGCTTGCTCAAATTTTTGCGCCTAATTTTTTTAACAAATTTCTTTTCTTAAAAAACCTTATTCGGACTATTACAAACATTAAAAAATATAGCCAAATCTGTCCGGCCTTTCTCAAGTGATGCGCTTCCCAACTAACAGCATTTAATAAATAATTTATTATTATAATGTATTTATTAGATTAACAAAACTCGTATAATTATTTCTAAAATGTTCCCGTGAATCTCACTTGTTCAAATTTTTGCGCCTAATTTTTTTAACAATTTTTTTTTCTCTAAGAACCTTATTCCGACTATTACAAACATTAAAGAAAAAAATTACCAAATTGGTCCAGCCGTTCTCAACTGATGCGCTTACCTCCGAACAGCATTTAATTTTTATTTACAAGATAAACAATACTCGTATAATTAAATCTAAAATTTCCCCGTGAATCACGCTTGCTCAAATTTTTGCCCTTAATTTTTTTTAAAATTTTTTTTCTAAAAACCTTATTCGGACTATTACAAATATTAAAGAAAAAATTTGCCAAATTGGTCCAGCTGTTTCAAGTGATGCACTTACCACCGAACAGCATTTAATTTTTATTTATAAGATTAACAAAACTCATATAATTAGATCTAAAATTGTCCCGTGAATCACGCTTGCTCAAAAATTTGCGCCTGATTTATTTTAACAAAATTTTTTTTTCTCTAAAAACCTTATTCGGACTACTACAATAATTAAAGAAAAAATTACCAAATTGGTCCAGCCGTTCTCAAGTGATGCACTTACCACCAAACATCATTTAATTTTTATTTATAACATTTTATTTATAACAAAACTCGTAAAAAAATGTTTGAAAATTTTTACATTAATCACTTGCTCAAATTTTTGGGTCTAATTTTTTTAACAAAAAAAATTATTTCCCCTAAAAACCTTATTCGGACTATTACAAACATTAAAGAAAAAATTAGCCAAATCGGTCCGGCCGTTCTCAAGTGATACGCTTACCAACTAACAGCATTTAATTTAAAAAACGTACGTAGAAACGTAAAAATCATATAGTAAAACTGTTTTTTATTTCTATAGATATTTACAAAGTTAGGAGTAATTTTTTTTAGTACTGGTACGTTGCGCTTCTAAAGAGCTACCAACTCAAAAGTTCTGCGTCATAGTATAAAAGCTTACAAAAATTCGTGTTTTTTTTGGCAAGAAACAAAAACAAAATTATCTAATGATATGGTTTATTAGCTACAATTTGCATTTCTCCAGTGCCCAATAATAAAATTGGTGTTTTTTTTTGACAAGGAACAAAAACAAAATTATCTAATGATTGATTTATTAGCTACAATTTGCATTTCTCCAGTGCCCAATAATTTCAAAAGCTTTTTCCTCTGATGCGTCTGATTCCAGCATTTCGTTATTCGTCCCTCTAGATGATAGATTTATATTGTATATCCCAACCGATTATTTCTAAATTGTAGAATCGTGTACAGATAAAATTAAATTGCAATTCCAGATACCTGCTGAAGTTTATAACCGACCACGCGACTCCCAACTACAAAGAACCACTGCAGCGAAAATTGACAAGAGGACTACAGAAAGCGCCCCACGCCCGATCCCTGCCCCCCAACTTCCTCGAATGGCGCAGCGTGAGACAACGAACTAACACAGCTCTTCCTCTCACACTCCCGGACGGCAACGTCGCCACAATCAACGTGGACTCCTGGACAACGTGCGAGGAAGCCGCTTCTTTAGCCATCAACACTCTGGGGGTATCACCCGAGGGTTGGAGCGTCGTAATGGACGACGCGGGTGTCGTCTCCGAAGGCAGCGGCTTGGACTACATCATGGATCTGGTCTCGGAACTGGAACTATGTCCCGCGTTCCCCATCTCCAAATCGTCGCTTCTTAAAATCGGAACTCGCAAACTATCACCTGTGGAAATCGACCACACACCTTCCGGCACCACTCCGGCCAGACCGCAAGTACCACCACCAGAACCTCCCACTCATACCAACCGAAAGATATCTCGCGACCAGCCACCGTCCTCCCACAAACAAAGCCACATGAGTTCGAGGAAACCTTCCAGGGACCACGAGTACTCGCCTCCGGTTACCAGTACTCCTGCTAGGAAGTCGTCCCATGAGGCTCTTTCGCGCAGCTCGGCTTTGAACGAACGTTACTTCGACATCGAAAAAGTGAGGTCGCGCAGCTTGGACAACTTGTTAAGTGAACCCGAACCGTCGCCCCTTTCCGATTTGGGACTCAGTCAGTCGAGGCTCAACGATCGGTACCATTCGGTGGAGCAACTCGCACCCATCAAACCCGTCTTAGCCAACCAGAGCTACATGTCCAAGCAAGACCTGGAGTTTGAGTATCCGGACGTTTCCAGTGTCGGCACGTCCCACCGCGGGGGCCCCAGATACATAAAGTCGCAATATACAGGCAAAAAGGCACCGCCCGGATCGCATTCGAGCCGGGCGCAAATCGAAAAGTCCGAGTTCGGAGTGAGGAGTTCGGCGATGTCGGACACGAGCGAGACTCCAAGTCTTGCGAGTCACGTGCGCCGCGTGAGAGTGCCCAGTCAGGCGTCGGACGTCGACCAGTTCTTGGACGAGTTGTTCAGTCCCGTGCTTGATGGGAACTTGGACGAGTTGAGCGACGCCAGATCTTTGGCTGCGAGTATTAAAGGCGGCGACGTGGACGCATTCCTCGCGAGCATCGTCGAGGGTCCCCTCGACGACGACGACAGCGTGGACATGTCGGACGCCTCCGTTCTAGTAAATAAAATCAAAGGCGGTGGTAAACGTACCCGGAGGGACAGCCAAAGCAGCTCGGTTTTGGACCAAGAAGTAGAGAATTTAACGTCGGGACAGGCGAGCGGCGGTAACGTCGACGACTACATCAGCGACTTGTTCAGACCCATATTCATCAACGACAGTCTGAAAGCTCTGACCGAGAAGCACAACTTAGTTGAGAGCATCAAAGGAGGAGGTACTACCCATCAACAGAACGGAGCCGGTCCAAGTTATTCGTTCCCTGCACCCATCGTTGGGTCTCCGCCGGTGTTAATGCCGCTTTTGAGCCCAACCCAAGACGGCTTCATGCCTGTTTATAACGTCCCCCAAGTGGGAGTGCCTCCTAGTGGTAACGACATGGCCTCCTACCAACAAAGCCTTCAACGTGCTTTCCTGCAATCTGCAATGGCTCAAAACATTCAAATCCAACAACAACTCCTCGCCCAGAACCAAGCACTACAACAACTCCTCACCCAACAAATCCCATCCGACGTTAAAGTAAGCGAAAGTGTGCAAACAACAGTCAAGGCACAGATCCATCAGTCGAGCCCCAACCGCAAATCCAGTTTTCGCAAAAGCAGCTCTCCAAGCGTGCACTCCTCCCGCAAAGTCAGCTCCGACTCAAACATAAGTATAACGATGCGAAACGGAGTACCACCACCGCCGCCCATGCCTCCGCCGCTGGACGGCACCGACCCCAGCGAAACCCGCCCATTTTTAGACCCATACGGGCGCGCGAAAACCGTGCGAATCGGCAAATGGCGCTGGCCCCCGCCGCAAGACGAAAAAGGAGCAGAAAACGGCGAGGACTTCATGCACTTCAAGATGCGCCAGCACCAGCGGAAAGTGACGCCGGTCAAAGAGCAAACTCTTGTCGTTTCGAACGGCCACGCCTCCGCGGCCGAATGGGAAGAAATCGAGTTCGAGCCGCCCAAACCCACCACGAAGCGTTCGTTCGAAATCGGCGCCTCGCGCCCGTCCCCTGGAAGCGTCGGGAAGCTGAAGCTGAGCAGCGAGATGCGCCAGAGACTGGAAAAAGTGACGGCGAATCATTCGGTGAGGTCCACGAGCAGTCAGGTGGAGAAACCGGCGCGGGCGGTGAACAAGCTGGAGGATACGCGGAAGATGATGCTGGAGCAGCAGCTGGCGGGGCGTTGGGGGGACGAGTCGCGGAATCCGAGCGGGAAGTCGAGTCCCACGAACTGGAAGCCGGGTCCGCCGCCGCCTCCGATCGGGCCCAATTCGTTGCCGCCGGCTCCTCCAGGTCCCGCGCCGCCGCCGCCGGTGGTGAGGCCCAGCCAGCCGCCGCCGCCCGTGGAACCGGCGCGCGAGTCCTTCATGGCGCAAAGACAGGACCGCGACACCTTCGGAGTCCACCAGAACCGCGTCCTGCAGAACAACTCGAAGCGCAATTCGTTTAGTGCCAATTGGGAGGTGCAGAGTGCCATAACGCAAGACACCCAAGACGATGGCAGTCACTGGGCGAAGGACGTGGACGTGGACAAGAGCGATGGGCGACAATCGCGCGATAGTTGGGACCAAGCGGACTCCACGACCATCACTTCCATTGATCAGCCCAGGCGCTGGGAGAAGAGTAGAAACGTTACGAGTGAGCGTCCCACGTTCAGGACGCATCAGTTCAGCAAAATCGCGAAGGAGCGCGAGAAGAAGCATTCGATCGCCTCGACGCAGATGACGGACAAAAC
The DNA here is from genome assembly GCA_964023215.1 of Eledona agricola. Lineage (NCBI taxonomy): Eukaryota > Metazoa > Arthropoda > Insecta > Coleoptera > Tenebrionidae > Eledona > Eledona agricola. The sequence continues at coordinate 3,766,451 of OZ026859.1, forward strand.
GGATGGTATGTACTTACTTACTTATAAAAAGGGAATGTTTTATGGCACTTTGGGTTTGAAATTTCTAATGTTTACTGTTTCTTGCGTTAGGTCTTAGTTTTTAAATTATTACCGAATATTCACACAGTAAAAAATAATCACTTTGTAAAGTACACCTTGTAAATTGTTAATAGTTATTTTTATTAAAAGGCCAGTAACTGTTATTTTGTTATTGCAAGTGCTTGCAATGTGATATTTTGCAAGTGCTTGCAATGTGATAAACAAAACTTTTTCGGTCGTCAAAAGATTTTAATTAAAACCACAGATTAAATAAAATTACATCAATTGTGAAAAAAAATTCGGTTAGAGAATTTATTTTTCCACTATTGGCGGTACCTATTCCACGATATAATGATTTAAAATAATTTTTTTTGACATTTGTAAGTTTTGTGTAATTTGAGTGCTCGATTCTACTGATAATAAGTAAAAATGGATAAAGACACACCAACACATATTCAAAAAGTACCGGGTGACTATAAATGATTGACATTTTTTGCGTTTGGTTGGCAATATTTTTTAACTCTTCCATTGGGTACACTGATTATCAAATTTGAAATTGTCAAATAAACGTCAAATTTAAAAATTGCCAATATCAGAATTGTTTTCAAAATGGTTTTTACAGCTGGAAGATGGTTTCGATCACTTGCTGTAACCATTTTCTACGTTATTTGCCACTTTTCGTTTAGTAAATTATTCAGTAAATTACTTTTTTTGATAACAAAATTCTATGAAAGTATGTAGGCTTTCACATGGAACACGGTCCAAAATCCAGAAGAACATCGTTATAATTAACAATATTCTAACCTGAAAAGTTAATAGACATAAATCACGACGTCAGTTAATCTCGTACCAATTCCTCACTGTTCCCAATCACCTAAATTTAAGTCAATCATTTACAGTCACCCGGTAGCAGAAACTGTCATTAAGAACTTATTACCCGAAAAGACAGCGCCGCCAACATTAGAGCTTTCATTGAAAATCCCTACTTTCCATTTTCTTGCCTAGGCAGGTCAGGTCAGGTCGTTTTCAAGACGATTTGTACGATTTCAAAATAACTAATTTAAGATGGAGGCCGAAAAATAACGTTTTGTAACTTTTTACAAAGATTTGTGCAAATAGTTAGAAGAATAAAATGAACTTAACAAAACTAATTGTTTTACACAATAATTTGTGGTATGTCAGACTATATTTGGTAAAACATAGTATTATTAACCAAACGAAGCACCCATTTTAATCGCAAGAAATGAAAGTAACATTGCAGTTTGTAAACTCCTTCATATTTGACAAACAGCTTTGTAAAAAATAACAAACTGCGGTGAAGTTAAAGTACTGGTCTTTTTGCGTTGTTGCTTTATTGTCATTATTGTGATTTAAAAACAAGCTATGACTTCATGTTTTGTTCCCTTCAAATTAAAATTGAAAATACGTGCACATGTGTGAAAGACAAGACACAAAGACAAGTTTGAAAATAAAATATTTTCAGTCATTTCTTTTTTTTAACCCCACAGTAACAAAAGTATTTTGTTGTTGGGTGCAAATTCTTCTATTATACTTTTGGCAAAGTATTGTGTTGTATTTTCGATTATACAGTATGTCCCAAAAAAGTGTGAGAACACGAAATATTTTTTAAATTAAATGCTATATACTTTTGTGTCTATTACCATGCATTTTTAGTTGCTTACATATTCCCAAGAAAATTTCAATCGGTTCAGAGATAACTGTAAAAAAATAAAAAAAATAAAAAAGTTTTTAGTTTTTTAAATTTATAAAAAATACCAATAGTGCATTTTTGATAAAATTATTACTGGGTACTTATGAAATAATGTTTAACGATCTTGTTAATCTATTTTGATTAATCCGAGATGCAAAATTTACTGTCAAACTTTTCAAAAATCAAAGTCTTATTTTTTAAATGTTAAATAAGAACTCCTGTTTCATTTTATGCCATTTGAATTACAAAATGTGTTATGTCTACAGTTGTTGTTTAAGCCATTTTCCACTTTTATTCATTAAATTTGCCACTGAAATTGTTCACAAAACTAGCTTTTGGCAAATGTATAAAATAAGAAAAACAAAAGGTTTTGAATATTGAAAAGTTTGATAAAATTTTGCACATTTTGTTATACAGATCAATCAAACTTTATTAACAAGACTGTTGGACTTTACTTGTATTTGAATTTTGTATAAATTTTTAAAACTCAAGGTAGACTACCAATTTTTTGGGTTTTTATTTTTTATTTCACAGTTATCTCTGAATCGATAAACATTTTTTTGGAATATGGAAGCAACTAAAAATGCACCCTAATAGACACAAAAAATATCTAGCATGCCAATTTAAAAAATATATATAATTATGACGTTACACTTGTATGATCAAAAATATTGTCGTAAAATGCGTCCTAAAATGTAATTAAAGTCTGCAAAATATGAAAATCACAATAACTAAGCAACAGAAGGCGGCAGCTGAGATGAAGGATCCTGGATATTGAAAAATAAATCAAATTTATTAACTATATTAATTTTTATTTTCTTTTAATTTTTTTTTAGTTAACACATAACATAACATTTAATAATATTAAATAACATTTAATAAAACATAACGATTATTATAAACTAAATCAGACACTCAGTCAAAAAACTATTTTTAACATAAATTAACATTTCTTCTCTTTTTAATTTGGCGGTGGATAGTCCAAACAAACAGACGTTAAAATCTATAACAATGTAGTAAATTACAGCAAATATTATTCAATGCGTCAATTTTATTTAGCTTTTATTGTAATAGAAGAGTTTTTTCGCGTTTGAAGGCCGATCTCGCCCCACCTTTTACCGGAAATTTGCAATTTTTAACGAGCTAAATTAAAAAATAAAACGTGTCAAAATTATTGAGTAAATACAACATTTCATCCTGCAAATCTACAAAAAACACTGAATCTTTTAATTTTTTCAATTTTTTACTAGTTTTTACCGTTCAAAATGATATAAAATAATAAGCATTTTATTACGACCCATATTTTATTATATTTTAGTTTTAAATACCACCTCAGTTTTAAACAAGATAATTTGAATATTTTTTAAAATAATTTACAAACAATTTATTATTGCTTAAGCACTCCTGCGGACGTCTGTCCATGCTTGTGACCAACTGTACCCAGAAAGGCAGTTGGTTTATTGTCTTAATTCGTAGCAAGTTAGATAACTCATTCTACATTCAATGATTTCGTAATAATTTAAAAAATAATACCTAAACCAAGAAATAGTAAACATTACAAATTTCAAACTCAAAGTGCCATAAAACAGTAGAGATGGGTGCTTGTTATAACCGGAGCATGGAAACTATATACTGGTGAAAATCACTTCAATTCCAACCATTAACACGTTTATTTGCAGTTCAAGAATGGCCAGAGTTCATGCGCCCCATTCAAACACCACCGCCGAAGTCACCAGTTCCAGAAGTCCACAAGCAATCACCCAAAGCCGCAGTGAGGATGACTCCTCTTGGAGCTTCCGCTTGCGTCACTTACAACCGAGTATCGTGGTTGCTGCGAGTGCGGAAAGAAGTCTTCTCGCCGAACGAACCTCTAGGACCTCCCTCAATCCTACATTTAGTCTTTTGCCAAATCGTGGGCGACGTCTACGGCCTCACCCCATGTCTACGACTGTCGCAGACCGAAAAACGTGCAGGAGTCAACATGCTTTCAGGCTACGGAATCACGGCCGACAACTTCAACAGCTCACATCGAGCCAACATCAAAAGAAACGTCATAGAACTAGCAAGGACTTGGCCGCTGTATTTCGCTCGCCTCTTCCCAGTTTCGGGAGCAGCTCAGGTTGGATATATCCAATCCGCTTTTGTTGTGCTTCTTCATGAGGTGTTGTTGCAGCTGTCGGAGGTGCAACTGGTGGCGGTGTCGCACTGGGGCGTGCACTTGGTCAAAAGAGAACAAAACCACCTGCAGGTGCTCAAGTCCGTTCCGCTGAAGGAAATCGGCTCGTGCACGGCGCCCAGACCGACGACGGTGAGCTTCGACGGCGCCCAAGGTCGTCTCAGTCTTCACACGCCCCGAGCCCAACAGTTATCCGAAATGGTGACGAAGTTCTGCGCCGAGAACCGCAAGGTAAGTGAGGAATTCCAATTAGGTTTTAATCGAATCGTTCCGCGGCCTGTTTCTTAGTAGCGCGTTAAGATTTTTTAATAACGCGAGTCGCTTGGGTGAGAATTGCATATTGGCTTATGGATTTCATGAGAAGTGGTTAATGATGGTAACGGGAGTGTTTCTGAGCGGTGCACGACTAATTATTCGAATCGTATCAAGGATTGTTAAGGACGATGAACTTCGTTCCTAACCGATATGAACTTATAATGCGTTTTGTAACTCAGTTTGTTGCGTAATTGGGAACGTAACGGCCAAATACGGAATCGTTAACACGTAAACGACAGCTTTATGTTCGAAGAAATTGAAATTGAATATAAAATACATAAATTTAGTAAATCGCATAATCGGTTATTTTATAACTCAAATTTCTCTTACCACGCACGGTATGGAAACCCAAACTATTTTTTACTACGTACAATTTGGATTACAAATTAATGTAGGTTATATATTTTAAATATAAAAAAAAAAGAATTATGTATGAACATATATATTCAGTTACAATTTCTAAATGCCTCGAAGAGCCGACCTAAATGTTTATTTATCTCAATTGTCATTTAATAAATAATGAAATTATTCTTTTCCATTTCTATATTTAAAACGACGCCAAAGAATTAAATTTTATCTAGCAAATAACACTGCAGACGATATTTTCTGTAAAACCGTACAAGAATGTTGTAGTATTTTTTCGTGGACCGTTTATTAAAAGGTGTATGTATTCATGCATGATTTCGCATAATTGGGAGAATGGCGTTTATGAGGTTTGAAATTATCTCTTTTTTCAATATAGAAATTCAGGCACTTTGTAACTTAAAAGTTCGGTGTTTTGAGTAGAACTCACGTGGATTTTAAAACTAGAAATAAAACGCAATTTTAATTGAGCTCCAAAATAATTCGTGCACTACTGACACTTTTAAATAGTTGGATAGAATAATAAATGGAAAGAAATATAGTTTAAGAACTGTTTAAATAAAATTGGATGCTATGAAAAATACTTCTAGTCAAAATAATGTTTGTATTTAAATTATATAATTTAATTCAATACATTTAAAAGTCAAAAACATCTGGCAAAAAAAACGAAATTCCTATTTTAGTAAGATGAAAATGCAAGTTGAATTCATTTTCAAATACAAACCTTGCTTTTTTCAAACTTTAAAATAAAACCGAGCACGGCTTATAATTTTGTAAAATAAAAATGTTTTCCAAACGTGCATTTTACTTTTGGATTTTTCATAACTGTACTTCGGACTACTTGTAAATTCTGTGGAACTTGTATGTTATTTGTTACAAAAAACAATACGACTTAAAATAATTTTACGTTGCACTAAATGTTCTGAATAAAATTACATCACAAAGAATTATCAAAATCTTTTTTTCCGAACAATTTGTGATAGAAAATCGCAAACCAATTCCTTTTCCATTAAAATTGGATCCCTTTTTTGTATTAAATGTTTTGCGGTTACATTTTGCTTTTGCCTTTGATATTTGAATCACTCCTATTTTTAACTTTTATTTTAAAATATTCTAGCAGAAGTTCTGCCTTTAATTTCTGAGCGTCAAAATAACTGAATAACTGAGCTAAAAAAATATCATTTTTAAATAGTTCCAATAAAATGGACTTTTTGAAAAATAATTCTAGTCAGAGTAATGTCTGTATTAAAATATATAAGTTAGAGAAATTATATAATTTCATTGTGTGCATTTAAAATTCTAAATAATCTAGCGCGTTATTCTTTTCACAAAAATTTCGTAAAATTCTTATTTTTGTGAATTGAAAATCCAAGTTGAATTAATATTCAAATAAAAGCCTTGTTATTTTTCAAATTTTAAACGGCTTATAATTTTGTTAAATATAAAACCAATGCATGTTTTCCGAACATGAATTTTACTTTTTTATTTTTGATAACTGTAATTCGGTCTATTTGTAAATTCTGTGGAACTTGTATATTATTTATTACAAAAAACAATAAGGTTTAAATAAAATTGCGTCACATTAAAGGTTCAAAATAAAATTACATAACACAGAATTATCAAAATCTTTAATTCCGAACAATTTCTTATTAAAAATTACAAACAAATTTTTTTTACAGTAAAATTGGATGTTTTATTTTTTATTAAATTTTTTGTTACAATATTTTGCTTTTACCTTTGATATTTCAAATCCCTCTTCCTTTTAACTTGTATTTTAAAATATTGCAGAGATTCTGCCTTTAATTTCTAATTTAGAATTATACCGAAAAACATTGAGAAGAATAGATTTGTGTGCTCTTTTCCTATACAGCAACGTACTTAAATAAAATGTTGATTTTAAAATAATATTTTATTTTTCAAAACCTCGTATTAAAATCTTCGTAAGTAACATTTGCATTAGAAGTAATATTCAATTTTGGTTATAACCTTGGATGCTTTTTCATAATTTTTAAATTTAAGAATGCAGGATTACCACTTCACATCACTGTTTACCCGTAAATATTTTTCTCATTTTAGTAATTTTTAAAATTCCGTTATTAAATACTTCGTTCCATACGCAGGACTAAGACATTCTGGTATTCGGAGGATTATTATTAACATTTGTGCTGAGCGCACAAATGCATATTTTTTATTGTCAATTCCTGTTTAATTTGCTTCTTTGTATTTAAACAAAATATTTGAAAAAAAAGTGTTATTTTTAAAATCAAACTACGTATATTGCAAAATAAACTCAACAAATTACTTCGAAGACTAATTTATTAATGGCGAAACATGCACATAATTATTTCAAACTAATTATTTTCTTTCATAAAAAACTTTTCGTGATTTTAATTTTCTTCTGGGAAATACATATTTTAGCAAATTAATGCATTTTTATTGGCACTTCACAATTTCAACTTCCGGTTCCTTCGAAATGCTACTAATTTTTATATGGAACCCCTGTATATTATGTCATATTTGATGTGTTAAATTTATTTTTTTAAGAAATTTATATTTACGATCTAGAGGAATGTGATCGGCATCAAATTCGTCTAATTAATATCAGCAATCTTACACACATCGAATTCATTCAAAAAATAATCAAGTTTTTCTCTATGATCTCGTCAATTTGGACCAAACTGGTTTTTTTGCAAAATTTTAAATGTTTTAAATGGCACCATATTGGTGCAAAAATACCATTAGAAAGTTCATTCAAAAAGGAATATGTCCGTGTCAGTAGCCAGTTCATTTCTATTTTGTAAATGTAATAGAAAATTTGATTTGAATAAGGTATCTCTTGATTTATATGTCCAAAATTGAGGGCAATTTTTAAGGAATAAGGACATTGAAATATTTATTTTTCAACGAACTTTGTAATGGTACTCGTATTTGAAATTTTTCAAACCGTATTTGCAGACGGACATTATTTTAATGGGAGTTATTTTTTTATGCGCCAATAGATCGGTAATATCGAAAAAAAGGCAATTTTTTTGTGTTTTTTTTAATACTTATCTACATATTCAATTATTGCGTCGTTTCAAATCACTGTGATATAATCAGTGTTCTAACTTCCAAGTTTGGTACAAATCGTTTTGAATTTTCTCTAAACCGATAAAGTTACCTCTGATTATTATTTTCCAATTATTTATTGTTATTTTCCAATCTCAAAATACACCTAAGAGGACGCCAAAAAGCTGTAAAAGCCCTTTTGCAGAGTTACCAAAAGAGTTTTTTCGAAGCAATAGCTTTATTGTAGAACGTCGGAATAAGTTTAGGCGTTCAAGGATCATATTATGTAGAAAAATAAATTTTTGTTTGTTCCCTGACTCGTTTCCTTCTTGGGTAGATAGATAAGTTTATAGGTTTCCCTCGTATGTCACTGTCTACACTAAAAATAAAGCAATAGTTGTAGTCCACGGCTTTCTGAGAAGAATCCCTTTTTTTACGCTCACCGACCTTAGATCTTATGCGACTTTTTAAAAGCCATGTGAAGGCAGAAATAAAAATAAGCCGACAAGAAACGAACTGCTTCTTTCACTGAAACCTTTTCCATATCTCATTTTTTCCAAAAATTTATATTCGTTTTCCAGCTGTCTGAGGTTGTAACCGTAAATGCAAAATTTATAAATCCCCGTTTTCAACAATTATGGAATGGGTTGGTTGTTCAAACACGGCATCATCAGAATCATTGACCGGCGAAAGAAAGTGCATTTAATTGCCGAGACTGTTACCAAAACGATAGTAATTGTTCATTGCCAAAGAAGGCAGGACCGGTTCAATCAACAGGAAATGTCATGGAATGCCAAACAATCACAACGACTTTTTGATCATCTCAAAAAATAGAAGTTGGCGGCCAAATTTCCCAACGCAATTTTATTCTGTTTCGAAAGATAAATTAGTACATTTTAGTCCACTCTCGTATTTCGGTTTCCTTGTCCCTCGAGCCCCGAGCGAAATTTTCACACGAGGAAGCAACGAATAAATCAAGTCGGCGAAGAGTCATCTCGCGCAGGAGAAGAACCCCTCTCTTCTTCTCGGCATTTTCTAAACTTTCACGTCAAGGTCATTTAGCATGGAACGGCGATTAAACTCCAGTCTTCAGCTTTCCTCGCTCGACGAATTCGCCGTTCGTAATCCGCTCGCCAATTCCTGCGTAAAAATACAATAATTACGGCCGTTTCGTCAGCGGAGCGCGTCGACGATGCTCCCTCACGCGATCACCTGCGATGAGGCGGCCCACTAAGACCCCGGTCATCAGTGGGTCAGCGGAACTATTAGAGCTCATCTGGCAGCCTTCTTCGGCGGCAAAGCGCATTCGATTCGTGGCGCGCGGCGCGTGCGATGCTCCTCCACGTCCCGGCAAAATGAGCAAGACCAAGTGGACGGACCTGGACTTCAACGATTCGCTCGACAGTTTGCCCATTTCGTCGAATCCTTCCGAGAGTTTGAGTGACGATTCGCACGATTCGGATTCGGGCACCGATACGAAGAACGCGTTCACGGTCAAGTGCGAGGTGTACGCGCAGAACGTCTGCGGAAGCATCCGCTCCTGGACCAAATCCGAAAGCAGCAATTCGGACAGCTACGAACCGCTCAGCGGCGAGGGGAGCGATGGAGCCGACAAGAAGGAGGTGCCGTTGGAGACGATTCCCGAGGAATCCGAACCCAAAGTGTCGGTCAGGGAGATTCTGGCCAGGTTCGAGAATCTCAAAGAAAACAAAGGGGCCGGCGCTAAACTGAAGAGCACCAAGAGTGTGAAAAGCAAGCCGTTGATGCTCGAGCCCAAAACACAAGAAACGAAACCTCAAAACGACAAAATCGCTGCAAGTCCCATTGATTGTAAAACTAGCGGCAATGGCATTAACGTCAAATATGTTTCAAAAAGCAAAGATAGTGCGTCCGGTGATAGCGCTAGTGCAAAAACAAACAAAGAGGTAAGAGCTCGTGCAAATTGTTGTTTTCAAATTATGAAATGTCGCACACAATTAATAATTGTTGCAAAATGTCAATAGAATGTAAAATAATTGGAAAAAACGAATCGCCAAAACTTTAGAAGTTTAGAAGAGGGATGCGAGTGGCGCTTTATCATTTATTCGTTCCAATATTGCCTAAATCTGCGAAGATGACCAAGCTCACGTATCGCAGTAAATATGAAATTTTAGGGTATTTCTTTCATAAATACGTTCATCAATCAACGAGTATTTTATAATATTACTTTGTTTTTCCTGTTTGTGTCTCTTCAATAATGGAGTTATTTTTGTCAGCAATGTCTTTTTTTCTCATTACGTCTTTTATTTCAATAAGGTTGACCAATCGTGCTTTAAAGCTTGTTTTGATGTAAGTGCTTCGCGCAAAAAATGGAAAAAAGTCATCGGGTACGTACAAAAAGTTCGGTCGTTATAGTATATTAGCATCTAAATATCAAATTGATAATTTAATAAATTAGTTGGCCCCCGTGCGAATAATTCGCATCGCAATCATGTTCATTTTACGATTTTACCGCTTGGATGTGCATGGACTTGGGGAGTGGGTATAAAATTCAATAGATGGCGCTATGGCCAAAATGCGGTTTTTAATAATTTTAAAATACACATTATCATTTTGAATTGTTTGGTTATTTTTCGCATATAGCGGTGAAGGTAATTTTTCCAAAAGATAACTCAATGACTGGTTTTGATAAAGTATTAAGGGAGATACCGACAAAAAATCACCTGCAGTAATGATTGGGCACATACAAATGTTTCTGTCCACGTCGGTAGTTACCAAACTGATAATCACACTAGTCTCAAAAATCATGGGACAAATTGATAATTTAATAAATTTGACCAAAATTCAGTTTCATTTCTTTCTTGAAATGTTATCATCAAAATGATGATCAGAATTTTTTTAATTATGAATTTTTGTTTATTTTTTAAACTGTTAATAATTTCTTCTCCGCCTAAATTTAAGCACGGACTTAAAGTTTAAAATTATTTAGCATTTTTATTTGTACGTATCGTTCATCCGGATTATAAAATTCTATCACAAAATTTTGCATATTTCTATTCTACAGGAATTAGTTCAAAATTATAACTATGTATTTGTATTGGAAATAATGTTACATGTACGATTCGCCTCGCGGCCGAGATTGCAGCATGTTTCTTTTTAGAATCGGCATCATCTCATGTATCGCTTATTGAGATTTTAGTCTGGATTTGTTTTTTCGTGTGGAAATGTTTTTAATGCTCATGAAAACTGCTACATTTAGTTTAAAAAAATGGTGTTAAAGAAGAGTGAGATATTCGCGGTTGTCAGTCTATTTGTGAATGTAAGTAGGTACGGTTTGAAAATGTTATTTCTTTTCAATAAAGTGATAAATCCAAATGTAACTCTAATACTTTATACATACATTATATAAACGAGATATTCTCATTTAACAGAAGGTGATTATTTTTAGATGTAGCTCTTTTTTAAATTTTATTTACCTAATAGCATTTTTGTTTGTATTACTTTTGTCATATAACTCTTTTTCCTATATTATATATACCTATATTATATATAAGATTAAAATATTAGTGAGTTGAATTTTTATGTTACTTTATTCTTTTACAGATTATATCCGTTTATTTGATGTTTTTATGTCAAAAACAATATCAACTAAAATTATTATATTATAATTTGTATAAAGAAAATTTCTCTTTATATTATCCCTTACGATGTCCTACAAAAATCAAACAATGCTGATGCTTAATAAAGCCATAGAAAATGTGGATCGTATAGAGCAAAATATAGAACAAAAAATGAAATGAAAGGATCTGGAAAGATAGAAAAATAGTGAAACACAAAAGGAGTATATGGGAAAATTTTATTCAATTGATTAATAGAGGACATAAAACAATTATTTGTATAATTTTTTTTGCAAAACAACTTTTTTCGTCATAATGACATTAAAGGCCTTACAGGTTGGCTGCCGATCTTTTCATAAATATGCCAAAAAATTCAAAATTATCAGAGATAAAGAAAATCAAAGTTCCTTATTCTATAAAACTTCACACAAGCAGCAGGAATTTGACAGAGTAGAGATTATAAATGCCAGAAACTAGACATAGAAAATATACATCTTAAACCGGCCTATATAGAAAAGAAACGGTATTTCAGAAGCAAAGAAAAATTAGTTGGTGATTTTAATAGACAAAAAGAAATGTGCAGCAATGTATTACTTCAAGTATTATAAAAATTAGTAAAAACAACATTCAAGCATGTTACAATTACATTTTTGTTTAGGTTTTTTAGGATTAGAAATGGAAATATTTTGTGTTACGTTTTTATCAAATATTCTGAATAAATTTTGACTGTTTTTGAATTATTTCGTAATTTAATCCAATTATTACCCGAAATTTAATTTTACAACCTAGTAGTTTTGAAGAAAACTGCATAAAAATTTAAATTAAAAAAATTAATAAATTTGTTGCCTTTTTTATTTAAAATATTACAAATATTAAAGCACACAATAATTTTAAGGCTTGAAACATATATTTCTATGTGTCTAAGAATTCTTGCTCTTGGAATATTAATAAAAAAGATGGATATAATTAATTATTTTTAAAACTGAAAAAATTAGTTTTTTGAGTTGTAACCCTCTTCTTCCGGATGCACGATACATATTTTTGAAATTTTACTCCGAACCGAAAATCCAGACGAAATAATTTTTTTTTCTGTTCATCTCAAACCGGTGATATGGTGATATTAGCTTCCGGTTAATTGGTACAAAACACAAAATCAGTGTGTCAATTTAAGGTCATTTCGCACCGGAAGTCATGCTCCCAACACTTCCCATATTGTCATTCTTCTGCTGCTCCCACGAATTTGCAACACCCAAGCAATTCAAACATTTTACATAACAGTGCATTTCTCGTTACGAATGAACAAAAACTCGCTCCTAAGCCACATCGCTTAATTGGGAGCACTGCAAAAACTGTTGATTTGCTACGCACCAATTATTTCACATTTGGCAGTGCGTTTTTCGGTGCGTTTTCAAAGAATGCGTTTTTCAGAGAGTACGCCTCGGGACGCCGCTAATATGGCACTTAAATCGTGATTTCTTTCACTGCAGAAGACCGCTTTTGCTGACACAAAAGTAGTGTTGACGTCCGATTAAAAATAATTGATTTGCTTTGAAAAGGAAAGTTACGGTCACTGCCTTCGTCAACTGGAAAGAGTCGGTTTCAAAAACGTGTTAATGCTTCTAATCGACTCTTCGTCGTAATTGACGTAAATTTGCTTTTACCTAAATTTCGATTGAAATCATCAACAGAAAGCCCAACCAATTTTTGTGCTGTTCCTCGTGAACTTGTTGTGCCAAGTAGGCCAATTTGTTGCAAAATTATTAAATTAAAAAAATTGTTTTTTTCTCTGACAGGCGATGAAATCAGAGAGTATTATGATTTTTTTATAATTAAGGCACTTTCTCCTTCTCCTTGTAAGGGACACGCGTACGATTCCATTGAAAAACTTTTCATTGTTTTATGATCATTTTAAGCAGAGGATGAGGAATCGTGACCGGTTGATTAAAACAACAATAAAAAGCAATGCTAGGAATTTACGATTTTACAATCCAAGCAATGATGAAACGTTACACTGGCAGAATGTTGCCCATGCAAGATGGTTCTCTTATTGGGAATAACTGTATGTTGCAGTAAATGTAAATTGAAAAGAAACGGCATCTGGAGAACCGGAATGTTGCAAAAATTTTTTGCCCAAGCTTAATAATCGAGCGATTGATGCAGGTACCATAAAATCCAGGAACGGGGAACTTTATGACACATCAAAATTGTCATAACGTCTTGATGTGTTTTATTTGCAAATTGTCGGCTGTTAATTGCGCAACCATATGGTAAGACGTCTTTTGTTGCAGCTCCAGATGAAATCATCTCCGCCACAAAGACCCGTACCGGTCGAACGGGCCGAAATTTCTCCCAGAAAAGTGAACAATGTCCCAGAAAGCAGACTGGCGTCTTCGAGCCCTACGGAGATGAGACTCGAACGTGGCGAGAGGGCGCAGTCCCCCAGCAGCCCTTTGCCACCCACTGGGAAGTACTCTTTGATTCAATTCGCCATGCACAACTTCAGACAATCGTCCGAGTAAGTATTTTACCAAATCAAATCACACACACTTCCAAGTAGGTCCAGAAAGACGACAAAGCGTGACTAATTAAAGCCTTTACAAAGTGCAGTCGTTCATTGTCAGAAGTTAGAAAGCATGTAGAGGCCTTGTTTTTCCAGATTTTAGCGCTTCCATGGTATCCTTAGTGGTTCCAACATTTAGTAGTTTGTTCGTTAGCTTCTGAGGTAATTACGAATTAATAAATAGTTTGTTGGGTAATGCAATGACGACACCTTTGCATGACTATTCATTTCTTCAGTCGATTGTTGGCGTTTGTGCAAGCTTCATTGTTTTAACAAAATTTATGTCTCGTTTGCAGCTTGGAGCTTCTCAAAATGGATTCGTCGCTAAAGTCGAAGGAGAAGCGCAAAGAGTGGACTTGGAAGCAACAAACCGATCTGATCAAGTGGCAGGGAACTCCAATCGACGGTCCTCTGCTTCGTCTGGACGAGCCTGAGTTTAGTCCACTTGCAGTCGAATGTTTTGAGTGCATTTTGAGGTACTGCGGAGATTTGCCTTTGACTCCTGAAATGCCGGAAGTCAAGTGTGTCTACACAGTACTCATGGTAAGTTTCACTCGTTACAAATGGTGCAACGCAAAGTGGGTCATCTTCTCATAACATCTTCAAATTTCTGTGCTTTTGGTCTTAAATATCGTCTACACATCATCTTGTTTTCTTTATTATTTTCTTTTTGCTTAGGAACTTATTATTCGGTGAGTATTATAGTTTTGTTGCGTTTCCTATTGTATAATTTATCTCTGCCCCATTATTCCCATCGCTTTGTATTTTTATTCCTATGTATTTAAATCTATTTGTTTGTTCTTGATTTGTATCGTCAAGCTTTACTTTTGTCTGTATCCCGTTTTTTCCTACCATCATTATCTTGTCTTTATCATGTTTATTTTTAGATTTCTTTTTCTGTTTTTTTATTTGTTTTATTGTACAAATGAAGAGCATCTGAGCAAAAAGCAGTAAATTCATTTTTGAGCATTTAGATACCAAGGTGCTAGTAAAAGTTCTAAAATTTTACATAAAAAGGGAAAAAAGGATTTTTATTTGACACTGGAAATAGCGCCCTTAAAGAAAATTTAAAAAAATGTTTTTGATTATTATTAGTTTGGGTAGCTTTTCATCGAAAACTCAAAATCATAATCGACAGTTCAAAGCACACTTAAATGCTCAAATATAACTTAAGAAAAGAGAAAATATATATTTTAAGAATTTTTGGAATAAGTTAGCCAGTAAATTTTTTTTATGAATCCGTGTATTATTTAAAACCATGAGACGAACAGGTAAAAGTATACAGAACTCTGTTTGCGAATACGTTTGGATTTTGGAGGTGGACTAAATTTCATTAAATAAATAAACATAGGAAAAATAAACACCAAAACCAATTTCAAACTATGTAAATCATATTCAAAAGTTTTTGCAGAAGAACACGCAAGAGTTTATACATTTTTTGGACCCCTTGCCGGTTATGGAATCACACTACTGCTAAGCAACAACCACAAAAAAATATCCTTTACCGCAATGGGAATCAAAACAAGCACTACGTAATTTTTACAAAACTGATTCTATTCTATTAACAAAACATGCATCCTATTTTCTTCGCCGTTTTCTATGAGGTATTTAACCCTACATATTATGGATTATTCCTAAAAAGTATTAGAGTGAGAAATGTGCTAAATTTAAAGTTGATACACTATCCAAAGAAAAATATTTGTTCATCACGAAAACATCAACAAAAAAAGGAAGAGTCAAGAACAGAAAAAGACAGTCAAGATTAAAAAAACAATTTCACATTCTACAATTTAAAGAATAGAACGGATATTGCTATTTGTGGAATGAAACCGAAGGAGGCTTGAATTCTGAAGAATTTGCAAATATTTACATTCGTGCTATTCGCTATACTCCACAAGGTGATTTATTTTTTAAACAAGATTTACTGATGAGTGGAACGTTATACCTCAAAGAAATCATTATTAGTACCGCCCTTGCCGTTTTCAGATTTAGGGAATCTGCATCAAAGTAGAAGAAAAATCAATGATAGAAAATACGAAGAATTGCAATATTTGAAAAACACGCTACCTGAAGATTAGCGACAGTTCTATGTCAATTTATCCCAGGATTGATATTTTAGTTTTCATTAATATTATGTTAATTTAATTAATTAATTTTTGTTAAAATTAATCAAATCATAAAATAATATCACAAACAGTAAGATTATTTCGTTTTTTAATCTTCTTGGAAAACCTGCTAAATCCCAAAATTAGGTATAAATAAAAATATACCACATTTTATGTTTTGTTTTTTATTTAGTGATGCGCAACATTTAAAAATAACCCAACTGTATTTTTGTTTTTGACTATCGACGAGATTAATTTATTTTTAGTTTTTTCGCTTTCTTTAAAATTACAAAAAACGTACATTTTACAAGCTTTGTTCGTGCCGTTTAAAAATTTCGACCGCGTCTAAAGCGGATTACTACAAGAAATTTCCAGCTGTTTTCAAAACACCCACTATTTTGGGTATATTTCTGTTATCAAACCTGTTCCCAAAAATCTGATTTTATCTGATTTCCATTTTAATATCTTTGTTCCAATTTATTTTTGTTTGTTTTGGTTTTGTTATATAATTTTACTTCTGCATGTTTATAATTTGATCCATTCAGAAAACCTGCTAACTCTCAAAATTGGGTACAAATAAAAATCACAATCCAGTAAGATTGTTGCATTTTTAATCTTCTTGCCAAATCCGTAATTTAAAATTTCATACATCCAGAAAACCTGCTAAATCCCAAAATTATGTATAAATAAAAATATACCACACTTTATGTTTTATTGATGCGCAACATTTAAAAACATTCCCAACTGCATTTTTGTGACCATAGACGTTCCGATTCATTTATTTACAGTTTTTTCACCTCTAAAATTACATAAACGTATTTAGCAGGTTTATACTCTACGACGATACAATTTTTAATTTTACCCGCTGAACTTGGAGACTTTGTTTAAAAATTTCTACCGTTTCAAAATCGGATTAGCACAAAGAAAGCTGTTTTATAAACACTCAAAATTTTGGGTGGTACGGTTCAATTGTTCATCAGTGTATTCCTGTTATCAAATCTGTTCCCAAAAATCTTATTTTATTTGATTTCCATTTTTATCACTTTGTTCCACTAGCTCGTTTGTTTTTAGTTTTCTGCTATATTATTTTAATTCTGCATGTTTATAATTTTATTCATCTAAAATATCTACTAACTCTCAAAATTGGGTAGAAATAAAAATCACAAACCAGTGAGATTATTGCATTTTTTAATCCTCTTGGAAAACATGCCAAATCCATAATTTAAAATTTCATTCATCCAGAAAACCTCCTAAATCCCAAAATAAGGTATAAATAAAAATATACCACATTTTATGTTTTATTTTTTATTTACTAATGCGCAACATTTGAAATCACACCCAACTGAATTTTTGTTGTTGATTATCGACGTTCAGATTCATTTATTTTAAGTTTTTTTGCCTCCTGTAAAATTATATAAACGCATTTATAATAGCAGGTTTGCTCCCTAAGGCCACGATACCATTTTTTAATTGTACTTGCTTCGTTCGTGACTTTTTAAAAATTTCGACCATGTCAAAATTGGATTACGACAAGGAAAATTCCAGCTGTTTTCAAAACACCAACAATTTTGGGTCTATTTCTGTTATTAAATCTGTTTTTCTATTTTTGTCTCTTTGTTCCACTACCTCGTTTGTTTTGTCTTTTTTTGTATATTTTAATTATGCATGTTATCTTTTCAGTAAAACCGTATCTTTAAAATTTATCCATAGGTTTCTACTGATTTTTTCATTTCCTGTTCTAATTTTTTTGTATATTTTTCTGCCGTTTCCTTTTATATTAGTTCCGTGCCATTTTAAACGAAACATTTATTTTTGGTAAAATTAATAAAACCATAAAATAATATCACAAACCAGTAAGATGAGTGCATTTTTTAAACCTCTTGAAAAACATGCCAAATCCATAATTTAACATTTCAACCATCGAGAAATCCTGCTAAATCCTAAAAATAGGTATAAATAAAAATACACCACATTTTATGTTTTATTGTGTATATTATGATGCGCAACATTTAAAAACACACCCAACTGTATTTTTATTATATTCACACCTCGCCGTCATGATCAACATTGTAGTACCCTCTATGTTACTACCAGAAACGCACATATTTAAAATAACAAAAAAAACTCAGGTAGTGGGGGCATGTGGCCTCTTACCTCACCGCTGTCAATCAACCATTACTTCTTTTGTGCGCATCAGAAACGCTTCGCCGCTCACAAATTTTCGTAAAATCGTGAAAAATCTAGTGTTTTCGAAATGGAAAGAAGGAGCAGGAAAAGAAAAAGGTGATCCTCATCATCAGAAGAACCTGAGGCGAGTGTAGGCCGATTGATAAAGCGGCTCCTTCACAAAAAAGCGGATTGGAAACACTCAATAACTGTCACTGAAGGGCCAGTGCCCTACTCGGATGATGGAGAGAGCCGTCTTATAGAAACTAGCAACCGTAAGCTTGCAATATAATAATAATAATCTGTTTAAGGAATATGCATCATGCAACAAGTGACAACTCACCTAACCTCAAATGTGGGACTTACATTTTGAATGTATTTCCTGTGTTCATGCTTTGACCTTTTGGTCACATGACCATGCAACAAGTGACAACTCACCTAACCTCAAATGTGGGACTTACATTTTGAATGTATTTCCTGTGTTCATGCTTTGACCTTTTGGTCACATGAGTCAATGAATGCCTTTTGGCATGTTGGACGTTTATCAAGGCACCTTTTGGTACCCTGGCAACATGGATTAATTTTTACGCATCTCGATACATGCTGAAACTTTGTTTTCATCCAAAGGCAGTTTTTGAAACTGGAGGAGGATGTGTCGCTGTTCTCTTTTGATAATATGGTGACCCACCAAGGACCAAGCATATTCAGCATATGGAACGTATTGCCTGCGTTCATGCTTTGACCTTTTGGTCTCGTTGAACATTTATCAAGACGCCTTTTGGCATGTTGAATGTTTATCAAGACACCTTTTGGTGCCCTACTCGGATGATGCGTCTTTAGAAACTCGCAACCCCAAAGGCAGTTTTTGAAACTAGAAAAAGATGACAACAACGGTGGTATTAATCGGGTTTGTTGACCGTGTTCCATGCGAAGTTCCATGAGGGGGGGTGTAGTGAGCGCCCCGAGAGGCTAACTCAGCAAGTGATCCCCATGAATCTCTGCCAAACGTTTCGTCCACAGCTGCGGTGGACATCTTCAGTGGCGGTGTGGTCGTGGTCGAAGTACTCTCCCAGCTGTCACAGTCGCGACTGGAAAAAGATGGTGTCGCTGTTCTCTTTTGATAATATGGTGACCCACCAAGCATATTCAGCATATTGAACGTATTTTCTGCGTTCATGCTTTGGCCTTTTTGGTCTCATTAGTCAATGAATGCCTTTTTGGCACATTTATCAAGACACCTCTTGGTACTCTAACAACAAGGATTTATCTTAATGCATCCGCAGACATGCTGAAACCCTTTTTTTCATGCAAAGACAGTTTTTGAAACTTATGCCAGAGGAGTACACTGAAACAGAACATCTTGAACTCCAAGCAGCGGTCGAAACTAAGCAGACTGCGCTTGACCCAGACCTTTTGAAGGTGTTGGGCCAACAGGTCCCACAACCAAAACTACTAGTTTGGTTCACACTCGCATAGCCACTATTTGGAATGCCATCTTGTTTTCAGGCTTGATTAAAGAACTCCAAACTAAACTGGTAGCAAAATATCAGACCTTGCCGAGCTCCCCATTTTTGGCGCCTCCACGAGTTCATAAAGAAGTTCGGGAAGTTTACCTCCGTCTCAAAAGCGTGCTAAAACCGAGGCAACCGACTCGTAAAGATTCAGAGCCGCCTCCGGGCAGCTCTCTCGGCTTTGGGAGGAACCATCACAATTCTCTTGGAGAAGACAGACCGAACGCCTTTAGACACACAGATATTATCAAATGTCAGTTATTCCGCACGACTCTTAGCAGACGTTCATTATGAACAGTCGCAAGCTCGTCGGGCAATTTTGAAATATGTTCCCAACAGGGATCTAGCCGATATCTTAACGGAAGTAGAGGTGAAGGGAAAAAACATCGGGTGCTTTGAAGGCCCGACCTGCTGCCGTGGTCCCAAAAACAAGAAACATATTCAAGAATTATAAACCACCAATGCAGGTATTTCACAGCTACTAAGCTCTGGTGCAGTTCCTAAATGCTTGCCTTGCAAGGACCAGTTCTTGTCACCAATTTTTCTTTAATTTCCAACTAGACGGTTTTTACAGGTTTATTCTAAACCTTAAAAGAGTAAACACATTTTTGAAACCAGACCATTTCAAGCTTCGTCCTGGACATTTTATATATCCTGGACTTACGCGACGCATATTACAGGATACCTATTGATCCTGAATTTTAGAAATATTTGAGGTTTTCTTTCTGCCGACAACTGTATCAATTTAATTGTATTCCTTTTGGATTATTGACAACACCATGGTTATTCACAAAGGTCATGGAACCAATGTTGAAACATCTGAGCCGTCAGGGAATTGTGTCAATCGTTTACTTAGATGACTTCCTTATCCTTGGCGATACTATAAAAAGTTGCACCTTTAATGTGCAAAAAACACTCAAGTCATTGACAGATTTAGGTTGGAAAATTCGAGAGTTTGCTCGTTTTCTTGGAACATTAGGTTCCATTTGCCCGGCCACCGAATATGACTGGCTTTACACGAAAACTTTGGAACGTGAAAAATATTTAGCACTATGCAGACGTGGAGAAACTTTGACAGTTTCGTCAACATCTCGCCATCCATCAAAGAGAACTTATGCTGGTGGAAGAAAAACATTTGTGGCGCCTTTTGCCCCATCCGCCAATGTCACTTTGTAGTTACAATTTTCACAGACGCCTCAACTACGGGTTGCGGTGCTGTGTATGGATCTGAAACAATTAGATTTTGGACCGAGACCGAAAAGATAAATTATAAATTTATTGGAACTTCTAGCGGTCTTCCGCGAACTATCCCATCTTGCAACAAAATTGAGCAATTACGAAAGTCTTTTAAGAATAGACAATACTACGATTGTGTTCTATGTAAACCTCATGAAAGGAATTCGTTTTCATTACAACCCGTGATGGAATGGAGTCTCTCGGAAACAGCTTTCAAAACAATTGTTTTGGGTGCCCTGAAATCGATTTGGATTCAGAAGCAATTGCTGTAGACTCCTTCACAGTCGACTGGTCTATATATTATTTTTATGCTTTCCCACACTTTGATCTGATATCACGAACTTTGCAAAAGCTTGTCAGAGAGGCGGCTACTGGCATATTGGTAATGGCAGCCTCTATCCGCCCCTCTACTATGAAACAGTATGAATCCACCTTTAAGAAGTGGTGGGTATTCTGTAAATCCTAAGGAGATTATTAAATATGCTCCAAGGTTTTCATCAACAATTTATGCAAGTTGATAAAGCATATCTTTTCAAACTGATTTTAGCGTTTGAAGCCTCACTCGAGAAAATCATGGAGTTTCTTACGGAATTGTTTGCAAAAGGGGCGTGTTACAGCAGCCTAAATACGGCTCGATCAGCAATTTTATGCTTGTTACCAAATGAGAGGGGCGACGACCCAAAATTGAAACGTTTCTTCAAAGGCATTTACAACCTGTGCCCACCAGCACCAAGGTACGACTCGACATGGGATCCTCAACCGGTATTGAACTACCGAAATCGCTCTCACCGGAGAAGGATCTTCCTTTTTGAGAAGTTATCTTCCAAACTAATAACTTTTCTAGCGTTGGTGACCGCCCAACCCATGCAAACATTATCTCTGATAGGACTGGAAATTATTCAAACAAGAAATGACAGAATCGAAATAGCCATCACACAACCGTTCAAAACTTCTTCTAAAGATGCAGTACAGCCTACGCTATACCGGCCGTTTTACAAAAAGGAAACCAGTCTTTGTGTAGCATCTGTTCTGAATTGCTACATAAATCGAACCCGTTCTATCAGGGGAGATACAAAGTCACTCTTCCTCACTTATAAAAGACCCTACCAGTCAGCTTCAACCCAAACTTTAAGCCGCTGGGTAAAAACAACCTTGAAGGCGAGTAGTATAGATACTGAGTGCTTCTCAGCACATAGCGTACGTCACGTATCGACGTCGGCAGCAAAACGGAAGGGGGTACAACTTGACGTGATCAGAGCACGAGCAGGTTGGTCTGCAATTTCTCATACCTTTGCAAAATTTTATAATAGACCGCTTGGCGACAAATCTATATTTACAAACGCTATTCTTAATAGTTGAAATACAAACACTGAGGAAGCTGTTTAGATTGTCATATAAAATTATACTTAGATTCAGTTTTTACTAGACTTACGTTTTCGAAAGTTCATTTGTAATCCTTAATTTATTAAGGTATGCGAACAAGTTTTGTTCCCAATTCTTTCTCTAAACTAAGATTTGTCTCTGATGTAAATGTTTTACACAGTTACAAAAGGCTTTAATTAAAATTTAAGCTATTTACTTTATTGTCCTTGTGGATAATGTTTAGTCGCAACAACTTTAAACATCTACAATGTTGATCATGACGGCGAGGTGTGAATATAATTTGAAGATCAAACGAACTTACCTGTAAGTGAAGTTCCGATCTTAATTATATGAAACACCTCGCCGGAAATGATCAGTCCCACCCGTTCCCTATCGTTGTCGTTCCCAGATCATTTCATTGTTGCGACTTTATTCACCTTTAAACATAATGGTTGATTGACAGCGGTGAGGTAAGAGGCCACATGCCCCCACTACCTGAGTTTTTTTTGTTATTTTAAATATGTGCGTTTCTGGTAGTAACATAGAGGGTACTACAATGTTGATCATTTCCGGCGAGGTGTTTCATATAATTAAGATCGGAACTTCACTTACAGGTAAGTTCGTTTGATCTTCAAATTTTTGACTATCGACGTTCAAATTCATTTATATTAAGTTTTTTTGCCTTCTGTAAAATTAAATAAACGCATTTAGCAGGTTTGTTCTCTAAGGCGACGATACCATTTTTTAATTCTACTCGCTTCGTTCGTGACTTTGTTTAAACATTTCGACCACGTCAAAATTGGATTACCACAAAGAATGTTCGAACTGTTTTCAAAACACCCACACATTTGGGTGTATTTCTATTATCAAATCTGTTTGCCAATAACTGATTTTATCTAATTTCAATTTTTATCTCTTTGTTCCACTAGCTCGTTTGTTTTTAGTTTTGTTATATGATTTTAATTCAGCATGTTTATAATTTTATCCATCCAAAAAATCTGGACTCGCAAAATTGGGTACAAATAAAAATCACAAACCAGTAAGATTATTGCATTTTTTAATCCTCTTGGAAAACATGCCAAATAAATAATTTTAAATTTCATCTATCCAGAAAACCTCCTAAATCCCAAAATAAGGTATAAATAAAAATATACCACATTGTATGTTTTATTTACTGATACAATTTTTGGTGTATTTCTGTTATCAAATCTGTTCCCAAAAATCTGATTTTATCTGATTTCCCTTTTTATTTCTTTGTTCCACTAGCTCGTTTGTCTTTAGTTTTATTATATTAATTTAATTCTGCATGTTATCTTTTCAGTTAAATTGTATTTATAACACTTATACATAGGTTTCCATTGATTTTTCCATTTCCTGTTCTAATTTTCTTGTATAATTTTCTGCCGTACCATTTCATACGTCGCATGTACTAGTACTAGTAGTAATTAGTATTATGTTAGTACTAATTATTATTAATTTGTAGTGATTAGTACTATTTAGTATTAATTAGTACTAATTAGTATTAATTAATTCTGATTAGTATTAATTAGTACTAATTAGTATTAATTAGTATCAATTAGTACTAATTAGTATCGATTAGTACTAATTAGTATCAATTAGTACTAATTAGTATTAATTCGTAGTAATTAGTACTAATTAATGTACTAGTACTAGTTTGTAGTAGTACTAATGGTAATGCATTCCACTAGCACTGCCACAAACACCCCCAACTCCGCGACGAAGTCTACTGTCAACTCATGAAGCAAACCACCAGCAACAAATCCGAATCCCCCGAATCCTGTCAACGCGCCTGGCGCCTCCTCTCCATCGTCGCCGCGTACTTCGCCTGCTCCGACGGCCTCCTGCCGTTCCTCACCGAGCACCTCTCCAGCGCCGCCTCCGACCGACGCCGCGTCTGCCACGGAACCGCCGCCGTGTGCCTCACCAACCTCCGAAAAACCCAGCGCTGCGGAGGCCGCAAGAACGTTCCTTCCGTCGAAGAAGTCACCGCCGTCAGCGCCGGCCGAAGCGCCCGCCGCCAAATCTACAGACTTCCCGGGGGCGCCGAGCGCGTCGTCAACACGCGCTGCAGCACCGTCGTGGCCGACGTCATCGCCGAGCTCTGCAGTCTAATCGGCGTGGGCGGCGAGGCCGAGCAGCAGGAGTTCAGTCTTTATTGTATCGTGCAAGGGGACGCCTTCACGATGCCCCTCGCCGCCGACGAGTACATCCTCGACGTCACGACCGAGCTGCACAAAGCCGCCCAACCCTTCTATTTGATATTCTGCAGGTCCGTGTGGTATCATTCGCTGAAGCACGATGCTAGTCCGCTTTACACCGAAGTGCTTTTCAATCAAGTGGCGCCCGATTATCTGGAGGGGCTGCTGTTGAGGCTGGCCAACCCCAATTTGCCCCCGAGCGTGGTACGAGACATGGCGCTCATCGCGGCGCTTCTTCACCGCGCCGCCGACTTGAACCACCCACCCAGCTTGAAAGAGGTGAAGTTCTTGTTGCCGAAACCGGTGTTGGGGTTGAGGGAACCGCGCCCCCCGCAGTGGCTGGCGCTCGTGCAGACGTCGTGGGGCCAAGCGGCGGGGCTCCAGGTGTCCAGAGCGAAACATCGCGTCCTCCAGGTCCTCAGCAACTGGCCGCTGTTCGGGAGCAGTTTCTTTGCGGTGAAGCGCGTGGTTGGGGACCTGGAGAACTGGCAGGAACACATTTTGGCGCTGAACAGGAACGGCGTGCACTTCCTGGAGATGAGCACGCACGAAACTATGCAGCACTGGCCGTTCGCGGAAGTCATTTCCACGCGGAAGGTGCGGTCCGAAGACGGGGCCCTCTTCTTGGACATGAAATGCGGGAATTTGTTGCAGCAAAGAGTGACGAGGCTGCAGACCGAACAGGCGCATGAGATTTCCAGGCTGGTGAGGCAGTATATTAATTTGGAACAGGCGAACAGTTCGAGGAACTGATTTGTAAAAAGTCGTAAACGTTGCTCATCGTTCACTTATAAGTTATGTTTTTGTAAGATTTACCGTGTTATTCTGTCATACGTAATTGATAAAATAAGAGTCCAGAGTGTTTCTTGTATATATTTAACCAGTAGATAAGCAAATGTATATTTTCTAGTTTATTCCCTGATTTAATAAAAATCTGTTGTTTTTATATACGTTCATAATATGCAATTATATGAAAATATTGTTATTATGCACAGGAAGTGCAGTGGAAGGCCGCATTTGATTATTTATTACAGCGATCGACTGAGTCATTGTTAACTCAGTTCATCCAACATTTGGTCGGCTTTGGATGCATGTAAAATTATCGGTGTTTGTATTTTTATTAATAAAGCTATTTCTATTAAGAGAAGCGCATCATTATTACCATGTCTCAACCCTACATACGATATCCTTCTAATTGAATGAAACTGCCATTACTTAATTAACTTAAGTAACTTAATACTCCGTTAGTAATGGAGTTTGCAATGCGTAGGCCATGGAAGCACTTTAAGATATTCGTTAGAGTGTAGAAAATGTGTACCTTGAGATGGAGATATTTTAGATTAAGTTCTGTGTCGGGGAAATTTGTTTTAGACACCATGTACAAGAGACATTTCGTCGTTCTAATATGCAAATTGTCTAAGTCCATTTTCGACCCAAACGGACATTTTGTTGCCACTCAGTTATAATATTACATAATATTTAATAAATCAATGCCAAAATGAAATAATATATGTTTTAGTTTAATGCATGATTTCGCCTAAGATATCGTTCATTAATATACAGTGTGGATGAAAAGGTTGGAACTAATTCGATAACTTTTTTATAAGGTGCGACAGAAAAAATCGTTCGGACCCGTTGATTTTTAATTTGAAATGTGCTAATTCTGACATAAAAATTTACTTTGTTATGTCATCTCTTTCAAGGCCATGACGTCATTTCAATTTTTTTAAATGGCAACTATAATTTTTGATTGCGTCATTTTAAAGAGCATGTTTTTTGCATATAAATCAATAAAATTTGTAATGTGATACATAACAATATTTTTGAGAAAAAAATAATTTTTTTGTTTGTTATTTAGTAATTTAACGATTTTAACAATAGCAGTTTATTTAAATAACATAAAAATTTACAAAATAATATGATTAAATGTTCAAACTGCCAAACCTTCTTCAAGTTGACAATGACTAAAACAATGTTCAAATTTTTTGATGACATTATTTAAAATTTGTAGGGTGTTTACAAAAATTTCTAATTTTTTTATTTTCATTTTTTCGCAAAAATAATATTATGTAACCTATTACAAATTTTGTATTTCACGTGTCCAAGCGATGTTTTCTGTAGCTCCCTATAAAAAAGTTATTGAATTAGTTCCAACCTTTTGATCCACACTGTATGATTTTATAATTACCATGAACGATTTCCCATTAATGCATGATTTTTCAGGGGTAAATAGTAACCATGGAGTTACTAGCAACGGTGAAACTAATATTTTACGAAATGAAACTTTAGGTGCAAATTTTTGTCCCGTAAAAAGATTACAAGAGTTTACGGTCAACGAAAAAATATTGTAATCAACTCGCATGTTATTGGACGATTAATAATCTCGACAGTCTCAATTATTAATCGCCTTTTTTTAGACGTCGTTCAAGCAGCTTTATGTTTGACTAGTACACTGTAAAAAATAAAACGAAAGCTTGTTTCCATGGCCTAAGCCGTTTTATTTTTGTATCCTCTATTCTGCCCTGTTAGAGACAGTAAGATTTTGTAAGTCGTATCTACAAAAAGTCGTTGTTTGGGCAAATTTTTATGTTTTGATTTTTCTCGGTTTGTAATTTAATCTCTCTACTTATCCTAATGTACATTATTTCAATAGCTTTATTTATTTATTTATTATATTATATGATGTCATATATTTTCTCATACACAGTGGCAAATATGATCACATACAGAGTAACCCAAGAAAGCAGGCCACCTCTATAACATTGTTATTTATTTATCGATTACAATTTTTTTTATTATAGAGCCTCAATACAATTTCAGTAATGCAAAATTTTAGAAAAAAATGTATTTCAAAACCTACTTTGAATTTTTTTTCTAAGCTTGGCTAAAATGGGTGTCGCGTAATTTTACAAGAAAATTTTAGTTGCTAACAGAAATTTGGTGTGGAAACTTTAACAGGAATAGATTCAGTATCGTGAATTAATACAGAGCAACATGGATTTGGCGAAAAATTCCTGAAACATGTCGATTTTTGTTTTTAATTTGCTACTTTTCAGCCATATTAGATTATTCGCGGGTCTGTAACCACCCTTAATATTTTTTTGAAATGGAAACAGGTCAATTGACACATCGTTGCAAAACTTAAAAAAAAAGGAATACAACGCTATAATCTTTTTCATGTTTTCATTTCTTACATGAGAAAAAATACCTAAAAACTGTTATTTAAATTTTCATTTTCACTTCTTATTTATTTATTTATTTATTTTTTTTTGCTTACAATATAATTTTTTTAGCTGGGTATTCTGTCGCCAGACCAATCATAATTGAAATTTCAATTTTAATATTTTCTGTTAAATGGGCATTTTTATTAACTGTCTAATAACTTGTCAAATTAACTCAAATTAGCCTAATTCCAATTTGTTAATTTAATAAAAGTATTTCGAATAGTCCTGATGTAAATAACAAAGAAATATTGCTTAATAATAAATCGGTTCTTAATTCCTACAATGTGTAAATAAATTCATGTTATTGATATATCGATCCAGGGCAGCCTTATAATAAAAATAGTCGTAACGTTTGCTATCAAACATAATTTTCATCAAAATGAAGCTGTATCCAATTAAAACATGTTTGAATAAAACAAAGATTGCCATTATGAATTACTGTTGGTTTGAAATTTAAAAAGTTTAACTGATAACGGTGTAAAGGAAATTTTTGATCAAATAAATAATTTTGAATTATGCTATATATTTCTGTTAGCAACTATTTTTTTTGTAAAATTTTTGTGACGCCCATTTTAAAGTATTCTAAATTAATTTAGTGGCATAGTCAGATTAGAGTAAAAAAATGTATAAATATATATTTTTTATTTTTGGCAAAATTCGAAGTAAGCTACACATTATTAAAAAAAAACGTTTAATCGACAAATAACAATATTAGAGAGGTGGCCCGTTTTCTAATGGGTCACTCTATATTTTAATTGCAAAAGCAATTATTGTGAGAAGCGATTTTTTTGCCTAACAATATTACAAAAATTGTTTATTTCCGTTTGGTATTTCCCACCGAATTCAATTTTTTTGGTTTAACAAAAATATCAGAACATACAATTCGAGTATATCTATGGGCTGTAAGTAAGTTGATATAAAAAGACGCCAATTCGCCCAATAATGTATGGTCCGAAAATGGATAATTTCCGAAAAAATTGTATCTGAAAATACAGTCTAAACCGGTTTAGAACTTGTTATCGCTGATCGCTCGAGCTGTGGCTGAAACATCAGAAAAACCGCCGTAAAAACGCCGGTTTCATAAAAACGCCGTTCCATTGTCGCAGTTTTATTTCGGTGTCGAAACTGTAAGTACGTGTTTAATTAATTAAAATTATGGCATTTCGAATTCCGAAAAAACGGAAATGGTCCACATGTGTGGTGAAGTGCGTGCTAATGCTGTGAAGCTCAAGAACTTTATCTCAGAAGATTTCTGAATCGGTAAGTCCCTCTCGAACGTTTTTTAGGGTGGTGCAAAATTATCGGTTTTATTATGGAACATAAAAATAATTAAAACAACTTATATTCGGTTGCAATACATAACATTTTATTAGAAAGCTGATGTTCGTACACTGATTTTTCCGTTTATTTGATGACAGTGTTTAATTTGTTTTTCACAAAATCTGCCATCTGCAACAGATGTTTTACACTGTTTATTTTACGTGCATTGCGTTCAATATTGCTCTACATTTTTTCGAAATCGCAATTTCGTTTTAGCATTTTGTCCTCCCTGAAGTTGACGAGCTCTTATGGATTTGATAAATCAGTGACATTTTTCAATTTAAATTTTAGAATTTTACAATAGTAATGGTCAATATAATGAGTTGCCGTCGACAGAACCAAAAAATATCGGGAATGTTTTCCTGCCGTGTTTTTTTGGCCTGCGCTTATCAGTGATCAACATGGAGCAGTATTATGGCGGGTAACAAAATAAGAGTCAAATCTTCCAACAATTTAAACTTATGAAAGTATGTAGGCTTTACTTACTTTACTTTTTTTTAATTTAAACTTGTTAACCAAAATGTTTGAAAAAAAAATGTCTTGACAACAAAAACTTATTCAGAAAAGTTGTTGGGTTCGACGAGTTATACTACTGACTAAAATTAATGCCATTATTTCTGGGATACTCGTATATATACAGGCTGTCCCAGAGTTGCGAAAATGCTACATAACTTGTTTGTTATTAAAGATGTCAACCATTTTATTTATATTTTTTTAGATGTTAGCTGCGCTTTTGCTGTACATCCAAAAAATTTTGCGGTATATAAACAAGTGTCCCATTGTTATAAAACACATCCCAGTTTGTAATAATTTTTTATTCTATGCAAAATTAAGAATTAAATATAGAAGTCGTTTTTACTTATCTGCCACAGTGTATAATCTTTGGCGATTTTATTATTAGAAAATTCGTACTTTCCAAATCATTGCACATACGTTAAAATAATTTACACCGTTTGATTCCTGAATGTTTGCCGCATCTGCTGATGTTTACGCAATAACGCGGTCAGTCGCACATGCGTACTATGATTTTTTAAACATATCAAACTAAAAATGTCAAAAATTATTTTTTTAATGACGCCATTTTTTTTTGCACTAGTCGACAGCTTTTTTGACGCGCTTTCGAACGATATAGGGTTTATATAGTCGATTATGAAAATCTAGGATGCTATCCTAAACATTCCTAAATTTTTGGAAGGTTCTTCAAAAATTCTGCCTGATCATTGGTATTATTTTTAAGATATTTAGTAATTTTACTTTATAATTTAGTTCACAATTTGGTAATTTCAGCCCAGCGCGCATTATAAAAATCAGTTCAGTTTCGGGTTCCTCAAAATCACATTTGTAACTTAAATCTTATCTTTCCCTGTTATACATTAGGTACCTCAACAATATATTTAAAAATTACCTGTGTGAAAAATTTTGCACAATTTGTACTGCGATTTTTTCTTGCGGTTTAAAAAAATTGTTATTTTCATCTCAATGACGTCGACTTTCAAACAGTTTCGGACGGTATTTTCAAAATCTTGAAAAAAAAATTATGACTGCTACTTGGTATTGAAAGGCGTTTCGCACATTTCCCACAGAAGTGACACAATTCAAAAATATTTACTTCTCAGTAGACGCAAAAAAGTTAAAATGTTTTATTTGAATTTATTAGCAGTGCGCATTATTGAAACAAGACAAAAAATATTGGCTAATGTTTCGCGATTATACACTTACTTTGTCACTGTCACGTCACGTGTTACTCCTTCGATTCAATCCGACACATTTTACTCTGCAGGGAAAACGACACATGAATTCCATGAGCTCCAATTAGAACATTTTTTTTTGAAATTTGTCTAAAACAAATTGTATTTCTACTGAGTTAATTAAAAAATGAGGCTTTTTGAGTTGTGTAACTTCTGTATTACATGTGCGATTTGTGGACATAAAAGCACAAAATACCACCAGTGATTTCAATCGAACATCTTCGTAATTTACTAAATACACAACAAAGAGAAGAGGGCACTAATAAATATTCTACGTAACACAGTTACCATTATTTTCGACAAAATGTTAAGTAAAATAAGGACTCATTGTCAGGTTAAATTGTTTTGTGCATACTGTCAGATACGACAAATTCATTTAACAAACTGCAATTTCCTATATTATTAATTATAACAACCCAGCTATATTTATATGAGAATATGATAAAAAAGGGTCCTTACTTCTCGCTTCGACAGTTACGCAAAAACAAGAAAAAATTACAGACGAGTAGAGTTTTTAATGAAACACTAGATAAAGTAACACAAACATTTATTAAAACAATTTACAAACCTTGACAAAACGTATTTAAGCTAACAATAGAACGACTCTAAACTTGTGTAGGACTTTGTCTGGGTGTTTTTTGAACACTTTCGCCCCAATGTTGGGCCGTGTATTGAACGTATCCTGGATCTCCAGGACCGCTGGGAGGTCGTTCTTCCTGCGCCTGTTCTTTTGGGTACACATATGAGGGGGAAAGAATGTCATACTTGCCGTATTGTCCTGGAATTAAACACAACTTGATGTTCGGAACGCAATCTCGACAAAATCCATAACCATTGAAGACGACCTACTTTTAGTTACATCACACAATTTCTAAGTCTAATCGGTTAGTCGCGTTAATGTGTTGACATGGATTGGTTAGTTGGGTTAGTTGAAATGTACAACACTGATTTGCTTAAGTCTATAAAATTCTAATAGTGGAATCGGCTACCCTTTCGAATCTTACTCCAAACGGGAGAGTGTTCCTCGACTTTGGCCGCGACTTCTTCCGGCTCCGAATCGCTGTCGCCGTGCACGTCTTTCCCATAAATATCGAAACTCTTAGGTTTTTCGTCTTTGATTTTCTTGTACATGCTTTCGCGGTATCTTCCGTTGGCGTCCGGCAGCTTCACTCCATTGACCACGTGCCCGTTCTTCCCTTCTTCCTTTGCCTTGTCCGCCGCTTGTTGCTTCTTCTCGCCCTCCACGTCTTTCTCAATTTCATAGACGCGCTGTTGGGGTGCGGTCTTCGCTCGCGTCTCTTGCGCCTCTTTCTTCGCCTTGGGGCCCCCCATATCCAGCAGGAACAAAGCGGCCGTCACTAGTGTTAAAGTCCCGATAATTGCGGCATTGTCCACCAAATCTTCGGGCACGGAGTCCAAAGCCGCAAACTCTAAACTGCCTGCACACAAGGTTAATTGGTTGCGTAAAAGGCCTAATTGCATCACCTAAAATGATGAACAATAGAGCTCCCACTCCGAGGAAGAGGAATTCGGTGATTCGCTTCTGGGTGGGGAGTTCTTCGGTGAGGCGTCCGATGAACAAAGCCGAAGTTATGATGACATAGCCGCCGTAAGTGGCGTCGGCCACTGCCGCCCCGACGCTGTCCCATGTTACGTTATTGAGGAGGCTCCATTCGCGGGAGAGCTTCTGGAGGTAGAGGAAAAGACGCGAGGCTTCGTCGTCGGTTACGCGCTTCACGATTAGACACGCCACCGCTGCAGCCTTAACAATCAAATTAAATGAATCAAGCCTCAATTAACGATTCGTGCTAAGTAGAATGTTGCGAGGAATTTGGTCCAGTCGTCGCAACTCAATAACTCACAAGAAACTCTACCGAATTGAGCAACGTGATAAAATACAAGTGGCTAGTGCAAAAACTGGTTCCGCTGTTCGTCGTTCTTGAACCTGGCACTAATGACACTTGTCATGTTTTTTTCTGCTAAAAAGCGTCGCCAATCGACAGCCGATAACAACTACTCACCACTTGTACCAGCTTCAAAATCGTCCATCTGTCGAAATTGATACTCATCTTGTCCCAGTTCAATGAAACATCACGCGACGATACAAAGTTTCTGGAAAATAATGAATGAGCGTAGTGGAACAAATTGTCGTTTGTTTCTCTTTAAATCCAGCCTTGACGTTTGGGTCTCAATTTCCTAGTCAAGATCTGCATAATCGATTATGGAGAGGAAGCAGTTCTGCGGTCGCAACTTTTCCCAATCGCAAAAATTAGAAATTTGCACAAGAACGGAGAGAAAAACGGTTTAAGAGTCCAATTAGTTAAAAGTTGGGTTTCGTATTATATTCGACGCGGATGAGTGCAGACATCGTCGATAAGCAAATTCCCAACAAATCGGAATTTTACGCGAAAGTAATGACTATGCTGAAAAACGCACAAAAGGCTTCCAGGAAACAAAACTGGGCTAATGTAAAAAAATAAAACAAACGTTTCATTTTCGCAGTATAATAATTTTATATACAGGGTGAGTCACGTAGACCGTTTATTAGAAAATTTTGAATTTCCTGCAAAGCTACAAAATTGAAATTTGATGCATTATCATTATCGGTCATTCTGAATCGAAGTAAAATATTTTTAAGACAGCGGCATTTTCAGTTATATTCGAAAATGACATCAACTTTGTTATTTTAAACGGCAACTTCTTATTTTTATGCATTCATTTATTTGAGCCTCAATTCCGAATTAGACGCACCCAAATTTTCGGCACTCATCTCCCATAATTTTTGAAATATTTTCAATTTAATTTCAATTTAAACATTAATATCACCAGATTCTTTGCAGATAATACAATAGTTTTTTTGTCGTTTTGCATAACCTCAGAACATAATATAAAACTACTTTTTAGACAATTTAAATGTCTCAAAGTCAAAATAATAATAAAATGCAATTATAAAAATAAGATTCTAACCATCGGTCCTTTCGTACTAAAAAGCTAAATTAATACAAGATAGCACCGACAATTTTTTAAATATGATTATATCACATAATACCGAAAACTTATTTTTTTAAAAGAGCAGCCTCACAATCTTATTAACGGAATTTGATAGGAATCAGATTTTTTGTATCGTTTTGCATAACTTCAGAGCATAATCTTAAAGTACTTTTTATATAATTTGTATGTCTGAAAGAGTTGCTGTGATTTTTTTAATATGAGTATAACAAAATATCAACCCCACAATCTGATAGCCTCCTTTATTCGATATAGAAATAAATAATAACCCGGATTTATAAAGGTATAATATGCCAGTTCTGCTTTTTTACGGTTTTTACGGTACCTATTTGTCATTTTCTCTAAAAATAGATTTTGATATCTGTAAGCTGTGAAATAGAAAAAATAAATCGCAAACAATTCAAATCAATACCTGTGACATTATTGTGATTCAGTTGAGTGTTCTGTAATTGAGATTTAATCTTATTGTTGCAATGGCAAATAATAATTACACAAATGAAGTCATATTTGATTGAACATTTGCATTATTGCAATGTGATATCCTCTACAATAATTGATTTACAGTGTCTGTTAAATTAGAGTTTTTTTTTACTTTCGTGTTTGTTGTGTCATTGTTATTGATTTACAAAATAAATGTATAGTAAAATGATGATACATCAATGAAAATATGATAAAATGCATAATTCATATGACATGCTAATTTTATTTGTTTGATTCAAATGTTTGTCTTGTC
Organism: Eledona agricola; assembly: GCA_964023215.1. NCBI lineage: Eukaryota > Metazoa > Arthropoda > Insecta > Coleoptera > Tenebrionidae > Eledona > Eledona agricola. The sequence goes on from OZ026859.1 coordinate 3,800,892, forward strand.
AGAGGGCACATTTTCAATATTTTGTTTAGCGTTACAGATATCTAAAAAAACGATTAAAAAAAGTTGTTCAGAATGAAACTTTCATCAAAAAAAATCGCATTTTTATTTTTTCTGACTTGAATTTTGCATTACATGTCGCTAGTGGGCTCTAGTGGATAATAAAAAATATTTTGTTGATTGTTTTTCAATAAATCTATGAAGTTTCGTTTCCTACACTGTGTTATTTGCTTGACAACGTGTTTCCAGAGCCTACTAGTCGCAATAAAATGCAAAATTTTGGATTACATTAAAAAATCGATTTTTTTATTAAACTCGGTATCTGGCACTTAATTTTTAAAATAAATAAATAAAACTATGAACAACTTTTTTCAGTAACTTTTTTCGATATCTGCAACACGAAGCAAAACATTGCAAATGGGCGTTCTTTCACAATTTGAAACAACCCAGGAGAACATTTCACATTTGATCTAAATACTCGAGAAGATCGAGTTCTACGTCCCTGAAATTTCACAATTGTCAAAAACGAACGAAAATGCAGGGGTGTCTTCATCTTAAGTGTGACATACTGTATATTAATGTTTTATTCGTCACAAACACAATACAACATAATGTTTTATATGTAAAAACGTGAAAAAATAAACGAACAAAAAAGTAAAGTAAAGTACTGAAAGAATTAGCGAACAAATACCAAGAAAATGAACGAATAGATACTGAACGAGTTAACATCAAGAAACAAAACTGTGCTAATTTTTGTGTAAATAAATATAATAAATACAACAAAATGTTTTATGAGAATACAGGAACAAAAACCGAAAGAGTAAACGAGCAAGACCTGAAGGAATTTTGCAACAAGTACTAGGAAAATGAATAACAGAAATGCAGAAATGTAGGAAAACACTTACCACAATTAATTTTAATCAACAAACGCTCGCACGCAATCCATCCAACCGGGCACGTTAACAATAAAAAGAACATAAACATTCAACCTGCGCGGATATCTTGAAGATAACTGGTGACACCATAACGCGCCGATTGTCAGTACCCTCACCATGTCTTCTACCACCAAACCTACTTAAACGCCTCTCTACAATACACGACTATTTGAAAACTTTGTCTAAGTATTTAAATTTGAACATCAAAAGGCTCTTGTTTCGAAAAAGGCGGTTCCAACTAGTTCAAGGCCGCCAAATTAACACCAATTAGAAAATTGTGATTCATGTGAGACGTAATCGATGCCCAACACTCCTTCTTCTTGCTCATCTCGTTCAATAATTATTATTACTTTTTCATAACTTTGCGACGTAAGTGTTGCATTGACGCAATGATAATATTTTTTTATTGGATTGCTAAGTATTGTAGGAGCGGACTAAGGTACAAAGGTAATACTATTCAAGTTGTTTTACGCTTCTAATTACTAATTACTGTTGCAGCAACAACAACAACACTTACACTTTGCAATGAATAAAAATTAGGTTTGAGATTTTATACATTTTACAACAACTGAAGACTTCACTGATATCTCTTAATTGAAATTAGTCTAGATAAATTTTTCGCTTTCTGAATAACGTGATAGAGTTGTAGCCAGTGTATTTATCTCCGAATAAATGAGCGAAAATGTGTTTTATTTTAGTGACTTGGTGTATTTATTTTTGAAGGTTTTCTTGTGCGCCTAAATTAATATTAAAAGACTGCCACGTAGACGCGATAAATAATTTTCTCCGTGTTTGTAATTAACGTCCGACATAAATGGGCTCTAAACATGGACGTTAACGATGCCCATATTTCCAGCCAAATTAAATCGTCGAGGCAATTGTCGCCGAAGAAATGGGTTTACCCAAACAACGTCAAACAACTTTCTAACGCACAAGGCCCGGAATTAGTATGAACCGTCTCCCATGAAGCACAATAAAAAAGCGAGAATATAAATCGAATCCACACGTGTTCAGACACCAAAAATATACATTTAGAGGAATTGTAAATAGGAACGTGAGAAAGTCGACAAGGATTAGTGTTGCGAAATTGTTTGTTGCACAGTGCGACCTCTGCGCCTTGAAAAATTTATAACTATTTGTGTCTTTACAACACATGATAAGAAGTTAAAAAGTGGTGGGCATTGTTCGTTGTCCAAAGTTCCCAAACAAATTTGATGAACAAGTCAAGGTGGAGCATAATAATCTCGCTGACGAACGAATCGATTAATTTAGCTGAAAATAGTATGAGAGAAGTTGCATTAGAAAATTTAACAGTATTTTTGAAAACATTTCGTCTGACCTAATCCGAAAATGAAGTTTTTTGGTTGTGACCGAAAAATACTTTTAAATTTGTAAGTTACCCTAAATATTTTAGTTTCAGCGGAAAATAATGTAAACAAGCTTGGTCTAAGCGATAGTGTCATTATCGTAATTTTGCTTGATGGCACCACAATTAATTTATCTAATATACAGAGTGACTGATAAAAAACGTTTGGTGCTGTATTTTGCTTATTTATTATCCGATTTGGATCACTGGTATTTTTTCTTTCCTCTAATTATTGACAGATATCAGACATTTTTCTTTTTTCAATTTGCATTGAATATTTTTTACTCGTTTTAATAGAGAATTTTCTTCGGAAGCCTCAAGGAAAAAACGTACTTTAATTGAGAATAAAAAATAACATTTCGTAAATCAATTGATCAAGATAAATTTTAAAAAAATATATTAAGTGCTCAAAACTGCCTCCATGTTATGCCAAACAACGCTCATTGTTGAGAATTTCCTGACCTGATAATTTTGAGCACTTGGAATAAATTTTATTTTTCTTCTAATCACTAATTTCTGAATGTTTTTTTTCGTTATTTTCTTGATGCGCGCGTATTTGGAAGAAGGCTCTCCATTAGAGCAAGTAAAAAAAATATGTACTGCAGTTCAAAAAAAAAAGTTTACTGCCATCTTGTCAAAAACTGAAAGAAAGCAAGAAAAAATAGCAGATCAGTTCATATTGAAGTGTTTTACAAACGATTTCATTTGATTTATTCGGGTTTCGATACAGCACCAAACGTTTTTTGTCAGTCAATCTGTATACAGGTGTGCCAGAACTACAACATTAAATTTTTGTTACATTGTAGAAAAATTATTAAGACTAAAATTGAAGCAAAAATGTTCAGGTTTCAGTGATATTTAAATGGTAAACTATGTTAGTTGACAATCAAAAAGACTTTTTTATTTGCTTTCATCCCAAAAAAGGCATTACCTAATTAATGTTTATGGTTTCCACCAAAAATGGATGCACCTGAAAAAACTCATTTAATTGTTTGGTCCACTGTAATTAAATTAATCTCTAGCGCCGAAATCATAAACTGTGACATTTCCAAATTGTGAAATTTGACACTATAATTTTTGCGTGTTTTCGTGTGAACAATTTCAGCTCATCGATAAATAAAGATATTATGTGTTCTATAAAAAATTAAGTATTTTATTTCTATATAACAATAGCAAATTACGAGGTTCTCGAATGCAGGTTATAACAGGTCCTGCCATAGTCATCTTTTTTTACTGGTAATTTTTAAAGACTAAAAAATGTAAACAAATTTGTAGCATTTTAGGTGTTATCTTTTTTATCCGAATCAAATTGCCAGATTCCAAGGCATTCTGAGTCTCTGTTTATTATTAATTATAAAACAACAATTAGATTCCACGGCATCATGGGCAAATTCCTGTGATTTGTAGCATAAAAAGTGTCCGAAAACATGAAATAAAAATCAAACTTTATTATTTATTTAATTTATTTTACTAACAGGAGCGACGAACCGCCACTGGTTGATGTATTGTCAGTTGTGCCACCCGCTTGAGTGAGTTATTGCCAACACTAACATGACACATGTCCCAACTCCAACTCAATAAAAAAAAACACAATTTTTAGTTACCACATGATTATCACTTGGGTTAAACCGCTGGGGGTTGTTATCTCAAGACAGTGATAACACGCCGCTGACCTTGTGTCACGAGTCACGTGTTGCGTAAATACGTGCGTACATTTTCATGTGTTGCAATTGTGCACAAGAAATTTGTTAATATTAGTGAATAACATCTCCAGTCTATCAACTGATAATCCTCAGTTAGTAATTGTGTTTGCCGGTGTCTCTCGAATAATAAAAAAATTACAGAAGATGAGCAGTACGGAGTCTATCGACTACAGCAGCCCCCACTGTAATTATCGTTCGCCGCTGAGCACTCGCTATGCCAGCAAGGAAATGCAGTACAATTTCAGCGACCAAAGGAAGTTCTCCACCTGGAGGCGGTTGTGGATAAATCTGGCCAAAGCCGAACAGGTTAGTTGATGCAAGAAGTGAGGTTATGTCATTCGTTTAATTTTTATTTTTTTTTCACAATTTTTATTATTTATTATATTTTGATTATGTGCAAACCGGTGTGTGATTTAATATTTATTTATTCCGAAATGTGGTATATAGTTTGTTGAATTTTGTAGCAGGTATTGTTGGTTGCCTACAATGACTACACAACTTTATAAGCACAGAATTGAATTCTATTCTGTGCTATACCATTGACAACAATTTATAATTCGTTCCATTAGTGTTTTTGTAAATGTTGTCCTTTATTTTTTATTTATATTCGTTGTAACAGGTTTATCTGATATTTGATACAAATGTATTGTTGGTTGCCTGCACAAACTAGCGTGCGTACAAATTTATATGAGCCCATAGTTTTTATTTTCGTGGCTTAGAGTGTAAAACTGATAAATCCATTTTTAATCACATATGACATTGATCTGCATAGAGAAAAAAATACAATATCTAAAAAAAATATCTACGCTCAATTCACGGAGTTATATGATGTTAAATCGTCATAAGTCAATTCGTGATTAAAATAAATTTGACTTGATTTTTTTGTACATTCAACTATTAAAATAATGGCAAAAGTTAATTTCATTAAGCCCAGAATGTTAAGTTTAAATTTGTAACTTGGATTATTCTTATCCAGAAAAAAAATAAAGAAACGGGCACAAATGCAAAAGTCGAATTGGTTTGCAGAAAAGAATAAAAAACTTAGAGAGAGCGGAAAAAGATGAACCACGCCAAATGAAGAACAAATGAAAATGTAAAATGATAGTTCAAGGCAAACTTAAATTCTCAAATAGAACTGAAGAAGAGAGAAAATATATTTTTAAAAGTTGGAGTTGGCCAGGAAATAAAGTTACATAGGAAAGACAAGAGCTTATACATTTTTTTGGGATTCTTGCCGGTTATTGAATCACACTACTGCCGAACAACAACCACAAAAAATATCTTTTACCGCAAAGTAAGTACGACATAATTTTTACAAAACCGAATGGTGCAAACAAAAACGTGCATCCTTTTTAATCGCAGTTTTTACGAGGTATTTAACACTACAAATTGTGGATTACACTTTCCTAAAAATGATCAGTGTGAGCAAAGCAGCAAGAGTATAAAAACACAGAGACAAGATTCTAAATAAAACAAATTGTCGTGATGATGGCTCCTATGTCAAAAGTCATAAACTACAAGTTGAAAGTCACATTCTACAATTTAAAGAATATTATAAGGATATTGTTATTTGTGGAATGAAACCCAAGGAGGCTTGAGTTCTGAAGAATTTGCAATTACTTGCAAGTTGCCGTTTTTAGATTTAGGAAATTTGCATCACAGTAGAAGAAAAATCAATGATAGAAAATATGAAGTTTTCAATATTTGAAAAACATGCTACCTGAAGATTACCGACAGTTTGATGTCAATTTATCCCCCTGTTGAAAATAGACTTTATTTTCTATTAATGTTATGTTAATTTAATTGATTTATTTTCGTTAAAATTAATAAAGCGATAAAAAAACAGTAACATTGTTTCATTTTTTAATCCTCTTGGAAAACATGCCAAATCCATCCATAATTTAAAATTTCATCCATCCAGAAATCCTGCTAAATCCCAAAATTATGTATAAATAAAAATATACCACATTTTATGTTTTATTGAGTATTTAGTGATGCGCAACATTTAAAAACACACCCAATTGTATTTTTGTTTTTGTCTATAGACGTTCAAATTTATTTATTTTAAGTTTTTTCGTCTCTTATGAAATTGCATAAACGTATATAGCAGGTTTAGCGATACAATTTTTAATTTTACCCGCTGAAGTCCGAGACTTTCTTTAAAAATTTCGAGCGTTTCAAAATCGGATTACCGCAAAAAACACAAAATTTTTGGTGGAACGGTTCAATTGTCCATCCGTATATTTCTGTTATCAAATCTGTTCCCAAAAATATGATTTTATCGGATTTCCATTTTTATCACTCTGTTCCACTAGCTCGTTTGTTTTTAGCTTTGTTATATTATTTTAATTCTGCATGTTTATAATTTTATAAATCCAGAAAACCTGCTAACTCCCAAAATTGGGTATAAATAAAAATATACAAAATTTAATGTTTTATTTTGTATTTAGTAATGCGCAATATTTAAAAACACAACCAACTGTATTTTTGATTTTGACAATAGACATTCCGATTAATTTATTTTAAGTTTTTGCGCCTTCTGTAAAATTGCATAAACGTATTTAGCAGGTTTAGCGATACAATTTTTACATTTTACCCGCTGAAGTCTGAGACTTTGTTTAAAAATTTCGACCGTTTCAAAATCAGATTACCACAAAAAACACAAAATCTTGTGTGGAACGGTGCAATTGTCCACCAGTGTATTCCAGTTATCAAATTATCAAATCTGTCCCCAAAATTATTATTTTATTTGATTTTCATTTTTAACACTGTTCTACTAGCTCGTTTGTTTTTAACTTTGTTGTATTATTTTAATTCTGCATGTTTATAATTTTATCCATCCAGAGAACCTGCTAATTCCCAAAATTGGGTATAAATAAAAATATGCAATATTTTGTTTTATTTTGTATTTAGTAATGCGCAATATTTAAAAACACAACCAACTGTATTTTTGTTTTTGACTATAGACGTTCAGATTTATTTATTAAGAGTTTTTCGCTCTCCTGTAAAATTACATAAACGTATTTAGCAGGTTTAGCTATACAATTTTTAAATTTTACCCGCTGAAGTCTGAGACTTTGTTTAAAAATTTCGACCGTTTCAAAATCGGATTACCACAAAAAACACAAAATTTTGGGTGGAACGGTTCAATTGTCCATAAACACTTCCTGTTAACAAATGTGTTCCCAAAAATATAATTTTATCTGATTTCCATTTTTATCATTCTGTTGTTTTTAGTTTTGTTATAATATTGTAATTCTGCATGTTTATAATTTTATCCATCCAGAAAACCTGCTAACTCCCAAAATTGGGTATAAATAAAAATATACAATATTTTATGTTTTATTTTATTAGGAATGCGCAATATTTAAAAAACAACCAACTGTATTTTTGTTTTTGACTATAGACGTTCAGATTTATTTGTTAACGTGGGAAATTTTTCATTTGTTACGATTCATGTCGCAAAGATCGATTATTCACCATCAAAGGCAGGCGGAAAAATTTTAACATTTTCCCTAGTTTTTTTGCCTCAAAGATTACGATGAATCGTAGTATTCGTTGTAGAAAGTAGTTTTGGAAATACATTTTGCCGACAGTTCATTTAAAAACGAAAACTTGATCGCAGTGACATCTCATTTTCAAATTGAGAACGTAGGTTTTACATGACACGTTAAAAATAATGCTTAATCTCAGTTATTAGGTAATTTAAGGCATTCATCTTTTGGTAAAAGGTTTTGGTAAACTGAGGCATCTTCATCATAATCACATTCCAAAATAATCTGCTTTGGTGTCATCTTTTTCAGCGTTATGTAAGGGCCGTTTAATTAATTAATTATTAAATAACTACTATTACGATGAATCTCATATGATGTATATTAAATTGCAATGTTCAGTGAACGCAATACCAAAAAATCAGACGATTATGTTGGAAAATTAGGAAATTAAACTATCAAAAACCCTCCTATGGAAAAATTGCATGTTTTTTTTTAAATAACTACTATTAGGATGAATCTCAAATGATGTTAATTTCAAGTTCAATGTTCAACGAATGCTATAACAAAAAATCAGACGAATCTGTTGGAAAATTAGGAAATTAAACCCTAAAACCCTCTTATGGAAAATTTACATGTTTTTTTCCCACCTTAAGAGTTTTTTCGCTCTCCTGTAAAATTGAAAAAAAACGGATTTGGCAGGTTTACACTCTAAGGCGTCGACTTTATTTTTTACAGGTGTAGAGTGACATTGACAGTAGCTGTCAAACGGCGTCTAAACCGAGACCTGGAGATGGTATTTGTTGAAAAAGACAATGTATCTTATCCATTGTCTCCGGGACGGTTATTAACAAAGAACTTACAATAAATTCAAATTATGTGTGCGAACGTCAAAGTTATTCCATGTTCTAATCAGCCTCGTTTTATTTTTGTACATTATTTTTGAATTCTTGAATATACAGGGTGGCAGAGAATTTTTGTACACATGTTAGTACTACATTTCAAACGTTACCGCCCGTTTAATGTTGTAAAACAAATCAAGAGCGTACAAGCCCGAGTTGAGATAACTAACCACCGCTTGACTGATAAGACACTCTTCGCCGACTCGTCCCCTGGCCATTTGCTTGCTGCACCAAATGGTTGCAGTCACCGTCGCTACGATGAAGTACAAAATCATCCCAATCGACAAGAATACTCTTATTAAAACGTCCGGCATAACCTGCCCCAGCATGTAACTGATAATAATGACTGACGTTATGATTATGTAACTCCCGAAGACCACGTTTGGAAAGCACACATAGTTTGTGGAACTACCATCGGTCATTTTCACCTCGACCCCGTACAGCACGCAGCAGACGACTCCGTTGATCTGAAATTAGAAATAAATAGGCGACTCGGAAAAATGCGGCTTACCAGTTGCGCTATTTTGAGAGCGAAGTCTTTGCTGTAGAAGTTGTAGAGTTTGGACGCCTGCTCGCCAAGTTCGGGGGCCATGTGAATGTCCGACTCGACACTGAAGAACCGCAACAACTCTTTGTTAACTCTTCTCTTTTCGGCATCTTGTTCGCGCCTTGACGGCTGAGTGATGGCTTCGTCAGACATCGCGCCAAACTGAGCTGCTTCCGTGAAATCAAAGTTTATCTCAATTCGCTCTACCATTTATTTATAAACGAAACGTATATTTTTTTAACGAAACGTAAGCTTGTAAATTGGGTACTTATATCACTTATTAAAATATGTAAATCAATTGTCTGGGGTGCCCGGCAGATTCACGTTGAGACGTTGCACGTCCGAAGCTCTAATCATTCGCGTTTCGCTCGTCTGCACTTCGTCCGTTTGGTGAATGTGACAGTTTTTCCCGCCACAGACGTAACACTTCTTGCACGCTATCGAAGACCCGGCTTCCATGTACTGCAAAATAGTTTGTCGTAACCCGAAATGTTTTTTGTATTTTTTTACGTCGCTCGATGTTCGTTGCGAAGTGGTGGGCGAGTTGGTTTCGGTTTGGTCCCCCCAAATCGACGACCGATCTGTCTCGCACTCGCACTCGGAGATCGTCTGCAGCGCTGGCTTATCTATCAAATTTCGCGGCTGCAAAACTAAAACCTATTCACATTTAAACCCATCGAGGACCAGACGTGCATTCTCACCTTGCTGGTTGTCTTGCTGGGTGTTTTGGGGCTGGGGATAGTAAGGGCAGGTGTTGGGAACGCACTGGGTCACTCCGGTTCCTTGACGGCTCGAATCCAAATCCTCTTGCTGCTTTTTCGTGTAATAAAGATTGGGATCGCACTCCTCGTCTTGTTGCTTTTTGTAAGGGGAGTTGGAATCGCTATCGTGTTGCGTCTTTTGGTAGGGACACTTGGGGTCGTAGTTGTTTTGAGGTTGTGGAGAGTAAGAAGACGCGGATGGGATGCAGACGCGTCCTGGGGACGTGCACGGGAGAATGGGTGGCGTTTCTTGGGGCTGTTGAACGTAAAACGGGCAAGCGGGATAAATGCCTTGGACGGTAGTAGCGGTTTGGTAGTGCATTTTGCCACAATGACAGGGCTTCTGCATGTATTGGTGATAAACAACTGATGGTGGCTGTTGTTGGTACTGATATGCCAAGGCACTGGAAAAGATTTAACGTCATTTTAAAATCGTCCAATTCGAGGGTTACCTAATTCAAAAAATTGTGTACACCGAAAATGTGGATGCAAAGGTATACAACAGACATTCTTCAGAATACAAGTCGAGGTACTAGTCAAATTTCGAGTTAAATTTAGTACTGAGGGGTATCGACGTTAGTATAATTTTTCATAAATAAATAACCGAGTAAAAAAAGTCCAAATAAAAAATTTATTAGAAAGCGGCCCACCTCTCTAAAATTGTTATTTATTTGTTAAAGGATAATTGAAGAGGTGAGTGAATAAAGGTATCATGTCCGTTATCCTATGTTCCAAGATACAAACATTTTAATATAATTTATTGGTCATTTTTTCCTATTGGTTTTTAGCTAATAAATTAATGTGATATGTAAATATTGTTTCCTTGCTATAAGAAAACTTGCGTAATGTTGTGTTTGATCAATCTTTCTGTCATGACTCCTTCATCTACTATAATGCAGTAATTTTTATTATTACAAAAAAATTGTAACAGTGTGATGTACCGAAGGAAGCTTTAATTTCCAGCATAAACTTTGTTATAACTACTGCTTTATAAAAATATTTCAAAAAATACATTTTTTTAAAGATTTTTAAGGCCGTTGACACTGTCACATTTAAAATAACATTAGAAATAAAATTAAGTAATAAAATTTTATATAAAATCTGTACGTGAAATACTCCGAAATAAAAAAATTATAAAATTTGTGATGCAGCATCAGAAATTTCTGTACAGATTTTAAATAATTTCTATTACAATAGATAAATAAAATTGACGTACTGTATAATATTTACTATAATTATTCCATTATTAAAGATTTTAACGCCCGTTTGCTTGGACCATCGATCCGCCAAAATAAAAAGAGAAGAAATGTTCATTTGTGATAAAAATAGTTTTTTTGTGTTTTTGTCTGTCTGCTTCAGTTTATGATAATCGTTGTTTAAAAATTTAATTTGGTTTATTGTTAAATGTAAACTAAAGCCCGCCTGACACTATGTCAAATTTTATATAAAATCTTATTTAAAAAAATATATAAAATTTGTTCGTAAAATAGTCTGAAATAAAAAATTGTATTTAAAATTTGTACAGAAATGTCTGATGTGATGTTGCATCATAAATTTTATATTGTGATAACAGGTAAAATGATTCATTAAACTTAAAAGAATTGAACAAATTGAAGAATTTTGGAGAAACGTAATTTTTTCTGATAAAGGAACGTTTCAATCTTGCTCGAATGGAAGCATAAAAGTATAGAGGGTGGTGAATTTTTCGAAGGCCACCATTGCTGTCTCGGAATCTATTAGAAATAGAAAATTGGTGTCAGATTAAAAAATATTTTTTTCATTATTTATGGGATGATAATTTTTTCAGAAAAACCTAATCCAGTTTGAGAAAGTCTTCATATTACCTAACATTTTTTACTTACTTATTCAGTGGCGAACAAGCCCGTGCTTGGGACTCTTTTTTTCCCATGTTTTTTTTTTCAGACAAAATTAACATTTATGTTAGATGTTAGAATATGCCAGCGAATATTGTTAGAATGTGCCGGCGAATATCCCCTCCCGGATGTGACGCAACGTACTAGAGCGTCAGGAGCAAAAACATAATCAGCAGAGTTTTTGGGCGTAGCCCGTTCGTTTTGGGTTGTCCATTAAAATTTGGAGAATAAAGTGATATAAAAGCTTATAAATGCGATTAATATTAAACCGACCTCCATTAAATCTAACATCAGAAGTGGGATTCGAAAAAGCAAAGTGCTAAACCTACGTTTAACCACGAACATGAGTGTTGGTGCCGATGTAACCGTCGAAATGGACGACGTTTTGGAAGAAGAGATCACCAGCCAGGTGCACCGCCCTAAGATACCAGTGCCTGCCACCGACCCATCTGTGTGCCCATCAGCCAAGTTGCGGAAAATTTCACGACCCCAGCAGCGGCCACTATGACTGATCCTGCCGTGCCCGTTAGCCAAGTCACGGAATTGGTGAAGATGATGCTGACTGAATTGAGGAAGCCGTCTGAGAATTGTCCACGCCTAGAATCGCCGCAGGTGGACCGCGGGTCAGCTACTTCGACTAATTTCACCCTCACCAAGTGGGACCCAGACGATAGCCCCTATTCGGTGGAGGAATGGTTACGAGTTATCGATGATGTTAAAGATGAAACCGGCTGTGGTGAGAGAGTATGGCTTCTTAAAGTAGGTGATGCGTTGCGAGGTAGGGCTAAATTTTTTTATGAAAAATGGCGTCCGATCAGCCGCGATTGGAAAACGTTACGAGACGATTTATTAACTGCGTATCCTAATAACGAGAATGCTCATGATCGAATGCTCAAAGCGGCTTGCATGCTTAGTTCGAATTTTAGAACGTTAGGGGATTGCGCGACGGAACGGTTGCGCGCGTTACATCGTTTTTCTCTAGATTTGTCGTGGTAGTGTCTTGGAAGTAATTCCAATGCTGCCCTTCGTGAGTTATTTATCGCTAACCATGCAACAAAACGTTTAATGACGGATAGAGCTCCTGTTTTTAAATCCAAAATAATCCTTGAACTGCTGCAGGAATGGAATGTCGAGTTTCATCAAGTAGCTACAGGAGTACCGCGCGGCAACGGTCAAGTTGAACGCGTCATGAGGACCCTTTTAACCTGCTACTAAGTAGTTTGTCAGGTGAGGCCGAACGGTTCTGGACAAAGAAACTCCCGATGCTTGAGCATGCTGTAAATGGAACCATATCCGCCGCCACTGGGTACCCGCCAGAATTTTTAATGTTTGGCAGAACATCTCGCTTTCCCGCAGAAAATGTTTTCCTACAGAACGTGCCAGCACCTGTTGATCCTGGTGTAAATGCGGATGACGTTCATGGAGAAGTTAGAAGCCGTTTAACTCATGGTCTTTTGAAGCAGCAACACAATTTCAATACAAAACGGCGTCAAGACAAAACATTTAAAGTCAATGATTTGGTTGTTGCACAAGACGCCCAACTAGCAGGTAGTGGTAAATTTGGCCACGTTACTTAGGACCGTTTCGAATTATTAGAGTGTTAGACCACAACAGATACGAGCTGCGGCGCTCGGATTCTCGGAGGCTAGCCAACCTTGTGCTTGCTTACGAGCATCTGAGGGCGTGGCCCACTGATTGATTCTGCTGAACTTATTTTCCTTGAATCTCGTGTTGATTCTGCTAAACTCCTTTCCTTGAATCTCGTGTTGATTCTGCTGAACTTATTTTCCTTGAATCTCGTGTTGATTCTGCTGAACTCCTTTCCTTGAATCTCGTGTTGATTCTGCTGAACTTATTTTCCTGAGCTGCGGCGCTTGGATTCTCGGATGCAAGCCAACCTTGTGGCGGCTTACGAGCGTCTGAGGGCGTAGCCTATTGATTGATTATGCTGTATTATTTGTTTTTGAATCTCGTGTTGATTCTGCTGACCTCCTTTCCTTGAATCTCGTGTTGATTCTGCTGAACTTATTTTCCTGAGCTGCGGCGCTTGGATTCTCGGATGCAAGCCAACCTTGTGGCGGCTTACGAGCGTCTGAGGGCGTAGCCTATTGATTGATTATGCTGTACTATTTATTTTTGAATCTCGTGTTGATTCTGCTGAACTCCTTTCCTTGAATCTCGTGTTGATTCTGCTGAACTTATTTTCCTTGAATCTCGTGTTGATTCTGCTGAACTCCTTTCCTTGAATCTCGTGTTGATTCTGCTGAACTTATTTTCCTGAGCTGCGGCGCTTGGATTCTCGGATGCAAGCCAACCTTGTGGCGGCTTACGAGCGTCTGAGGGCGTAGCCTATTGATTGATTATGCTGTACTATTTGTTTTTGAATCTCGTGTTGATTCTGCTGGATTGTTTGTTTTTGAATCTCGTGTTGATTCTGCTGTATTATTTGTTTTTGAATCTCGTGTTGATTCTGCTGTATTATTTGCTTTTGAATCTCGTGTTGATTCTGTTGTACCTATTATTTGTTTTGAATCTCGTGTTGATTCTGCTGTATTATTTGCTTTTGAATCTCGTGTTGATTCTGCTGTACTATTTGTTTTGAATCTCGTGTTGATTCTGCAGGCTCATGCTGACTTGGGCTGAATCGTGTTTGACTTCATCGTTGCTATTTTACCTCAACTGCAAGGAGACCCGTTGAAGGCCAGGATTGCAACATTTGATTGTGACCAGCGGAAGTTACAGCTTCAGACGCATACCGCAGCTGCGAGGACGCAGCCCTCGCAGGATGGCCGTGTTAGATGTTAGAATATGCCAGCGAATATTGTTAGAATGTGCCGGCGAATATCCCCTCCCGGATGTGACGCAACGTACTAGAGCGTCAGGAGCAAAAACATAATCAGCAGAGTTTTTGGGCGTAGCCCGTTCGTTTTGGGTTGTCCATTAAAATTTGGAGAATAAAGTGATATAAAAGCTTATAAATGCGATTAATATTAAACCGACCTCCATTAAATCTAACATTTATATTAGCCACATTTTCTCGACATAATCCACCAAAATACGTGCGAAATTTCCGTTGGAAAAATAGTTGGGATTGAGAAGCTATAGATACTACTGGTTAAAATTAATGCCATTGTTTCTGGCAAATCCTGTATTTTAGATTAAAAAATATTTTCTAAATTATTTATGGGATGATAATTTTTTAAGAATAACCTGGTCCAGTTTGAGAAATTCTGAATATATATTTTTTCTTTTTCCCATGTATTTTTTTCAGACAAAATTATCGTTTATATTAGCCACATTTTCTCGACAAAAACGCACCAAAATACGTCCGAGATCCCCTTGGAAAAATAGTCGGGACTGAGGAGTAATACTACTGGTTAAAATTAATGTCAATGTTTATGGCACAACCTGTATTTTAGATCAAAAAATTATTTTTTCATTGTTTATTGGATGACCCAATATTTGGTTGTAAGTCTTCATATTACCTAACATTTTTTACTTACTTATTGAGTGGTGGACAAGCCCGTGCTTGGGACTCTTTTTTTGTTTTTCTTTTTTTCATGTATTTTTTCAGACAAAATTATTGTTTATATTAGCCACATTTTTTCAACAAAATCCACCAAAATACGTACGAAATTTCCGTTGAAAAAATGCTTGGGATTGACAAGTTATAGATACTACTGGTTAAAAATAATGCCATTGTTTTTAGCACAGCATGTATTTTAGATTAAAAAATATATTTTGAATTATTTATGGGATGATAATTCTTTAAGAAAAACCTGGTCCAGTTTGAGAAATTCTGAATATACCTATATATTTTTTTCCCATGAATTTTTTTCAGACAAAATTATCCTTTATATTAGCCACATTTTTTCCACAAAAACTCACCAAAATACGTCCGAGATTCCCTTGGAAAAATGGTTGGGATTGAGAAGTTATAGATACTACTGGTTAAAAGTAATGACATTGTTTCTGGCGCTTCCTATATTTTAGATTAAAAAATATTTTTTTCATTATTTATGGGGTAATAATTTTTTAAGAAAAACCTAGTCCGAGCTCCCCTTGGAACAATGGTTGGGATTGAGAAGTTATAGATACTACTAGTTAAGAGTAATGCGATTGTTTCTGGCACAACTTCTATTTTAGATTAAAAAAATGGTCGAGACTGAGGAGTAATACTACTGGTTAAAATTAATGTCAATATTTATGGCACCCCTGTATATTAGATTAAAGAATTATTTTTTATTTTTTATTGGATGACACAATTTGTTGTATGTCTTCATATTACTTAACATTTTTTACTTACTTATTCTGTCATGGACAAGCTCGTGCTTGGGACTGTTTTTTTCCTTTTTCCCATGTATATTTTTTTCAGACAGAATTGTCGTTTACATTAGCCACATTTTCTCGACAAAAACGCACCAAAATACGTCCAAGATCCCCTTGGAAAAATGGTCGGGACTGAGTAGTAATACTACTGGTTAAAATTAATGTCAATATTTATGGCACAACCTGTTTTTTTAGATTAAAAAATAATGTTTTCATTGATTATTGGATGTCCCAATTGGTTGTATGTCTTCATATTACCTAACATTTTTTACTTACTTATTCTGTGGTGGACAAGCCCGTGCTTGGGTCTCGTTTTTATCGCTGCCTCCAGACGACGACCTCTGACATTTCCCTTTCGGCACCACCTTCGTTGAAATCGCAACCGTCCTCGAACTCACAACGATTTCGTTCGGCGACCGATTTCCAGCCGTGGACGGTTTTGACTTCCTAGGCGCATCCACGACTTCTTTCTTCCGCGCCAAACTCCTCTCTCCACAAACGCACGGTCGTCCGGGAACTAACTGCGGAGTCTCGCAGGAGACAATCTTCGGCTGCTTACACAACTTCCTCACGGTGATGCACTCCTTATCGACGTTTAATTTGGTCGACGTCTGCTTCGTCTCCAACGTCTTCAGCTCCTCTGAAGCGGAAATAATCGGAGTGCCGTCGCTGGTGTACGCACACCCCGTGGGCGTCTCATACAGCACCTCTCCGGAAACGGTTCTTACTTCACGCAACGGAGTCCCATCGCCCAGATACACGCACCCGTCCGGACACCTGCGTATTTTGTACCCCATCTGTCCCATTTCCACGCACTTGGTCAGCTCCGTCGTCCGAAACGTCTCGGATTTTTGCGTCGTCACCGACTGACTCCCGCTGCAGTTGCTGCAGCCTCTTTGGAAGCCGCACGGACACTCGGGCGCCTCATTGGGAGTGATTTCGCCGCTGGGAACGCGTCCGTAAAGCGCGCCTCCAGGGTCTTGATAGACTGTCTCTCCAGATTCGGTTCGGCACTCAACGAGCGGCGTCCCATCCTCCATGTAGAAGTTGCCGTCAGGTCCCCTGCACAATCGACTCGGAGTTGTCGATTTCGGATATTTCTTTCTGGGTTGGTGATTGGAGCGGTACGGCGAGTTGGGACTGGACAGCGGAGCTCCGTCTTTGGACATAGGAAAAGTTCCACCGTACGATGGCGCGACTTTTTGCTTACGAAGCGACGTGGAGCTGGTGCGCCGCACGACGCGCTCCTCGTCGACGGTCTCCACGGTTTTGGGTCCTTCGCGGACGGAGCGGGCGACCGCGTAGCGACGTTCAAAGCACGTCATCTCGCCGTCGACGGGGAGCGTCGCCAAAGGCTCGGGCATGGCGCTGGGGTCCATGCAATAACACTCCTGGGGAGGGTACACCAAGTTGTCCTGCTTTCCGCGTTTGTCGCTCGATTGTGTGCGAGGCCCCCGAAGCAAGCTGCAATAGATGAATAAATCGGGAGTCGAACAACCTGAAGCATTACTAGACGTCGAAGATGGTGTCCAAAAGGAAGACGATGGCAGTGATCAAGTTGAATACAAGAGCGACGATGATGATCACGATGAAACCCGTGGCGAGTAACATGCCGAAGCACGTGAAGAACAATAAAGCACCGGTTGTGGAAAATAAAATCCACGTGTTCCAATAAATGGGATTGTAGAACGTGTTGGAGATGAGATCTATGATCGTGATTATTGTGAAAGCCAGCGGGGTTGCTACTAGTACGGTTGCAAAGAAGACGTTCATGGAGACCAAGGACGTGACGATGAAAATCGCCAGGCCCAGACATATAAGGCATAGAATCTAAAATAAGGATTTGTGTTTTTTTGGGAAAATTATGCAATAAAACGACTTACAGCTTCCAACCATCGGACCGCATTTACCGGGTAGGAAACGGGGGCGTAACCGCCAAACGAATATCTAAAACAACGCCACATTTCTGTTGTACTTAACACTAGGTTGTAGTTACTGGACAGCCTGACGTAAATATTTTTTGGCGGATCGAAACACAAGCTAACTTTGATACCCGATTTATTCTATACAGGATTAGTGTAAAAAAATAAAATTGTTCTCCGTTTACAACTTGGCAGTGATATAATCGATCAATAAAATGTTTTAGTGAATTTAGTGCATTTAGCTCAATTTGAACACACAAAAATACTGATTGTGTGATTGTGTTGTTTTTTTAAATATTTTGTATGGCTTCTAAGAGAATAAAAAAGTTGTTACTATTTCTGAGAGTGGTTTTTTATCCTGCATCTGAAAATTAAAAATATACTCGGTGTCCCATTTAAAAAATATAAGTAGGAAGCATTTCCTATTAAACGAAAAGTGAAAAATAAAACAAAATATTATAAACAATTGCGTTATTTGCTTATATTCGTACCAAAGTTGAAAAAATTACTTTTTAAACAAGAAAGTTATTCGACTTTTTCGTGATTTTTTACTAACTCTGTATATTTGTCCTTTATATTGTGTGGAAATGTATTTCTTTTTTCAGACTAATAGAAATTAATATATGTATTTTTATTATGTACTTATTCAGCAGATTCTTATTTTTTTTTCCTATTTGAATAATCTTGAACGGGAGCTCTTTTCCGCAGATTATTTAAACAATCTTCAAATTAATTTTTTGCAGTTTAAAAATTGTTTTAAAAATTACCTTGAATTTTGCATCGTCCTATTTTTTGTATCGCTTCCCAAAGAATAAAAAAATATGTTAATAATTCTTAATGTAGTTTTTTATTCTGCATTTCAAAATGTAAAATTATACTCGGTGTCCCATTTAAATAACATTAGTGCAAAGCATTCCCGGTTAAACTAATAGTGAAAGAAAAATTAAAATATCACAAATAAATAAATTATTTGCAACTCTATAGTTTTGTCAAATTAGAAAAAAATACTCTTATATAAAATAGTTATTCGACAGTTCCGGGACTGTTTACTAATCCTGTATATTTATATCATGAATTTTGTGTGGAAATGTATTTATTCCTTCACACTAATACAAACTGCAATATTTTGATTACTTATTCCCCAAATTCTGAAGCTTTTTTTTGCAATTTAAATAATCTTGAACGGGAGCTCTTTTCCGTAGATTATTTAAACAATCTTCAAATTGATTTTTTGTAGTCTCAAAATGGTTTTCAAAATTACCTTAATTTTTGCATCATCAATTTTTTTTAATTTTTAGTTTTGTTTCCCAAAGAAAAAAATATGTTAATAATTGTGAATGTTTATTTTGTCTGCATTCTAAAATGTAAAATTATACTCGTGTTTCCACGAAAAAAAAACATTAAAATATCACAAATAAATAAATTATTTGCTACTGCTACTTTTACTAAATTTGAAAAAAAAAGTTTTAAATAACATAGTTATTCGACCTCTACGGGACTTTTTACTAACACTGCATATTTGTGATAAATATTGTGCAGAAATGTATTTATTTCTTCCGATTTTTTTCCAATTTATATAATTTTGAAGGGCAGCTCTTTCCTGCAGATTATTTGAACAACGTCAAAATGGTTTGCGAAAGTATCTTGATTTTTGCGCATCATCGATTTTTTTAAATTTTATGTGTGGCATTCCTAACGGCCATCTGACACTATGTCAAATTTTATATAAAATCGTATTAAAAAAATATAAAACATTTTATATAAAATCAATACGTGAATTACTCTGAAATGACTGTATTCGTTTATTTAGGGCTATTTCCTAGTGTTTATTTATTTTATTTAAAAATGAATGGGGTTTTTGTGGGGGTTTGTTCTTGGCGGCTCTTCATTCTCCAAGACATTATGGAAAATAACGTTCTTTTTGGAAGAAAAATAATTGTCTTTGGAGGATATTTTATACAAGTTTTATAAATAGTTGCATAGGCACAATAATCCAAAAATGCATCACATTTTTTTGACTAAACAATTTTAAATTTTTAAATTGTTCAAAAAAAATTAAAACAAATTCAGAAGAATTGGAATTTGCTGATTTTTTTCTAAAAATTGGTAATGGCGAGTATTCTTCTTCGGAAATGTAACAGTTTATCAAATTACCATCAACAATAATTGCCAAAAAACATATTGTTTTTTAAATTTATAAAAAAAAAATTGACGCACCAAATTATGTTTTAAAGTTTTCCACTTTTGCTATTTTTGCTTCCAAAAATTAACAGTGCGATGAAATTAATTCAAAAGTTATAGATGTATTACCATCGTCAGGAACATATACCTGCCTAAATCATTTAATACCGGAAGAAAAAAGTGAAGTTCTTTAGTTTCCTATTGAATTTCTGAATAAGAAATAAACAGAATGCTTCCAATAATTCTAAAATAAAAAATAGGATATATTGTTATGCTTAAGAAACCTAAATACTTCCCAGGGTCTCTTAAATGGAACAAGATTAGCTGGAAATACATATGTATGACAATTTCTTGGATTTGAAAATTATTACAGATGAAAACAAGTTTTTATTCCCAGAATTGACTTAACCCCATCAGGTACAGCACTTCTTTTTGCTTTTAAAAAACGTCAATTTTCCATTCGCGTTGTCTTTTGCATAACAACTAATAAAGCTCAGCGACAAACTTTAGGTCGGGTTAGGATTTATACACCACAAACTTTATTTATTCATGTTCAGTTATACGTAGTGATTTTTTAAAACTTTTAAAGTTCAAATTGTTCCAAAAAGTCGTAGTACAGTAAACGTAATATTTAAAAAGGTACTTCGGTGACTCGATTGAGTTCTGTAGCTACATAGCGTAGAACTCACATTTACTATATTTAAAAATGCATACAAAAATTTTATTGTTATGTTTTTTACATAACGTGCGTTCAAAAAAAACGAGGCTGCGTTGGCCATGGAAAAACTTTGTGCATCAATTTAGTGTAGCAAAACTTCAAAGTGTCAGTTCGAGTCTGTTCATGTTTAGGTTAGCTTCCTTGTTGACAATGGGATAAATCATTATGGGATAAAAAAAAGTGCAAAACATTTCCCGGTATCGTTGTGAATCCAAACATCAATCTATTCATTGTTACAGCTTCTCCTCTGTTGAGGAGAATATCGACACGACCACCAGTGGGGTCATTAATTTGATATAACTGTAAGTCGTGAATAGATCGATGAAGAAAAATCAGTCTCAAAACCGAAAAATGTCTTGAGAATATTTGGGTACCACTCAGTTTGTCCCGTAAACCTTCATGGGTCATCAGTCTCTATGCGCAACTCGAGACCTACCAATTCAGTTTAAGAACAACTGCATTCTCAATTAATATTTCAAAAATCGTTGTATATATAGTTAAACACGGACGTCGACCGTTAGGGAGTTGTATTACACAATATACATTAGAAAAAAAAGGTTCGGGTTTGCTTGGATTCGAAGGTTCGAAGGTTTATTATTTTAGTAGGCCAAAAAATTTAGACGAGTTACGGCAAAAAATCGAAAGCAATTGCGATAAATGTTGTTTGTTTTTGGAGTTTAATTACGGATTGTCTTTCATTAAAGTTTACATTTTATTTAAAGTACCAATTTTTTTTCCCATCATTTAAGTAATAATAATAATAATAATATGTTTGTGACCTACCAATCGTTGTATACATAGAAACACGAACGTTGACCACTAGTGAGTTATAAATTACACAATATACATTAGAAAAAAATGATTATTAAAAATGTTCATTAAAAATAAAATTAAACTGTCCTAGCGTTTGGGCCGTTTTATTTCATGGTAAATTTTAAACTGACAGATCTTGACATTTGTCAAATCTACGTTTATGTTTTCTATGGTTTCTACACTGGAAAGCCGATAAATTCCATGGCCAACGCAGCCTCGTTTTTTTTTTGAACGCACGTTACATACATACAGGCTGTCCCAGAAATAATTATATAGACTTTAACCAGAATTTTTATTAACCATTTTACTGTTCCTAAAATTGACGAGCTGCCAATGGATCTGATAAATCAGTGACATTTTCCAATTGGAATTCCTGAATTTTACAAATGCAACGGTCAAATTAATGAGTTGCGGTGACGATCCAAAAAGTAGGGAAAGTTTTCTTGCAGTGGTTTTTTCTTCTGCACCATTATTAAACGTTTACAACAAAAAATTGTTGGCTTTCACAAGTTATGTATGCAGGTTCATTTGATTTAAAGAAACATCGAAATTATAATCCTAATTATAATATTATTTTTACAGTCGAATTGCGATGGGTTTCGTCTAAGTATTTTTATTTTTAAGTATTTACTTGTCTATATTATATCCTAGCTAGTCTATTTAAAAACTAACCAAACAACTTGCTTGATTATTAAACATTATATTGTCAAGTTTGGTTAGTTTGCATAATATCCAGACACTCTGTCTATCATTATAATTACAATACTGGACGGATTTCGATAAACACTGACAATGTACAATTAAAAATACTTCTAACTAACGATTAACACAGTATAAAATTACAAGTCCTGGCGCCTTATATAAGTGAAGACTGCATCCAAAATAAAAACCACGATGTTAGCGAAAGCGAAACCCACAGAAATTGTTACCATCGTGAGTAGATAGTCTCTGGGATGGAAGACGTCCTTCACCGAGCCAACGCGGTCCACGACCAACAACACCGCCGCCACGAAGAACAAAATAGCACCATTCACACTGAAGAGGACGTTTGTCAAAAAGGGAATCCGATCGCCGACTCCTCTGCCGATCAACAAAACCGTGTTGATGAGCATATACCCAGTGTAGGCCGTGTACATAACTCCGACAAGATGCAGATTTTCGCCGAGATGAATCTCGTTGACTGGCTCGTACACGAACCCCATGCAGGCGCAGCAGATCAACTGGAAGAAGAAAAGCGTTGACACAAACCTGCCCGCCCCATAACTTAGGCACAGTTAGAAATCTTGCTGTTTTTTAAACGTGTAAACGGCGTCGAACGTGAAAATCGCAGCATTGACGATGGTGAAGGCCGCAGACACCAGAAGCATTGACAAGTCGGGCGTCTGCGGGGACCCGTAGCGTCGAATGTACGCCGAACGGTCCACGATCAGCAAAACTCCAGTGGCGAGGAAAAGACCGGCGCCGCTAATTGAGAACAAAGCGGAGGTCTTGTACGGGACCGCGTCCCCCAAAAAGCGGCTCGCGAGGAGCGTCACTATGACCACTATGTAGCCGGTGAAGGCGGTGTACATGACGCCCACGTGGTGGAGGTCGCTCTTGCCGATTCCCATGGTCTTGAGCGCGTGGAAGGCGGTTGCGATGCAAATCACGCACAACAACTGTCCATACAAGTGATTTGAAAGCGAAGAGGTTCCTACTCACCAGCTCCAGGAGTTTGGCGCCTATTTGCCAGTGCTGCACCAGGTGCTGCTTGAGCCGCTTGGGCGCCTCCTTCGGCTCCTCTTCTTTGGGCTCGATCTCCGCCGACATTATCGTGACTTTGCGATCCACTTTGGCGAAGAGTTGGGACCGGACTGGGGCGATGAATGAAACTCTCGGCTTGGTAATCGTTTAATTGAGCCTCTAATTGGTGACCCACGCCCACGAGTAATTTATTACGAATGCGTGTACATGTGATTATATTATGCTTGTAATACACGAATGAAGTCGATAATCATGACGATGCCGCTGGCGATCATAAGAGCGGCCGTAGCTAAGGGGACGAAGTTTCCGTCGTATTTGATGGCGACGTAGAGGAGCAAAAGTGCGGCGATCAGGTTCAGAACGAAGCCGGTACAAAGAAACAAAATCTCGAAGAGCTTCCCGGTGGAGTCGGTCAAGTAGATGATGACGAAGATGCCCATTATTATGATGTATCCAGCGGTCGCTACCATCATGGTATCGACGAAGATGCCCCTGCTTCCATAACCACCGACGCTTGCAAATTTAAATTCCAAACAGGACCAGAAGATAACAGCCACGATACATAGTATCTGCAAGTTGGAATTGAATGATGTCACTAGTTAGAGCGTCTTAAATACTACCAGCACGATCAATTTTAAGTAAAACGCCTTGTTTTTGAACGTTTCCTTAATGTCCGCCATTTCAACGTTGACAGGAATTGTAAACAACGCACGTGTCAATTGATTTTATTATTTGATTTGGAGGAAAATGTCTAAGCCCATCAGGATACCGGCGACGATCATGAGCACGGCCACCACGAAAGTGGCGAAGTTGCCGCTGCTGGAAATGGCACAAACCAGTTGCAGGATGCCTCCGATGATGTTTAGAATGCACCCGCAGCCCATGAACCATAGCTCGAAGCTGCGGATTGTATCTTCGCATACGTAGACAACGATAAATACCAAAAGAATGAGAACGTAGGTCGCTGTCGCGACGACCACCCATTCGTAGGTCCGAGCGAGGAAATTACCAGTGAGGTCGCCATAAGCGTCCAGGCCTGCCCCCCAAAATATGACGACGATTATTAGAATAATCTGTCGGGGCCAAAGTGAGTGAGGTATGGTCGGGATGGGGGCTTACCAAAGCGATCAATTTGATGAGGAAATTTTTGTTTTTGAAGAGCTCGCCCAAGTCCTTCATCTGGCCGGTTTGAGTGACGTTTCAACAACAGCTTACAAAATGTGTTTACAGTTTATTTGTTACTACGAACATAAAAGTGTCAAATATGTCGTATCGTAAAAATTTAACGCTACATTCTCCGAGACTTTTTACTAACATTGCATATTTCTCATGAATATCGTGAGGAAATGTATTTATTTCTTCAGATTTTTTTCCAATTTATATAATCTTGAAGGACAGCTCGTTCCTGCAGATTATTTAAACAACCTCAAAATAGTTTGCGAAAGCATGTTATAATTCTTAATGTAGATTTTATTCTGCATAGAAATTAAATATATTTTTATTATGTACTTATTCTGCAGATTCTGAAGGTTTTTCTTTTATTTGAATAATTTTGAACGGGAGCCCTTTTCCGTAGATTATTTAAACAATCTTCAAATTAATTTTTTGTAGTCTCAAAATTGTTTTAAAAATTACTTTGAATTTTGCATCATCTATTTTTTGTATCGCTTCTCAACGAATAAAAAAAATATGTTAATAATTTTTAATGTAGTTTTTTATCCTGCATTCTAAATGTCAAATTATACTCGGTGTCCCATTTAAAAAACATTAGTGCAAAGCATTTCCGGTTAAACTAATAGTGAATGAAAAATTAAAATATCAAAAATAAATAAATGATTTGCAACTCTATAGTTTTGTCAAATTAGAAAAAAATACTCTTATATAAAATAGTTATTCGACCGTTCCAGGACTGTTTACTAATCCTGTATATTTATGTCATGAATTTTGTGTGGAAATGTATTTATTCCTTCACAGTAATAAAAATTGTAATATTTGGATTACTTATTCCCCAGATTCTGAAGCTTTTTTTGCAATTTAAATAATCTTGAACGAGAGCTCTTTTCCGTAGATTATTTAAACAATCTTCAAATTGATTTTTTGTAGTCTCAAAATGGTTTTCAAAATTACCTTAATTTTTGCATCATCAATTTTTGTTTTGTTTTGCTTCCCAAAGAAAAAATATGTTAATAATTATGTTTATTTTGTTCTGCATTCTAAAATGTCAAATTATACTCGTGTTTCAATTAAAAACCATAAGTGCGAAGCATTTCCTTTTAAACGAAAAGTGAAATAAAAATTAAAATATCACAAATAAATAAATTATTTGCTACTATACTACTTTTACCAAATTTGAAAAAAAAATTAAATAACAAAGTTATTGGACCTTTCGGGACTTTTTACTAACACTGCATATTTGTCATGAATAGTGTGTGGAAATGTATTTATTTCTTCAGATTTTTTTCCAATTTATATAATCTTGAAGGGCGGCTCGTTCCTGCAGATTATTTAAACAACCTCAAAATGGTTTGCGAAAGCATGTTAATAATTCTTAATGCAGTTTTTTATCCTACATTCCAAAATGTAAAATTATGCTCGGTGTCCCATTTAAATAACATTAGTGAAAAGCATATCCGGTTAAACGAATAGTGAAAGAAAAATTTAAATATCACAAATAAATAAATTATTTGCAACTCTATAGTTTTGTCAAATTTTAAAAAAATACTCGTATATAAAATAGTTATACGACCGTTCCGGGACTGTTTACTAATCCTGTATATTTATCTCATCAGTTTTGTGTGGAAATTTATTTTTTCAGATTAATAGAAATTAATATATTTTTATTATGTACTTATTCTGCTGATTCTGAAGCTTTTTCTTCTATTTGAATAATCTTGAACGGGAGCTCTTTTCCGCAGATTATTTAAACAATCTTCAAATGATGAATTTTTTGTAGTTTCAAAATTGTTTTAAAAATTACCTTGAATTTTGCATCGTCCTATTTTTTGTATCGCCTTCCGAAAGAATAAAAAAATATGTTAATAATTCTTAATGTAGTTATTATTATTCTGTCTATTATTATTATACTCGGTGTTCCATTTAAAAAACATTAGTGCAAAGCATTTCCGGTGCAACGAATAGTAAAAGAAAATGAAAATATCAAAAATAAATAAATTATATGCAACTCTAGTTTTGTCAAATTTGAAAAAATACTCTTTAAATAAAATAATTATTTGACCATGTTTACTAATCCTGCATATTTATGTGATGAATTTTGTGTGGCAATCTATTTATTTCTTCAAACTAATAAAAATTGTAATATTTTCATTACTTATTCCCCAAATTCTGAAGCTTTTTTTGCAATTTAAATAATTTTGAACGGGAGCTCTTTTCCGTAGATTATTTAAACAATCTTTGAATTGATTTTTTGTAGTTTCAACATGGTTATCAAAATTACCCTAATTTTTGCATTATCAAATGTTTTTAATTTTTTGTTTCGCTTCCCAAAGAAAAAAATATGTTAATATGTTTATTTTGTTCTGCATTCTAAAATGTCAAATTATACTCGTCTTTCAATTAAAAACCATAAGTGCGAAGCATTTCCTTTTAAACGAAAAGTGAAATAAAAATTAAAATATCACAAATAAATAAATTATTTGCTACTATACTACTTTTACCAAATTTGAAAAAAAAATTAAATAACAAAGTTATTGGGCCTTTCGGGACTTTTTACTAACACTGCATATTTGTCATGAATAGTGTGTGGAAATGTATTTATTTCTTCAGATTTTTTTCCAATTTATATAATCTTGAAGGGCGGCTCGTTCCTGCAGATTATATAAACAACCTCAAAATGGTTTGCGAAAGTATCTTGATTTTTTCGCATCATCCAATATTTTTAATTTTTTGTATGGCATTCCTAAATGCCATTTGAGACTATGTCAAATTTTATATAAAATCATTTAAAAAAAATATACATTTTATATAAAATCAATACGTGGAATACTCTGAAATGACTGTATTTGTTTATTTAGGGCTATTTCTTAGTGTTTGTAGTATGTAGTAATTAAAAATAAATGGGGTTTTTGTGAGGGTTTGTTGTTGGCGGCTCTTCATTCTCCAAGACATTATGGAAATTAACGTTCTTTTTGGAAGAAAAATAATTGTCTTTGGAGGATATTTTATACAAGTTTTATAAATAGTTACACATGCTTCAAGACACAATAATCCAATAGTGCATCTAATTTTTTTTCTGTATAAAATTTGTAATTTTTAAACTGTACAAAAAAATGAGAACACATTCAGAAGAAATGGAATTTGCTGATTTTTTTTCTAAAAATCAAATTACCATCAACAATTATTGCTAAAAAACATATTGTTTTTTAAGTTTATAGAAATAATCGACGCGCCAGATGATGTTTTATAGTTTTCGACTTTTGCTATTATTGTGCCAAAATTTTTTATTTTTGAAGAGCTCGCCCAGGTCCTTCATCCGGCCGGTTTGAGTGACGTTTCAACAACAGCTTACAAAATGTGTTTACAGTTTATTTGTTACTACGAACATAAAAGTGTCAAATATGTCTTAATCGTAAAAATTTAACGCTATATTCAATTTTAACCAAGGAATAAATACAAAACAATGCGATGAGGTATGGTTGATGACATGTTCGTGTCGGCACTACAGCTTCGCTTTAATTACGAAAATTACAGACAACACTGTGTCGATGAGGTACGCGGCACCGCTTAAGATGCACAAGGCCCCCATTGCGAGCCCCACCTGAAAATTGCAAATGAAAAAGAATCGTGGACTTGTTCAAACTACCTCTCGCTCGGACGCGGTCGTCTGATATTTGTGTTCCAGAAGGTACCCGCTCCAGTAGTGAAGAGCTGTAGCTCCCACGGCGACCCACAAGAACACTCCGATTACATTCATGAGGATGTCGGTGAATGTGCTGCAAAACTCCAATTGATTCAAAATTGACTAAAGCGGGTAACAAACTTTTTGTGGTCGCGCGAGGCGAAGCAGAGACTTATGATCGAGACGCTCGTGTAGATGAAGTAGCCGACGAAGATCCCAGACGCTACAATCTCAGCGTCGGGGTTCTTCTCCTCGTTCAAATTCCACGTGCCCCCGACTCCCAAGAACCCTCCACTGTATCCGGTCCTATACAAGATCAGAATGATCAAGTTTAGCACCTGAAAACGCAGATAAAACCAGTGATTAAACACGGAATGTCGAAATATTTACACGGTGTAGCAAGAATTTTATTAGGCTAGGTGCGAGTGTGTGTTGCATGGATGACTAAGAGGTCGCAGGACAGGTCAATTGGAGTCAATTCGTAGCCGCGACCCGAGGCGTGTTGCATTTAACAAAATAAGACGCCTAATTGCGTTCTCGGTGTTATTAAACAAATATGTTTCGGGGCAAGGTCTATTGTCTTAGCCTAATTAGCATGTTCGTCGTTGCTCATGAAACGAATCATTTCCGGTGCTTAGAATTCATTTCTTGGTCTCGTACCAAATTTAACGTTAACACACCCATTTTGT
Organism: Eledona agricola; assembly: GCA_964023215.1. Classification (NCBI taxonomy): domain Eukaryota; kingdom Metazoa; phylum Arthropoda; class Insecta; order Coleoptera; family Tenebrionidae; genus Eledona; species Eledona agricola. The sequence goes on from OZ026859.1 coordinate 3,829,718, forward strand.
GACAAAGAGCGATTGAAATAAACTGATAAGCGAGATACGACGCCACATTCCACACAACCGATCGATGGTATTTGGACTTAGGTGAAGGACTTACCAGTTTAAGGATTTTAAGGATTAGAGCTCCCACAGTTTCTATGCTCGTCATTTTGCACGATTCACACTCGAAAAGTCGAAAATTAATATGCGCTTCTTCACTCGACACCTGCTTCGAGCGAATTGAGGTAAAGAGATAAGTGTGTGGCTGATAAGATAGCCGCTTATTTGTTTTCCCAGTGATGCAAGGGCTGGTGATTCAACATTATCAATTAGTCATTGATTCGTTGCAGGAATTGGGATTGGACATCAAGGATGAGCAAATTCAACAGATGGAAGCGCACGTCAACCAGATCGATTTTAAAGAAGCCGCCGAAGAAGAGAAGTTGACGAGGCATGATGTTATGGCACATGTTCACGTCTTTGCGAAGCAGTGTCCCTTAGCTGCGCCCATTATTCACTTGGGGGCGACTTCGTGCTTCGTGGGGGACAACACTGACTTGATTGTCATGAGAGACGGTTTAGATTTGCTCCTGCCAAGAATCGCCACTGCCATCCAAAATTTGGCGCGGTTTGCAGACAAATACAAGTGAGTGTTGAGGTCAAAGTCCTTTTGGGCTTTTTTAGGTATTATTTATGACGTGCCAATCCTTTAAGTTCGCATCGAAGCGATATTCTAGAGACTGATCGATACTGTTATCAGCCGCGCATTATTTCGTAAAGCCTTCCATTCCAGGAGATTATATTTATTTGTTGTTCCGTTTCTCACGACTTTATCACAAATCACGTGAAATAAATGAACCGACTTTTTAGTTCGTTCTTGGTCTTATCGCATCTGTGTGTATCTTATCAAATACTTGTCCTGTTCGTAACAATTTTAATAAACATTTGTAGTCGACCGAAAAATGTTAACCAACAGTTTTTTATGCTCGTTTGTACTGTTCTGTATAAAATTTTAGTACTCCTTGTTGCCAAATTAATTAATACGGCGTAATTGCGACATGTTTTAAGATTATAAAAAAAATGTTAGAAAATGTTTCACTGCGAATGCAATAGGAAAAAATAAAAAAAACTAGGAAAATTAACTTCAACCAGAACAAAGAAACTATTCGTTGAAGTATTTTCAATTTTCTAAGATGCAAGTCTCAACAATTCTTTACAACTTGCATTTTCGATTGTTTTGAAAATATCAAATGCAAACGAAAACATATTTAGTAAAAATTTATAAATTTATTATTCCTCTTTTTATTATTTATTATCTTTGCGGAAACAACAAATCCGCGCATATCACAGAATTTGGTTTTTAGGGAACCCATATAACACAATTGTTGAAAATAAAAAAACACAAGAAAAATAAAGAGTTTTGCGTAATAAATTATTCTGTTTATTTTACGGAATAAATTAAAATTTAAAATAATGTTGATAGTAATTTTTTTGGGAGATACGTGTGTTGATAAAATTTGTTTGTTTTTTTTAATAAAAGTAGAATCAACATATATTCCCCAATAAAACTAATGTTCAATGTAATACTAACAATAAATTAAGTGGTAATAAAGCTAAAATTAATAAGTTAGTTATTCTTATTATTTGGACAAGGCACTGCGAAATAGCTAGAGAAACATAATAACCGCTGGCGGATTTAGTTTTCGTAAATTGCTACCCAAGCACCAGACTTAAAAGTTAAGTGTTCTTAATAATGCAGTTTGCGTTAAGCGTTTCTTAAATTGTTTAAGATTGCTTAAAGTCCCCGACTACTGTTTTATAACTTCTGCTTAGTAATAACGCCTGCGCATTGATTTTGTTATTCTTTGCTTGGTTATGGTTTCTTATCTGATTTGACATCTCGCAAGTGAACTCTTCAATTTATTTACGAATTAAAATAAATACTGTTTTAACTGTGATAGTGCCAGTTGTACAAAACTTTCATGCGGTTTACGCAAAAAATTCCTCCGGAACTTTTAGAAAATATGAACAATTGGAGGAACTAATTGAAACTGAAAGTGTGTAGGTACGCTTTCACGGTCGGTGTTATTAATAAAAACGTTGTTAATCGGGTTTATTGACCGTTAATGGGTCTTCAAATGGAACTCTGAAAATTGTCAATTACCAAATGACGATGCACTTAAGGCTAGAATAATTTATTTAATTAATACTTATTTTTGAACTTTATAAAATTATAGGTATATTTCAATAATTATGTTTTCAATTATTTAAAAAAAACCGTTTTTAATTGCAAGATCCTAGCTGTAATTTGTGTACGTTTTTTTACCATATTAAATCATTATGCAATTTTTACAACTCCCTGTCAGCTTTTTAGTAATTTATTCTCTTACAAACACAAAACACAACCTCATTGTGGAACGTAGTAATCCAAATAAAGTTGTGTCAGGAAAATAAACAATAACAACAATCACCCGCACAAAAAGTACCAAAAACTAACCAGCTTAGCCACATATACAATATCGGACAAAAATAAAGAATCAAATTTAATTTATTTACTATACTAACTTACAAACTTTTTTTGAATATTCTGATAGACCCACTACCAAAAATTGGGTTTTAACTATTATTTTATTTGTTGTTGTTATTTTTATTTTAAATCTGGGAAAAAGTAAACAAACATTTTAGAGTAATTAGAGTACTGAAAGTAAAATGTTTCGTCTTGTAGGCGTGTTGTTCATATATTTTCTGTGAGTTTATTATCTATCAAAATGCCTAGACACAAGTTTATCAAAAAAAAATGCCTTAATTAATAAGTAAATTTAATTATGCAGAAAAACAAAACCAAATATTTCGCACTAAACATGAATTCATAAACAATTAAATTGTACAATAATAATACACCTTAATACAATTTAATTGTATTAAGGTGCGAAATAGTGAATGTCTAGTGCTCCAAAAACTGGAAGACACCGAATAACGTTTACAGCAACTGACAGAAAAATTAATATTGTATTATCCATCCAAAATCCTTTCGCAACATCATCTCAAATAAAAAACAATTCCCTGCTTTAAATGTGTCTCTTCGCACTGTACGACGTCATTTTGTCGATGTGGGATTATATGGTCGAATATCCGCAAAAACTTTATTTCTGCAAAAACAGACGATCTATGTAGAATGGGATTTGCACGTGAGCATCTAAATTGGACTAGGGAAAAGTGGAAGTAGTATCGTTCTCTGTCAAAAGCAAATACAACATACGATAAAATAAAAATTAAAAAAATATAAAAATGCAACTCAAAGTACCAAAAAAAGGGACGGTGCAGGAAATGTTAAAATTTGGGGATGTTTTTCTGGTAATGGAATGTGTGCAATCTGGTGCATTGATGGTATAATGGATAGATATTTTACAGAATCAGATGCTTCCGTTCGTTGAGATAATATGCGTCACATGGATTTTTCAGCACAACGATCCAAAACATCTACGAAAGTAATAAAGGACTGGTTAGCTGCTGAAAATTACTATACTATTACTATACTATAATTACTATAATGAAATGGCCTGCACAAATACCCGATCTCAATCTGTGTCCCGAACTCAGAATCTGTCGAATGAAATTCAATTTTTGAGAAAATTTTAGTAAAACAATTTGTTCAAAGGAGTCTACTAAATACAGTTAAAACCGTTTGGAATGGAATATAGCAGCAATCTTATGGCACCTATGCATAGAAGATGTATTGAAGTAATACAAAAAAAAATGATTATGCAACAAAATATTGAATAAACTATTTGTTTTTTTCCATATAGTCGTATTATTTTTTAAATGTGTTTTTTGTCGGTGGTCAATATCTCCCTTAGTACTTGGTCACAACCAATGATTGAGCCATCATTTTGAAGATTTCCTTTACCGCTAATGACGAAAAATAAACAAACAATTAATTAAACAGTTCAAAACTAATTGTTTTATTTTGGTCATTGCGCCATCAATTGACAATCTGTTTAACTAACACTTCCGTAACGTGCGTTCAAAAATAAAACGAGGCTGCATTGGCCATGCAATTTATCGGCTTTCCAGTGTAGAAGAAACCATAGCAAACATAAATATATAGATTTGACAAATGTCAAGATCTGTCAGTTTCAAATTTACCATCAAAATATAACGGGCCAATTTTATTTAAATTGTTTATAATAAATGCATAAGCATAATGCCACCCTCCTTCCCATCCCTACCTAAAAAATTGTTCAGGCAACTAACTAGTTACATACATAAATTAATCAGAATAACAAACAAACTTTCTCAGAAAAATATGCATGCGTTATTTATTATTTCCAAGCAAAACGCTAGGACAGTTTAATTTAATTTTTTAATGAGCCACCTTATGACATGAAGATGTTACTTACGACGTCACGTATTTTTGTACCATGACGTCATCATTGGTTTTTGATCCTTCGAATCCGAGCAAACCCGAACCTTTTTTTTCTAATGTATATTGAGTAATACAACTCCCTAGCGGTCGACGTCCGTGTTTAACTATATATACAACGATTTTTGAAATATTAATTGAGAATGCAGTTGCTCTTAAACTGAATTGGTAGGTCTCGAGTTGCGCATAGAGACTGATGACCCATGAAGGTTGACGGGACAAACTGAGTGGTGCCCAAATATTCTCAAGACATTTTTCGGTTTTGAGACTGATTCTTCTTCATCGATCTATTCACGACTTACAGTTATATCAAATTAATGACCGTCCTGGTCGTGTCGATATTCTCCTCAACAGAGGAGAAGCTGTAACAATGAATAGATTGATGTTTGGATTCACAACGATACCGGGAAATGTTTTGCACTTTTTTTATCCCATATAATAAAAACAATTTTTTTACAAATAAAATATTGTAGAATTAATTCATTATGGCCCAATAAAATTCAATCAAAATTCAAAAAAAATATGTCTCGAACCGCCTGTTCGACCATATTACGTTCAGATGAAATGCCGAGAAGTCAGTAAAACATGATTGCTAAATATATTGTGGGTGTTTGACGTGATTACTTAATGTTAACTCGAAGGACCATAATGTTTTAGGAAATTATAAGTGCAGTCCCTCTTGCTTTAGAATTTATTTATCAACTAACTACAACTAACCATCCCTACTGAGGGTGGTACAAAATGATGGGGACTAACCCCTCCTTGGTCAGGTACTGAACAGTGGGGATAGTGTGATTTGTGTTAAAACAACCTGACAAGTGTTATAGTACCTAAAAGTAAATTTATTTCTACTAGACAATTACTGATGTTTTTTTACTTTTAGCACATTATGTGGTTTGTGAAGTTTTGAACTGCTAAGATTCCTTAAGAACACGGCTTGCAGCATTCAAGTAACTTAAGCATGTCTTAGTAAAATTGCGCAAACGGGCATTGTTCTCTTAACTTCTTGCAGATCGCTGCCCACGCTGGGCTTCACCCACCTCCAACCCGCCCAGCTCACAACCGTGGGCAAACGCGCCACTCTATGGCTTTACGACTTCCTCATGGACGAGCGCGCTTTGCGCCGCGCCAAATCCGACCTTCGTTTTCGCGGCGCAAAAGGTACCACCGGAACCCAAGCCTCCTTCTTGCAGCTCTTCGACGGCGACGGCGCCAAAGTCCGTCGTCTGGACAATCGAGTTGCCCAACTCTCGGGCTTCGACCAAATCTACCCAGTCACTGGACAAACCTACACCCGGAAAGTTGACGTAGAAATCGTGGCGGTCCTCGCGAGCTTGGGTGCGACGATTCACAAAACGTGCACCGACCTCCGGCTTCTGGCCAACTTGAAAGAGATCGAGGAGCCGTTCGAGAAGACCCAAATCGGGAGCAGCGCCATGCCTTACAAGAGAAACCCCATGCGGTCTGAGCGCTGCTGCGCCCTTGCTAGACATTTAATGGCGCTGTTTTCCAATGCTGCCAACACGCACTCGGTGCAGTGGTTCGAGCGAACATTAGACGATTCGGCAAATAAAAGACTCACGCTGTCTGAAGCGTTTCTAACAGCTGACGCTGCTTTAATGGTCGTGGAAAACATAACGCAAGGACTGGTGGTGTATCCAAAGGTAATTGAACGAAGGATAGGACAAGAGCTGCCGTTCATGTCTGCCGAAAACATCATCATGGCTATGGTGAAAAAGAACGGCGATCGACAGATTTGCCACGAGAAGATTCGCGTGTTGTCGCAGGAAGCAGGCGCCCAAGTTAAGGAACAAGGCAAAGATAACGACTTTTTGGATCGCGTAAGGGCAGATCCTTACTTCAAACCGATTCTAAGCGAGCTGGACGACCTTCTAGACCCGTCCACGTACACGGGACGCGCCTCCGAACAAGTGACGGAGTTTCTAGAAGACGAAGTCGCGCCCATTCTTCAACGGTACCGTGAACAACTCAAAAACACCAAATCGGTTACTCTTAACATCTAACGCGCCGATGTCGTATTTATTCAATAAATATATTACATATGAGTGTCCCAAGCTACAAATTTCGTGATGGTTGATGCAATAAATAAGAATGATGGTACAGCCGTGGACAGGCAAGAATAACACCCGTGTCATACAAATACCGACTCTATGAGATATTGTCATTGAGTCGGTATTTGCATCACACGTGACGGATAAAATTCCGGCAAATACCGACTCAATGACAATGTGTCATAGAGTCGGTATTTGCATGACACGGGTTTATTCTTAACTGTCCACGGTTGTACAATGTGTAATAAATAGTCGTCGTTGGGGTGGAATTAATCGCTGGGGAGAAGAGTGTTCTCCAAGCAGGCTGGTCCTTGACTGGGCCAGTTACAAGCGCCTAAATTGTTGTCGAAAGTGAGATGGACGGGGCAGTTGAAGACGTGGAGGGTGTATCTGTTTTTGGTGCAGTCCCATCTGCACGCATAGAACTTGTTGCATTGAGTTGGGTGCCTGAACAAACCCGCTCTTTGACAATCGATGGTTCCTTGAAGTTTCTCGCTGCGACCTCTCAAACCTCCCGGACCGTACCGATCAAAGTTTTTAACAATTAGTGGTGCTTCGGTCGCGGTACGTTCGATGGTTAAAACCGGAGTGGTGCTTGCGATATGAACTTGAGGAGTTGGTGTAATTTCCACTAGCTTCTGGGGTTCGTATTGGTAGTTCTCGACGACAATACCGTCATCACCAGTATCGGTGTTAACATCACCAATACCAGTGTTGGTATTGTCGACAATGTACTGGTCGTCGTCGTCATCTTCAACAATAATTCGCAACTTCTTGTTCCTCAGGTTCAGAGTGTTGGAAAGGCAAGTGCACTGGGCGCCGAGCTTCGCCGACAAAAGCGGATGGAAATTGTTAGATTTCACTATAGTCTTGGACCGTGGTCTCGTGGCAACGTTCGGAGTTGTGCTTATTCTTGTACGCGTTTTAACTGGAAGGTACTCGCGCGTCGGTTCCGTCGTACTTGTTACTTTTACTCGTTTCACCACAGGAGTTGGTGCAACGTAATTTTCAACAACTCGTCCCAAAGAACCGAAGGAGTATTTAGCAATCGGTCTGCTTGTGGTCACAAGTGGTACTTGTTTGACTTGAACCGGAGCGGCGTACTCTTTCAAACCAAAAGCGTATTCAGCAATAGGTCTGCTTGTGGTTACAACAGGCAATTGTTTGACTTGGACCGGAGCGGCGGATTCTTCTAAAGAACTGAAGGAGTATTTAGCAATCGGTCTGCTTGTGGTCACAAGTGGTACTTGTTTGACTTGAACCGGAGCGACGTACTCTTCCAAAGAACCAAAAGCGTATTTAGCAATAGGTCTGCTTGTGGTTACCACAGGCAATTGTTTGTCTTGGACCGGAGCGGTGTATTCTTCCACGGACTGTCCCAAGTTATCTTGACCATCAATTGAACCGAACGAGTTCTTTGCTGAAACCAATCGACTGTCGTAGTACCGGAAAGGTTGCTTCGATTCCACGATTGTTGCAATTGTGGTTGCGAATGTGGGTTTGGGTGTGTATTGGTAGATTAAGTCCACGCTGGGTTGTGTCGGAGCTTGGTTCTTAACGATTCGTTCCTCAAATGCCACTGCGGGCTTTTCGTAAACGTATCCAGCATTTACGTTAGAATATGTTTGAAGGGGTGGTCGTGGTGTTGTCGATACTGTTGGAGTTATTTGGTAGTTTTCCACAACTCTTGGCTTCTGGGGCTGGTAATTGTAAGTGGACACACCTCCCGTCACGTACGCTTTCTTGGCAACGAACGGTACTTCCTCCACTGGTTGTCGATTGTACGTATTAAGAGCTGGAGCTTCCACGAACTGGACTTTAGGTTTTGGGTATGCGTATCCGGTGAATTGTACGTTATTTTGTTGAGTTTTAACTGCTACAGGTTGAACGATAGGTACAAATGGTTTGGAAGTGGTCGAAACGACTACTAGTTCAGGTTTAGGAGTGGAAGAAACGAAATAGGTTGCAGGTTGTGGTGATGGTTTAACAGTGTAGCTGTTTGCAGTCGATTGCAAGACATTCTGATAGGTGTAGGTGCTAATGGGTTGTTGGTAACTATATCCTTGAGTGTTGAAACTTGAAACCGCAATCGGTTTCTGGATTTCCTGTTGGTAGGTTGGCAGATGTGGTATCTCTTCAACAACCACACTGGGTTCCGTGGTTAAAGTGAAACTTGAAACCGTTGGTTGTTGATAAGCAACAAGAGATGGTTTCTCTGCAACCACAACGCTGGGTTTATTGTAACCAAAACCGGCTGTATTGCTTGCGAAACTGAAACTTGAAGCCGCAACCGGTTTTTGTACTGCTGGCTGTTGATAAGCGATTGGTTTCTCTTCAAAAACAACGCTGGGTTGTTCGTAACGATACCCTTCAGAGTTACTGCTTAAAGTGAAACTTGAAACCGCTGGTTGTTGATAAGTAACAAGCGATGGCTTATCTTCAACAACACTGGGTTTTTTGTATCGGTATCCTCCAGTATTGCTCGTTACACTGAAACTTGACACTGCAACCGGTTTTTGGGCGACAACAGATGGACTGAAACTTGTAATTGCAACTGGTTTTTGTATTTCTGATTGTTGGTAGGTGACAATGGTTGGTTTCACTTCAACAACTCTCGGTTGATTGTAACTATACTTTTCAGTGTTCGTGAAACTGACAACTGTTGGTTGTTGGTAAGTAACCAGAGATGGTTTATCTTCAACAACGCTGGGTTTTTCGTATCGGTATCCTCCAGTATTGCTCGTTACACTTAAAACTGGTTTTTGAATTTCTGATTGTTGGTAAGTGACAATAGCTGGTTTGGGTTTGTCGTAGCGATACCCTTCAGTGTTCGTGAAAGTGACACTTGAAACCGTTGGTTGTTGATAAGTAACAAGAGTTGGTTTCTCTTCAACAACACTAGGTTTTTCGAATCGGTATCCTCCAGTATTGCTCGTTACACTTAAAACTGGTTTTTGAATTTCTGATTGTTGGTAAGTGACAATAGTTGATTTGGGTTTGTCGTAGCGATACCCTTCAGTGTTCGTGAAACTGACACTTGAAACCGCTGGTTGTTGATACGTAACAAGAGATGGTTTTTCTTCAAATGTCGTTTGAGGTTTGTCGTAACGATATCCTTCACTATTACTTGCTGTACTTATGCTTGAAATTGAAACTGGTTGAACCCTGTCTTGGTAAGCAAATCCCACGTTTCCTGTAACACCCTGTACAGTTGGTTGTGTTGAAGACGCGTAAATTTGGGGCCGGATGGTTGTGGAAGGCACGGCATAAGAAGTAACTTGAACTTGCGGTTGTTGGACTGTTGAGAAATACACTGTGGGTTGTTTGACCACTTGTACGACTCTCTGAACCGGCGCAGGTGTTGAATATGTGAACAGTTGTTGAACTGTCGGTTTTGTACTCTTGCTCAAAAAATCAACATTTTGGTAGCTGTAACTTCCAGAAGTTGATCGCACCGGAGCTTCTTCAAATTGAATCGCCGGTTTCGGATAATTGTAACCGACAAAATTGGTTTGTTTTTCGTTGTTTGTTGCAATGTTGATGCTTCCAATTGTTGCAGGTGCTGGAGTTGTTGAAACAAAAACAGGTTGTTGAACTTTTTGCTGATATGTGGAAACTGATGATAAAACTGGTCTCTGGTAAGTTGTGACGACTGGTTGAACATGAACCAGTGGAATTTGTGTTGTGGAGACCACTGGTACTCCAGAATCAACAACATGGTAGTTTCTAATGGGTTCCTCTGCAAACGCCACGTTTGGTTTCGGATAATTGTACCCATTATCCGCTACAAAGCTTCTGGAAATGTTGGCTGTTGCGAGATTTTGAATTTTGTATTGCAACTCCGGTACGTTTGCCACAACCCCACCTTTGTAGCTTTCAAATCCTGCGACATCTAACGCTGGTAGTGGTACGGATGTTATCGTGGGAACTGAAGACACCGAGGCAAGGGACACAGGTGATGACGTTACATGAGCCACAATATTACTATTTTCAGGCAAACCGCTGCTTGACACTCCCACAGCTGAAAATCCGCCTCCAACGATGTTAATGTTGCCTCTGGTACCACTGGAACCGCCTCTTGATGCGTACGTGTTTACCGTAAGACCATTAACTAGATTAGCGTTGCTGCTTCCAACATAACTTTGCGCCGCATTGCCTCCAATAGTGTTCGTTCTGGTTCTTTCAAATCCAGCACCGAGTGAAGTACCAATATTAACAAGTCCGTTTTGCTTGAGGTTCTGTGTGCTGGTGTGGGTGTTTAGGTTGAGGAAATTTGTTTGATCGGTGAGTTGTTGGGTGCCGAAACCAGCGCCTTGGGCATAAATCGAACCGGAGTCTAGTTCTTGCGTATAGATGCTGCCAACGGCTGCTGCATTTGTTCGATACAATCCTTGCAAACCTAAAGTGGCTTGTCTTTGGGCATCAAAACTGTTCGAGCCGTAACCGTATGAGTACGCCGAATTCAGCGATCCTTGAAGGCCGCTTCTTAACAATCCAGCATTTTGAAGCGACTGTGCAGCGTTTAGAGACAACTGACCTGTAATGCATCCAATTTAATCCATTTATTCGAAAAAAAATTAAATTATTATTTTTTATGTGTAATTTCAAATAAAATAGAGCTAAATTTAAAAACATGACTAACAAGATCAATTTTGTACTCATCTTAATAAATACAACAAACTAATAAATTGCATTTCTTGTTTGAAAATAAAAAATTAAATCCAATTTGAAAGTAAAAACACTTCCAAATGAGGAGTCGCTCGACCTATTTTCCCTTTCCCTATTCAAATTTTAGGGATGAAAATAAGCCAGTTGTAACGGGGGTTGTGCGGGTACAATTTTATTTTTCACGTATAAATGTTTCCCTCTTGGTATAAAAATTGACTTGTTTCGCCGTTTTTTGCAAATTACATTTCAGCCGAGATATTTATTTTGACTGGCTCGTTTTCATTTTTTACTCATATTGTAAATTCTTATTTAGAGATCGATTTAGTATTATTATCGGTAAGCTTGGAAAATTGTTTGATGCATCCTGTGCCTAAAAGAAATAACCCATGCACGTGTTCGGACTTGCAGCATCACAAATTATTTAAAATTTGAACAGAAATGTTGCATCACAAATTTTATATAATTTTTTTTATTTTAGATTATTTCACGAAAGATTTTATAAACAATTTTATATTTTTTTAAATAAGATTTTATATAAAATTTGACATAGTGTCAGACGGCCTTTAGAAAGTTATTTCGTTCACGAAGAAGTTGTCATAACATACAAATTCGACGTTTTTTGGATATTTCGAAGCCACAATTCAAGACAGCAATATTTCAAAGATTCCTGCCACATAAAGGCTAGGTCTGACACTATTATGTCAAATTTCATATAAAATTTTAAATATTTTTTAAAATAACATTTTATATAAAATTTAACGTTTTAACGGTCTTAACGTTATTAAAATTAATAATTTTTTATGGAAGAAAAATATTTACTTTATTAAGGCCATCTGACACTACGTCAAATTTTATATAAAATTTTATAAAAAAAAATTACGTGAAATAAAAAATATTATATAATATTTGTGCAGAAATTTGTGATGCTGCATTATACTGCATCAAATTAAATATAAAATGTGCACTGCATTAAGGCCGCGTGACACTATGTCAAATTTTATATAATATCTTATTAAAAAAATATATATAAAATTTGTTCGTAAAATACTCTGAAATAAAAAAAAATATTTATTTTTTACAGTGTAGGAGTCAAAACTTTGGTACACTATTCGCTGTGTATTGATGCTCTGAATCCATTTTTTTTCCGTCGCAATTTGTCATTCTTTATAAAGATATCGAGATCCGGATTTAGATTTTTTTATTTTTTATGTAATTTCGAACAAAATAAATCGTTAGTATTAAAATGCTTATTATTTTATTATATGATTTTGTACGGTAAAAAATACTAAAATGTTTCGAAATTGAGAAATTGAGAAATTTTCATTATGCAGAAAAGATTTAGTGTTTTTTGTAGTTTTGTAGAATGAAATATTTAATTGCAATATTATTTATTTAGTAATTAATACTCGGTTTATTTTTTAATTTTGTTTTATAATAATATAAAATATTTCGTAAATTAATTGGGGTTGAGGTCCGCCTTTACGTACTTTTTAATATTTACGACAATTGTTCCATTATTAAAGATTTTAACGCCCGTTTGCTTGGACCATCGATCCGCCAAAATAAATATGGAAGAAATGCTCATTTATGATAAAAATAGTTTCTTTTTGTGTTTTTGTCTATGCCTGCTTCAGTTTATGATAATCGTATTTTACATTTTTTTTTGTTAAATGTGAACTAAATGACTGTCAAATTTTATATAAAATCTTATTAAAAATATATATAAAATTTGTTCGTGAAATACTCTGAAATAAAAAATTATATTTAAAATTTGCGCAGAAATGTGTGAAATTGCATCACAATATTTCACGTAGTTTTTATATAAAATTTTAATTTTTTTTTAAATTACATTTTACATAAAATTTGACATAGTGCCAGACGGCTTTTATAAAATATGCGTGCATAATTTTTTTTTTCCTAGAATTTTTTATTTTGTTTATTTTAGTCATGAAATGTTTCCATTTATTTGTTCATTTACAATTTCTTTATTTGCATTGTTTTCATTGCATCATATTTTATTTGTATTTTGTATTTAATTGTACATATTTGTTTTGGGGTTAAGTTGAGTGAGTATCTTCGGCTAGACTTCGCCTTTTATACAGTATGCGCTTAAAGGTAGTCCCTATATTTTCTATTGCGCGTAACTTTAATCGAAATCAAAAATTAACAAAAAGGAACATATCAAAAAATGGCTGAAACTTAGAAGATACACTTTATTGCAACTAGAAAATTATATTCAATAAATAGAGACCATTTTCGTTGAACAAAATTGTGCCCTTTTTATTGCATTTTGCACAACTTTTTTCGCTATATTGGGCTTTGTTTTGATTGCGATAAAAGATAGCGCAATTGAATGTAATATTTAACTTTAAGCCCAATCTGTATCTGTATTAATAAAAGTCGATTTATTACTATCACAGATTACGATTATTATCAATGTTGACTAGTAATGACTTACCGACGTTGCTATAAAGTCGTGCGGATGGTTGTTGTAATGGTCCCTGAAGACCTCCAAGCGAAGTCACTTCAAGAGCACCCAATCCGTCGTATCGATCGAGGGCCCCTCCGTAGAACGTTTGCGAGGTAACCGCTAAGCCACTAGCGCATCTGGGCACCAACCAAGGCCATTCACAAAGAAGTCGCGATTCGTCGTACACCAAACCGAAAGGACACCGGAATTCGTATGCAGAAAACGGCGATTTTCCGTGGTCCAAGCAGGCGAAGAACCAACGGCAGTTCTCCGGATCCGCGTAATAACCTGGCGACGATGTGTATTAGAAAAACCCAGACAAAAATCACCTCCTCCTCACCTGGTTCTCCGGGACACACGAACCTCTCCTTCGGCACCGGCGCAATTTCACTGCTTCCGGAGCACGGAGAGGCGTTCGGAAGACTTCCAGGCCACACGCACACTTCGACCCTGCTGTCGAACGCCAAACCCGCCGGGCAGTCGAATTCAAAGACGCTGAACTCCTCCGAGAGTTGGTCGAACTTGACGCACCTGTAGAAGCGGCCGCAGGAACGCGGATGGACGAAATAGCCCTGTCTCGAACATTCGAATTCCGTACGCGTGTCCTGCAAGTGAAAAGTTCGGGCAGGGGTTTGATGGGCGTCGTGCTTACTTGTCTGATGACGTGGACGTTGCCTTCGACGTCTATCACGCGAGATATGCGGTACGGGGACACCTGGACCGTGTCCAAGGGCCGAGCCGGGGTTTCCAAAATTTCGCGTTCGAGCGAGTGGAGGACGGCGCCGCGAGGGGCACGCGACTGTCTCGACAAACCCGCGAAGGCGGCGTCCAGGATTGAGCTCTCGCATTGCAAGCCGCCGTCCTGGGCGAGGTCCTTCAGGGCCAAGCCTGCAAGTCCGCGAACTCGCGCGTATTTGGCTTTGATGTCGATGCTGGTGGCGTCATCGAAGGCGATCCACTGGTCCTTGCTGCAATTTCACTTTACACTAAAAGCCCAACACCGCAAGGTCATAAAGTTGTAAATACCTCAGTTATTACCTAAGTTGGAATTTTGATATTTTGCAGACTTTAATTACATTCTAGGAGCCATTTCAGGAAATTTATTTAGCAATATTGATAAAAAATACAAATAAAGCATGATAGGGTAAAATGTGGATAGACATAAATAAAATTCTAAAATATAGTATGGTACGGGTGCACTATTATATCCAGAGTCACAAACAAACATATAATCTAGAATAATATATAAAAATAATATAATTATATGTATATATAAATAATTTCAAGAAAACATTTTAGTTACATACACAGAATGCCCCAAAAAATTGTGACGTCATAATGATTTATTTTATTAAATTAATTGTTCTTTATTTTTTGTGCATATCAACGTGCGTTTTTAGTTGCTTACGTAAAAATTCTTAAATCGGTCCAGAGATGTGTGAAAAAAATTTAAACAAAAAAATGGTTTTCCAGCCAGCTCTAGTTTTGAAAATTTATAAAAAATACAAATAGTGCCCGTTTGATAAAATTAGTACTGGGTACTTGTTAAATAATATCTAATAATCTTGTTAATCTAGATTGATTAATACGAGTTATTACAGGTTGTGCAAAACTTTCAAACTTTTCAAAAATCCAAGCTTTTATTTTTATTATTTTAAATTGGAACCCCTCTTTATTTTTATATCATTCAGTGCGGAATTAAAAAGCTAACATTTTTTTCTAGTCATAAACCTCTCGCTCATTATTTGCCAAGAATCCGTTTTGTAAAAGTTTTCATCGCAATTTTAATGAATAAGAGTGGAAGATGGCTTAAAAAAATAAGTAAACACAGAGTCCTTCATTTCAGTTCCCGTCTTCTGTAGCTCAGTTATTACTTAAGTTAGAATTTTGATATTTTGCAGAATTACATTCTAGGAGCCATTTCAAGAAATTATTTTTAATACACAAAATATCCCAAAAATTGCGATGTCATAATGATTTATTTTATTTAATTGCATGCTATATATTTTTTGTGCCTATCATCGGGTGTGTTCAGTTGCTTACGTAAAATTTTTTAAATCGGTCCAGAGATGTGTTAAAAAATAGTTTTCCAGACATCTCTAGTTCTAATAATTTATAAAAAATACAAAATTTGATAAAATTAGGACTAGGTACTTGTTAAATAATGTTTAATAATCTTGTTAATCTAGATTGATTAATACGAGTTATTACAGGTTGTGCAAAATTGTGTCAAACTTTTCATTATTTTTATTATTTCAAATTGGAACCCCTTTTTATTGTTTTATCATTCACTGCGGAATTAAAAAGCTAAGATTTTTTCTAGTCACAATCCTATCGCTAATCAAAGTATTCGAACGTATTCAAAGTTATTCGCCAAGAATCCGTTATGTAAACTTTTTCCATCGCAATTTTAATGAATAAAAGTGGAGGATGGCTTAAAAAAATAAGTAAATACAGAGTCCTTCACAGTTCCCGTCTTCTGTAGCTCAGGTATTACTGAAATTGGAATTTTGATATTTTGCAGACTTTAATTACATTCTAGGAGCTGTTTCAGGAAAATATTTTTAATTACACAGAATGTCCCAAAAAATTGTGATGTCATAATGATTTATTTTATTAAATTGCTGGCTATATTTTTTGTGCTTATCATAGTGCGTTTTTAGTTGCTTACATATAATTTTTTAATTCGGTCCAGAGATGTGTGAAAAAAAAAACAAACAAAAAAATTGGTTTGCCAGCCACCTCTAGTTTTGAAAATATATAAAAAATACAAATAGTGCCTCTTTGATAAAATTAGTACTAGGTACTTGCTAAATAATGTCTAATAGTCTTGTTAATCTAGTTTAATTAATACGAGTTATTACAGGTTGTGCAAAATTGTGTCAAACTTTTCAAAAATCCAAGTTTTTTATTTTTATTATTTCAAATTGGAACCTCTTTTTATTGTTATATCATTCAATGCGGAATTAAAAAGCTAACATTTTTTTCTAGTTATAAACCTATAGCTTATTATTCGCCAAGAATCTGTTTTGTAAAATTTTCTATCGCAATTTTAATAGATAAGAGTGGAAGATACCTTAAGAAAATAAGTAAATACAGAGTCCTTCATATCTCAGTTCTCGTCTCTTGTAGCTCAGTCATTACCTAAGTTGAAATTTTGATATTTTGCAGACTTTAATTGCATTCTAGGAGCCGTTTCAGGAAAATATTTTTAATTACACAAAATGTCCCAAAAAATTGTGACGTCATAATGATTTATTTTATTAAATTGCATGCTATATATTTTTTGTGCCTATCAACGTGCATTTTTAGTTGCTTACATAAAATTTTAAATCGGTCCAGAGATGTGTGAAAAAAAAATAAAAAATAAATTGTTTTCCAGCCACCTCTAGTTTTGAAAATTTATAAAAAATACAAATAGTGCATCTTTGATAAAATTATTACTGGGTACTTCTTAAATAATGTCTAATAATCTTGTTAATCTAGATTGATTAATACGAGTTATTACAGGTTGTGCAAAATTGCGTCAAACTTTTCAAAAATCCAAGCTTTTTATTTTTATTATTTCAAATTGGAACCCTCTTTTATTGTTATATCATTAAAAGCGGAATTAAAAAGCTAACATTTTTTCTAGTCACAATCCTATCGCTAAAGTATCGAACGTATTCGAAGTTATTCGCCAAGAATCCCTTTTGTAAGTTTTTTCCATGGCAATTTTAATGAATAAAAGTGGAAGATGGCTTATAAAACAATGGTTGATATAACATATTTTGTAATTATTTAAGTTTTAATAATAACAACATAAATATATTTTGTTCTCTTGAAGGCCCAAAAGAAGACGAGTATGAAGTGTTCCTGCTACTTTTCTAATGGATCATGTGCAATGTTTTCAAATGCGTTTATAATTGTTTGTTGCATGCTTTCCCATTAACAATTTACGTAACGTAGCCCCACAAAAATAAATCTAATTTAGATAAGTCGTTTGTTCGGGGGCCACGTAATTAATAATAAAATAATTACTTAATAATTAAAATAAATAATTAAAAAAATAAATAGTTTTTGTTGACAAATGAAAAATTCATCACCACATTTCACTTTAATGGTTTCTTGTTCCATGGCTATCCGATTACATTTTTCCTCCACACTCTTTCCACAATCTTTCTTTCGCCAGTTTCACCAGTTCCCTGACATTTTTCATTTGTGTTTTATAAATAGAGTAACTCTCATTA
The DNA here is from genome assembly GCA_964023215.1 of Eledona agricola. Taxonomy (NCBI): domain Eukaryota; kingdom Metazoa; phylum Arthropoda; class Insecta; order Coleoptera; family Tenebrionidae; genus Eledona; species Eledona agricola. Next base: position 3,847,556 of record OZ026859.1, read on the forward strand.
TTTCTACTGTTTAGATAGCTTTACCAGTTGCTCTTTTTAACTCTGATTTATATTTTTATTTCTTCGTTCCACCAACTCGTTTGTTTTTTTATTTGTTCTACTATTTACATTCTTTGCCGCCAGTAAAACTGTAGCTTTAAATCTTATCCGTAGATTTTATACTGCATATCATGCTAAATTTTCTCTAATTTTTTTCAATTGTTTCCTAATTTTTTTGTATAGATTTCAGCCGTTTATTTTTTCATAAGTTTATACGTGCGTTTATTTGTTTATTTTATGTTTCTCCTTGTCACACTTTTATGTTCTCTGTCTTCGTTTATTTTTTACTTTTGCTATTGTGTCTATTACTTTTTCTGAACTCTTTATTTCTGTGTGTGCTGCCAAAAATGTTATGTAAATTTTGTTGTAACATTCCATGGCCCACAGAAAATAATGTTTTGCCTCTGCATGTGTGGATGGATGTGTCAAGTGCAATGTAAATTTATGCCAACGATAGAAATTTGCATAAATTAGCAAACAGTAAAATCGATATCCCAAAATTAGTCAGTTTGGACTTAACATACTTTACGCAGCAGGCACAAATTTATTATTGACTATTACTTCCCTTGTATATAAATTTTTTATTAAGCAAAAATCAATCAGCTTTTTTCCCGTTATTATTTATTTCTCACATTTTCTCCACGTGTTCCAATCGTTTCTGAATTTTATTCGTCTCTTTTCCCCATCCTTTCCTTGAAATCGCCTATTATCATTAAACTTCATTTTATATGACTCCTTCCCAAAAATCTCATACTCTCTGAGCCCATAACAAATTATTATCGTTGTTCTAATTTGATCTTTTAATTCCAGTTCGATCTTCAGTATCACGTGCGCAAGAAAATAAAACGAGGATGTCATTGAAAAGAATGTAGAAAATTTCGATTGGAAAAATTTGAAATTAAATAACTCGTTAGATAATGACTCGGGCACAACACAAAATACATTTGATGTATTTTTCAACAAATTCGGCTTGAATCAAATGTCAAATTTGACAGTTTTAAAAATCTACACTGTAAAAAATAAAACAAGCTAGAATGCCTTCCAGCCCAGAGCTAAAGACACCCTTCAGTAAAAACAAGTCCTCGCACGTTTTTTGGAGCAAAAATTAACAACGTGACGGATTAAGAGACACACCTGTATGACTAGTTTCATAATCGATAGGTTCGGTTCCTGAACTAATCAATGACTGTTATTTAAAAATAATGTTGCCTAACTGGTGTGATAACCAATGACGATGTTTTCATCACTCGCGTTCCATTTCTTCACATTTAACACTATCTTGAAAGTTTCGAAACATGTTACCTGAATATATAGGGCCCGGCTTGATCTTGGTCGCGTTCCAATGTCCAGTTACCTCCATTTCCCATAATCGTGCACAATTCATCTCTCGTAATTGACTGAATTTCAAGCGCTGGACTTCCAGGAGCCGTGTGCGTTTTGCTTTGCAATTTGAACTTGAAAGCTTGCACCGGAGCCGTGATGATTAGTTTGGACAAAGGCGCTCCCAAACCGCTAACCAGGTCCACGACGGAGTCCTACGAAACACCCATACTTTTATTTTTCAAGCAAATAGGTAATTGTAGTAACCCGGATCTCCTCTTATGAATATTAAACCGAGGTTGTTAGACCGGAATCCTTTTAAGGATAATTTGTTGCGTGAGCGACGTCGTCTGGAGGTGGATGCTCGTGTTGATTTTTAATTTTGTCTCATGACTTGGCTCAAAATTAGCGATGCAACGTCGAGGAAACGATTGAAATTCAAACGAACACCCAAAAGAAGGCGTACTTCGCGTTACCACCAGAAATTGTTCATCGACTCATCGAAGAAAGCGGAACAATATCGGCCTTGGTCCTCACCGTGTTCTGCATGTCCCACAGTCCGGAGAGGCGACTCGGATGGAAGGTGACGTTTTTGGAGGCGCCGAGGAACGACGTCTCAAGGACGAACAGATCCGCATGTTTGCTGAGACTCTTGAAGTCGTAGTATTTGGCGAGCGTCTCCGTCTTGGACGGGACGGAGACGGCGACGTACAAATCGGCGCCCAATCTGCTCCTCACCGTCGAGATGAAGTCGCTGATGTCGCTCTTCGAGTCCAGTTTGGTCAACTTGATCTCGACGCCGTCCACTTTGCTGCTTTTGAGCAAGTCGACCAGACCCTGGAACGAAAAGAAAGTGGAGAGTGGAGGAGATGTGGGTGCCGATAAAATAACAATAAGTCGGATGAATAATCGGCGAAGAGCGATTGGTGCTGAAATTTGCATTCTCGTTGCGCAGAAAAACGTAATCGGCTAATTGGGTTTCGTAAATAAATGTTTCACTTTTTGTGCAAGAATAATACGTCCACGCGGTCGTTAAGTTATTTATAACGAGTTCCTCTCCTTCACCTTTGCCGATTTTAGCGTTCGCTTGTTTGAAAAAATTGAGACCGCTTCCAACGCCCATTTCCATAGAATCCCGAAAAGTGGAGCGTGTTGAAATTTTTTAGGAATCCTAATACGCCTCACTATCACTTTCGTTTCATCGATTTTAATATAGTCGTACTCTCGCTTTCAATGACAATCCTAATTAGAAGACGGCTTTTGGCGGAATCGAGTCACTCCGACCTCGGCCAAATTTTCTACCTTACATCAATCAGACGATTTAGTAGATGAATTTTGGTGCCGGAGCGTGTCTAACATTTGCACAAATTAACCTGTTCCCATTCGCCCAAATATAGCAAACGGAGTTGAAAATTTCGCATCAAGGACCAATGTGAGTGAAATGAAGCACGAGCACGACCGATACCTGATTGAACTCGTTGACGCTGACCAAAATCTTCGTCCCTTTGACGACTCCTCGAATTCGGTCAATGGATTTGAGGTCGGAATCGGCGGGCAAGACCACATGCGAGCATTTACACGAATCGACCCGCGTCAGTTTGCTGTAGTAACAAATCAATTTCGAGTTCGTCTTCTTCGAGCAGTCCTCCGCCGAAACGGCAGAGACGACCCAAATCGCTAGTATGGCACTGGTTACTCTCATTTTCGTTAATGTCGTTGGTGCATTTCGGCACCAGATCTAGCGTTGAAATCACCGGTCGCGTGTCTTATTTAGTCGATCGCCGAAGATTAACTGATTGTTTGGCGGTCAGTTGTGGCACAAGTAGGGTGTTCGCCCTGAATCGGATGGTAAGAGGGAAAAGTGATTCAGAGGTGTTGGTGGAGGCTGGAGGACGACGTCGCTTGTGGCGGCGCTTTGCACGTTCGGCATGATTTCATCGGAATAAGGCGCGTATGTTGCGCGTTAATGATTTATGAGCTAATTGCTGGAATTTGAATCACCAAGAACTAAAACGGTGCGGTGGTTGTGTGGGCATTTACGCAATTTTTTACGAGGAACAAATATTTCAATAAACGCACAATTTATTCAAAATTATATTCTTCACACTACAAAGAATTTATGCGGAGTGCCTGAAATGAATAAAATAATATTTTTTTTACAAGGAACAAATATTTTATTAAACGCACAACTTGTACAAAAATTATATTCTTCACAAAACAAAGAATTAATGCCTGAAATGAATAAAATAAAAATATATAATTTGTACGCAATTTTTTACGAGGAACAAATATTTAATTAACCACACAATTTATACAAAATTATATTCTTCACACAACAAGGAATGAATGCCTGAAATGGATAAAATACAAATATATAATTTGTACACAATTTTTTACAAGGAACAAATATTTCATTAAAGACACAACTTGTACAAAATTAGGTATATTCCTCATACAACAAAAAAAAGTTAATGCGGAGTGCCTGAAATGAATAAAATTAAAAATATATAATTTGTCCGTAATTTTTTACGAGGAACAAATATTTAATTAAACTCATAACTTGTACAAAAATTATATTCTTCACACGAAAAAAATTAATGCCTGTAATGAATAAAATAAAAATATATAATTTGTACGCAATTTTTTACGTGGAACAAATATTTAATTACCCACACAATTTATACAAAATTATATTCTTCACACAACAAAGAAATAATGCATGAAATGTATAAAATAAAAATAGATAATTTGTACGCAATTTTTTACGAGGAACAAATATTTCATTAAATCCACAACTTATACAAAATTAGGTATATTCCTCACACAACAAAAAAATTAATGCGGAATACCTGAAATGAATAAAATAATTTATACGCAATTTTTGCGAGATAGAAATATTTAATTAACCACACAATTTATACCAAATTATACTCTTTACACAACAAAGAATTAATGCGGAGTGCCTGAAATGAATAAAATAAAAATATATAAATTGTATGCAATTTTTTACGAGGAACAAATATTTCATTAAACACACAACTTATACAAAATTAAGTATATTCCTCGCACAACAAAAAAAAGTTAATGCGGAGTGCCTGAAATAAATAAAATAATTTATACGCAATTTTTACGAGGAACAAATACTTAATTATCCACACAATTTATACAAAATTATACTCTTCCACAACGAAGAATTGAGGAGTACCTGAAATGAATAAAATACAAATATATAATTTGTACGCAATTTTTTACGATGAACAAATATTTCATTAAACGCTCAACTTATACAAAATTAGGTATATTCTTCACACAACAAAAAAATTAATGCAAAGCGCCTGAAACGAATAAAATATTTCTTATCTTTTAATTTGATTCTTTGCAATTAAATTTAAATACAGGACCGGTCCTAACGTAAGAAACACAAAGAAGGGAGAAATAGTAAGAAAGTTGGAGGCGCCCAACAATTATTATAATTTGCGTAAAATATTTTATTGTAAAAAACTACAGTCAAAGCTTTTTTATTACTTACTCGTTCAAGTGGGGTAAAAAATAAATCGGTTGTATTTAGCGGAACATCAAATTATTGCCGTTTTGGTAAAAAACGGCTATAAAACTAGTGTAGCAAAAAACAATTTTTACGAGGTACAAATATTTCAATAAACACACAATTTATATAAAATTATATAAATTCTTCAGACAAAGAATTAATGCCTGAAATGAATAAAATAAAAATATATAATTTGCACAAAATTTTTTACGTGGAACAAATATTTTATTAAACGCACAACTTTTACAAAATTACGTATATTCTTCACACAGCAAAAATATTAATGTGATGTGTCTGAAATGAATAAAATAAAAATATATAATTTGTACGCAATTTTTTACGAGGAACAAATATTTTATTAAACGTACAACTTATAGAAAATTAGGTATATTCTTCACACGACAAAAAAATTAATGCGGATTGCCTGAAATGAATAAAATATTTCTTGTATTTTAATTTGCTTCTTTGCAATTAAATTTAAATACAGGTCCGGTCCTAACGTAAGAAATAGAAAGAAGGGAGAAATAGTAAGAAAGTTGTAGGCGCCAAACAATTATTATAATTTGCGTAAAATATTTTATTGTAAAAATCTACAGTCAATGCTTCCGTATTACTTAATCGTTCTAGTGCGCTAAAAAATAGAAGGGTAGTATTTAGCCGAACATCGAATTATTGCCGTTTTGGTAAAAAACGGCTACAAAACTAGTGTAGCAAAAAACAATTTTTACGGGGAACAAATATTTCAATGAACGCACAAATTATACAAAATTACGTATATCCTTTACACAACAAAAAAATTTATTCGAAGTACTTGAAACGAATAAAATATTTCTTGTATTTTAATTTGCTTCTTTGCAATTAAATTTAAATACAGGACCGGTCCTAACGTAAGAAACAGAAAGATGGCAGAAATAGTAAGAAAGTCTGAGGCGCAAAACAATTATTATAATTTGCGTAAAAAATTGTAAAATATTACAGTCAATAATCAAATGTCAATAGTCAAGTGAATGAAATAAAAATATATTAAATATGTATATACCTAATATATAAACGAATAAAATAATTCTTGTGTTTTAATTTGCTTCTTTGCAATTAAATTTAAATACAGGAATTTGTTACCTTTGGCAGAATTTATTGAAAAAACGACAACAAAATGTGGTGCTCAACGCGGAAATGAGATATTCGTCAGTAATTTATGGTGCCTAGTATGAATGATATCGTATTTTTATGTTAGGTGATGTAATAGAATATTTGTGTACTTTTGCTGTCGTTTTAAAATCATTTTTTTGTTCAGGCATTTTGTGCATTTTGATTTATTTGATGTACGAGTAAGTTTAATAGTTGCAATATAAATTAATTTTGCTGCAGTTTCTTGTCCATTCATAATATTTTTGTACAATTAAAAATTATCCAATGTAAAAGGAGGCTACGAAGGCCACGGTAATTTATTACAGAGTGTAGGAATGTTTTATTTTTGGATATTGGTGATTTTTCGGTTAAATTTCGTTCTTCTTAGCAATAAAACAGAAATGGAATTCAGAGTCGTGCATATAATGGGCGTACCCCAGAAGTGAGTCGTAAAAGGCATTTTTGCATAAATCCAGCATTTCTAAATTTAAGATTCGCTAATTAAATGCTGGCCTTAGAATAATGTTGATTAGTCTTAGTGGAACAGCACAGATTACTTTTCTAGGTGATTTTATAATTCGTTACCACGCCCACCACCTGCTGGACGTAATTATGAAACATTTATTTTCATCAAGAGCACAACAGCTAGTTTAATTTGTTTTCATCAACTCTGTTCGTCTCAATTCCGAAAAACTAGTCCGACCGAAATTCCGAACCTTGACATTTTCGGCTTGGGATTTTGGGTACGAGTGTGTTTTTTGGGCCGCGGGGTCATTCTGCGGTTTCCTGAAGAGCGAACCCAAAAATGAGCAGCTGCAGTCGCCCCAGTTTCCATCAATTGCGTCATGTCCAGACTGTCGTGACCGGAGCACATTTCAACACCAGACACCACTTGGACCCCGGAATTTTATATTCAATCTATAATATATATTTTGCAGTTTTGTAACTCAAAACGAGTTGCTATACACACATACGGCTTGAAATGTTCTTCTGTGTGGGATTATTTTGTTGGGGAAGTATGTATTTACAAGGGAGCTCGAGTTGTTGTGTCAGGACAGGGAAAGTGGATGTTATGCAAGGAATTGGATCGAAACCGATTTTAATGTTAACGTCACATGTGGGATTTACGCCTATGGAAAAGTGCTCATTTCATTTGGAAAGAATTTGAGAAAATATGTAAAGAGTTGATAATTAGTCGCGACTGGTTTTATCATTTTAGTATACGGGGTGTCCCATCTAAGGGTATATGGGCCAAAAATACAGGTTTCAAAATATGATCTAATAAGTTGCCTAATAATCCATAGGAGAAAGCTTTAATGAACACTAATCTAATACACACAATTTTTTAATGTTTTTCAGCTGAAACACTTACTTTTTATTTTTAGTGCAGTATCGTTTCATTTTTTAACTAAATTTCAGCCACTCCTTGTTCCGCAATAAAAATGAAAGTAGAAAATTAAATTAACACTTTTGTAGTTTTAATCCAAGTCGTGTGTGTGTGAGTGAGAACCATGAAATTATAGTAGGTATTAAGAGAAAAACCAGAAAAATGAAAATCAAAACATTTTTACTTTTCATCTGCGAAGCAGCGAGACTCATGACAATTAAGAAGAGACACAAGAGATATTTAAAGATATCGAGATCCGGATTTGGACGTTTTTATCATTTTTTATATAATTTCGAACAAAATAAATATAAATGGTTAGTTTTAAAATGATCACTATTTTATTATATGATTTTGTACGGTAAAAAATACTAAAATGTTCCGATATTGAAAATATCGAGAAATTTTTAGTATGTATTGTAGTATGTAGTATTGTGTTTTTTGTAGTTTTGCAGGATGAAATACATTTATTAAATGTATTTACTTACTAAATTATTTATTTAGTAATTAATACTCGCTTTATTTTTTAATTTTGCTGGATAAAAATATAAAATATTCGCTCAATTAAATGGGGATGCGGTGTTGAGGTCCGCCTTTAAAATCGAAAAAAGCTTACAATAGTTAAATAAAATTGACGTGCTGCATAATATTTACTATAATTTACTTCATTACTAAAAATGTTAACGCCTATATATTTGCTTGGACCATCGACCCGTCAAAATAAATTTATCAAGAAAATAGTTTTTTTTTTGTGTTTTTGTCTATGGCTACTTTAGTCTATGATAATCATTACGTTTTACAACTATGTATTTTGTTTTGTTAAATGTGTTAACTAACATATATTTATTTTTTACTTTAGATATATGTATACGTTCCATGTTTAAATATTTTCAAATATACTTTGTGTATGTAAATTATTGAAAGAAATTTAGTGGATTGGGAACATTGAGCAATTGGTACCAGTTTAACTGTTATCGTGATTTATCCTGATTCACTTTTCAGTCAATTTGATAAGTAAGATTTTGTTGTCATTATTGTGAATAGTAAAAGAGTATTTTTTTTAATAATTGAACACAAAGCGACAAGTAACGGAGAAAATGGTTTCAAGTGAATGTATTTATAAAACTGTATAAACCATTTTGATTTGACTGTTTTTGACAATTTGAAAAAAACTCTGAGTTAGTAAACATTCCCAACCTAAGAAGTTCTATCATTTATTGTGGACACCCGGTATAATTAATAAATATAGTTTATCAATCACTGGATTTATTTTTCAATATATTATTTTATTCCGGAATTTTTGTCACAATGTTTTATTTTACGCATGGAGCATTTCGTATATTATACCCTGCGTTTTATTTACAGTGTGGATCAAAAGGTTGGAACTAATTCGATAACGTTTTTATAGGGAGCGTTAGAAAAAATCGCTTGGACACGTGAATTTTTAATTTTTAAATTTTTAAATCTGACATAAAAATTTGCTTTGTTATGTCATCTCTCAAGGTTATGACGTCATTTCAATTTTTTTTAATGACAACCCTAATTTTTTATTGCGGCATTTTAAAGAGGATGTTTTTTTGCATATAAAACAATAAAATTTGTTATATTTTTGGGAAAAAATTAAAAGCTAAAAATTAGAATTACTCAGGAGATTTTGCTAATCACCCCAGAAATTTTAAATAATGTCATAAAATAATTTGAACATCGTCTTAGTCATTGTGAACTTGAAGAAGGTAGACAGTTTGAACATTTAATCTTTATATTTTGTAAATTTTACATGTTATTTAAATAAACTGCTATTGTACTAAATAACAAACAAAAAAATAATTTTTTCTCCAAAATATTGTTATGTAATACATTACAAATTTTATCGTTTTATTTGCTAAAAACATGCTCTTTAAAATAACGCAATAAAAAATTAGGGTTGCCATTTAAAAAAAATTGAAATGACGTCATAACCTTGAAAGAAATGACATAACGAAGCAAATTTTTATGTCAGAATTAGCGCATTTAAAATTAAAAATTAACGTATCCGAACGATTTTTTCTGTCGCTCCCTACAAGAAAGTTATCGAATTAGTTCCAACCTTTTGATCAACGCTGTATGCATTTTACAGTTTTTACAAAACATTTATGGTTTTACTGAGGGTTTAGAATTTTTACCGTTCATATAAACAACTGAATAAAATAACGGAACAATACACTTTGCATGTCAATAAAATACCGATAATTTATTAGGTTTGAAAATAAAATAAAAATAATGGCACTTTTCATAAATTTACGAAAAACGAAGTAGAGCAGTTAACAGCTGTTAAAGAATATAAATTAAAATTAAAAAGAAATTAAAAGATTTACGATAAAGAAGAAATTGATGATTTTTCTTAATTCACTAGTCTGCAATCGGAAATTCGGAAATGAATATCAGGAGACCCTTTTTTCGATACGAATAATACGAATAAACCTTGAAACTGAAACCATCCAATTCTAATTCCTGCTGATTGTCTTGGTAATTATTTGTTAATATAAATGGCAATTCCCACATACGAGCAGACAACCATTATTAAAAACAAATCAGAAAAACCGCAAGCTGTTAAAGCGAATATTTAACTACAATAAAAAATGTGTTTGAGTGCTGTCGGCGGTCAGGAAATGTTAGAAATAGCATGCAAATTAATCCGCTTTTAATTTGCTGCTAAAAGTATTGATTTATGATCTTGCCGTTCCGCGGTTCGTCCTTTTTCAGGCGCACTTGTCCCACACAACCAGTTCGTTATTAATACGCCATTGTTCTTCGATTCGGCCCCTGCTGTTGTTGTGTACATCGGAAAAACACAAAAATCTTAAAATTTACGAGAGCGAAAGTGACCCACATAAAACAAACGCGATTTTTTTAAATTTATTTACAAAGCGTTGCGTAACACCGATTTATATCGGCAATTTGTCTCTACTAATGTATTATGTGTCGGCCTGTGTCAATATTTTAGAAAATTATTAGACAGACACTTCCGTCCGAACGCGTTTTTATTTCGTGCAAAATGCGTTTATCGCGGCCCAAATTTGGACGGATCAAAGAATTCCGACTCAGCAAATGTCCCATGAATTGTTTCCAAATCCGTGACTAGTGATCCATGAAATCTGCTACTCTCGCCGTGTGGGTGTGATTGAGCTGATCTTGGCACAGATTCACATTTTACTGACTTAAGTCGCTTTTAATCGTTTCACTGTGCACCTATGACAATTAAATGTTTTTTTTAAATAATTTTAATCGTCACTTGTATGAAAAATTGTCCTTCAAAAATGCGAACGATTTATTACTTTTTAATAGACGACAGTGTCATATGCAAATTGTCATCTCGATTCGGTAAAAGCCGAACCGTTTCTGTTGGTTAAGCAACAATTAATTGCAGATATTATCGTTCATCAAAATGTAATTTTATCAGTTGGGCCAATCTCGGCTGAAGTCGAACACGCCAATTTGTAACTGTCAAAATTTTGCTTGTTTTACGTAAGGGTGTGAACCCGTCCTTAGAAATGTAAACATTAAAATCGAATTGCGCAACTCCTTTTACACGATTTTTGGACAACCATTAAGAAAACGACAAGATTTTTTCAAAATTTATTGAACAAGTTAGTCGTACATCGCCTAATTACCATTTCAGAACATTTCCAGGGACCAATTAATGGTCCTTTCATTTAACCCTACCAAATTTACCTCGCTATGCAAATTAGCGTCGGTGTTTATTGTGGACCGACCATGATCCAGTTCCTGCGATATCCATCACTGTTTTATTGTTACAATTTTCGAAACAAATAGACAAAATCGGTCTGTGCCAGTCAATCATTAAAGGATGCTGGGCTGGGCCGGACACAGTTATGAAACGAATGTTGTATAAGACGCCGGCTTTCATTTCTTCTCGCTCCCCATTTACATAAATGGAAATTCGGCGACTGCACTCGTAAATACGAAACTAGATACAAACGAGTCGATGAATGAGTTCACGATGAGAATTAACTTGCACTTGACCATCGTCTTCATGCTCGAGCGGTGCCCACTTGGGCATGACATTTCCAAGACCAAGACCCAGACGGCGGGCTCGTGTCGAACTTATACAGCCTCTCAGTTACATTTCGAAATTACGAATGTTTAAACTGCTGTGATCGTTTGAATATCATCCAAACCGTTTTTTCACTCAAACTCCGAGCTTTCAACTCGTACTTTGTAAATAGGTCCGAACACCAAAAAGAAAGAAAGAGAATATTAGGTCCGAACACCAAAAAGAAAGAAAGAGAATATCTACGAACGACTCTACATCCTTGTCTTGTACACGTTTTTCTGTACTCGAAAGACCATTTAATATCACTCTGTACAAGTGTCCCAAATTGGACACTTTTGCAGGATCTTCAATTTCCCAAAGAGATTAGGTACCAAAAAGTAGCCATTTTCTGATGAGACCTGTAACTACATATTTTGTTTTTGAATGTGTGTTCTATTTGTGCTTTAAACTTTTTTTAGAGTTCTTACGCTGAATGTAACGACCTGTTCAGTATTTTTGTAAATGTACCATTGTCGACATATGGCACAAAGTTGTCACAAAATAGAAACAGCCTACATATTTTTACATATTTGAAATCTACACATATTTAGCTTTTCATCGATATACAACATTGAATATTTCTGTAAATGATGTTTTAGAGAATTAAAATAATTTTAAACAATATTAAAAAACGATTGACTTAATATGTATATAATTTTAGGTCCTTTTTAGCAGTATGAGCTCTCTAACGCTTTTTGTAAAAGTAAAGTGACAATTGAGTGCATTATCACCTAAGGTAAAAAAGGGATCAAAATAATTTTTTATCAACATTTATGAATTCTGAATTCAAATAAATTATTTTCAACGCTTTTATTATACCGGAAATCCACATTATTATTGCGATTTTAAATGGCACATCCCAGTTTTTATTCAATTTTCGAGTCCCTCTTTTCCATCTGAGTACAGTGCATTTATGTTTTCTCTGTGTATTTTGTAAAATAATTGATTAATAATATAATAGATTATAACTATGACAGATAGTCATAATTTTGGAGATATGCCAATCAATTATTTTACAAAATATTGCACAATTAGACCGCCGTAAGCCTGTTAAAAAATTATTTTTTAGAAAAAAAACGTAAACTATCGATAATGGAAAGTTTGTAGAATCATGCAGTGGGCTCAAGCAAAATTACATCACATTCTAAGGATTTAAATGATTTAATAAAAACGAATTCAAAACATTAATACATATTTTTTTAAATGGCATTACCCAATGTTATATGTCGCTAATAGATAAAAAATGGAATTTAAAAGTTTAATTTAAAATGAATGTGATTTAGTTTTTGAACTTATACTCTTATATACTTATATATGTTATTATTTTTGTATGTATGCCATATGCCACTAACCACAACATTAAAAGACAGACCTGAAAAATTTAAATAAAAATATTCTCTTGAATTAAAATTATAGGTAACTCGAAAATAAAATAAAAATAAAATTCTAATAAATTAAGACATTCTATTTTAAACTAAGTACGTCAAAACTGTCTGTAAATAAAAATTATTTTGACAAAGTGAAGAGGAATTATCTTACCAGTTGCATTGTTTTTTTATTGGAAAAATATGACATTTCTATTTTAGTATCAGCTTCAATTAAATTCCGTACTGTCTTCTTTATACATCTTCGATACTTTATAATATTCCCGCTTCTAAACCCTTTTAATGTTAGCAAATTCTCCAGATCTATCTATAAATTTTTGTGCAAATATAAATCATCCTGGATATTTATTACATTTAGAAATACCTCGTCAGCACATCTTCTTCAATATTTTCTTTTTTCACATATTTATCTTTGAACAGTTCCGTTACTTCTTCCTGACACTTTTAAATAAATTCTCATAAGTAAATGTGCAAATGTTGATAAAAATATATTTTTGGTCCATTTTTACCTTGGGTATGTGTCACATATAACGCCTAGAGTTCAGTCACATTTTTAAATTTAATTTTACCGCAATTTAACCCCCTTCATCTGATGTGCACCTTGAGACAAATAGCTCCTCCTCTTTATGGCTATCTCATCGGGAAATAGAAGAGAATGTCCAATTTGTAACAGCCACATCCGAATTCATTTTTTATTTCATTGAGTAACGACGAAGTAAAATGAGACAAATACGATTGGCGCTGTTTTCGTTCAAACTAACGAGCAGTTTAGAGTAGGCCATGGAATCACTTTGAAATTCGTTACAGGCTAGACAATAAATTTGACTATGAGACGAATAAAAGTATTTAATGTTTTCTTCAACAAAGTCCAGCTTCAGGCGTCGTTTTGGATGTCGTTTGAGCAATTTCGATTGCATCATATGTCAATATAAGAGGCCTACACTGTAAAAAATTAAACAAAAACTAGATTCCATGGCCTCTTGAGGATTACTTTTTATTTGTACGCTCTTTAGTAACGTGCAGAGTGAATTTAAAGGTCCGAACAGTACAGTAGGAGCGACTTTGCCGTCCTTGTCTTGCGCACAATTCCTCAAGGTTTCTGTCTTTTTCTATGCTGTTCGGACCCTTTGAGCTCGTTCCAAAATAATGTGAAACGTAGCGCCGGTTGACGAAATCATAAAGGGCAAGTAAAACCGCGAAAAACGAATTTAGCAGATACAAAACGAGACAAGCGCGTTCGTGGTAGACCGCCCGTGGCGCCGATTTATGTTAGGAATTAATAAATTCAATCAGCAGCCGACGATAAGAGATAGCAATTACATTGTCTCGAGCATGTTCGGCTCGACTATCAGCAATAATGAATTATTGGGCAGAAATGTGGAGCAGCACTGTTCGAACCCAATAAATTGCGTCGATTGTGTTTGTTTGTCTAATCGCGCGTTGCGCAATTTGCATCTTAAGTGAAAGGGTTTAGTGACTTATCGCGTACGGTGGGAGGGCATTTCCAGCGCCGTACCATTATTTTTTTGCTTTCAAGCCGCTTTTCGGCGTATTCTCATTTTTGTCATTGGCATGTGAGTCGTAGAAAGGATAATTTGAAGAATGACATTTTCGTTTGAAAAATCGTGACGGAGTTGAACTAATTGCGCGCCAGGTGGACGCGTATGTTGCTTAACTGGAACAGTTTGACGTTTTTATTACTTTTGGTGCAATTATTGAACAAGTTGAATATTTGCAATAACATAACATTGATTATTCGAAATGTATTAAGCCATTTCGCTAACAAAATTAGAATTGCTACAAACCGCTCTCGCTTGTTTCTATTCAGAGTAGAGCAAATTGTGGCGAGCCCAACACAGAAACAATTCCTCTTGATACAGTTTTCATGTTTATTAAAAATTTTGTCGTTCGCACGAAAGGAACAAAAATGAGATAACACATTACACAACCGATTTGCAATTCAGTACACGATAATCGTCTTACGTTTGAGAGCCGACACGTACTTATCTGTGTGTGCGTAGGACTCTCTTGATGCAAAGCACTTCTTCTCGAGTACTTATCGCTTGATTTACACCGTGCGCTGAAATGTGGAGGTTAAAGTTAGCACACCCTGCCAACAAATAATGACCCAATTTTGCAAAGGAACGCGCCATTAGATTCGATCTGTTTGGGCGTCCATAACTCATTACTCATTGTATTCCAATTAAATTAAGTCGAAAGGAGGATCGCATAAGTGACGAGGACGTTACGCTGACATTCACCTTTACTGGACAATTTTCTGTTTTTGTGCGAGTCTTCAAATTTTACGCTTCAATGTCATCTAAGATTTCAATGATCTATTTATATATCGTCCAAATATTTTGTACAGTTTGACCCACTTTGACGAACAATCGCCTTTATCGTTTTCAACTCATTAATAAGCTTAGCCTTGTCTGAAAATCTATTGTTGCGATTTTTATAAATGTGCTACTAAATGTCACCAATTTAGTTCGGTGCGTGCTTTTGTAACGGTTGTAATGAAATAAAAAATATGTAAATTCATTGAAAACGGCTGTTTCTCTTCAAATTTCGATTTCAGTATTTCAAATTGTTTCAATTCGCCTTCCAGGGATTCGAACAGAGCTCAGAAGGTCATGAAATCCAGCTTTCGTTTAATTTTTTCAGTGTAGATTTTTGACATTGTCAAACTATGACATTTGACAGCAACTGTCAATCAAAAGTGTGCTCAACGACGTCTAAACCGACGCCTGGAGATGGAATTTGTTAGAAATTACAATAAATTTAGTACCTTGTATGTTGTGTCCGAGATCGTTATATTAACAAGGGCCTTAATCGCAAATTCCGAACTCAAAGTCGAAATGATCTACACTCTTCTGAACGCAAAGTTATACCATATCCTGCGCAGCTTCGTTTTATTTTTGTACGCACCTTACAATTTTATGAAGGTTCTAAAAACTATTTAAATGGAATATTGTGGATGTTTGAGTTTGATTCAATTATTTAATTGTAAAGTTAGATTTCGTGGCGTGCTACAAATCATTTTAATAACTACATGTTTTTGAAAAATACATTATTATGATTTACTAGTTAGTAATTATAAATTACTCGAAGTCAAATGCGAAATTTTGCTACACTCTTTTGAACTTCAAATATTCAGGGTTTTTCATCTCAGCTCCCATCTTCTGTAGCTCAGTTATTACTTAAGTTGGAATTTTTATATTTTGCAGACTTGTATTACATTTCATGAAAATATTTTTGATTATACAGAACGTCCCAAAAAAGTGTGACGTCATGGTTATATATATTTTTCAATTGCATGCTATATATTGTATATATTTTATGTGCCTGTCAACGTGAGTTTTTATTTTCTTACATATTCCCGAAAAATGTTACAAATCGGTTCAGCGATAATTGTGAAAAAATGCTATGTCAACAATTGTTTTTAAGCCATTGAAATAGTTTGCAAAAACGGGTTTTTGGCGAATAACTTCGAATGCGTTAGAATTAGCGATAGGATTGTAGTATGAAAATAAACAGGGGTTTTAATTTAAAATAAGAAAAATAAAAGGCATATTGAATTTTAAAAAGTTTGACAATAAATTTTGTACAACCTGTAATAACTTGGATTAATCAAACTAAATTAACAACATTTTAGACAATATTTAATAAATACCTAGTACTAATTTTTGCTTTTAAAACAAGAGGTGGAAAATTGTTTTCTTTTCTCTATAGCCTCGTTTAATTTTTGAACGCACGTTACCTGTTTTGGTGGGAAAAAAGTATGCAATTTGCAAGAGCAAACAAGGGCAATATTTACAAATTTTCCTACAGATTAGTCTTACTGTTTGAACAGTACTTGCACTTAAAAATAAAAGCCTTTGAGATTCATCCCAATACTAGTTATTTAATAATTAATTAACAAAACGTCGCTTACATAATTCTCTACAAAGATGATCGAAAACAGCCCAAAACAGACGATTATAATAAAGTTGCTTTAATTTATCATAACTGTAACCAAGAGATTAATGTGCTAAGTTGCAAGAAATGCGTAGAAATTTTTTTACAACCAATTTACTAATCACAAATCTACAAAGAACTTCAAATTTAACATTATCATGATGCTCAGATCATATCATTTTAGAGCACCATAAGGCACTTGAACTATAACCAGAACTTGATAAATTGTATGAGCATGTGCAATTGACAATTGAGGGTCTTCATCTCTTTATTTGTTTCCAAAATATAACAAACTTGCACTTGCATTTTAATGGTAACCAAAGCCCCTAACCGACGCAAAAAAAACTGAATTTTTTAATATTTTTCTTCTGATTCTTCGTTTTGGATAATGCTAAAAAAATGCAGTGTTTGTATAAAGTCCCGGAACGGATGAATTCTTATTTCAAAAGTCACTTTTTTTAGATTTGTTGATTTGCGAACACGAAATGCTTCCAAATGGGACACCAGTATATTTTTACATTTTTGGATGCAGAATAAAAAACTATTAAAATATTTTTCTATGTTAAAGCAAGCTATGCAGAAAATTTTATAAACTCAAATCTTAGCCATTGAATGAATTTCTTTGAAAACCATTTTGATACTGCAAAAATGTTAAAATTGTGCTCTGTTTCAGCTTGGAAGTCAATAAAATTTCTAAGTGAATTCTGTAGCATTTAACACAATTTGAATATTTTTTAATTTTGCGTTTTAAAATTTTTTGCATGTTTTTTTAATAATATAAAGACATTTTTATATTTATTTTTTATTATTTATTATTTATTTATAAAGGTATTTTCTTATTCTGCATCCGAATATGTAAAAATATACAGCGTATCCCACTTAAAAAACAAAAGTAGGAAGCATTTCCTGTTAAAGGGAAGGTGAACAAAATAAAAGTATAATCAAATTTGTTATTTGCAACTATACAGGATGTCTCAGAAATAATGGCATTCATGTTAAACCGTTGTAAAACTCGTCAAGACAAACACTTTTTCTATGTACCATTTTTTCCATATCGCATGTTTTAGTGAGTTAGATTGAGTGAGATTAGTGAGATTTTTCAATTGAATTCCAGAGTTTTACAACAATTGCAACGGTCAAATTAATGCGTTGCTGCGTCTAAAGGACCAAAAAGTAGGGAAAGTTTTATTGCAGTGGTTTTTTGTTCTGCGCTTATAGAGGTTTCATTGGGCATTATTATTCATTGACGGGTAACAATCTAAGAGTCAAATCTTGCAACAATTTTAACTTGTTAACCAAAACGTTTACATCAAAAAGTTATCAAGAAAAGTTGTTGGGTTTGACGAGTTATACTACTTTTTAAAATTAATGCCATTATTTCTGGTATACTTGTATATTATACAGGTATCCTAGAATTGCGAAAAATATCCATAACTTGTTTGTTATTACATAACTTTTTATGTATTTTATATATGTTTTTTTAGATGATAGGTGCGCTTTTGCTGCACATTTAAAAAATATTGCAGTATATATACAGTGTGTCCCAATGTCATAAAAACACTAAAGTTATATTGAATCTTTCCATTTTGATTTAATGATTTGATTCCATGCAAAATTGAGAATTAAATAAATATAGAAGTCGTGTGTGGCGTTTTTTGCAAGAAAGTCGAATTGCAGGAATTCAACCTTCCAAATATTTGTACATAAATCAAAATAATTGATCCCTGAATGTTTTCTCAATAACGTGCTCAGTCGCACATTCCCACTGGAATTTTTTAAACATATCAAAAAAAAAGTTGTTGGGTTTAATGCCATTATTTCTGAGACCTGTATATTCGTACTAAATTTATTATTTCATACTGACCAATTTTGGAATAACGTGCGTACAAATAGAAGGAATTCTAGGATTCAGATTAGGCCACGGGATCACTTCGGAATTCGTTAGAGAGTAGAAATTCCGTTTTTGTTGACAACCTTTGCGGGCACGACATAACTATAATGTATTTTTAAACTAATTGCAACTCCAAACATTGGTTTACTGGTTTAGACAACTTTTGGCAATTTTTTAATTGGCTGTTCCTGTCAAATATTATGACATTTTATGTCAAACGCCTACACTGTACAAAATACTGGAAACTCTAAAAAACAGCTACTGTGACAGCTACAAAAAGTTCCATGACCTGCTCTGAATCCCTTTTCGTTTGTACGCACGTTATAACATAAACTTGCACTTGCATTTTAATGGTAATTTTTTTTGTTCTGATTAGTCGTTTCGCATAACGCTTCTCAGCCTGTTTTAATTAGGTTTGAAGCCGAACGATCTTATCAAAGTGACGTGTTCCCACTTCCTCTTCTTTCGAACGTGAGAGATACATATTTCTCAAAATTATGTGGCCGTTTTTGTCAATTGTGCAACATTTCTCAGTTCTCTTAAATAAGCATTCAAGCCTAAAAAGTCAGTTGTCTCTTGTGGGCAATCGATTGTGTTTCATTTGATGAACAGGACAAGACGCATGGGATAAAAAATAAATAAAACGTGTGTGCTACTTCTAAATTTATTGACTTATTTGGGCAAATCCGTGACGTGTTGGTTGATGAAGTCGATGAACGCGCTTGCTCTTGTATATACAGAGGGCGCTCCGGCGGATCCGCACGGAATGAAACCCCAGGACACGATACCAACAAGAGTACCGTTTTGAGCCAAGGGACCGCCACTGTCTCCGGAGCAGGCCCCCAATCCACCACTCAAAGGCCCGGTGCAAACATTCGAAGCTTGTGAAAGTGGATTTTCGTCGTTCGGCGACAGCAAACTTTCAATGGCAGAGTTGCACTCTAAAATGTATTAATAGAAATGGAAGAAAAAAACAATGGGCGAGCGTACCGGCGAATGTCAGAAGTGGCAAGTCGGCGGTTTGGAGATGGTTGGGCATTATGGGGATGTCAATGGTGGAGGTGGAGCCCCAACCAGACAATGTCGATTGTCCTTGAGGAACGGCACCGGCGGTTGGCAACTGAACCACTTGCACCCTTTGGCTCAACTTGAGCGGAGTTGCCAATCTGAGGAGGGCAATGTCGTTGGGGCCCACATCTCCGCCGAACTGTGGATGCACGATTTTCTCGACCACGTTGATTTCCTGTCGGTAGTCAGTGCGTTCGTTTAGGGTCGTAATCCCGGCGATGATTTTGTACTCGCCGAGTCCGGGGACTTGGGTCACGCAATGGCCGGCGGTGACGATCCACGTGGGGGAAATGATGGAGCCACCGCACACGTGCTGGAAGACACCGAACAAGCCCCATTGGTACGAAATTTGGTAGGGAAACTGGCCTTCGGCCGCATCTTTTCCATTAGTGATGCGCGGACTTGGACGGAACGTCCCCAATTTGGGTGGATTTGCTGGAATAGATTCATTAGTTTGCGCTCAAAAAATCAAATAAATCTTATTTACCTGATACAGCAACCAGTGCACAAACCAAAACTAGAACCGTCCTCATCGTCACGAGATATAGTCAAACAGCCAAAATGTGGGGCTTTTATAGTGTCCCGCATTTTTAAGCGTGAAGAGTACTCCAGCGATGGTATCATATCCACACTTGTAATAGATTTGATAAGATTGAGACGCAGCTGTAGGACAACTGCACATCAAGAGATTTCGGCACACAAACGCTTGTAAAAAATGACGTTATATCTTAGACAAATTTCTTTCATAAATAAAAGTGTTAAAAAAATTTTTTTCAACCACATACAGGTTGAGTTATTAGTACGGGATCGGTCCATAACTCCTGAACCATGTAAGATAGAAATTTTTTAATACAATTTGTACACCGTTTGCCAGGCTGCACAACCTAAAAATATTTTAACGTATACAAAACTCACGCATGCTACACAAATTTGTTTTTTCAAATAGAACTACCTATACTTGTTTTATTTCACTGTTAGAACCTATTTTGTGAAAGCTTTATGGTGATATAAGGTATTTTACATCTTGGACCCCCGTTATCAAATTATGGCACACTATCTGCCTTATCCTGGCTTAATCTGTATCACAGCAAAAATATCAAATATCTTGTAAATTATGAATTTTAGCTGTAGAACAACCTTATTAAAAAAAGTAGCCAGACTTCAGGTGCATTCGATGGTATATAATAATATAGGATGTTCCATTTAAAAAAACTAAAGTTAAGCTTATTTAAAAATAGTAAAATTTTACACGAATGATTGCAGACCCTGTATAGTAAAAATGAAATTTTGCATATCGGGCTTAAATAGCATTCCTTTATTCATATTTCTACCAACTTTGTACCTTCTAGCTGCTAAAACAGCCTTTCAGTAAATTTTTAAGTGAACTTCTGCAAATGACAAAAAATGTTAAAAAAAATTCTAATTTGATAACGGTGATCCAAAATGTAAAATATCTTATATCGCCATAAATCTATGTTAGAATGGGTTCTAATAGTAAAATAAAACATAGGTGGTTTTATTTGAAAAACAAAGTTGTGTAGCATGCGTGAGTTTTGGAACCAGCTGTATACGTAAAAATATTTTTAGGTGGTGCAGCCTAACAAATGGTATACAAATTGTTTTTAAAATTTTTTTGTATCTTACACGGTTTAGGAGTAATAGACCCATCCCGCACTAATGACTCACCTGTAAGATTTTCTATTAGTAATTGATCAAACATTTTTATAATTTTTTTTTCAGTCGATATCTCTATAAATAAACCTTTATAAAAAATACGAAACTTGCTTGAAATTACGACATTTTCAACAGGACGTAAGGAGCTGAAGAATTTGCTTCTGTACGGCCCTAAAGACATGTTATCACAATACAAATTAAAATATTAAAATTCACATCGCTCTAAGAAATTCCATAATTGACAGAAATGTCTAAGACAACTGATTGGTTTTTGTAAAATCCATGCAAAATTTCTAAAATTCCGTTTCGAGGTCACATTAGGTTTGATTCTTTGTTACCATCATCTCTTACTGCCTTTGATGCAACGCTACTTGTTTTGCATTACATATTTCGGAAATGATGCGATTTCAATAATGTTGTATTGTTTTTTCGAACATTACCTAAACACTTAAACTACATAACAACATTTACCTACATAACCGTGATATTACCGAAAAGCTCATTAAAAATGCCATTTGATAATGCAATAAAATATACGTTGTTCTTCCAATTAAACAAAAAAAATTACATTTTACAAAATTGCACAGCCTGTATATTTGACCGCCTTCAGTTTCTTTATATCTAAATTACAAAGTTGTTTAGAAAGGTTTAGAAAAGTGTACTTTGCCATCTCTGTTAGAAACGCCTCTGCAAGATTTTACATTTGTTTTTATTTTCAACAAATATTGCTCATAAATCGAACATTATTCATAACAGTGCCTTATACCATTTAGTCATTTTACCATATTATACAGAGTGTCCCAGCACTGCGGGTAAGTAAGATTACTCTAAAATGAAAAAAGATGTCGAGATGCGGTTTTCGACAAAAAGTACAATCCATTTAAGAGAACACTCTGAAAATATCTGCTTATATGTATACAAAATGTCCAGATACAGAGTGGCGCATCGAAATTGTTTTTTTTTAATGATGCACCCAGTATATTTCCGGATTCTTTATTAAAAAATTATTATACTTTGAATAACCTATTATGAACCTCACTTCAGTTGTTTTGCTATTATTTAACATTTAAGCCAACAAAAGCCTTTTTTTAAATCGCTAATCCCAAACCAATAAAAATTTTGGCTTGAAATTTTGCCATAAAATTTTTAAATAAATTCTATTTAATAACGATCAATTCGAATTTTGAATTGTAGTAATTTAATAGACAGAGTTGCTTATGAACGCAAATTGTTTATTTAATCAAATTTTTCAAATGGAACTCCTGTATATTTTGGTATCAATCGATTACATTTTTGATGATATGATTGAATATTAGAATATCGATAATTTGGAAAACACTTGGTTAAGAAGTTAAAAAATGTTGAGTCATAAGGACGGCATTGGCTTATCAAAAAAGTGATCGATTGATACCAAAATATGCAGGGCGTTTTATTTGAAATAGTCGATTAAATTAACAATTTGCGTTCATGAGCCACCCTGTATACTAAATTATTAAAATTCAAAGTTTGACTTGACCACTATGCAATTTGAACGCAACTAGACGGTATTAAAAATTTCTGTCAAATTTCAAGCCAAAATTCTCATTAGTTTGGGCGCAGCCATTTAAAAAAAAAAGACCTTTTTTTCGTTTTAATGTCAAATAATAGCAATTAGCAAAACAACTGAAGTTAGGTCTATAATAGGTTATACAAAGTATAATTGTTTTTTGATAAGGAATCCGAAAATAGCGTAATATACTGAGTGTATAAAAACCTAACTTTGATGCGCCACTCTGTATCTGGACAAACTGTATATAATCAGATAGTGTTCTCTTAAATGGACAGTACTTTTTGTCGAAAACCGCATATCGATATGTTTTTTTTTTCATTTTAGAGTAATTTTAGTTTCCCACAGCTCTGGGACACCTGTATACAGCGTGTTTAATTTAATAAAATATAAAAATTAATTTTCCATTACCAATAGAAAACTCTGTATATGGCTGAAGATAATGTTAACTTGTGACGACAGGTATCTATCGTTTGAAAAAACCGCATTTTATTATCTATGTAAATAAAGGAGTAATTGTACTCCCACACACTGCAATAATTTAATACATCGGAAAAGTACTGCCACAGATAAACTTTTTAAGCCATTTATGCTGACTGGATCAAACAAAAATTAGGGAAGAACAGATAGAAATTATGGATATGCAAAATATGAACTCTGAAAGATATAAATTAATGGGAGACGAATAATGGAAGAATTGAAAAAATACTAGCAAGAAATTATTGAATTAGAGAGAACAGTCGAGGGAAATCTTTGAATATTACATATTTGGAGAAGTGGGCGATTGAAGAAGTTAGCAGTTGACAGCGAACAATTTTGGTCGTGTTTTCAAGACAGGAGACCCCTCGTGCAAAAACTAATTTTTCTAAAAATCCGGTATAAAATGTTTCGACCTTTTCAACAAAATTGGGTAAAGATCATGAATGAGCTGTTCTGGCACATGCACGTGTTTTGTCTATTTGTGAATGTCAGTTTTTTGTACGTCTTAGTCATATTTATGTAATTTTGCTGCAAAAGACCATATTGTTTTCAAAGTGACAAGTTCAGGGTAACATAGTCGCATTGAAAACAAATTATGAATATTATTATCAAATTCAGGGACATATTGTAGTAACCAATAAAAATTGTTTTTTTTGTGTGTTGAAACCAAACGACTTTTGATATCCGAAGAATTCAAAAAGATAGGAACTCTGGAATAATATGAAGAAAAAATTTCAAATGTAAAAACCTACGCAACTTCATAAACTGCAAAAATTCTACTCATTTTCTTCCAGAAATAATAGATAGACGATTCGATAGAAATAAAGGTTTTCAATGAAAAAGAAAAATATTTTTTCATACCCTGGTTATAATTTTTACTAGTTTTTTAAGTAATAAATTGCAATTTTGTAGAAAGTCCTAGCCAAGCACAATAATATTGTAAATTGGACCCAGAC
Source organism: Eledona agricola (assembly GCA_964023215.1). NCBI lineage: Eukaryota > Metazoa > Arthropoda > Insecta > Coleoptera > Tenebrionidae > Eledona > Eledona agricola. The sequence goes on from OZ026859.1 coordinate 3,872,024, forward strand.
ATACAATAAGGAACCAACCAACAAACTCCCCTGAAATCCTTTCCGATTTCCAACACCGCTTTACCAAATCTCCCCTTATTTTCGCTCTACTGTCTCGTTTCGTGCGTTTTCTAAGAGGAGAATAAAACAAAACCGCCTCGTTCTATTATTGTCAATGTTTTATTACAATAGTGACAAAGAAATTGGAAAATTAATCTATATACAGCAAAATGGAAACGTGACAATCAGAACGCGACAATGAAATATTCACCTACAACAAAACAATAAAATTTAGGCAGCGATCTCCTTCATGCGGTTGAGCGCACTTCCGGCCTTAAACCACCCGATTTGGAGTTCGTTGAGTGAGTGATTGAGCAGGATCTTTTCGACTTTACCGTCCGCGTGCTTGATTTCGCATTCCACCTGTTTTCCGGGACTCAAACTCCCCAGCCCCCTAATACTAATCTTGTCCGTCGGTTGGATCTTGTCGTAGTCACTGGGATTCGCGAACGTCAACGGCAACAGTCCCTGCTTCTTCAGATTGGTCTCGTGGATGCGCGCGAACGATTTGACGATGATGGCGCGCCCCCCCAGGTGCCTCGGCTCCAAGGCGGCGTGCTCGCGCGAGCTTCCCTCTCCGTAGTTGTCGTCGCCGATGGCCACCCAACCCACCTTGTTCGCTTTGTAGTGGCGCGCCACGTCCGGGACCGCTCCCCACTCGCCCGTCAGCTGGTTCTTGATCTTGTTCATCTCGCCGTTTTCGGCGTTCGTCGCCCTGTCCATCATCGAATCGTTAACACGCTCAAATCGCCGCGCCGCGACTTACCCAATGAACATGTTGTTGGAGATGTTGTCCAGGTGACCGCGATATTTCAGCCAGGGACCGGCGGCGGAGATGTGGTCCGTCGTGCACTTGCCCTTCACCTTGATCAGCACAACTAAATCCTCCAAATCCTTGCCGTTCCATTTATCGAAAGGTTCGAGCAATTGCAATCGCTGCGATTTGGCGTCCACGTCCACTTTTACGGAGGTGCCGTCGGGTAAAGGGGCCTCGTAAGTGTCCTGGCCGGGGTCGAAACCTTTGGTTGGGAGTTCGTCTCCGAACGGCGAGCTCAATTTGAACTTTTTGCCGTCCGCTCCGGTGAGTTCTTGCTTGGTGGGGTCGAAGTCTAAACGGCCTGCGATACTTAGAGCTGTTACCAATTCGGGAGAGGTGACGAAGGAGTGGGTTGCGGGGTTGGCGTCGTTTCTGCCGGTGAAATTGCGGTTGTAGGAAGTCACGATCGTGTTCTTTTCGCCCTTTTTCACGTCTTTACGGTCCCACTGGCCGATGCAGGGGCCGCATGCGTTTGCCAACACCTGAATTAAAAAGAAGAAAAAACTTGTAATTTGTATAACCGACTTCAGTGATATTCACCAGTCTATAGTTTCTATGTTGCCGGTTGTAACAAGCAACCATCTCTACTTATAAAGGGGAATGTGTTATGGCACTTTGGGTTTGAAATTGGTAATGTTAACTATTTGTCGGTTTAGGACTGATTTTTAAAATTATTACCGAATGTCCATCGAATCGTTGAATGTTGAATGAGAGTTAACTAACTTGCTACGAATTAAGAGAAAAAACCAAATGTCTTTCTCTGAACAATTGGTCACCAGCATGAAAATACGTCTGCTGGAGTGATTAAGCAATAATATATTCTACTATCCTTCGTGGAAATTTTGATGTGTATGTTTGTGAACTGTATGATATAAATTAGGGAACTTGTAACTCATTGATTGACTTATTTATTTATTTATTTATTACAATACTGTTCTGTATACAACATTACATACAGGTCTCGACTTGTAAACGAAGGATCTGGGTTTTCGTTCCAGGTCGAAATATCCGAATTTTTTCTCAATTTATTTATATATAAACTTCCATTGAGAAAGTTGTTTTCTTGCGCTACTTTTTCCTCTCCTTAATCCTGTCCCTAATACGTTAAAAAGTACGTAAAAAATCTACGACTATGCAAAAAATCATGTCGATCCCTTACTCTATGAAAAACAAAAACATCTATCCCACGGGAACATTTTTCCGGGATAAATAGTAGTCTATGTGCCATTCCAGACTATAATCTATTTCTGTGCCAAATTTCATTCAGATCCGTTCAGCAGTTCTGACGTGATTGAGTAACAAACATCCAAACTTTCGCATTTATAATATTAGTATAGATCGGACGGGATAAAAAGGTTGGAATTAATTCAAAAAGATAGGAACTCTGGAATAATAATATGAAGAAAAAATTTCAAATGTAAAAATCTACGCAACTTCATAAAACTGCAAAAATTCTACTCATTTTCTTCCAGAAATCATTGATTGACGATTCAATAGAAATAAAGATGTTCAATGAAAAAGACAAAAATATTTTATCTTTTATCCCTTGTTATAATTTTTACTAGTAGTTTCTTAGGTAATAAATTGCAATTTTATGTACAGCCATGGACAGTCAAGAATAACACCCGTGTTATGCAAATACCGACTCTATGAGATATTGTCATTGAGTCGGTATTTGCATCAAACCCGCCGTCTAAAGTGTTATTCTTGACTGTCCACGGTTGTACAATTGTAATTGTAATATATGATCATTTTTTATGAGGGGCGTAAAAATAAATCGCTCGGACCCGTAAATTTTTTATTTCAAATGCGGAAATTTTGACATAAAAATCAGCTTTGTTATGTCATCTTTATCACAGATATGACGGCATTTCTATTTCGATGGCTAATTTTTGTTTGCGTCTTTTTAAAGAGCATGTTTTTTACATATAAAATATTCAAATTATTTATAACGTGCGTTCAAAAAAAAACGAGGCTGCGTTGGCCATGGAATTTATCGGCTTTCCAGTGTAGAAACCATAGAAAACATAAACATCGATTTGACAAATGTCAAGATCTGTCAGTTTAAAATTTACCATCGAAATAAAACGGCCCAAACGCTAAGACAGTTTAATTTTATTTTTAATGAGCATTTTTAATAATCATTGGTTTTTAAACCTTCGAATCCAAGCAAATCCGAACCTTTTTTTTCTAAGGTATATTGTGTAATTTATAACTCACTAGTGGACAACGTTCGTGTTTAACTATGTATACAACGATTGGTAGGTCACAAATATATTATTATTATTATTACTTAAATGATGGGGAAAAAAAACTTGGTACTTTAAATAAATTGTAAACATGTTAAAAAAATTAATGTAGACTTTAATGAAAGACAATCCGTAATTAAACTCCAAAAACAAACAACATTTATCGCAATTGCTTTCGATTTTTTGCCGTAACTCGTTTAAATTTTTTGACCTACTAAAATAATAAACCTTCGAACCTTCGAATCCAAGCAAACCTGAACCTTTTTTTTCTAATGTATATTGAGTAATATAACTCCCTAGCGGTCGACGTCCGTGTTTAACTATATATACAACAATTTTTGAAATATTAATTGAGAATGCAGTTGCTCTTAAACTGAATTGGTAGGTCTCGAGTTGCGCATAGAGACTGATGACCCATGAAGGTTGACGGGTAACTGAGTGCTGCCAAATATTCTCAAGACATTTTTCGGTTTTGAGACTGATTCTTCTTCATCGATCTATTCACGACTTACAGTTATATCAAATTAATGACCGTCCTGGTCGTGCCGATATTCTCCTCAACAGAGGAGAAGCTGTAACAATGAATAGATTGATGTTTGGATTCACAACGATACCGGGAAATGTTTTGCACTTTTTTTATCCCATTTTCAACAAGGAAGCTAACCTAAACATGAACTATACTTTGAAATTTTGCTACACTAAATTGATGCACAAAGTTTTTCCATGGCCAACGCAGCCTCGTTTTTTTTAACGCACGTTAGGTTACATGACACAATATTTTTGAGAATTTTTTGAAATGTATTTACGTTCATTTCTATTTCGCAATTTGTTCACTTTAACTACATAAGTTGACATTTACTCTAACGTTATTTAATTACACTGCTTTTCTTAAAATCATTAAACTACATAATAACAACCAAATATAAATACCTTGTATGTACCAACGACGATTCACTGAACAATAAAAAACAAAAAAAAATTTCTGAATAATATATGACCTATTAAAATTTTTATATGCACAAAAAAATGCTCTTTAAAATGACACAATCAAAAATTAGGATTGCCATTCGAATACCAATGATGTCATATCTTTCACAGAGATGACATACCAAATGTGATTTTTATGTCAAAATTTGCGCATTTAGAATTAAAAATTGACGGGTCCGAGCAATTTGTTTTTTCGGTCCTTGTAAAAAAATATCGAATTAATTCCAACCTTTTCATCCGCACTGTATAAGTTTATAATTAATCAATCTTAATGAAACCATTGCGAATCATGTTCATTTCGTATAATCAAAAATTTTTGATAGTGTCATCTGTATTTTTAAAACTGAGGTATTTAAAACTAAAATACAATAAAATAATATGAGTCGTGATAAAATGCGTATTATTTTATATCATTTTGTACGGTAAAAAATACTAAATGAAAAAATTGGAAAAGATTCATTGTTTCCTTTAATTTGCAAGATGAAACATTGTGTTTACTCAGTAATTTATTCTCAGTTAAATTTTTTTATTAGCTCGTTAAAAATATAAAATTTCCGGTAAATCGGCCTTCAAACGCGAAAATAGCTTTTCGTAATAAAATGCATCTTATTTTATCTCATTTTGTACGGTAAAAAATACTAAATTAAAAAATTAGAAAAGATTCAGTGTTTTCTGTACATATGCAGGATGAAATATTGTATTTACTTAGTAATTTATACTCGGTTTATTTTTTAATTTAGCTCGTTTAAAATATCAATTTTCTGATAAATCGGCCTTCAAACACGAAGCGAGCTCTTCTATTCCAATAGTTAAATAAAATTGACGCATTGTATAATGTTTACTATTATAATTTATTACATTGTTATAGATTTTGATGCTCGTTTCTTTGGACTATCCGCAAATTAAAAAGAGAACAAATGTTAATTTAGGTTAAAAATAGTTTTTTGTGTGTCTGTCTGTCTGTCTGCTTTAGTTTATAATAATCGTTGTTTTACTATTTTTTCCTTTTGTATTGTTATATGTTGTTACTAAAAAAAATTTTTTACTTTGGGTATAGGTTCCCTGTTTAAATAATCTTCAAACATGGTAAAATAATATAGTTTATAAATTGAATTTATTTTTCAATGTAATGCTTACAACGGATTGTTTAATTTTGTCACCAAATGTTTTATTTTACTGATGAGCATTTCGTATATTATTATACTCTCCATTTGATAAATTTACTGATCATTTAGCATTTTTACCAAGCGTTTAGGATTTACAATGGTTTTTACAAAACATTTAAAATTTCAGTGAGCGTATATTTACCGAGCACTTAGTTTTTTTACCTTTCATTTACCAATTTGTTACCAAACATTTTGTATTTTGAACGTTTGGTATTTTGGCGAAACAACTGAATAAAATAACGGATCTGAATATGCATGGGAATAATAAAATACCGATCGTTTAATTTATTACGATTAAATATTATAACCCTCTTTTGATCAAACAGTTTGTTTTATTTACTACACATGTTAACGGCATCATAAGAACTAGTTTTGATTATTACAGAAAAGTATTTTCCCATACGTTACAAAATTCACATTTACGTATAAAATTTTTCTTTTTGACTTACTAGCGAAATATTTTTTTTACAATTCCGTGATTTTTTGTTTAAAACTGAATCCCATTCACATATAGCAATCTGTGTGTTACAACAAAAACATCTTTAGGTTCAGGACCAGGACATTACTATTTTCAGCGTTTGGTGTTTTTGCTAAACAAAATTTCGGATCAATACACTTTGCATGTGAATAGAATACCGATCGTTTAATTTCTTATGATTAAGCAATATAATCCTCTTTTGATCAAACAGTTTTTTTATTTACTACACATATTAACGGCATCATAAAAACTAGTTTTGATTGTTTACGTATTTTTCCATACGTTACAAATTTCAATGTAGAAATATTTTTTTTACAATTCCGTGGTTTGTTGTTTAAAACTCGATCCCATTCGCATACCTATAGCAATCTGTGTGTTACAACAAAAACATGTTTAGGTTCAGGACCAGGACATTTAGCTTTTTCTTTTAATTCCTATCGAGTTAGGTAACTCCTTCGACATTCGGTAATAATTTAAAAAATAAGACCCAAACCATGAAAAAGTAAACATTACAAATTTTAAGACCTGCAGTGCCATTTATTAGTAGAGATGGGTGCTTGTTAAAACCGGCAGCATGGAAACTATAGCCGGTTGTATAATACTTTCGACCTTCAGATATCTGGTGTTATCGCTTATTCCGTGTTATGACTTTATTACTGGGATCAAAGAGCGCCTTACCGTTCCGCCGAAATCCCTCAATGTCTGGGCGATTCCGTCCCGCTCGATGGTCGCCCGGATTTGCTCGGATCCGGGAGTGACGTTGAAGGGTATTTTCGATTTCAGTCCATGTTTCAGGGCCTCTTTGACGATACTAGCGCACCGACCCATATCTTCGTAGGAACTGTTAGTGCAGGATCCTATTAGTCCGACTCTTATGTCAACGGGCCAACCGTTCTTCTTCGCCGCCTCGCCCAATTTACCAATGGGATTGGCCAAGTCGGGCGTGAAGGGTCCGTTCACGTGGGGCTCGAGCGTGTCCAAGTTGATCTCGATCACCTGGTCGTATTGGCATCCGCTGTCGCTGTTCAAGAGCACACTCTTGACCTTGTCTGCTTCGGCTGCGATCTCGGCGCGTTTCGTCGCCACCAAATAGTCGCTCATGCGCTTGTTGTAGGGGAAAAGGGAGGTGGTGGCGCCGATTTCCGCTCCCATGTTGCAGATGGTCGCCATTCCCGTGCACGAGATGGAATCGACGCCAGGACCGAAGTATTCGACAATGGCGCCCGTGCCGCCCTTTACGGTCAGGATGTCGGCCACTTTGAGGATGATGTCCTTGGGAGAAGTCCAGCCGGCCAGTTTGCCTAAACGTGAAGAAACGCTCAGCGCCCGCCCACGTTACCCAATCGTTAAAACTCCTACCGGTCAGTTTGACTCCAATCACTTTGGGACACTTCAGCTCCCAGGGAATGCTGGCCATGACGTCTACGGCGTCGGCGCCGCCGACTCCGATGCACAAACCGCCCAAGCCGCCGCCGTTGGGCGTGTGCGAGTCGGTTCCGATCATCAAAAGTCCCGGAAAGGCGTAGTTCTCCAGAATGATTTGGTGGATGATTCCGGAGCCGGGTTTCCAGAAGCCGACGCCGTATTTGTTGCCGGCGCTGCTCAGGAAGCTGTAGACTTCCTTGTTCAGGTCTTTGGCGCGGGCCAAATCTTTCACGCCGCCGATCTGGGCTTCGATCAAGTGGTCGCAGTGGATGGTGCTGGGGACGGCCACGCGCTTCAGTCCGCTGGAGATGAACTGCAGCATCGCCATCTGAGCGGTGGCGTCCTGCATGGCCACGCGATCGGGGCGCAGCCTCAGGTATGACGTGCCACGTTCTATGTCCTAGAAATAGTTGACGTCAGAACGGTTCCAAGTGTTTTATAAACCCGCTTTGAAACGCTTTTTTAAAGGTTTTTTTCGATTTCCAGGCACCCTCAAAACCCCAGCCTCAAATCTAGCCAAAACGGTACGATTCAAATCATAAATTTTATGTAAACTCCTAACGTACGTACACCCGTGGACAGTCGAGAATAACACCCGTGTCATGCAAATACCGACTCTATGAGATATTGTCATTGAGTCGGTATTTGCATCACACGCGACAGCTAATTCAATGACAATGTCTCATAGAGTCGGTATTTGCATGACACGGGTGTTATTCTTGACTGTCCACGGTTGTACAAATAAAAACGGAGGCTTACTAGACCATTGAATCTATCTTTTTTTTATTTTTTACAGTGTAGACTTTTGAAACTGTCATATCGGAACATTTGCTCAAGCGACGTCTAAATAAACCGACGCCTGGAGATGAAATTTCTTGAAGAAAACTTTAAATTTAATGTACAATTTATTCGGAAAAATATAGCGTGTGTTCAAAAATAAAACGAGGCTGCGTTGGCCGTAGAATTTATCGGCTTTCCAGTGTAGAGGAAACCATAGCAAACAACATATAGATTTGACAAATAAATAAATAAGCATTTATTGTGCCTCGCAACAAGTACAAAATAACTACAATATATCAAAAATGTCAAAATCTATCAGTTTAAACTTTTCCATCAAAATAAAACGGACCAATTTTATTTAAATTGTTTATAATAAATGCCAGGACATGTATACATCGCTCTCATAAACATAATGCTACCCTCCTTCGCATCCATTTACTGAAATTTGTCCTAATAAATTTTTCAGGCAACTAACTAGTTACAGACATACTTTCATGAATAGGTATATCAGAATATCAAACAAACTTTGTCAGAAAAATATACATGCGTTATTTATTGTTTCCAAACAAAACGCTAGGACAGTTTAATTTTATTTTTGAATGAGCCACCTTATGACCTAAAAATGTTACTTACGACGTCATGTATTTTTGTACAATGACGTCATCATTGGTTGTGAACCTTCGAACCCAAGCAAATCCGAACCTTTTTTTTTCTAATGTATATTGTGTAATATAAGTCCCTAGCGGTCGACGTCCGTGTTTAACTATATATACAACGATTTTTCAAATATTAATTGAGAATGCAGTTGTTCTTAAACTGAATTGGTAGGTCTCGAGTTGCGCATAGAGACTGATGACCCATGAAGGTTGAAGGGACAAACTGAGTGGTTCCCAAATATTCTCAAAACATTTCTCGGTTTTGTGACTGACTCTTCATCTATCTATTCACGACTTACAGTAATAAACGAATTAATGAGACGTCCTGTAAATTCAAGAATGGCACGCCATTCCTGAATTAATAGAACGGGTCATGATTCGCCTCGACAGACAAAAAGAGGAGACGCTGTAACAAAGAATAGATTGATGATTGGATTCACAACGAAAGCGGGAAATGTTTTGAACTTTTTTTATCCCATAATATTTTATCATATTGTCAACAAGGAACCTAAAATAAACGAACAGACTCGAACTGACACTTTGAAGTTTTGCTACACTGAATTGATGCAAAAGTTTTTCCATGGCCAATGCAGCCTCGTTTTCTTTTTGAACACCCGTTATATTATATAGAGATCAGTGAAATATGGGCATTATCCTAACAATATTTGCATATATATTGAAATGTGGTAGAACAACTTTTGATTTTTGTTACAGATTACTGATTTTTATTAATATTTTTATTTAAACTTAATTTATTCGAATTTCAGTTTATGCAATAAGTTAATATTTTGTTGAAACTTCTTTGTGGTGTTGATTTGTAAATTGTTTATTTGAACTTCTCTGTCTTATACGTAGTTTTGCCGTGTTTTATCAGGTATATACATTATTTACAATTCTAAAAAAAAGTTAATAATTCCATTTTTTTATACTTAAATAGAAATAAAATGCCTTTAAAATGTTGCGTCCTGAATTGCAAGGATATAATTTCCACTATGCGTCGATTTCCAAATCCAGAGAGACACTTGGAACTTAAACTTTGGTTGGAAAGTACAGGAAACAAGAAGTTTCTGGAAATATATTTTTCTAAGATATAGTTAAACTACTCTATTTGTCATCGCTACTTCAAAGTTGAAGATTTTGGCACAAATTATTTATTTGAATAATTATTTTTTTAATTTAATTTAATTTATCTGTAAAATTTATGAATTAACTGCACATACTCCAATATTAATATTGTAATAAATATATGTGGAAAAAAAATGTCGTTTCAGTGAAGGATGATATAAAACGATATAAAGGGAAAAAACTAATTGTGTTCAAAAATAAAACGAGGCTGCGTTGGCCGTAGAATTTATCGGCTTTCCAGTGTAGAGAAAACCATAGCAAACATAAACATATAGATTTGACAAATAAATAAATAAATAAGCATTTATTGTGCCTCGCAACAAGTACAAAATAACTACAATATATCAAAATCTATCAGTTTAAACTTTTCCATCAAAATAAAACGGACCAATTTTATTTAAATTGTTTATAATAAATGCCAGGACATGTATACATCGCTCTCATAAACATAATACTACCCTCCTTCGCATCCATTTACTGAAATTTGTCCTAATAAATTTTTCAGGCAACTAACTAGTTACATACATACTTTCATGAATAGGTATATCAGAATATCAAACAAACTTTGTCAGAAAAATATACATGCGTTATTTATTGTTTCTAAACAAAACGCTAGGACAGTTTATTTTTATTTTTGAATGAGCCACCTTATGACCTAAAAATGTTACTTACGACGTCATGTATTTTTGTACAATGACGTCATCATTGGTTGTGAACCTTCGAACACAAGCAAATCCGAACCTTTTTTTTTCTAATGTATATTCTGTAATATAACCTAACCTAAACATGAACAGATTCAAACTGACAGTTTGAAATTTTGATACACTAAATTGATACACAAAGTTTTTCCATGGCCAACGCAGCCTCGTTTTCTTTTTGAACACACGTTACAGAAGACATTACATTTATTTGATGTATTGTGTCCGAGACGATTATTAACAAAGAACATAATTTCAAACTGGTGAACCACATCGAAATTTGACAGTAAAGATAATAATTAAAGGCATCTTTTAACAAGGCCATCTTTTCAAAAATCTCTAATAGTTCTTGAACAAACTTCAATGTTTTGTTTTAAATTGAATGACCCTGAATATTTATATAATTTTTGGGTATTGTAAATGTCAACTCTGTGTTATGTAGCTACAGAACTCACTTGAGTTACTGAACTACATTTTTAAACACTATATTTACTGTACTATGACTGGAACAATTTGAACTTTTAAAGTTCTAAAGAATCGAACCTCAGATCTCGTTACGTTTAACTGAACAAGAATAAATAAAATATCCCAATCTGATCTAAAGTTTGGCTCTGAGTTTATTAATTAATTGTTATGTAAAAGCATGCCATGCGAATGGGAATGGGACGTCTATTAAAAGCAAAAGGAAGTGTTGTATCTGATGGGGTTAATTCAATTCTGAGTATGAAAACTCTTTAACCCTTTTATCACCTGTAAAAAAATCCAAATCCAAACAATTGTCATACGTATCTGGAACAATTACTCTTATTTCATTTAATAGACTTTGGGAAGGCATTTCCGTTTCTTAATAGCTTAAAAATAGTCCCAATTTTTTATTTTAGAATATGTACAGACATAGTGCTTAATCCTAAACCATTTATAAATGCAATAATAAACTGAAGAACTTTATTTTCTTCTTCCCCTATTAAATTATTTAGGCTGGTAAATATTCTTGACGATCCAGGTGTACGATTTATAACTTTTGAATTAATTTTATGGCACTATTCATTTTTGGGTGCAATAACAGCAAAAGTCGAAAACTTTAAAACATCATCTGGTGCGCCAATTTTTTTCTATAAACTTCAAAAACAATTATATTTGGCAATTATTGTTGATGGTAATTTGTTAAACTCTGACATTTCTGAAGAAGAATACTCGCCATTACCAATTTTTAGAAAAAAAAATCAGCAAATTCCAATTCTTCTTTCTGAACGTGTTCTCATTTTTTTGAAGTTTAAAAATTTTTAATTTTATACAGTAAAAAAAATTTTATGCACTTTTGGATTATTTGAAGCATGTATCACTATTTATAAAACTTGTATAAAATATCCTCCAAAGACAATTATTTTTCTTCCAAAAAGAACGTTATTTTCCATAATGGGTCGTCCTGGAGAATGAAGGGCCGCCAACAACAACAATAATAGCAAAAGTCGAAAACTTTAAAGCATCTGGTGCGTCAATTTTTTTCTATAATTTTTTTTATTTTTATTTTAGAAATATTATATTACATATTACATTTATAAATGCAATAATAAATTGAAGAACTTTATTTTCTTCTTCCGTTATAAAATTATTTAGGCTGGTATTTATTCTTGACAATCCAAGATTTATAACTTTTGTTTTTATCACATTGTTCTTTTTTGGGAGCAAAAATAGCAAAAATTCAAAACATTAAATAACCCATTTTGTTCCATAAACTTCTAAAACAATATTTACTTTGGCAGTTATTGTTGATGGTAATTTGATAATTCCTGGCATTACTGATGAGTCCTCATTAAAAAAAGAATACTCGCCATCAGCAATTTTTAGACAAAAATCTGTAATTATATTTCTTCTGAAATTTTTCTTGAATTGAAAAATTAAAAAATTTTAAATTCTGTCCACAAAGAAGAAAATTTGATGCAGTTTTGGATTATTGTTAGTCTTCAAACATGTGAAACATCTGGTAAAACCTGTATAAAATCTGCTCCAATAACAATTATTTTTCCTCCAAAAGGAACGTTATTTTCCATAAAGGTCTTAGAGAATGATAATAATTTTTTATACTCTCACAACCACAAAAACTCTCATAAAATCCAAATTGATTTTAAACTTTTTCAACTATATACTTGCAATGGACTATTACGATAAAGTGCCTCATTATTAAATAAAATATTATAAATAAATTTACAATGTTTTGAATACAATTTATGTCTATTGCATTATTATAGCGATAATGAACGTTTCAATTTCAATACATCGTTGTTTTTTTTTTTAATTTCAAAAATATAAATTTGGCATTTAATAATGGATTAAAATGCCATAGACAGAGTGTTTCGTTGAAAATAAATAAGTTAAAATATATTTCCGGAATATTCAACTTCATCCTCGAGCAAGTTAGGTGCAGCTTGAAAAATATTCTAATAGGGTACTGAAGTTGGGAAACGCTGTATATTTAATAATATAGAATTCACAAAATGTAGGAGGCGTTTGTAAGACAGACGAAATACTACAAATTGATAAAAAATTATATAAGCTGTGCGCCCGCAAAATTCTGACTGGAAGAGGTTATCGTCGTGAAAAAATTCCGTTCTGCTTCAATCAAAGTCTGGTACGCTTAATATTCTAAATGCTTCCTCAGATGACTCGCGCGGTTTAATACGCATTTACTTGTTCCTTTTATTTGAAAATTCCTTCAAATTCGTAATTTTTAAAATATCAATTGTTTCATTCCACGGATACGACATAATAAAATAAAATAAAAATCAAATTTCACTCGTAATTGGCGACCCAAGTTAAAAAGATAATTTTACAGTCAAACGGTGCAATCGTATTTGGTTCGTCCTAGAGAAAAATAAATGCTATATTCACGATTGGTTATATTACGGTAGGAAATAAATTAAATAATATGATTAATAAGTTTTCGAACAATTACCAAATAACCAAGATCACAAAATAAATAACCAGCGATAACCAAATACATTAGTCCAAATACCATCACCAATTAAAAGTTAATACAAATAAAATATAAATAAAAAATAATTAATAAACAAATAAATGGAAGGCGAATTTTTCGAGTTTCTCCTCGCATTCATCTAAAATAGTTTTTTCTTTAATTTAAATCAAAAGAGCCATGTTGTGGTAATCGGAAAAACTCTATGAAAAATGTAATGATCGATTTACGAGACTCTTCACAATGTTAGAAAGTTATAAACCAGAACGTTATAAAAATATTATAAAAAAAACTTTTCTACAAACATTGTACAACCAGAGTAGACCAGAGTAGAAAATTCTTGGCCTTGTGTTGGGAGTAATTTGAAATTTAATTGTTGTCAACTCTTTCAGATAAATTTCATATAGCTGTTGGGTTGGTAGTGCTGTCATAATCAGTCGCCACCCTGTATATGTATCAAGTAAAGAGTAAAAATAGAAAATCCAACAATGAAATATTTCAGTTACGTATACGCCGTTGGAAAATTAATTTTGCTCATTGTCAAAAAACAGCAGATAAGCGATGTAAATGACGTAATAACATTCAAAACGATAAAAAAAAAGAGTTCAAAGTCAATTATCCACACAACTTATCAGATCACTGAACGGAATCGAACAGTTTTCGGTCCATTTGTGTTTTAATAATGCAAACGATTTCTTATCTTAGACACAGTCTTAGAATTGTTAAAATATTTGTTTAACACCTACAATTTCTATTTTTGGGTAATTAATCCACACAAACGAACAAGATAATGTCGCGGGAAGAATATTCCGTTACGATAAAGCGCACCTAATAAATATATCAAAGATTGAAAAAAATTAACAAATTATTAAAAAAAATATGTCATAATTAGCACCTCAATGTCAAGCGAGTCACAACATAACCTCATTCTGCCCCCGCCTGGTTACATAACAAAACCGAGAGCCCCGTCTTTGTCGCAAAGCAACCAACAAATCGTAAACATTACGTTACTACATTTTTTAATGCAGACACTGGCACCGGGGTTATCAGTGGGTGCATGCTGCAAAGGTCGCGGGTCCAATTATTACCTGACTTTGGGGATTATCCAAATGCGAATAGAGCACTTTTTCCGAGAGACAGAGCGGCCTGTTGAGGCGCTTCTTGACGGCTTCTAGGTTCTTGACAAGCGTGTCGTAGGGCAGCCCGTCTTTGTCGAACTTGCTCATGGCCACCTTGGCGGCGGCGGCCGCCAGCGGCGACACGTGGAAGCACCTCCTTTGGATCTCGATCAGCATGACACCGCTAGGCTTGCCCCCCTGGAGAATACGTAATTGTTAATTGATTACGAGTTATTCACGTGACGGCCCCCCGAATCGATGAAATAAAATCGTGGGGTTTTGGGGCCGCTGGGACTCACCTGGCGATGCAAAACTCGCATACAGTGCGCCATGGTTGCACAAGGGCCTTAGTGCTTCGGAAAATGATGTTGGCTCTTCTCGAGTACACGCTTACGTGTGCGCCCTAAAAGTAAATTATAAATTTGGTCCGCTCTCAGCTGCGACTCCCCTGCGTGCGCACTCACCGACACTGTTCCATTAATAGCTTGTTTTCGAAACGGGAATCCTATCGCCGATTTTCCAAAAAATTGGCGATTAACGGTGTTGTTGTTTTCGTGCCCCGGGTACGCGTGCCTGATCGCGGTCCAGGGGTTAGCAATTTTGCAACGGCCGGGCCTGTTTTCCAATTTACGGTCAATTTTTGGCCACAACTTCGCTTGGCTTTTTCGAAAATTTCGCCTGTCCCACCAACAAACGACGATCGAAAACTGTCAAACGAGTCTCAGCTTACTTGGTAGCCAGGTTACTGAAATTGTGCTTTCTTTTTTTTTACACGATTTTTTAATGCGTCTTTTATTAATAACGAGCTTTTTAATTGAAACTTAAGAAAATAAACATTAATTTAAAAAATTTGAGTATTGTTGGTTGCGGCTATTTTTTCTGGAAAGCGAGTCTCAAGAAGCCAAGGAATCTAGCTTTTGTTTTATTTTTTTTACAGTCAAATAATGACATTTGACATAAGCCATTATTCAAAAAATTGTTCAAACGGCTGAAGATGGAATTTGTTAAAAAAACATTAAATGTATATTATGTATCGTGTCCTAATCCAGAAACAAGCTAGGAGCACAGATCCTAGGTTCCTATCAACTAACTTCCAAAATGCGCTATTAAAACTTGTGGCAATAATTTTTTAAGTGCATTTTAATTTGTTCTTGATTTATGTTGTGTTATACTTTTAAAATTTTTATATTATTTTAAACTCAAATACATGGGGAAATTCTAGGTGTATTGTTGGTTGTGGCAATAGCTACAAACTTATAAGCAAGAAAGTCCCAAAAAAAAATAGGAAAAAATTGTAAAAAAACAACTAGTAAATCATAATTATTTATTTTTTCAAATACATATAGTATTATATTGAAATAATTCGTCGTGGATCACGAAATCTAACTTTACAATTAAATCAGGCACCTACCACATTATAAGTAAATAACTAGATATTATCACAGATTACTTCAGATGACTGACTTCATAGGGCGATTTTGTCCGGAACTATCTCTTTTCTACACATTGAAACTAGGCGCATGACATCTTTGTCACAGATACCATAAGCAAATGTAGAGGCGCTGTAGTCGTTGCTAATACTTTTTACGGCCGCTAGATGTCACTACAAAAACTTTTATTTAAATTCAAATAAAAGGCCCAATATTTTTACTATTTTAAATTGAACAATGTACAATTCCGTGTTTTTTTAAAAGCGTGAATGTTTCTACGCTTGTTGCTTTTTTTCTGACTAATATTTTAAAAACATCATTTTGCTGCAATTATAATCAAGCCAATAAATCTCAAAATTTGCTTGTCGATTGAATTTGTGAAAAATTTTAAGCGAAAGAAGGGTCTTTTTTACATTATTTGTGGTGTTGGTGAAAACTAAGCGGAGAAACTGCATTGTTTTCCAAAAATTGAAGAAAAGTAAGGACATTTTATTGATACAACAAATTCAGGAAATCTAATTACATAATTCTAGAGCGAAACTGTGCAAGAAGCTCTAAGCGTCCAAAATTGCAATCTAAACCAAAAGTGGAGGGTTTGCAAAAAACACTTTTCGGCATCGTTAGATATTAGCATTGTTTAAGTATATACTTAAACAATGATATTAGGCTTCATTATTCCTTATTTTTATGTATGAATTTGAAGAACTAAGCCAGGTTGCTCTATTGGTTGTCCGGCAAGTCTCTCAAAATTTCCATTATTATATAATAACCCCAAGTAATTATCATATGTGTAAGTTTTACCTATCTTAGAAACGTAATTGTTAACATTGTGGGTATAGTTTTGTTTAATTTAAATTATGTAATATAATAAATTGATTTTTATAAAATTGTTTGTTTGTATGACGTGTAAATAATGAAGGAATATTTTATGATTTATTCTACAAAACAATTTTTTACATTAGTTTTGTAGAATAAATCATAAAATATTCAAAATATAATAGCATTTTTTTCTAGCTATAAAGAGAGGAAAGAATATTTAATTTTGCCGCAAAATTTGATCGATGCGCCATCTGAAAACTGTTACATAATTTCAAGGTCGTTAAAGGTTATTCCGCCAAAATATTTGCATTGAGTCAGTCATCTGGAGTAATCTGTGCTATTTTAAAGTAACGGCCGTACAAAAAAACATATATTCAGAGTATAGGACAAGTAATCATTTTGGATTAAGTTAGAGTTTCCTGTTGACTCAGATACGATATCTAAGATATGCCAATGACTGAAAGAAATATAGTTAATTGGCAACATTGGCACCATGTCAGCGTAATTTATCGCGATTCACTTTTCAGGTGTAGATATTGTAAAAGAGTAATTTATTGAATAATAGCGAACACAAAGGCGCAACAAGTGTATGTATGTACAACTTTTTAATTATTTATATTATTTATGTTGTTTTATAGTTTTAAAATGTTGATATTATTTTAAACTCAAATAAATGGGGAAATACTACGTGGCAATAGCCGCAAACATATCGGCAAAAAGTCCCCAAAAAAATGTAAAAAAACAACCAGCAAATCATAATCATTTATTTTTTCAAATACATATTTATTGAAATAGTTTTTCGCGGGTCACGAAATATAACTTTACAATTAAATCAATCACACACAAAATTACAAGTAAATAGTTATTATATAAATATTCTTAAGATTGTAAGGTGCGTACAAAAATAAAACGGGACTACGTGGGTCATGGAATAACATTGCATTCAGAAGAGCGTACAAAAAATTGCGACTTTTAGTTTGAAATTTGTGATTACGTTCTTTGTTAATAATCGTCTCGGACTCGTTTCATGTATTTTCTAACCAAATTCCATCTCCAGGTCTCGGTTTAGACACTGTTTGAGCAAATTATTGCATGTTGTCAAATGTTATAAAATGACATTTTCAAAGATCTACACTCTAAAAAATAAACCAAAAACTCCTGAGCTTACGTTTTATCAGTACGCGCGTTATGACTTTTGTAACATTTTCAGGCCGCTTAAATATTTGTGTGTTTTACCTTACATTCTTTAATCCTGCGTTATAATCCTTTTTATTCACTTTATCAGTTAGTCAACATAGATATTAAAACTCAATTAGTGAAACCAGGACAAAGAAGATAAAACTGATTTTTCTTTTGGGATACAAGTTCATGATTTTCAATTCTGAATCATCTTAGACCATACAAGCTAATGAGACTAGTAGTTTCAATCATTTTTTGTATGGGTGTTTGGTTTTTGTAAAACACCGCAAACACGTAAGTTAACGACTATTTATTAACTAACAATAAATTAACAACTCAAATCATATTAGTAAGCTATAACACACTAGACATTGATGGTTTAAATGTTAAATCCCGCCTTCCGCATGCACTGCTTGTGGGCTTCGATCAAGTGCTGGCAGTTCTCTTCTCCGTTCTCTATAATACTGGAAAACACATTATGAGCGCCAGTTCGTGCCTCTTATTCAATTACCAAGCATCTCTTGCTCGTTTCGTCTCGGGACAAGCACAGCACGGTTTCAACTTTTTCGGTTCCTCTTTGGTTGCGGTGGCTTCCGAAGATGCCGCTTGAACTTTTTCGTTTAAATTACCCATGCTTTGGAGATGTCTCAAATTAGTTCGGCTTGAATTGCCTCGAATTAACTTTGCTCACTTTATAACCTTATTTTTTGACAGTTTGACATTGACATTTTGAAATTTGACAGTTGACTGCGCATGTGCAAGTGTCAAACTCAAAAGTCAAAAAATTTACAATGTAAATTTATCATCGAATATGAATAAAAAATTATGTTCTATTGTATAACGTCAATGTTTTTATTCATTAACAGACAATTATAAAAACCGCTCGGGTCGACGTTTAGGTAAAATTAAAAAATGGCGCAGCTCAAAGAAAAGGTTCCATATCTGTCTGAAGAAGTGCGAGGGACGCAAATTGATGACTTTATTGTTTTAGGACAAGCGTGAAAAACAGCAACGTGGAAACGTGTGTAGGTGGTGTCGAGAGTTCGGCCTGATCATGCTCGTTTTTCTCCGATACTACATCGATTTATTTATCGATTTTCTCTTCGGCCTGTACTACGGTTCGAAGGCGCAGCAAGTACCCGCCCCGAACGATCCGCTGGTGTTGGAGAGCGCCACGTCCCTCGCCTTGAAAATTAAAAAACGGGAGCTAACTGCTGAAAAGGTGGTTCGTGCATATATCGAGCGAATCCACCAAGTAAATTCGCTCCTGAATGCGGTTGTGGACGAGCGGTTTGTTGAGGCCATCGAAGAGGCGCAAAATATCGACAAGGAGATCGCCGCCGGAAAGGTTACCGACGAGGATTTCAACAGGAAACCGTTCTTGGGTGAGTCATGTTGACTTTGAAAAGTTCAACCATTTTCATTTATCACACGTTCATTTGAAAATCAAAAAGCATATATTATTCTGTTCATAAAATTGGCACAGAATGAAATTCTGTGAATTTAGCTTTGAAAATTTATAGTCATTTTGACGTATGTCTTGGATTAAAAGTAAGAGCGGCAGTGACAGCTGATGTAAACATAACCTTACTTTTTTTAAATTATTCTAATTTCTAATTGGAAATTAGCGCCTTTCACTTAACGTGGAAAAGGCAAACTTTTCAGTTAGTCGACAATCGTTAACTAGTAATTTAATAACAAATGTCCATTTGATTTAAGCTTCAATAAATTCAGAACCTCTTTGGGATCCACCTCGATTGCTTGCTTGCTTTGTTTTTGTTTGCTTTAGCTTTTTTTTTGTTATATTTTATAGTGTAGTGTTTGACATCGACATATAATGAGATTCATTCAAGAACTTGTCGCCTGGAGATGGAATTTGTTACAAAACGACACTAAATCTCGGTATTTTTTGTCACAAAACGTCAAATTTAAAAGTTGCCTTATCAGCATTTATTTTTCAAAATTGTTTTTATAACTTTGTTCACTACCTTTATTTTTTGTTATTAATTTTTATTTACATCTTAAGCATTACATTTTTTGTAAATTTTGTAAAATCGCCTAATGCCAAATTTATTTTCACATATAACATATTTGTGAATTTGTGCAATGTTTGGTTTACAGAAAATCATTGATAATAATTTCCAGTAATATAAGTTTTAAATTAACAAATTGAAATTAATTGGAAGTAGATGACCATATTCTCCAAATGACTGTAGTAATGTTTGTAAATGTAAAGAGTAAAGTGATCGTGATCTTTACATTTACAAATTGAAATTAATTTAAAAATTAATCAATTATAATAACGTACGAATAGGTACTTGCTTGACTACAACTTACCAAAAATATTTATAATACAATAAAAAAACAAACTGCACTAAAAACAAATTATTCATGTTTGAAACTGTTATATGTAGAAGCTATGAGAATCATATAACGTGCGTTCAAAAAAAACGAGGCTGCGTTGGCCATGGAAAAACTTTGTGCATCAATTTAGTGTAGCAAAATTTCAAAGTGTCAGTTCGAGTCTGTTCATGTTTTTTAGGTTAGCTTCCTTGTTAACAATGGGATAAAAAAAGTGCAAAACATTTCCCGGTATCGTTGTGAATCCAAACATCAATCTATTCATTGTTACAGCTTCTCCTCTGTTGAGGAGAATATCGGCACGACCAGGACGGTCATTAATTTGATATAATTGTAAGTCGTGAATAGATCGATGAAGAAGAATCAGTCTCAAAACCGAAAAATGTCTTGAGAATATTTGGCAGCACTCAGTTGCCCGTCAACCTTCATGGGTCATCAGTCTCTATGCGCATCTCGAGACCTACCAATTCAGTTTAAGAGCAACTGCATTCTCAATTAATATTTCAAAAATCGTTGTATATATAGTTAAACACGGACGTCGACCGCTAGGGAGTTATATTACACAATATACATTAGAAAAAAAAGGTTCGGGTTTGCTTGGATTCGAAGGTTCGAAGGTTTATTATTTTAGTAGGCCAAAAAATTTAAACGAGTTACGGCAAAAAATCGAAAGCAATTGCGATAAATGTTGTTTGTTTTTGGAGTTTAATTACGGATTGTCTTTCATTAAAGTTTACATTAATTTTTTTACATGTTTACATTTTATTTAAAGTACCAAATTTTTTTCCCCATTATTTAAGTAATAATAATAATAATATGTTTGTGACCTACCAATCGTTGTATACATAGTTAAACACGAACGTTGATCACTAGTGAGTTATAAATTACACAATATACATTAGAAGAAAAGGTTCGGATTTGTTTGGTTCGAAGGTTTAAAAACCAATGATTATTAAAAATGTTCATTAAAAATAAAATTAAACTGTCCTAATTTTAAAATTATTAAATTTATTAAATTTTAAACTGACAGATCTTGACATTTGTCAAATCTATGTTTATGTTTTCTATGGTTTCTACACTGGAAAGCCGATAAATTCCATGGCCAACGCAGCCTCGTTTTTTTTTTGAACACACGTTATATGAGAATCATGTTTAAGAAAATCATATTTAATAAAAAAATTAGATTTTCAAACATCAATTTTTATTTTTAAGGAACCCTAAATAAACTGTATTGTGGTTACTAAATTGTGCGCAGATATTTCTTGTGCTTGTACTTGTAGTAAAAGTGCCAGTAACTTTTACTGCTGGATTTTCTGCCAGTAAACTATGCAAACTGTCAATAAACGTAATTAATCAGTGACTCTTACGTTAATTTCTCTAAAATTTTTAAAGATAATCGTCTGTAAAGGCTTCTGCATTGTCACTACTGTATTCGCATATCTACATAGAAATAGTTCTAACTATAATCTTTTCATGTTTTGTAAGAAGAAAAATGAGCATGTTCTTTGGTTTTTGTTGACTTTTTTCTATGCCTGGCTCTTGTAGTGTTTGTCCTAACTGCCCTTCCTGCAACATGCAACTTTTTTCGTCCCAATTAAAATTCCAGAATTGTTCATGACCGCTTCTTAAAAGTGCTAATGTGGCTTATAGTCAAAATTCCAAAAAATATTCGTTAGAAAATGAAGGATTTTCAGAATGGGTCATTTATATAAACAACTAAGCGATGCTTCACTGAGCAGAAAAAGAAAAATAACACTCTGAAGTAAATAAATATAATTACAATGTGCTTTATAATTTCAAGCATCGCGTCATATGAGAATCTGCAGTTTGTTGATTTCATTAAAAAATAGTGGACAACTTTTATTTTTCTTTTGGCAATTATTAAATATACACAATAATATGCCCTTGTTGTGTCTTTTTGCAGTACATGTTATATAAAGTAAAAAAGAGTGCACAATTTTAATTTATATGCTTTATTTTCCATGTACAATATTGAGACTGCATATCTTGTCATTTGTTGTATCATAATTCAAATTTACCTGTAAATTGTCAACCGGAAATAAATATAAAGAAAGCTGTAGTACCAATTTTGTTCAAATTTTCATTGTACCAAACAGATTGCCATCATTTTTGGGCACTTTGTACAAACAATTGTTGCCCCTTTGTGTTCGCCATTATTCAATAAATTACTCTTTTGCAATATATAAACCTGAAAAGTGAATCGCAATAAATTACGCTGACATGGTACCAATGTTGCCAATCAGCTATATTTCTTTTAGTCATTGGCATATCTTAGATATCGTATCTGAGTCAACAGGAAACTCTAACTTAATCCAAAATGATTCCTTGTCCTACTCTGAATATATGTTTTTTGTACGGCCGTTCCTTTAAAATAGCACAGATTACTCCAGATGACTGACTCAATGCAAATATTTTGGCGGAATGACCTTTAACGACCTTGAAATTATGTAACAGTTTTCAGATGGCGCATCGATCAAATTTTGCGGCAAATTTAAATAGTCTCTCCTCTCTTTACAGGTAGTAAAAATGCTATTATATTTTGAATATTTTATGATTTATTCTACAAAACTAATGTAAAAAATTGTTTTGTAGAATAAATCATAAAATATTCCTTCATTATTTACACGTGATACAAACAATTTTATAAAAATCAATTTATTTTATTACATAATTTAAATTAAACAAAATTATATCCAAAATGTTAACAATTACATTTCTAAGATAGGTATAACTTACACATATGATACTTACTTGGGGTTATTATTTAATAATGGAAATTTTGAAAGACTTGCCGGAAAACCAATAGAGCAACCTGGCTTACTTCTTCAAATTCATACACAAAAATAAGGAATAATGAAGCCTAATATCTAACGATGCCGAAAAGTGTTTTTTGCAAACCCTCCACTTTTGCTTTAGATTGCAATTTTGCACATTTAGAGCTTCTTGCCACAGTTTCGCTCTAGAATTATGTAATTAGATTTCCTGAATTTGTTGTATTAATAAAACATTCTCACCTTTCTTCACTTTTTGGGAAACAATGCAGTTTCTCCGCTTAGTTTTCACCAACACCACAAATAATGTAAAAAAACCCATCTTTCGCTTAAAATTTTTCACAAATTCAATCGACAAGCAAGTTTTGACATTTACTGGCTTGATTATAATTGCAGCAAAATGCTGTTTTTGAAATATTAGTCGGAAAAAAGCAACAAGCGTAGAAACAGTCACGCTTTTAAAAAAACACGGAATTGTACATTGTTCAATTTAAAATAGTAAAAATATTGTGCTTTTTATTTGAATTTAAATAAAAGTTTTTGTGGTGACATCTAGCGGTCGTACAAAGTATTAGCAACGACTACAGCGCCTCTACATTTGCTTATGGTATCTGTGACAAAGATGTCATGCGACTATTTTCAATGTGTAGAAAAGAGATAGTCATCTGGAGTAATCTATGAAAATAATTATAGCAAGCGTTATAAAAAACGGAGACTGCGTTGGCATGGAATACTTTGACTTTCGAAAGAGTGGCAAAATTTCGTCCTTGAGTTGGAGTAATTTGAAGTTAAGTTATTAGTTAATAAAGGTCTTTTTTGTGCCTTCTTCGACAAATTCCTGCTCCTTACTTTAGACGTTATTTGAGCAATTTTTTAATGACAGCTCCTGTCAAATGTTACGATTCATGACGTCTGCATTAGAAAAAATAAAACAATGGCCTCCTGAACCTCCGCTTTTTTTTGTATGCTCGTTAACATTTCAATGTCTGCTTGACAAACGTTCCAATTGATTTAAAAATTCCAAAACTTTGACTTTGATGACCACTTCATAGGTATTCCGTTCACCACCAAGGAGACAACCGCTGCGAAAGGTCTCTCCAACTGCTACGGCTTAGTCAGCAGGAAATATTCGAAATCCGACTTCGATGCAGAAGTGGTAAAAAAATTGAAAGAAGCGGGGGGGATCCTGATTGCAGTAACGAACGTACCGCAATTGAACATGTGGCAGGAGACGAGCAATCCCGTGTATGGCACCACGAACAATCCGTACAATACCACAAGAACGGTGGGAGGGTCCTCGGGAGGTGAAGCGAGCATTCTGGCGGCTTGTGGGTCTCCAATTGGAATCGGCTCTGATATCGGAGGGTCCTTGCGCATTCCCGCGTTCATGTGCGGCGTTTTCGCCCACAAACCCACGTCAGATTTGATATCAACGCATGGACTGACGTTCAGGACCGGCAAAGAAAAAGACACGATGGTCGTGGCGGGCCCAATGACTAAATACGCGGACGACATCGTTCCGTTCTTCAAAGTGCTGTTGGGCGACAATGCGGCCAAGCTCAAACTCGACGAGACTGTTAGCGTTAAAGACATAAAAATTTATTATGTGGTCGATCCCAAAGATCCGTTTGTGAGCTCGATACGCGAGGAAATGCGCAAGGTGCAACACAAGATAATCAACTATTTTACGGAACTTTCTGAAAAACCCAAGCTGCTCGACTTTGACGAGTTTAAATATGGGGGGAAAATATGGCGCTATTGGTTGTACCAAGAACCCAACGTGAATTTCCGAAGAGATCTGGCAAACCGAGAAGGCGAGTTAAATACCAAAGTCGAGCTGTTGAAGTTTCTTATCAGAATAAGCGAATTCAATATTGCTGTAATGTTGTTGCTACTGAACGACCTTCTACCGAAGGAGAATGCAGAGTGGGCTAGGGACGTAACAAACACGTTACGCAACAAACTGACTGTATGTTTGTCCGAATTTCGTTTCAGGTCCAAGTAAATTTGGTTTTAGGAGACTCTGGGTACGGATGGAGTGCTAATATATCCCTCCGCCCCCTGGCCCGCGAACTATCACCACACGGCTCTTTTACGACCGTGGAATTTGAACTTGTTTTCAGTTTGGAACGCACTCAAGTTCCCCGTGACGCAAGTGCCTTTAGGATTAAGCGAAGACGGAGTTCCCTTGGGGGTGCAAGTGGTGGCGGCACCTTTCCAGGACCATTTATGCATTGCAGTGGCGAAGGAGTTGGAGAAAGCTTTCGGGGGATATGTTCCCCCGTTTAAAGTTGAGTAACTGGGGCGCTTCCATTTGTGGTTCGTTTGGGGTTTGTGGTTATTTACTTATGGGGGATCAAGTTTTTACATAATAAGAAATAAATGAATTCATTTAAATCTGAAATTGTATTAAATAATGTGTGTATAAGCGGCTGGTGATTTTTAGTGCATAAATTCGCAACTTTATTGCAAATTCAAAACGAAAAAATAATGTTGAGTACGGTCCTGTACCCGGAGATCACTCACGAGAGAACATAATAAATGAAGTTCAAGAGAAGTAGGCTACGAATAATAATATAAAATACAATTGGTATTTGAAAGATTTGAAATAGACCTTTGGAACAAGATGTGTGAGTTTTCCTTTAATTTGGTAAAGGAAAACAAGTAACTCTTTAAACATATCATACAAAAAAAATAGCTTTTGCAAATTTTACAGTGTAGACCATATGTGTTAGTAATTCGAAAAATAGTTTTTTATCCTGCAACCGAAAATGTAAAATTTTGGGTGATCCATTTAAAGAACGTAAGTCCGAGGCATTTCCGGTTAAACGAAAACTGAAAGAAAAATTAAAACATCACAAATAAATAAATTAGTTCTTTGGAACTCTATATTCTTACAAATTTGAAAAAAATACGTTTTATATAACAAAGTTATTCGACCGTTCCGGGACTTTTTACTATGCCTGTATATGTGTTTGTCAGGAATATTTTGTGGAAATGTATTTCAAACTAATAGAAACTGAATTATTTTAATGTTTCTGCAATTTCTGGGGTTTTTACCAATTTAAATAAGTAGCTTTGATTGGCAGCTCTTTCCCGCAGATTATTTCATCAATCTTCGAATTGAAAACAAAAAGTAACTCCGAGACTGGGGATTCAAACATGTCATAGCGCGTATAAAAACAGATACGTAGTGGAATTTAGCTGTTGTTTAATTTTTTGCAGTGTAGGCCGTATGTTAATAATTCTGAAAGCAGTTTTTTATTCTGCATACGAACCCCGAAACTAAAATTAAACTGCGTGTTCCATTTAAAAACATAGGGACGCATTTTCGGTTAAACGAAAAGTGAAAAAAAAAATATCAGAGATAAGTTAGTAATTTGCAACTCTATATTCGGTAAAATTTTACATTCTGTCCTGCGTCGATTTTTACAAACATTTTTTTGGAATGACCCTATATCTTTCCAAATTTGAAAAAAAAAATTTTAATAACAAAGTTATTCGACCGTTCCGGGACTTTTTACTAAGCCTGTATATTTGTCATGAATTTTGTGAGGAAATGTATTTATTTCTTCAAACTAATAGAAATTGAATTATTTTAATTATTCTGCAATTTCTGAAGCTTTTTACCAATTTCAATAGTAAATAATGAATTTTTTAAATAAATTTTACTAGTTTCGTAGATAATTTAAAAAGTATTGGGGGTCTTATATAAGTGGGACGCATTTTCGGTTAAACGAAAAGTGAAAAAAATATTAAAATATCAGAAATAAGTTAGTAATTTGCAACTCTATATTCAGAATATATTACATTCCGTCCTGCGTCGATTTTTACAAAAAATTTTTTGGAATG
The DNA here is from genome assembly GCA_964023215.1 of Eledona agricola. Taxonomy (NCBI): domain Eukaryota; kingdom Metazoa; phylum Arthropoda; class Insecta; order Coleoptera; family Tenebrionidae; genus Eledona; species Eledona agricola. Next base: position 3,898,966 of record OZ026859.1, read on the forward strand.
ACCCTATATTCTTCCAAATTTGAAAAAAATACTTTTTAATAACAAAGTTATTCGACCGTTCCGAAAGTTTTTACTAAGCCTGTATATTTGTCATGAATTTTGTGTGGAAATGTATTTATTTCTTCAAACTAATAGAAATAGAATTATTTTAATTATTCTGCATTTTCTGAAGCTTTTTACCAATTTCAATAGTAAATAATGAATTTTTTAAATACATTTTACGAGTTTCGTAGTAAATTAAAAAAGTATTGTGGGTCTTATTTGCAAAAATAGAGTTATGTACGTTTGAAATTGATCGAGTTGGACACGTTTGACGCCTTTGAGAAATAAAATAAAAACAGAATTTTAACTTACATCTATACATGGGCGTAAATCCGATAGAAGATATTTATGGAAATAAGTATATGCAGAAAACCCCCCTTTATATTTTATCAAGGAATCGCTCGTTATTTGTTTTTACAATATTAAAGATACACCTTCTATATTATAATTATTTTTACATTTTCTACACTTAAACGAATTCCAAGGTGATTTCATGGCCTACCCTGAATCCTTTTTTATTTTTACGCCTTGTACGAGTGTTCATTTGAAACGTTCATCAAATTGGCTGATTTTTTATAGAAAGAAAATGACAATGAAAATCGAACGTCAATTTTTTACAGTATCGTTTAGTTTTTTATTTTCTCCATTCTTTTCTATTTCGTGGGTTTTGCTGCACCTTCATTATTTTCAAGTAGAAGTTAGAAATAAGCAGTAAGGTAAAGTTATGCTCCAGCTGTCATTTGCCGGTTGACATGTTTCACAATATTTTGAAATGTACAAATGTGCCCACTTTACGTTTACTTAATATATCGAAAGAATTACTGTTTAAAACTTCACTCTATTTATACAAATTAAATCAATAGTACTATTAGATAATATCCGCGTACAGTTGACGACACTGAAATGTGAACAAGAGAGCGGCAAAATTATATCTTATAATTCGGACATTAAATCGGCGGCTTGCTCAAATGTGACAGTTTAATACCTGTCAAATTGTTTTCATTCATACAATTTAATAATTTGAAGACAGCGTCTTGGACAGTTTTCGAATGAGAATGAGTTATTATTAATTTCTGTAATAACTTGTGTTCATTTGGATAGTTTAATAATAATAATAATTTATAACGATCGTTTAAAATGAAACGCAGGCTGCATTGGTCATGGAATAACTTTGACGATCGATCGAGTGTAGCAAACTAGAAAAATTTCGATCGAGTTGGAGAAATTTGAAATTAAGTTCTTTTTAATAACCGTCTCGGACACAATGCATAACAAATTTTTTCTTCCTTCTACATCCATCTAGTCTCCGTTTAAACCACTGACCTCTATATAGAAATGGATGAGCAATCGTGTAAGTGAAAAGTGAGGCAAATTGAATCTGCGTCGGAACCTAATGAGTTTGCGCACTAAAGTCTTACAAAGGCGGTTGCTTGAATTTAAGAAGATGGCTGAACCTCTATGAAACCGTTATGGAACTATTAAAAAAATAAACCAATAAAACTGAAGAAAATTGTAAACTGTCCACTTACACCTCGAAAAGGCCCTAATAAAACAGTAACATCTAAAAATACGTCCAAATACTCAAAACACATGGCGTTCAAAATTATAAATTCCTGTAAAATTCCATCCAACATTACAGATTCCTGAAAAATTACTATAAAAGAGCAATGCGACTGCTGCACACGTAACGGCAAACACCTGCACTACTTCAAAATTGATCAAATGCGCATGTGTATCAGGTTCCGACTCCATTTTGGAGGGCACGGTAATGGTCACAAAAATTTCTGGCGCATGCCAATGTTGTGCTTATCCATCTTATATAGAGGTCAGTGGTTTAAACACCATTTGAGCAAATTTTTAATGACAGCCCTGTCAAATGTCATTATTTGACAGTTGGAAAAATAAAACAAAACCTAGATTGCATAGCCTCCGTTTTTTAACACTAGTTATTTTTAGTACGCCACTGATCAGGGTCCGATTACTCCATCGAAAATTTGTTGCAATTTCTATGACAGCAGAAACTCGTTCACATTTCGGTAGCGCCGATGGTACTTTAGCGACTTTGTCCAGCTGAATGCCGTGACAATACAGAATTAGATGATATCAAAATATTGACGTTTGAAAAAATCGATTTTTAACATTTCTGTTCTTATAAGCTTCTTATAAGATTCGGATGTTTTTAATCCAGTTGCTTGGCGATAATCGAACACATGTCACCAACACAATGAAATAAAAAGTCCTAATTATTTATGTGAAAGATGGACTGACGGATTGATTGAGACTTGAAAGAAGTTGGAGACGCTGTTGGGAGGCATCCCCAGGTATCATCATCACCGTAGATTATCTAATATGAAATATGAAGCATAAAACAGAACGAAATTCGTTGTTGACAAATGCGCGCGCAATTCGGGACGCCGGCATCGAGAGGTCGCATTCGCATCGAATTTTTCCCACCAGCTCACCATTTGAATTCGAGCTAAGGAAGAGATCGGACGTTGCCGGTAAATTCATGATGAGTGACAGTGTTCAGTACTTCGAAGGGGTGGAAAAGCTTCTAGAAATATGGTTCACGGCGGACCGCACCAAAGATAAAACGGCGGACTTGAGAAGAATACCAAGGTTTGTTAGATTTGTCCCGGGCCGATTCCGTCCGTCCGAAATCGATTTGTTAATTGCGCCGTCAGCTGACGGTATGTCTTGTTCCAATCAAAGCCGACGCGAATCTTGCGTCCGATCTTCGATTAGGGATTATTTCGATTTCAGGGCGAAACTCGAATCACTTTTGAAAATTGTGCGGTGCGAGATCATCAGTTTTATGAAAAACGAACAAGTCGACGCCTACGTCCTGAGGTAAGTCTCGCACTTCTTCAAACTTAAAATTATTATTTCGTGCCCGTTCAAATCGTTACTCGTTTAATTGCCGAGTGTTTTATTTTTTGTCGCGTTGGTAGCGTGCGAGCGCCAAAAAATTGAAACCGCGACTCGGCCCAGCGCTCGCACTAAAATTAAGATTTCATCAAATTTTCGCTGTGAAATGTCAAGGAGACGTGCGTTGCGGCGTTTTTGAGTTCAGGGACTCGTACGAATTCCCCAGTTTTTGTAAATGTTTCAATTCAACATTTTGGCGCACACTTGGTCTATTATTTAATTCGATAACGAGGTTGTTAATCTTGCAACCTTTAAACTTCTTTTGATAATTCCATGTCGTGGAGACGATAAATTATTACCCATGGTCTACTACAAATGCACTTAATCAGGAAGATAACGGACTGAATAAGCGCGGCTATAAATAGTTTTATGGACTAAATTTAAATTTACGCCGGTCTAAGCAACCGATTCAAACAATTTTAAAAGCCCAATCGGAGTTATTCGATTCGGCTGCACCAACACCTCTTGGGACGTGCATTTTTCTGTGAATTTTTTACTGCTTTTTCCTTGTTTGATTTGTGACCAAATTTGAGTAAGTTAAATGTCACAAAAAGTACAATTAGTTGGCAAGTTTTTAAGACAAATACCTGAAATCAGTGGCAGTGGGTTTTAAAGATAATCGTTCTCGGAAGCTGGTTCATGCAGATCAAGACCAATGTTGAGACAAAACAATTGTGGTGTAATTCAGGGTAATAAGCGGTATTGTTCCTGGTCCCACAGATTACTCCAGATGACTGACTCAATGCAAATATCTTGGCGGAATGACCTTTAACGACCTTCAAATTATGTAACAGTTTTCAGATGGCGCATCGATCAAATTTTGCGGCAAATTTAAATAGTCTCTCCTCTCTTTATAGGTAGTAAAAATGCTATTATATTTTGAATATTTTATGATTTATTCTACAAAACTAATGTAAAAAATTGTTTTGTGGAATAAATCATAAAATATCCCTTCATTATTTACACGTCATACAAACAAACAATTTTATAAAAATCAATTTATTATATTACATAATTTAAATTAAACAAAATTATACCCAAAATGTTAACAATTACATTTCTAAGATAGGTATAACTTACACATATGATAATTACTTGGGGTTATTATATAATAATGGACATTTTGAAAGACTTGCCGGACTACCAATAGAGCAACCTGGCTTAGCTCTTCAAATTCATACACAAAAATAAGGAATAATGAAGCCTAATATCTAACGATGCCGAAAAGTGTTTTTTGCAAACCCTCCACTTTTGCTTTAGATTGCAATTTTGGACATTTAAAGCTTCTTGTCACAGTTTCTCTCTAGAATTATGTAATTAGATTTCCTGAATTTGTTGTATTAATAAAACATCCTTACCTTTCTTCACTTTTTGAAAAACAATGCAGTTTCTCCGCTTAGTTTTCACCAACACCACAAATAATGTAAAAAAGACCCATCTTTCGCTTAAAATTTTTCACAAATTCAATATACAAGCAAGTTTTGACATTTACTGGCTTGATTATAATTGCAGCAAAATTATGTTTTTAAAATATTAGTCAGACTAAAAGCAACAAGCGTAGAAACAGTCACGCTTTTTAAAAAACACGGAATTGTACATTGTTTAATTTAAAATAATAAAAATATTGGGCCTTTTATTTGAATTTAAATGAAAGTTTTTGTAGTGACATCTAGCGGTCGTACAAAGCATTAGCAACGACTACAGCGCCTCTACATTTGCTTATGGTATCTGTGACAAAGATGTCATGCGCCTAGTTTAAATGTGTAGAAAAGAGATAGTTCCGGACGAAATCACCCTATGAATCACCATCTGGAGTAATCTGTGCTGGTCCTTACAAAATGGCTAATTTGTAACTTGCAACTTCCTGAATAGATTTCAGCGAGTTGACGGTGATTATTATTGGCGATTTTATAATTTTCTGACTTTTGCACCATTTTTGAAAAGTGATTTATTTTGTTGTTGAAAGTCATACAAACTGTACAATAGGGAAAATGAAATGCATTGAAAAAACTAGGTAATCAGTTAAGCAAATTATTTTTATTTGTAACTCGAAGCGGCATCAATTAAATTGAGAGTTAAATTCAGTCGTCAATTTAATTGAGTGCAAGAGATTGCGGAGAAATTCTTCACACAATTTTGCAATTTGTACAAATTAACCACCGCTCCACATCACTTATTGTAGAACAAACATTGGTATTTTTCCTCGCAGTGGATAATAAAAGCAATAGTTCCGCTTCTGTGTGCGTCTTATTTTAACCCGTGAGCGCTCAAAATCCGACAAGTGCGTCGCGATTTGGCCCTACTACGACCTTGCCCTTGCCGAATCGATTACTTTGTCCTCCGCTGATTTTTGACGAGACTCACCCTCGGCCATTTTGTTGCGCAACCTCCAAATATTTAAAATCTTCGATTCTATTTTTACGCCGGCCTTGAAAAAATCTCCAATACCTTAGTGTTATCATACATACACACACAAACGTAATCGCAACACACGTTTGGCGCCCACTCGCTCTGTTCATACCAAAATTCCGAGCATTTGGCAGGTGGATTGCTGCCCCAAAATAGACCCTGAATGGAATTGGTTCAATCACGTTCCGTTTTCCTTGTAGCGAGAGTTCGATGTTTATCTCTAAGCGGCGCTTCATTTTGAAAACTTGCGGCACGACGACGCCGCTCCTGTGCTTGGAGCCGCTTCTCCTGATGGCTGAACAATACGCGGGATTCACGGACGTCGAGGATTTGTTTTATTCGAGGAAGAACTACAAGAGGCCCGACTTGCAAGTGACGCCGCACAAGCACTTCGACCAGGAAGTGGCGCTTCTGGACTCGCTCTTCCCCGACGGAGTGGCGTACTGCTTGGGGGCGGTGAATAAAGACTGCTGGTATTTGTACACTTTGAACCCGCTCACCGCCGAACATCAGCCGCCTCCAGCGCCCATCTCCGAACCCGACCAGACTCTTGAGATCCTGATGACCGACCTGGACCCGGAAATCATGAGCATTTTTTCGAAGGAGGAGTCGCTCAACGCCACCGAAGCGACGAAAGTGAGTTTAGCATTCGTTTCGGATTCGGTATTATGACACTGATTTTGATGGTAGAGGTCCGGAATTGACAAAATTATACCCAACATGGTGATTGACGACTTTCTTTTCGAGCCGTGCGGATACTCGATGAACGGAGTCACCAAAAACGTAAGTTGCAGTAGTGTACAAACGGCTTCGATGATTTTTACCAGTACATATAAAGTTTTTTGCTGCCGGTTTTAACACCCATCTCTAATTATACAGTGTGGATCAAAAGGTTGGAACTAATTCGATAACTTTTTTATAGGGAGCGAGAGAAAAAATCGCTTGGACACGTGAATTTTAAATGCGCTAATTCTGACATAAAAATTTGCTTTGTTATGTCATCTCTTTCAAGGCCATGACGTCATTTCAATTTTTTTTAAATGGCAACCCTAATTTTTGATTGCGTCATTTTAAAGAGCATGGTTTTTTGCATATAAAACAATAACATTTATAATAGGTTACACAACAATATTTTTGAAAAAAATAAAAATTTAAAAATCAGAAATTTTGGTAGTCACCCCACAAATTTTAAATAATGTCAAAAAAAATTTGAACAGTCTTAGTCATTGTCAACTTAAAGAAGGTAGGCAGTTTGAACATTTAATCTGATTATTTTGTAAATTTTTCATGTTATTTAAATAAACTGCTATTGTTAAAACATTAAATTACTAAATAACAAACAAAAAATAATTTTTTCTCAAAAATATTGTTATGTGTCACATTACAAATTTTATTGTTTTATACGCAAAAAAACATGCTCTTTAAAATGACGCAATCAAAAATTATAGTTGCCATTTAAAAAAAATTGAAATGACGTCATGGCCTTGAAAGAGATGACATAAAGCAAATTTTTATGTCAGAATTAGCGCATTTAAAATTAAATTTAAAGTGTCCGAACCATTTTTTCTGTCGCACCCTATAAAAAAGTTATCGAATTAGTTCCAACCTTTTCATCCACACTGTATATAAATGGGAATGTTTTTAGGCACTTTGGGTTTGAAATGTCTACTGTTTACTATATCTTGGCTTGTTTTTTTTTTAATTATTACCAAATGTCAGTCAAATCGTTAAAAAATTAAATCTCCCAGTCCTGAACCTAAAAGTGTAGAGGAGAGACGCTGTGGAGCCGCTCAAATGTAAACATGACCTTCACCGAAAATAACGGAGTTGTAAAAAAAATATTTCGCGTGTCAAACGTAAAAAGAACAATTTAAAGTAAAGTAATGAAAAATATTTTTCTGTAATAATCAACACTAGTTCTTATGATGCCCTTAACTTGGGTATGAAATAAAACAAACTGTTTGATCAAAAGAGGGTTATAATTCTTAATCAAAATGAATTAAACGCTCGATGTTTTATTCACATGCAAAGTGTTCAGATCCGTTATTTTATTCAGTTCAAAACACAAAATGTTTGGTAACAAATTGGTAAATGAAAGGTAAAAAAACTAAATGCTAAATATGCGCCCACTGAAATTTTGAATGTTTTGTAAAAACCATTTTATATCCTAAACGCTTGGTAAAAATGCTAAATGATCAGTAAATTTATCAAATGCAGGGTATAATAATATACGAAATGCTCATCAGTAAAATAAAACATTTGGTGACAAAATTAAACATTCCGTGGTAAACAATAAATGATTAATTTTTTAAAGAAATTTTAGTATTTTCATAGACAATTAAAAAAACATAAAAATTGGGGGTGTTATTTGAAAAAATAGAGTTATGTACGTTTGAAATTGTTCAAATTGGACACGTTTTATTTAGCGCTTTCTTTGAGAAATAAAATAAGAACTCAATTCAAACTTACGTCTTTACATGATAGAAGACGTTTCCGGAAATAAGTTTATGTAGAACGCCCCAATTATTTTTAGCAAGGAATTAAACATTCCGTAGTAAAACAATACAGGGTGATTCACGTAGACCGTTCATTAGAAAATTTTGAATTTTTCGTAAAGCTAGAATGGTGAAATTCGAAGTAAAATACTTTTAAGATGGTATAACCGGTATAACCGGAAGTGCCGACTTCTTGAAAGTTTAGCATTCTAAACTACCGATCATTATCGGTAATGATGACGCACCAAATTTCAATTTTCTAACTCTACGGGAAATTCAAAATTTTCCAATGGACGGTCTACGTGAATCATATTGAAAAATAATTCCAATTTATAAACTATATTAATTTATTATATTTGAAGAATATTTAAACATGGAACCGATACGTGAAGTAAAACATTAATTTCTTTTAGTTGACACATAACATTTAACAATACAAAATAAAAAATAGTCACACAAAAAACTATTTTTAATACAAATTAACATTTCTTCTCTTTTTAATTTCGCGGATGGATAAACAAACGGGCGTTAAAATCTATAACAATGTAGTAAATTAGAGTAAATATTACAATGCGTCATTTTATTTACCTATTGTAATAGAAGAGCTCTTGAAGCGTTTGAAGGCCGATTTACCGGAAATTTGATATTTTTAACGAGCTAAAACCGAGTATAAATTACTAAATAAATACAATGTTTCATCTTGAAAATCTACAAAAAACACTGAATCTTTTCAAATTTTTTCAGTTAGAATTTTTTACCGTACCAAAATAAGATAAAATAAGAAGAATTTTATTATTATACGACACATATTTTCTTATATTTTAGTTTCAAATACCACCTGAGTTTTAAACAAATAGGTGACCTCATCAAAAACACATGATTATACAAAATTGACATGATTCACAAGGGTTTTATTAAGTTTGAATAATTATTTTAGTAACTTATACAATCTATTATTGCTTAAGCACTCCTGCAGATGTCTTTCCGCGCTGGTGACAACTGTTTCCAGAAAGACATTTGTTTTTTTCTCTTAATTTGTAGCAAGTTAGTTAACTTATTCAACTTTCGGTAATAATTTAAAAAATAAGACCTAAACCAAGAAATAGTAAACACATTAGAAGTTTCAATCCCAAAGTGCCATAAAACATTCCCTTTTCTAAGTAGAGATGGGTGCTTGTTAAACCCCGCCGGTTGTATAATTTTAAAACAACTAAAACGACTTAAACTAAGAACGTTTTCGTTGCATGTCTAACAGAAATGTTCAGAAATAACAGACGTAAGTAGCAGTGGTGTGTTTGCAATAATTTTGAAACGACTGTCGCTAGGGCTGCTACATGACGATCCATATCACTCCCGAACCCGACTTTTCCTACGTTAGTTTCGAAACTAACGTCGCCTGCAGTTCATACAGGGAGATAATTAACAAAGTGTTGGACACGTTTCTTCCGGGAAAATTCACAGTGACCGTTTTCGCCAATCAGGTACTATCTAATATTTGAGGGCTTTGAAGAATGACGCGAATCTATTTTACAGGCATCGCCTTGTAGGGACACGGCCAAAGATCTGCAATATTTGGGTTCGATTGGGGAGTGGTCGCGGCGCGAGATTCAGCAGTGCCAATTCAAAAACTACGACCTCATCTACACCTTCTATTCAAAGTTCCCGAGCTGAGGGTGTCCGGTCAAGTTGTACTATTGTGCAGCTGCAAACGCGCCCCTTCTTCCTTCTTTGATCCTTCCCCACGTTTTAGTGTCTCTTCTTCATGTCGTCAAACTGTTCGTTTTCCTCTCTCTCTCGGAACCAAAGTACAAAATTCGCAAACACTTCAAATTCCACGGCTTCAACTCGTCAAAATACATCTTTACTCCGTTCTCCTTCTTCCACATATTCTTCACTCTGTTCGCTCCCGTTTTCACTTTCACCGCGTTCGAGTCGCCACTGGTTTTGTTCTCTTGGTGGCGCAACAAAATCTCGTGAGAATGATCGACGATCTTTTAAAGTAAGTAGAGAACATAGTGGACATATGTGTTGTTTTTACCTTTTACCTATGAGGGTTAGGAGAAACATGCATGCGTAACAAACGTTTCTTTTAAGTGTTTATTTCATCATCTGTCCAATACTATGTCGACGCTGCTTTAAGAGGTTTTCTGATTTCTTTGTTACAAGTTTTATGCTGGAATGGCCAAGCACGGGCACATTCTCTTTACCTTGTTGAGGACCTTTTGGACTGATGTCGGTCTCGAATTTCATGTTTTTTTATAATTCTTCGTGCGGTCGAAATTTGCATTTTACAAGCAAGGTTGCAAAGGTCCATTCAAAAATAAAGCTGTCGTAACTTGATGGAGTTTTTTTTCAGCAACTCGTCAGGTTATCACATATTGAGACTTATATAGATTTTATGTAGGGTTAGATGAGACTTACGTTTTATTATTCAGTTTTGTAAAGAAATCATTTTAAATTCTAGCCTAGAATAGCCGTTTTATTAGTCTTGAGACATACTATACAGTGTTGATGTTTAAAATAATTTTAAATCAATAAAGTTGACCCATCAGATCGTTTTCTAAGTGCCTTACCACGGTTTACCAATTATTTAAATAAATCTTGACTTGAATCTCGATAAATCACGACAATTAAATTACATTAATAACAATTATTCATTGTCAATTTCTACTAAATTTATTTCAATCACCCGGTATGTTATATGCGACACCTGTTGCACGGTGCAACAATTCACCACCATTACCACCGCAAATCTGTATTGCATTAGTTAGTCTATGATTTTTATTTTTAATTTAGTTATTTTGTTCAGCGTATGTTGGCTATTGTAGAAAATGTCACTTTTCCCGCCAATTGTTACTAAAGAAAATTGTGATATCGAAGGTGCTCTTAAAATTATTGTGGCGAAATGGGTAATTTAGAGGATCTTCGAACTCATTTTGAAGCCATCAACGTACAAATCGACACCAAAACTTTAGAAAAATGCCAAGAACTGTGCCTGACTTACAACATAGAGCCGGAGGAATTCGTCGACCAATGGTTAGCTTATACAGCCTCCAATTTAAACGGGGAGCCCCCATCACTCGCCGCCTTGGAACGTTTGGAACGCAAAGAATTAATGAAACAACGAAAAACCGTCACTAGCAAAAGTGGCATCAAAACGACTTCCGTTGGACCTTCCGGAGCGTACATACATGAAGATTCCATTATTGAAAAAAGCGTCCCAAGTCAACCGGTCACCCCGAAAAGCGGGCCGTCTCAAATTTTTGTAAACCGAAATAATCCGTGCGCCGTTTTGTACAAGTTTGGTGAGGGCATCGGAAAACGACGTTCGACTGCTTTTGTAATTAAATCCAGAGGCGACAACGAGAAGATGAAGTACATGCTTGAGAAGTTTCTCTTGAAGCAAAACGCGTTCAATGCAATTGCTCGCCGGCCGATTTATGACATTCTCAAGTTTAATAATCTTGAATTGAGTGAAAAGAAACTTCAACACCATTTGGGGGAAATGGTGATTGCTGGAAGAGTTTGCGGCGAGAGTTTTGGTAAGTTGGAGCCGGACAATTTGGTTCTTGAAGGGTTTGTGGAGACGTATAAAGGACAGCCGGTGAAGTTGAGCCTGAACAGCTTAGACAATGTGAGTGTGTTTAGTGGACAGAATATTGTAATAAAAGGCGATAATACGAAAAATTGCTTTGTAGCGAAGGAACTGTACACGGGTGCACCTCTACCTGCGGCTAGCACTCCCACATTTACAGAAAATTTACAAATTATGGTGGCTGCAGGTCCGTATACTCTGTCAGAGAATCTGCTCTACGAACCTCTCCAGCATCTATTAAAATTCGTAATAGACGTCAATCCCAACGTATTAATCCTGATGGGTCCCTTTATTGAAGACACCCATCCTTTGATTAACAAAATGTGTGAAAGCTTTGACACGTTTTTTGAAAATTTGATCTCGGGAGTTATGGACCAACTCAAACAGATTGACATTCAAGTCGTTTTGGTTCCTTCCCACAAAGACGTTCACAACCACATCATCTTCCCGTGTTTGCCGTATAAAATTCGCAAGCGCCACGACAACTTGCACCTGGTCTCCAATCCATTTCATTTGGACATCGAAGGCCTCATCGTTAGTGGATGTGCAGCAGACGCATTGTTCCACCTAAGCAAAGCGGAATACTCGAGGTTCACGCAACAGGCAGATTCGAGAATAGGACGTTTGTTGACGCACATTTTCAATCAGAGATGCTTGTATCCGATATATCCCCCAGACAAGGAAATAAGAGTCGACTATCAACTGATGGAGCATTGCGCTTTACTGGACCAAGCGCCGCATTTAATGATATTGCCGTCGAATTTCAAACATTTTGTGAAGGTTGTGGAAGATTGTGTTGTTGTGAATCCTGAAAGACTGATTAAAGGAAGCGGTGTGGGAACATTCGCGCGGATCGAGATTGGGGCAGGAAATGGTAAAATGTGCGACCGCGTATCGTGTCAAATATATAATATTTAAGTTTTTAATAAAGTACAAATGCGAGCAGTATTTTTAAATCAGTCACTGTGGCCAACGGTGGAATGTTAAAGTTGGGGAAATTTCATGCTAGTGTTGGTGACAAGAGTTTGACGTTTTCTTTATAATTCAAAAAAATTGGCAGCATTGAGGAATTTGTACCTGACAAGATTAGCTGTCATTCACTTTTCAGGTTAGGGTTTTGTTGTTAAAAATTAGAATTTACTTAGATAATTTATTGAATAATGAGGAACGCAAAGTGACAAATAACGAAGAAAATGGTTACAGCAAGTGATCGAAATGCTGTTTTGTCTACGTTTGCAACAATTCAATGGATTCAACTGTCTCTTACAAGACACACGAGTTTATACCAGCGAGAAAAAAACCGAATGCAAGACTTGCGACGAGAAGTTTCCCACAATTCAAACCTGCTTTGGAGCACCCACAGGGAAATCAGTCACCCGAATGGTTTAACGTACTAGTACACCAGAACATAACTTGCAACGTCTGCAGCCAGTCGTTCGTGGAGAGGCAGAGTAGTACCCACTCAGGTTAGTTCGCCAATCGTGTCGTTTATTATTTTTCATTAATTTCATGATAGGGGAGCGTCCACTTCAATGCCGGCAGTACAATAAGGTGTTCATTCCGGACGCAAGTCGCATGTGTGTAACATATGAAAGAAGTCGTTCCTGTTTCATCAAGTAATCATGCACAGGAGGGAACAGCCACATTTGCAGCAAATGATTTACTTTATTCGGAAGCACAATCACAAGGACCATGTCAGGACAGCACATGAACTGGTTGCAAATGACAAAGTCAAGACTTGAGGAATAAAAACGTAAGGTTTAAAGCTTACAATTGCTTATTATTAATACACATAATTTTATCTAGTTTCCATGGCAACCGACAGTTTAACAACAGAGACCATGACAACCACTGGAATATTTTCGACGCATCCGAACAGGAATAGAGCCCAAGATCAACCACAACACTACAACTGACGCCTGATACTTTCATTAAACAATTGTAAAAAACAATAATTTGTTATGGTTAGTCGCCTGTAACAATAATAGTGAAAATAAATTGTTAAAACAATATTAAACTTGTCTAATTTGCCTCTAGCACAAAAAACGAAACAAAAAAGCTCAAATTTTCTGTAGTCTTCGCACACACGTATACATTTAAAATTTAAAATGGTGTATTGCGGGTTGCCTATACCCCATCGCAAAAGAGTCCGACGTCTCTTCAAAATCGTGCATTTTGGGCAAAATTCCTGATTTTTTCTTAAATCTAACTTTTTTGTCACAATTTTTTATAAAAATTTAAAGTCGTCGCGCACACGTATACATTTAAAATTAAAATTGGTGTATGACTGGTTGCCTATGCTGCCTCGAAAATTGGTCCGCCACCACTTAAAGTTCACAAATTTGGCGTAAAATTCACGAATTTTTGGCGAAATTCGTGAATTTGAAGAGGTGTCGGACCATTTTGCGAGGCAGCATAGGCAACCAGTCATACACCATTTTTAATTTTAAATGTATACGTGTGCGCGACGACTTTAAATTTTTATAAAAAATTGTGGCAAAAAGTATTCGATTCAAGAAAAATTTAGGGATGCAACAGCAGGCATTGTATTTTGAAAGAAACAAATAGAAAATTGTCATCTTTATTTCTCGGACTGCACATTTCATATTTACAGTGCTAATTTTTTATCACGGCTATAAATGTTATAATTGTCACTGTTCATGATTGCAGATGCCTGGCAGTTGACACTTTAATCTCTAACAAGCGAGAACAATACAGAAATTATGTGTATTAACATCAATTTAATAATTTCTATTATTATTTAAAACCTGTCTGTAGTCTATGCACTATACATTGATAAAGATAAAATGCACTGGAAATTAAAATGAAGCAAAATGATTTTACTTAACAAAGCCCAAACCAAACTCCAAACAATTACTTGATTTGCTTCATAGAAATGGTAACCTTCTGACTGTCAAAAATAAAATAAATTGTAATGAATACCTGTTGTATGTCTATTCCTCTGGCAAGAGCATCCACACAAAAAAACAGATCCTTATCCGGCTACTTAAACATCTGCACAACACTTTCTTTTTCCAAAATAGTTCCCAACTTCTTATCACGAATTAGCCATGACAATGACGAGGAACTGATCCAACACTTCCCGTGTCTGGAGAGCCAGCACACGCCACAGGAAACACGACCACAACTACAATTTTGAGTTTGTCCCATTTTTCTTGTCGTCTTCCAAACACATGCAGTAGAGAAATGCAAAGGTGTTTCTAGACCCTACAATAGAACTGTTAGCACCGTTTGGTGTGTGATCTGTTTTGCATTTAATCACCTGCGATACTTTCTTCTACAACTTCTTTTTTGTTGATCGGTTCGAGGATGGTGGCGGCTTCAGTTTGAGTCATCGTAGAAAAGTCGAGCGAGTTTATGGCAGCCGAATGTTCCACATGTAAATAGACTCCAGGATCTTACCGTGATTTTCGTTTATCAGCTTTAAAAATTTTGACGTGCTGGAGATAAGAGATGTTTCTAAACGATTGGAGCGACATCATGACATTATTCGACAACTAAAGAAATTACAAATAACTGTAATGTTAATTTAAAATTAAAGTCACAGAATTCTGCAGAAAATTTTAATTGTTGCATTAATGTTAAGACGTTCAAATTAGTAAGAATAGAATTGTCTTGAATCAAATAATCTCAAAGTAAAGAACTATTTCTTTAGAGTAAATGATTATTTTGAGCGACATCTTTAAATTTACACGACAACTAACATAATCCTGCAAAACACTGTAATGTTAAAACGAATTACACAAGTTACTCTAAGGATTCTTTGCCGCTTTCAACAAAGAAATTAATACTAGGGATGCACATTTCAATTATTTATAGACACCCGGAACCTGTAGGAGTAACAGTCAGAATAGCAAACACAAAAACATCATTTTTCCTAAATCAAATTTAAGTAATTTTGTTAGAGTTTCGTTAATTTGGTATCACTGACATAAGTGACATGCCGACACGAGTTTGACGTTTCATTTGACACTTTGACAAACAAAAAATCGATGGTTCTCTAGTTTTCACTTTTTCATATTTTAGGTAAAATGGCATTCCTCGAGGTACGACAAAAAACCACCTCCGCAATGTCTCAATTAACGAATCATTTTCAGTGGCGAAAATTTAATTTTTTTGATTTGAAAACCGACGTTGATGACGGAGGAAAAATCGCAGAATTATTTAAAGTACTCATTCGTCTGATAAATTACCGAAAAACCGCTAACTTTGGTTTGCAGGAAACAAACGTCCGGGTCGCTTCGAACGGCAACAATCACATTATACTCGGAGATTCAAATGGACAGATTTACATGTTATCGCGATCGTGGCACGTTCGAATATTTCGGGCCTACGAACTATCAGTGGACTTGGCACATCAGATGCGCAACTCGCCACTTTTAGTAACAGTCGGGGTGAGCTATTAACATCCATTTATCAGTTTTATCAAACTTAATTTTATGTAGCAAGACGAGTCTGGAATCAATCCATTAATAAAAGTCTGGGACACAGGTCGGTTCGACAAGAACGGCGTGCCCTACTGCTATCGCATTACACGAGCAATCCCCGGCAATCGTCCAGTTTCCGCAAGCTGTCTGAGTGTACACGACGGCTTACAACTCATGGCTGTTGGATTTGTCGACGGTTCGTTGGTGCTATATCGGTGAGACTGAAGCTCGTCTCCGTTTCACCTAACAATGATCATTTCAAAAGGGGAGATATCACACGCGATCGCGGCAGCAAACACAAACTGCTCCGAGACGCGAGTTCACCCGTCACCGGACTTGCTTTCAAAACCACTTCCACCAACATTTTTTTGTTCCTTGCAACCGACAGTTCGATAATAGTCTACAACATTACTCACAAAGACAAGGAGTTAAAGGTATCCGCAGCTTAATGTGACTCAACCAAATACTTGGCATGTTTCAGTTCCAATTGGACAACATCGGATGCCAGAAAAATTGTGCAGTCTTGGCCGAATCCATGGTGGAAAGTCACTTCATGGTGGGGCGCAATGATGTAAGTCGATTTTGAAATTTTCAAATGGTCTTGCGTTAAAAGTTACTACAAACACTAACAAAACCTCACTTAAAAAATACTTCTTAAATAAATCTGATACAGAAATAGGGTCTTTGAGAATTCACAGCACAGAAAGCGAACAAAGATTCACAAGGCAAAACTAGAATTTAATTTCATATTTGAGGTTAGGTTTCACCATTACAATTTAATCATAGCCATCTAATTAAATCGCTTTTTTTGCTCGCTCACTTTCTACAAAAGAAAAATCACAGCCAACTTGACAACTGAATTTATGTTACATTGTCGGGGAGGAACGCACACTGCTGCCAACCTCACAAAATGACTACATTTCTACAAATAAAATTAAGGCTGGGATTTCCAAGAAAGAGAAGTACCCAAGCGCTTTTGTCTCGTTATATGGTCCAGTATGAGGCGATGCCAAGTGACGAGTAGCGTACTGTGGCATCGTTCATGTAGAGAACTGTTTTAAAAAGTTTCTCCTGTGGCACAGTATACTGTATGCTGTGCCCGTGGACACACGAAAAGGAAATAAAATGGTTTCGAGAACGATACCACAGATTACTCCAGATGACTGACTCAATGCAAATATTTTGGCGGAATGACCATTAACGACCTTCAAATTATGTAACAGTTTTCAGATGGCGGATCGATCAAATTTTGCGGCAAATTTAAATATTGTCTCCTCTCTATAGGTAGAAAAAATGCTATTATATTTTGAATATTTTATGATTTATTCTACAAAACTAATGTAAAAAATTGTTTTGTAGAATAAATCATAAAATATTCCTTCGTTATTTACACATCATAACGTGCGTTCAAAAAAAAAAACGAGGCTGCGTTGGCCATGGAAAAACTTTGTGCATCAATTTAGTGTAGCAAAATTTCAAAGTGTCAGTTCGAGTCTGTTCATGTTTAGGTTAGCTTTCTTGTTGACAATGGGATAAAAAAAAGTGCAAAACATTTCCCGGTATCGTTGTGAATCCAAACATCAATCTATTCATTGTTACAGCTTCTCCTCTGTTGAGGAGAATATCGACACGACCACCAGTGGGGTCATTAATTTGATATAACTGTAAGTCGTGAATAGATCGATGAAGAAGAATCAGTCTCAAAACCGAAAAATGTCTTGAGAATATTTGGCAGCACTCAGTTGCCCGTCAACCTTCATGGGTCATCAGTCTCTATGCGCAACTCGAGACCTACCAATTCAGTTTAAGAACAACTGCATTCTCAATTAATATTTCAAAAATCGTTGTATATATAGTTAAACACGGACGTCGACCGTTAGGGAGTTGTATTACTCAATATACATTAGAAAAAAAAGGTTCGGGTTTGCTTGGATTCGAAGGTTTATTATTTTAGTAGGCCAAAAAATTTAGACGAGTTACGGCAAAAAATCGAAAGCAATTGCGATAAATGTTGTTTGTTTTTGGAGTTTAATTACGGATTGTCTTTGATTAAAGTTTACATTAATTTTTTTTAATAGTTTACATTTTATTTAAAGTACCAAATTTTTTTCCCCATTATTTAAGTAATAATAATAATAATATGTTTGTGACCTACCAATCGTTGTATACATAGTTAAACACGAACGTTGATCACTAGTGAGTTATAAATTACACAATATACATTAGAAGAAAAGGTTCGGATTTGTTTGGTTCGAAGGTTTAAAAACCAATGATTATTAAAAATGTTCATTAAAAATAAAATTAAACTGTCCTAATTTTAAAATTATTAAATTTATTAAATTTTAAACTGACAGATCTTGACATTTGTCAAATCTATGTTTATGTTTTCTATGGTTTCTACACTGGAAAGCCGATAAATTCCAGGGCCAACGCAGCCTTGTTTTTTTTTAACGCACGTTATGTTTGTGACCTACCAATTTTACACAATATACATTAGAAAAAAAGGTTCGGGTTTGCTTGGATTCGAAGGTTTATTATTTTAATAGACCAAAAAATTTGCACGGGCTACGGAAAAAAATCGAAAGCAATTGCGTGACTAGTGAGGACATTTAATCTGGACCACTTTCTCAAAGCCAATCAATAAATGTTGTTTGTTTTTGGAGTTTAATTACGGATTGTCTTTCATTAAAGTTTACATTAATTTTTTTTACATGTTTACATTTTATTTAAAGTACCAAATTTTTTTTCCCAATCATTTAAGTAATAATAATAATAATAATATGTTTGTGACCTACCAATCGTTGTATACATAGTTAAACACGAACTTTGACCACTAGTGAGTTATAAATTACACAATATACATTAGAAAAAAAAAGGTTCGGATTTGCTTGGATTCGAAGGTTTAAAAACCAATGATTATTAAAAATGCTCATTAAAAATAAAATTAAATTGTCCTAACGTTTGGGCCGTTTTATTTCGATAGTAAATTGGTAAATTTTAAACTGACATCTTGACATTTGTCAAATCTATGTTTTCTATGGTTTCTACACTGGAAAGCCGATAAATTACATGGCCAACGCAGCCTCGTTTTTTTTTTGAACGCACGTTACATTTAATAATGTTAATAAATTTATTATATTACATAATTTAAATTAAACAAAATTATACCCAAAATGTTAACAAGTGCATTTCTAACATAGATAGGTAGGTATAACTTACACATGTGATAATTACTTGGGGTTATTATATAATAATGGAAATTTTGAAAGACTTGCCGGACAACCAATAGAGCAACCTGGCTTAGTTCTTCAAATTCATACACAAAAATAAGGAATAATGAAGCCTAATATCTAACGATGCCGAAAAGTGTTTTTTGCAAACCCTCCACTTTTGCTTTAGATTGCAATTTTGGACATTTAGAGCTTCTTGCCACAGTTTCGCTCTAGAATTATGCAATTAGATTTCCTGAATTTGTTGTATTAATAAATCATCTTTACCTTTCTTCACTTTTTGGAAAACAATGCAGTTTCTCCGCTTAGTTTTCACAACACCACAAATAATGTAAAAAAGACCCTTCTTTCGCTTAAAATTTTTCACAAATTTTGACATTTATTGGCTTGATTATAATTGCAGCAAAATGATGTTTTTAAAATATTAGTCAGAGAAAAAAGCAACAAGCGTAGAAACAGTCACGCTTTTTAAAAAACACGAAATTGTACATTGTTCAATTTAAAATAGTAAAAATATTGGGCCTTTTATTTGAATTTAAATAAAAGTTTTTGTAGTGACATCTAGCGGTCATAAAAAGTATTAGCAACGACTACAGCGCCTCTACATTTGCTTATGGTATCTGTGACAAAGATGTCATGCGCCTAGTTTCAATGTGTAGAAAAGAGATAGTTCCGGATAAAATCTTCCTATGAAGTCAGTCATCTGGAGTAATCTGTGTTATTACACAGAACCGGGTATTTAGTAGTTCGAGAAGTTTGCCCTCTTTTCGACGGGTTCCACACTAAAATAATTGTTATTTCTAGTGGTAGTCGGGGTCTAAAGCTAGACATCCATATTATTTCACTCAAAACGTAGGGTCTCAGAAGTGATAGTTATTCTCCAAAACCATCTTCCTTGCTATTACAAAAAGTATATAGGATTGTTAGCAATGAAATTTAGCATGCCCCTAACTAAATTTCATCGTGAATAACATTATCATTTTATAGCACTCGACGTTTAAAGTAGGTGAAAAAAAAACGCGAATTTCTTCCGCCTCGAAAAGTTTTTCGGAAATTTGAAAGTACTCGGAGCATTCATTGAAGCTTCTAGTTTGCAAATATTACAACCAAATTCCGTAATGTGTCCTGGTTTATTCAATGAACTGTCAGTTTGGAGTGCATGTCGCATATGGACGCTTTACATTGGGAAATCCCCCCCTTAATTTGATGAAGTTTTTGAGATGGTGCCTTATTGAAATTGTCGTCCGGAAGGGCTCTCGAGGATATGTATCGTGCGTACAAATAAATGAGTAGGCCAGGGAATTCGTTACGATAAATCAGTGTCAAAAAAGTACACTGTAACTAACTGTAACTGTAAATGAATTCGATTGATTTGATACAGGCGATCTACTGTTACACCGCGGACGGTCGGGGCCCGTGTTACGCCGTCGACGGAGAGAAGGTCATGTTGGAGTGGTTCAGAAGCTACCTCGTCATAATATCGCGACCGACGAGGTCTAATCTGGCCCCGTTAACTGGCGACAATCAGACACAAAATCAACCGCAGGACGATCTGCTCACCGTCTTAGACATCCACAACAAGTTTATCGTATTCTCCGCCACGGTGACGTCAATCAAGGCGGTTTTTAACGAATGGGGCGCCTTTTACATACTAGATAGCGACAACAGGCTTTACCATTTGGACGAGAAGGATTTGCAGTCGAAGCTGTCTCTCCTGTTCAAAAAGAACATGTACGACGTCGCCATCCGCATCGCCAAATCGCAACAGTACGACTCCGACGGTCTCGTTAACATTTTCTGGCAGTACGGCGACCACCTCTGCGACAAGGGCGACTACACCGGCGCCATAGAGCAGTACATAAAAACGATCGGCAAGCTGGAGCCGAGTTACGTGATCAGAAAGTTCCTCGACTCGCAGCATTTAGAGAAGCTGACGATGTATCTGGAGGCGATGCACAAGCAGGGACAGGCCACCGAAGACCACACCACGCTCCTCCTAAACTGCTACACCAAGCTCAACAATACGGTGGGACAGTCGTGCAGCTTGAAGGAGTTCATTTTGATGAAAGAGAGCGATCTGAACTACGACGTCGACGTCGCCATTAAAGTCTGCAGACAGGGCAGTCCGACCGAGGCGCTGATGTTGGCGAAGAAGCACGAGAAGCACGACTGGTACATAAAGCTCCAGATCGAGGACCATCGGCGCTACGTCGAAGTGCTCGACTACATCGCGGGCTTGAGTTTCCACGACGCCGAGTTTTACATGAAGAAATACGGCAACGCCTTGATTCAGAACGCGCCCCACGAGAGCACGCAGTTCTTGAAGCGGCTGTGCACGAACTACAGACGCGGCGGCGGCGCGTTCGAGGGCTCGATGGTCGCTAGCTTTGACCTCTCGCAAAAGTCGGACCCCGAGGATTATATCCATCTGTTCCTGAACAATTCCGAGCGTCTGGTCGAGTTTGTGGAGCACCTGATCGGGGACGGGTGTCTGCTGTACGGTGCCGTGTACAACACGCTTTTGGAGCACTACTTGCACGTGTGGGACGGTCTGAAAAACAACGTGGCCGAACGTAACAAGTACGGACAGAAGGTGGTGAAGCTGCTCCAGAATCCCGACATTAAATACGACAAGTCGCAGGCGCTGGTCGTCTGTCACATGCACGCCTTCAGCGACGGCATTCTGTATCTGTACGAGGAGCAGAAGCTCTACCAGCAAATCCTCCGGCATCACATCGCCAAAAACGATTCGGCTTCGATCCTGGCGTGCTGTCGCCGTTTCGGGCACCAGGAGCCGACGCTCTGGGTGCAGGCGCTGTGGTCGTGCGTGCGCGACACCAAACACCCGCCCATCGATCTCCTGAACGAAATCCTTACGGTGATCGCCAAGGAGCGCCTGCTCTCGCCTCAACTGGTGATTGACGCTTTGGGGGACGGAAACGCTGACATCACCTTGGGCCACATCCGCTCCTATTTGACGAACGAGCTCCAGCAGGAGCAGAAAAAAAGCAGGGAGATCTGCGAGTTGACGTCCAAGTATCGCAAAGACACGGAGAGGCTGAAGGAGCAGGTGGACAACTTGAAAAGCGGGAGCATCGTGATACAGGGGTCGAGGTGCGCGGCCTGTCATCATCCGCTGGAGTTGCCCACGATTCACTTCCTGTGCCAGCACAGCTACCACCAGCACTGCTTCCAGAGCTTCTGCGAGGAGGAGAACGAGTGTCCGGCGTGTCAGCCCGAGAACAAGAACCTGCTCGAGCTGCTCAAGGCGAGGGAGTACAACAAAGACCTGCACGAGACGTTCCATTCCCAGCTGGAGAAAGCGCAGGACGGGTTCTCGGTCGCGGCGGAATATTTCGGACGCGGCGTTTTCAACAAGTACAAAATAATCAGAGAGGAACGCGTCGAAGCGGCAACGATAGCTGATAACAAAGAGAGAAAAAAAGCCGTTGGAGTCGAACCGCTGAACTACGGTCTGGGGGCCGAAGCTAGGCTCAGACAAACGGAACGACAGTCGGCGCAAGTGTCGATTCCGACATCCGAGGGACGGATTCGTCTGCAGGAACAAAAACACGGCTCCGTCAGCAGTTCATCGAAGAGTTTCGAGCGGAGGAAAAACAGCTTGGGCACCGAAGTGTTGGGGAGCAACCCGTTCGAGTCCGACTACGACGAAAGCAAAAACCCGTTTGCGAGCGACGAAGACGACTACGACAGAAATAATCCGTTCAGGGACGATTGTGATAAAAACTCAAATCCGTTTTATAAGTAGACGGAAGTGTATGAAATAATATCCGCTGTATATATCGTTCTAATGGCTAATATATTTACGACTACACGACGGCGGGTTCCGACTAAGGGTTTCCTGGGAAGGGTTCCGTCCTGTTCTTCCGTAAGACAAACTGAATTTTTCGGTCCATGTCTTCGTTATAAATCGCCTTGCACTTTTCGAAGTTGATGCGCCTGCGGAACTGATGGAATCGATTTGATTGATTGATTTGAAGTCAGTGTGAACGCACCTGGAAGGGTTTCTCGAAAAAGCGGGTCCGTCTGAACTGATCGAGGATTCCTTCGCGTCCTAAAATGCGGTTGAGGACGCGGCAGGCGGCTTCCACGTCGTTATTCTGGACCATTACCGTCCGGGCGATGAAGCTGGCATGTCTCATTTTGTGTTTTTTTTTATATTATCAATTATCCTATAAATAAAAAAGTTAGGTTAAATTTGACAGAGCTGGGGTGGCAACCCTCTTAACTGAAGAAGAAAACGATATTACCGATTACAGCCGATACAAGATCTCCATTAGTTAGTTAGCTGAGCCGCTAGATGTCAAACAAATAGTGTCTGCAGTGAGCGATATTCTAGAGAAGCGAGTACAAAAAGATTATAAAATATTATTGCCTTCAAGTGCGGATACCTCTACCCAGGATGATGAACTCCCCTATCCGTCAATGCACTAGATTTGCGACCATTTAATCGAAGGTTTCGGCGCCCGGCGGGTAGATGGCGCCACTGCCCCGGAGGCCTGTTTTTGAATTGCGCTTTGCGGGAAAAGGATTATTTTTGACTTGTTTCTTCGTAATTTACGCCTCTTGTGACTCGTATTGTGCATGTATATCGCCTCTACTATGCCAGGAAAATTAAGAAGTGTTTTGTGCCCGGCTGCAAAACGGGGTACGTCAGTGACATGAAAAAGTGTAAAGAGCTGGGGGTTGAGAGCAAACGCGTTTTTCGCGTGCTAAGGGTGAGGCAAAACTTATTTGGCCAGCAAAAAATCGTTAGTCAACCAGTACCTATGTTTTATAGAAACCAGACTGGTTTAAAAAAAGGGGAAACCACGCAAAGATCGTTTGTTGTTGGAGGAAACCTTATATGCGAAGCGCACTTCCATGAGTCTGATATAAATTATAAATAATGTAGAATAATGATTTCAATATTTAGCGTCTCTACAGTAATTCTGTCTTCTCTTTCTTCTATTCTCCTTGTGTTCATTATTTAATGTTCATTAGATTGGAATAATTTATTCAGCTTAATTTTTTTGGAATTTCTGGTATGCCCTCGATCATATTTCCTCCTCGTGTTTTCCTTTTTTTAATAACTCTCCATCATCCTTTCTGCATTTATATTTTAACATTTGTTCAAGAGGTCTGTCATGTCCTAAATATGTTTTACTTTTTCGAAACTTTCTATGTCGTTGTGCTTCTCCTTGTAGTTTTGTTATTGCTTCTATTACCTTCTTTTTTCTCATTTGCTCATCTCATTTACACTTGTCTGTGTCATCACCACCAATTGGGCCAGCAACAAATCGTTAATCAACCAGTATGATTTATAGAAACCAGACTTGTTTAAAAAATGGGCTTCTGCTATACCACGCAAAGATCGTTTGTTGTCGGGGAAAACTTTGTGTGAGGCGTACTTCCATGAGTCTGATATAATTGTAAAAAATGCGGAAGAAAAAGTTGCATTGTTTAAAAACGCCATTGATGATGTGATTGAAAATGCAATAACAACTGAAAATACACAAATTCAAGAAATATTGGAAAGGCACTGTGTTATTTTAATAGCCAATCTGATAACGTGCGTTCAAAAAAAAAACGAGGCTGCGTTGGCCATGGAAAAATTTTGTGCATCAATTTAGTGTAGCAAAATTTCAAAGTGTCAGTTCGAGTCTGTTCATGTTTAGGTTAGCTTCCTTGTTGACAATGGGATAAATCATTATGGAATAAAAAAAAGTGCAAAACATTTCCCGGTATCGTTGTGAATCCAAACATCAATCTTTTCATTGTTACAGCTTCTCCTCTGTTGAGGAGAATATCGACACGACCAGGACGGTCATTAATTTGATATAACTGTAAGTCGTGAATAGATCGATGAAGAAGAATCAGTCTCAAAACCGAAAAATGTCTTGAGAATATTTGGCAGCACTCAGTTACCCGTCAACCTTCATGGGTCATCAGTCTCTATGCGCAACTCGAGACCTACCAATTCAGTTTAAGAGCAACTGCATTCTCAATTAATATTTCAAAAATCGTTGTATATATAGTTAAACACGGACGTCGACCGTTAGGGAGTTGTATTACACAATATACATTAGAAAAAAAGGTTCGGGTTTGCTTGGATTCGAAGGTTCGAAGGTTTATTATTTTAATAGACCAAAAAATTTGGACGGGCTACGGCAAAAAATCGAAAGCAATTGCGTGACTAGTGAGGACATTTAATCTGGACCACTTTCTCAAAGCCAATCAATAAATGTTGTTTGTTTTTGGAGTTTAATTACGGATTGTCTTTCATTAAAGTTTACATTATTTTTTTTTAATTTAATTATCATTTAAGTAATAATAATAATAATATGTTTGTGACCTACCAATCGTTGTATACATAGTTAAACACGAACGTTGACCACTAGTGAGTTATAAATTACACAATATACAAGAGAAAAAAAAGGTTCGGATTTGTTTGGTTCGAAGGTTTAAAAACCAATGATTATTAAAAACGTTCATTAAAAATAAAATTAAACTGTCCTAGCGTTTGGGCCGTTTTATTCCGATGGTAAATTTTAAACTGTCAGATCTTGATAATTGTCATGTTTATGTTTTCTATATATATACTGGAAAGTCGATAAATTCCATGGCCAAGGCAGCCTCGTTTTTTTTTGAACGCACGTTATAATAACAGCATATATGGCTGGATATGTTGCTCGAAAATCAGTGAGATTTACAAAATGTGCTAATCTTTACAAGTAATTCCATTGGAATACATCTGATGCAGTATACAAGTTCAGTAATTTGAAAATAATGTTTTATTTCCCTAAGAGCACGTGCAAAAGTAGGCCTCAGACATAGAGCGCCATCTAGTGGCAGACAATAGGAACTTCTAATTCTAGGACAGAAATGGGATCATGTCAAATGCGTCAGTTCTGCATCCTTGTTAGAGGGATCCGTAATTCTGACTATCAACACAAGCTCAAATCTGCTCTAGTTCTATGGTTCTATGGTTCTTGTTCACTGGTCGTTAAGCAGAGAAGTATCTGCTCTAGTGCTTGTTAACTTTTTATAAAAAAATAAATAGTTAAATAGCCAGAACCATGCAAGAAGATGGCAGGATGTGTACAGGTACTTTTAACGCAAACAGTTAACAAAACAGTGGGAGATAATTTTTTTATTTTCAGATAAAATGATCCTACAAAATTGGATATCATACCAAAAGTTGCATTTTAAGAGAAAACTTCAAATGGCGAACTCTTACCCGTGCAATATGTTTTATAGTAGCGTAACGGCATTTAACGCTGCATTATCAATTATCAGTGGACAATGTCTAGAAGTGCGTCATGGTTTAATTTGTTTAACAATAACCTTAGATAAATTACGAGGTTTCAATCCAGAAAATGGAAATATTCGATTAATATTAGCACCAGATGAAGAGCCTCCCGTAATTTTACAATTTGCGAATGCTGATATCCAGGCCGTTGTCTTGACTGAATTAAAGGATTTCGCAAGGTAATAAATTCTTGTCACCTTATTTTAGGCGTCTAAAAAATCTCCTCTTTTTGGCAACTTTTCTATGAAACTCAAGCATTTTTTGCATTAGCTTAACCTTTAATTAATTATTGTATTTTGGCTAACATATCTGGTAATTGGTAACTGGTTATTTTTTTGTAATGGGTTATTTGGTAATTATTTTGAAAACTGGCAAATCATATTTAATTCATTTTCCACTTTAATAAATCACCCAATTGTCAAAATAACGTCCATTTTTCCATAAAAGGAATCAAGTACAATTTTTCCACAGACCTGTGATTTTATGATTTTATGGAGTGATTATGTGCTGAATATGTATTTGCTATTTACAAATGTAAAGAAATACTAATACTAATGACAAGTTTCATGTGTGAGGTTGAGTTGAGTGTTTTGCAGTTTATTGTGTATGCTAATTAATCATTTTTGTTTCAGAGATAATTTTCATGGAACAACACCACCATCATCCACCGACAGTGATGATTAATAATGTTTCCGTGCAAAATTCATCATTAGAAGTTTAATGATATATAATTGTAAATATCTTAAGAAACCCGACTGGTTAATGTTTAAGTAAAATAAAATTTAATTTATCTTTCAATATCGGCTGTCTGCGGTTACTTCTTTTAGGAACTTTTTGCAGGAGCTGTTGTCACCCACCAAATTATGCTTTGCTGTAGAAGCAAAATTAAGGCAGAGATTAAGGAATCAAGCTAAAAATTAATACTGATGTTGCAATTTTATTGCTTAATAACAAATAACGTAAAAAATAAATGCGTTACGATGATGAGCGAGCACCATTTTTATTTTATGTTTCTGTCTGGGTATATTCGTATAATATTCAAGCTGTATCGAGCACTGATTAAGAAATTGAAACCAGTTATTGCTACTATTATACTGTTGTTTTTTATTTGTGTTATCATTTTTATATTGAGAATTAAATTAGGCCTATTTGAATTTGGGGATTTTTTTTATTCGAAGCTGGTATCCTCTATCCTCTGATTAAAAAAGAAAAACGAACAAATGTCAAATGCAATGTCGTTCAGCAGTTGCTCTAGTTCTTGTTAACTTTTTATAAAAAAATAAATAGTTAAATAGCCAGAACCATGCAAGAAGATGGCAGGATGTGTACAGGTACTTTTAACGCAAACAGTTAACAAAACAGTGGGAGATAATTTTTTTATTTTCAGATAAAACGATCCTACAAAATTGGATATCATACCAAAAGTTGCATTTTAAGAGAAAACTTCAAATGGCGAACTCTTACCCGTGCAATATGTTTTATAGTAGCGTAACGGCATTTAACGCTGCATTATCAAT
The DNA here is from genome assembly GCA_964023215.1 of Eledona agricola. NCBI lineage: Eukaryota > Metazoa > Arthropoda > Insecta > Coleoptera > Tenebrionidae > Eledona > Eledona agricola. The sequence continues at coordinate 3,926,942 of OZ026859.1, forward strand.
TATCAGTGGACAACGTCTAGAAGTGCGTCATGGTTTAAATTGTTTAACAATAACCTTAGATAAATTACGAGGTTTCAATCCAGAAAATGGAAATATTCGATTAATATTAGCACCAGATGAAGAGCTTCCCGTAATTTTACAATTTGCGAATGCTGATATCCAGGCCGTTGTCTTGACTGAATTAAAGGATTTCGCAAGGTAATAAATTCTTGTCACCTTATTTTAGGCGTCTAAAAAGTCTCCTCTTTTTGGCAACTTTTCTATGAAACTCAAGCATTTTTTGCATTAGCTTAATCTTTAATATAGACTGTATTTTGGCTAACATAATTGGTAACTGGTTATTTTTTTGTAATTGGTTATTTGGTAATTATTTTGAATAACATCAATTTTTCCATAAAAGGAATCAAATACAATTTTTCCAAAGACCTGTGATTTTATGGAGCGATTATGTGCTGAATATGTGTTTGCCATTTACAAAAGTAAAGAAATACTAATACTAATGACAAGTTTCATGTGTGAGGTTGAGTTGAGTGTTTTGCAGTTTATTGTGTATGCTAATTAATCATTTTTGTTTCAGAGATATTGTTTATGAAACAACACCACCATCATCCACCGACAGTGATGATTAATAATGTTTCTGTGCAAAATTCATCATTAGAAGTTTAATGATAAATAATTGTAATTTTTTTAAGAAACGCGACTGATTAATGTTTAAGTAAAATTAAATCAAATTTAATTTATCGTTTAATATCCACAGTCTATGGTTACTTTTTTTAGGAACTTTTTGCAGGAGCTGTTGTCACCCACCAAATAATGCTTTGGTGTAGAAGCAAAATTTAGGAGTCAAGCTAAAAATTAATACTGATGTTGCAATTTTATTACTTAGTAACAAATAACGTAAAAAATAAGTGCGTTACGATGATGAGCGATCACCATTTTTATTTTATGTTTCTGTCTGGGTATATTCGTATAATATTCAAGCTGTATCGAGCACTGATTAAAAAATTAAAACCAGTTATTGCTACTGTTATACTGTTGTTTTTTATTTGTGTTATCATTTTTATATTGAGAATTATTTGCATTTGGGGATTTTTTTTATTCGAAGCTGGTATCCTCTGGTGAAAAAAAAAAACGAACAAATGTCAATTGCAATGTCGTTCAGCAGTGAAGTGTCATGATAGATTTGTGCCTCAAACTCACACATTTCGTGCAATTATTTAATAAACATTAACAAATTAATAAATTCGTTCGGCGCTTAGTTCGAAACACCGTCAAATACGTATTTTTGCAGCGACCCATCGCCGTCCCTCGACAAAGGTTAAAACGTGTTAATGTGATTAGAATAACAGAAGGATATTTGTGGAAATGCACAAAAAGAAGCACCAAGGCGACCCCACCGGGGACGAATCAACGGAATCCGGCGACGAAAACGACAACATGACCGAATGCGCTCACATCCATCGGGCGGTGGATTTGCAGCGGGTCAAAAAGGCCCTCATCCGAACGGGCCTCTTGAGCGACTGCGAACAGTGCAAAAAAATGCCCAAGACGGACGTCGACATGGACACCGAATTCGAGTTCGACAATTCGCTGTGGCTGTGCCTGCGTTGCGGAAGTCAGGGTTGCGGCAGATCCTGCAACCAGCACGCGCTCGAACACTACAAGACCCCGCACTCGGACTCGCACGCCATTTGCGTCGACACTAGCACATGGAGCGTGTGGTGCTACGAATGCGACGAAGTTGTGAACGCCAATTGCAAAAAGAAACTGTTGGAGGCCGTGGAATACCTACAGAAGCAAGCCGATAGCAAAAACAGCGTCGTCGCTAGACCTATAGACAATCCCGTGAGTAACAAACACGTGATTGACTTCCATTGTACTGTTTCATGTGTTTTTTTTTTCATTTAGATAATGGATTTGGTCCCTGTCTCCAGTAGCACGTCGATCGGAGCCGGCCCGGGAGCGTTCGGTTTCGCTTCAAATCTACCGCGTCCGCGTGGTCTCATCAATTTAGGCAACACTTGTTTTTTCAATTCCGTAGTCCAATGCTTAGCTCAGACCCCCTACTTGTTGGAGTTGTTAAACGAGACGTCCGTTTCGGGTCAGTTCTTTCAGTTGCCGGGCGGGAAGCTCAATCCCCACGACAACAACTCCCCAGATTTGGCTCCGCTTACAGGTTCGTTGGAAAAATGGCGTCCGCTCACTTGCAGCCTAGCCGAGACTCTGACCGAGTTACAAAACGGGCGCAGCGAGCCCCATTCGCCCCGAATGCTTCTCATGAAGCTCACTTCGCGGATGCCCCAATTCGGGGGCGGCGATCAGCACGACTCGCACGAGCTGCTCCGGCACTTGCTCGAGGCGGTGCGCGAGGAAGACCTGCGCCGGTATCAGGCCGTTATCCTGGAAGTGTTGGGTCTGAACAGGAAGACCGATCCCAACACCGTCGAGGGCGACAAGAAGAGAATCGTCAAGTTTTACGGGCAGCAGGCGTCTGAACTGCTCCTCGCCACCGAGCAGGTGTTCCGGGGCGTCCTCGTCAGCACTCTGCAGTGCCAGGAGTGCCAACATACGTCGCATCGGGATGAGTTCTTTCTGGATTTGAGTCTGCCCATCACCGAGAAGCAGCTGCCGCCGGTGTTGCGTCGCAAGGCCGAAGAGATCGACGATAAGCCGTCGAAGCACCAAATTAAGAAGGAGAAGCGGGCGGAGCGTAAAAAGAACAAGAAGCAGAAGGCGAACAAGAGTAGGGGCGTGGCGATGGGGCCGGTGAATCAGGCGCAGGGGAGCGAGGACGTCGACATGGACAAGTCGGATAGCGAGTCGGACGCCGACGTCGAAGATAACGTGACGGAAGACGCCGCCAAAGGAATGGAGTCGGGATATAATTCGGATAAGATCGACAATAGCAGTCCCGACTCGAACAATCGCGGTGTGTCACCGGACATGCGCATTGACGACAGCGGAGTGCCGAGTCCGGCGATAGGGATGCTGAGCGCCTCGCAGGGGAGCCACGAGAACAGTCCGGCTTCGAGCGAGACCAACATCGACATGAGCAGTCTCATCGCCGACCAATGCAGTCCAGAGGAAGAGTAAGTTTTGCATCACTTACGGCTTAGAATATATCTCGATTACGATTTAATCAAAAACACACTAACAGGCTTTACATACAAAAACTCACCGAATTTCGATGGTGAAAATAATAGTAGTAATAATTAACGGAACATTTTTATAGGGAACATATTTTTCTCGTATCGTTTTACATCACGTCAGAGCATAATCTTAAAGAAATTTTATACAATTTGCATGTCTGAAAGGGTTGCTGCGATTTTTTTTAATATGATTATAACAAAATTTCAAATAATTATTTTTTCAAATAGCAATCCCACAATCTGACAGCGTCATTCGACGTAGAAATAAAAAATAGCTCGACTTCGATAAAGGTTTCATATGCCAGTTCTGCTTAGTTTTTACGATATTTCTCATTTTCTACAAAAATTTATTTTTCTTTCGATTTTGAGATGAATTGGATATGAATAGAAAAAATGAATTGCAAACAATTGAAATAAGTATCTGTCACATTATTGAGATTCAGTGTTAAGTGCTCTGTAATTGAGATTTTAAACTTATTGGGGGGGGGGGGGTTGCAGTGGCAAATAATAATTACAGAAATAAAGTAATATTTGATTGAACATTACAATGTTGTACCTCTACAATAATTGATTTACCAGTGTTAGTGTTACTTTCTTGTTTGCTGTTTCATTGTTATTAATGTACAAAATAAAAATAGTAATGATAAAAACCATAATTCATATGTTTTTATTCCACAGCCGACACATATCAAAAGCTAAAGAGAATATTTTTTTTTACAAATGTGGAATATCGTAAAACTATCGAAAATTTATATAACAAACCTTTATAAAGGTCGAGTTAATTTTATTACATTCTGGGGGCTATTTGAAAAAATTGTTTTGGTCATTTTGTTATAGCAGTTTTCGAAAAATCGCAACTACCTCCTGAAACATTAAAAAATATTAGAAGTACTCTCGAATTATTGTTTGAAATTATAAACATCGACAGAAAGTAGAAATATTGCAATAGTTCAAATGGTTCAAAAGATATGAATTTTTAAAAAGATTAATTCATTTTAAAATTTTAGCACATGGTTAAGAATATTTAAAAAACTATGAAAGGTAAGTAACAACAATATTGCTTTTTTCGATTCACAAGTGAGTGATCGAATCAGATGAATTTTTTTACAAATGTGGATTATCGTAAAAACTTTCGAGAATTTATATAACAAACCTTTAAGGACGAGTTAATTTTATTAGATTCTGGGGGCAATTTGAAAAAAATTGTTTTGGTCATTTTGTTATAGCAGTTTTCAAAAAATCGCAACTACCATCGTCATAAAATCAAAGAAAATTTTGTAATGACGGCGGTATGAAATCTCGTCTATAACTCTCGTCTATTATTTACGCTATTAATAATTGACACTGAAAAGGAAAAAAAAATTGTTATAGTTCAAAGTTGGTGGGTCATTTTTGTTTATTGTATTATACCGATTGGACAATTAGTTTTATCTTAAAAACTATCGGTTTAAGAAAAATGTCGAACAGTCAAAAAATGTTTATTGCTATCCAATTAAGTTGCCATATTTTTTTCAGATTGTAGTATTAATGTTTAAATTTAATAGCATAATAATATTTATAACTACATAATATGTATCGACCGACCGCAGAAAAAATTAGGTGTATAAAATGATGTTTTTACTCGGTAACAGTAATAGCTATCTACCGCCGGCAAATTGCTGTTCTGCAATAAATTCATCATAATAATAATATCTTCTGATCTTCAAGTAAGAACCTGAAAGCCCGTTTCACAAAGTAAAATTATGTCCACAAATAAGAAAATTTGATGTAGTTTTCGATTATTGTTTGTGTTGAAGCATGTAAAACTGCTGGTAAATTCTGACTAAAAAAAAATAAAAAAATAGATGTAAAAAGAACGTTATTTTCCATATTGCCGTCGTTCGACAAATTTTGATACTCAGTTGCATTATTAATGCTTTGTCTATAAGATGAATTGCCAACCACAAAACCCTCATAAAATCCCCACACTTGCAATCGAATATTGCGATGATGTGCCAGTTTATAAATAAACAATTACCGTCTCCTAAACAGGAAATAACATTTCGTCTCATAGTGGAAGAAAATTTAAACAACAAATAGTAAATACATCTGACTGAAAAAGAATGACATGCCTACGTCAAACATTTGATTTGCATATCACACATTTTCTGCAAAAGTGACACAACTCAAAAATATATACCTTTCAGTAGGCGCAAAAAAAGAAAAATGTTTTATCAGAATAATTAGCGGTGTATTATGAAAACAACAAAAAATATTAGCGAATGTTTTGCTGCTTATACAACCCCTTTCTTTGTCACTGTCAAATTACAACTAAGACACCGGTTCAATCCTACACATTTTACTCTGCAGGGAAAACGACACTTAGCTCCAATTAGTACAGATATATTTTTTAAACTTGTCTAGAACAAAGAACGCACTTTTTACTGTATTTCTAACGACTTGACTAAAAAATGTCCCTTTTAGAGTTGTGTCACCTTTGCAGAAATTGTGCGATATGTTAAAAAAAAGAGAGATGGCGGAGAAGTCAGTTATAATTTATGTTTTCAATTCCTTTGTTATCAATTAAAATGATAATATAATAAGAAAACCACCACCGATGGCTCATGTGTGGGTAAAAAGCGTTCATTTTAAGTTCATTTAAATCGGTTAAGCCTTGTATTTTAAATATAAAGATGATTCATAGTAGGCCATGTAATCTAGCTTTTGTTTTATTTTTTACAGTGTACACTTTTGACATTGACATGGTGACATTTGAACCCTACCGTCGCTCAAAAAATTGCTCAAAAGACGTCTAAACCGATACCTGGTGTTGGAATTTGCTAAAAAAGACACTAAATGTATAGTATATTGATGCTCCCAACAAAAACTATAGTAGCTCATAAAAATTGTTTGAGTTACGATGTTCAAAGAACTGGATATGGATGTGCAATTTCGCTAGAAAACACAATTATTTACCAAAAAAAACGTTTTTCAATAATATTAAACAATTCTTTAATTTTTTATTAACATTCAAAATTTCAATGCAATTGTAATTTTCAAGTTACTATAGTTTTCGTTGGGAGAGTTGATATGTGTCGTGTCCGAAATGGTTACAAGGTCGAACAATTTCTACACTCTAACAAATTCCGACGCGATTCCATGGCCACTTTTTTTTTGTGCGTCCGTTTTTGTACACTCGTGCCCGATAATGAGTAACGCGCAATTCAAGTAATGGTCGGTTGTGTTTTGCAGAGGAGGTGAATTCTTCGAACGACCCGAATCACGACTGTCCTTCGTCAATAACAAGAACGTGGACCTGAAGACCGGACTGTCCAAGTTGAGTCTGTTGAACGACGGCGACTCCTCTAAAATCAGTTCTGTGTGTAACGACAAAATGGAGGACGACGACAATTTCGAGGGCGCCTGCGGCGGGGAGGCGTCGAAAGACGAGAAGGTTCGTGGTGAGGCAAATTTACGAACTAGAATTAAATTTTTGCCATCGCAGATGGACGAAGACGACGAGGACGCGGATTTGTGGACGAATACGATATCCGCGCGTTACCAATGCGAGGAAGGCGAATATTCGGTGCAGTCCTGTCTGAACCAGTTCACGGCCTGCGAACTAATGACCGGCAACAACAAAGTCAGCTGCGAGTTGTGCACGAAGCGCCACGGCGGCGCCGATAAGAAAACCGTTTACACGAACGCCACGAAACAACTACTGATTTATAATCCCCCCGCCGTTTTAATCCTGCACCTGAAGCGTTTTCAAGTGTATAGGTTTCGCTCGGCCAAAGTTCCTAAGTTTGTAAAATTTCCGACGATCCTGGACCTGGCGCCGTTCTGCTCGAAGCGCTCGCAGAACCTGCCGACGTTCGAAGCCGGACAAACTAAAGTCCTGTACTCTCTCTACGGAGTCGTGGAACACAGCGGCTCGATTCACGGAGGACACTACGTGGCGTACGTCAAGGTCAGACCGAAGTTGGACGAGAACAGTTACAGGTGGCAGTTTTTGCCCAAGAATCAAAAGAACGAAAAGCAGCAGCAGAGCGCTAGAGGCGCTCAGGGCGAGCCCGAAGTACCGTCCGGGAAGTGGTACTACATCAGCGACAGCCACGTGTCCGAAGCCAACGAGGCACGGGTTTTGGACGCGCAAGCCTATTTGCTGTTCTACGAGCGGATTCTGTAGTTGTTTGTTTGTGTGTGTCCCGAAGACAAGGGTGGAAATTTTATTAATTCTGAATATTTTTGTGTACCGATGGCAAGTGTAATTTATTGGGGTTCTTACTTATTTAGTTATATCACGTACACTTGACTCTTTTTGGTTGTTTTTTTTTATCATCTGTGCAAATTGATGTATCATATTTTCGTAACGTGATCTTTTCGAGTGTATTCGCCGATTCAATAAAGCGTAATGGAAACGAGCGTGTGTTTGTGTAAAGCGTCCAAAAAATGATTTCCTGTTTTATATTTTGCGGACTTTGGGCAGAAATTTTCGATCAAAAAAACGTGTGTACAAAAAAAAAGCCGCGTAGACCATGGATAACTTCGACGTTCAATAGAGTATAGGCTGTGTAGGACCATTTTGACCTTGACTTAAATAATTGAAAACTTAAAATTAAGTTCTTTGTTAATAATCGTCTCGGACACATAAACGTAATGTCTTCTTCCATATTTTTCCGAAAATTGTATAAAATCCATCGTATTTGGCTCCAAACACCTCCTCTTCGCCATTTTTTCGAATAAATTTTCAGAAATCCAGATTCCCGCCATTTTACTTAACAAATTGTAACGTGTGTTCAAAAAGGAAACGAGGCTGCGTTGGCCATGGAAAAACTTTGTGCATCAATTTAGTGTAGCAAAATTTCGAACTGTCAGTTCGAGTCTGTTCATGTTTAGGTTAGGTTCTTGGTTTCGTATATTTAGTGTTTTCTTTATCATATTCCGTCTCCAGACGCCAATTTAGACTTCTCGGCACTTCATCTGCACTCAATATGGTCGATTCGAGACAGAGATTTTCGAACGCCGAGTACGTTTGAATTTTTTTTGAATTTGGAACGAATTTTGTTGTGCCATAATGAATTAATTCTTTCTATATTTTATTTGTAATCAAAATGGTTTTTATTATGGGATAAAAAAAGTGCAAAACATTTCCCGCTTTCGTTGTGAATCCAATCATCAATCTATTCTTTGTTACAGTATCTCCTCTTTTTGTCTGTCGAGGCGAATCATGACCCGTCCTATTAATTCAGAAATGGCGTGCCATTCCTGAATTTACAGGACGTCTCATTAATTCCTTTATTACTGTAAGTCGTGAATACATAGATGAAGAGTCAGTCACAAAACCGAGAAATGTTTTGAGAATATTTGGGCACCGCTCAGTTTGTCCCTTCAACCTTCATGGGTCATCAGTCTCTATGCGCAACTCGAGACCTACCAATTCAGTTTAAGAACAACTGCATTCTCAATTAATATTTCAAAAATCGTTGTATATATAGTTAAACACGGACGTCGACCGCTAGGGAGTTATATTACACAATATACATTAGAAAAAAAAGGTTCGGGTTTGCTTGGGTTCGAAGGTTTATTATTTTAGTAGACCAAAAAATTTAGACGAGTTACGGCAAAAAATCGAAAGCAATTGCGATAAATGTTGTTTGTTTTTGGAGTTTAATTACGGATTGTCTTTCATTAAAGTTTACATTAATTTTTTTTACATATTTACATTTTATTTAAAGTACCAATTTTTTTCCACCATCATTTAAGTAATAATAATAATATGTTTGTGACCTACCAATCGTTGTATACATAGTTAAACACGAACGTTGACCACTAGTGAGTTATAAATTACACAATATACATTAGAAAAAAAAGGTTCGGATTTGCTTGGATTCGAAGGTGCAAAAACCAATGATGACGTCAGTGTGCAAAAAAATACATGACGTCGTAACATTTTTATGTCAAAAGGTGTCTTATTAAAAATAAAATTGAACTGTTCCAGCGTTTTGCTTGAAAACTTTAAATAAAAACAATTTTTTAGGACAAATTTCAGTAAATGGACGCGAAGGAGTATGTTTACGAGAGCGATGGCATATATTATAAACAATTTAAATAAAATTGGTCCGTTTTATTTTGATGGAAAATTTTAAACTGACATTTGTCAAATCTATATGTTTATGTTTTCTATGGTTTCTACACTGGAGAGCCGATAAATTCCATGGCCAACGCAGCCTCGTTTTATTTTTGAACGCACGTTATAATTGACAACAAACACGTGCTCGCCGCCACAAAGAAATAAAACTAAATCCATTGCGCCTGATAGATAATAGGATTTTCGCCATTTTTACGAATCAGTTGTATCAAATCAATGATCTCGGTCGTTCGATCAAATTTTTAAATGACAGCTCCTGTCAAATGTCATGTTTTGACAGTTTGAAAAGTCTACACCGTAGCTAGATCTATGGCCCCCTGAGCTTCCGTTTTTATTATCACACGTTATAAGCTAACGTTTTTTTAACAAAATCCATCTCCAGGTCTCGGTTAAAACGTCGCTTGAGCAACTTTTTGATTGACGGTTCTTGCAATGTCAAAGGTACACAAAAGTACACTGTAAAAAATATAAAAGCAAGATTCCCGCCTGTACTTTTGAATTGCGCGCGAAGTCGCGCGCCATCTAACGGGGCCGCCGCGAACTAGTAGAGTTGACAACAAAAGACAGTTTACCGCAAAAGCGCACTTTTTGTGACGAAAATTCCATGAGACAGCCGAGTTTTTTGGGATTTGATTGTCGGGAGTGAGTTGACTGATTGTTTCGGAGCATTGGTTCGGTTGAATTATGAAGAGGCGAAATGCTGAAGTCGGTAAGGTGAGAAGACCCATGAAAAGGAACAAAATCACCGAAGGGATCTATGGAAGGTACGTTTCCGCGTCGGAATGTGACACTCCACGTGCCGAACGGACGCGTCCCATCACAGTCTAAACGGATTCGTAACATATGTGTTTCAAAATGGCTGGATTTTCCAAACAAATGCAAATTTAGGACTGGCTTCAGGTCTGCGCTTTGTTGTTCGATTTCGCCCGGCTCTAGAATCGAAATCCGCACTCGAAATATTGTAAACTAGCCCCGAGATAGGTTAAGAGGCACCTGTCAATGTAGTAATATTTATAATTTGCTTACAGACTCGTCCTCTTGCTCTGACCGCTTCGTTCTGTTTCAGTACTGTCCTCTACTTGAAGCTATTCGTCGTATGGGTGATGGTAGTCCTGGCCGATTTCATTCTCGAGTTCAGGTTCGAGTTCCTATGGCCGTTCTATTTGATGCTCCGCACGGTCTACGACTCCTACAAATACCAAGGCCTGGCCTTCACCGTTTTCTTTGTGTGCATCGCGCTCACCACCGACATGCTGTGCTATTTTTTTATACCGGTCCATTGGCTCTTCTTCGCCGCCAGCACTTACGTCTGGGTGCAGTACGTGTGGCACACGGACAGAGGCATCTGCGCGCCCACCATCATCCTCTGGATGCTGTTCATCTACCTCGAGGCGGCCGTGCGGCTGCGTGATGTTAAGCACATGCCGGGACATTTGGATCTGTGCCGACCGTTTGCCGCACACTGCATCGGCTATCCCGTTGTTACGTTGGGCTTCGGCTTCAAGTCTTATATCGGGTGAGTGTAACAGTAGAACAGTGCGACGTGCGTATCGAAATGACAAGTGCTAGTGTCTTCTATACTTTCTACACCTTGCTCTATGCCTTACAAGTTTTTCAGGGTTTATCTACATACCTAATCATTCTGTTGTGGTAAATGCCATAAATATGATTAAACTGTGGCCAATCCGTATTGTATACCACTTGTGTGACATCACTTGGCATGTTTATCTTCAGTACTCTGTCATAACATGCGTACAAATAAAAAGGGATTTAGAGTAAGTGATTGAATCACATTGGAAATGCTTGACCTTGATGGAGACATTTGAAACTAAGTTTTCTGTTGACAACCGTTTTGGGCACAACATATAACACCCATTTCATTTATTTTTTAACAAATTCCATTTACAGGCGACTTTTGAGCAATTTTTTGGTTAACAGTTGGTGTTGAATGTCAAAAAATAAAACAAGAGCTAGCTTTCATGGCCTACTCTGAACCTTTTTTTTTTGTAAACACGCTATAACACACTCCACAGAAATGGGTCTAAAACGGAACCCTCTGGAACACCTGTTTTTTTTTTTACTTCCTGTCCCACAATGATCATTTTGATCAAGTATTCCGAAATTTTCATGTTTTCAAGCGCTGTCACAAACTCGCTTCACCCAGTGTTAAATGTATTCTTAGATTTTTTCGACGGCTTTGCACTTTTCCATTTTTTGGGGGATTCTCTTTTTTGCAGATATTTATTTGTTCGTTATTTTTCGGACTCATTATATAATTCTTTTAATGATTTCGTTCGTGATGTCATCTTTACCTGGAGCTGCATTTTCTTTTCTTCGCATCTTTATTTCTTCTTCTGTTTAATTTAATTGTCCCTTGTCTTTTTTTCTCATTTTATTGGTCGTTTATTGGTCATTTTAGTTTGTATGCACGTTCCCACTCGTTCACCGATTTTTTCTAGTAGTCTTCTTAGTTGCTCACTTAATAATTAGTTTTCTTAACTTCGCTTTTCTCTAAATGTTTCGCTTTCTTGTAAAATTTATTTAAATGAACAGTTTTCGTGAATAGGCCACCATTTATATTAAAGTGTTATAATTCAAAATTTGAAATGATCACTATAAACTAGACGATATTGAGAAAAGCACACTTTCACGGAAGTGACCGCAACAATTGAAAACCTCACTAAGTTACATATTTTTTTTATCTATTTAAAATATTGTATAAAAAATTATCTGGTCCGACAGACTTTGTACTGCGTCTAATATTTTTTTAATTTTGTTTACCTGTCGCGGCTTCGCTCCCGATAGTAAATAGTTGAATATTTCTAAAAATAATTATAAAGAGTTGATTGTATCGACTATTCAACGTTCAGATTTACTATAGCTACAGTGATATTTGAAGAGAACATTAAACATTACAAAGACTGAATAATTCGCCGCCTTGTTTATAATGTCTGTAATAATGTTTCAAATGAAACAAATACATTCGAGTATTTTATATGTTATGTAAGTTAAAAAATTGAAAAATATTAAAAAAAAAATAAAACGAAATACTTAGTACTAACACATCTCTACACCTATTATTAAAAAGAATTGAATTAAATACGTAATGCCGTTCTTTTGTAGATTATTTGTGGCAAGTTTCAAGTAAATCCGAATAGAAAATAATTTTTTTCCCAATCAAAATAGTCCACCGCTTTTTATTAGACTATCGAAAATTGTTCAAACCATGTTCAAATTATTTCTGACATCAAAACAAACATACCCTGTAAATTGTCTGCTCAATAGGTTCAGTAATTTCCGAGTCTATAATTTTACACCCCCTCTTACAGGTTGAATTTCGAAAAACGCTTTCTTTTAGAGACTATTTATGCTAGGTTTCAAGTAAATCCGAATTATTCAAACTATGTAACTCTCTTCGGAATTGAATTTTCAATAACGCTAAAATACGCATTTGATCTTTTCTTTTGGAGAGTATTTGTGCCAAGTTTCAAGTAATTCCGAATAGAAAGATATTTTTTCCCATATAAACTTTTATTCCCTTATGGTTATCGAAAATCTTTGTCTTTTTTAATCTCTAAATTTTAATAAATACAGAGTGGAAACTTTAACTGGGATAAATTCAGTATCTTGAATACAAATGATTTTGCGAAAAATTCCCGAAACTTGTTTTTAACTTGCTACTTTTCCGCCTAATCAGATTTTATTTTTTTTACTCAGGGGGTGTAACCATCCTTAACTTTTTTTACGTTTTTATGTCTTATGTAAGAAAAATACCTAATAACTGTTCTTAAGATGCTTCAATGTGTAAACGCGGTTCTATTATCTTTCGCCACTTTTAGCAATAAATTGTATCCTTTTTTTAAAATTTGTTGTTTTCACTGTTAATAAAATTGCGTTATTTAACAAAAATTATGATGTGATTTGGCGACAGAATACGAAACCAAGCAAAAATAAAAATAAAAAATATACTTGCAATTATGAGCTTTGCAATGATGGATTAATTGACATTTTGACATTAACACTGGTTGATTTAAGGCGAAAACTATGTTCAATAAAAATATCGAAAATGGAATATTTTTAGAAAATAAAACCAATCAATTGTCACTCACTTGTTTTTTTTATATAAATCTTCGTTTTATTTTCATTGTTCGTGTTGGTCATGCTGAGTAACTGGGCGATAAATACGCGCAAAATTCAAATTTTTGCTTTTTCGGAGGCCTTTTGTGCGAAATCTGCTCTACACAGAGCATTGAAAAAATAAGAGGAAGAAAGTGGGTTTTGAGAACTTCAATTCCCATGCCACAGTTTTTCGATAAGCCAATCCTACAGCCGCAAAACAATTAAAAAGGATATCCCATGTTAAATCCGTATTTCCGGACTTGCAACGGGCACCCGGTATTAGTAGAAGTAGAACAAAATAATAACTAATAAAAAAGAAAAAATATGTGATATATGAACAGTAATTCAGTGAGGATCTAATTCAATCCTTGAGTCATCCAAATCAAAACTTTCTTAAGTTATATTATGATTTGATTTTTTGTAGTGTTTCTTTTAGTGTCCTATCGAAACTAGTTTTTACGGCCGAAACCGAAATTTCATGTTTTAGTGGGAAAAATAAACTAAACTTTATCATAATCATTTTTTTCAAATTAATCACATTTTAAACATTCAGCTTCTGATATTTTTAAGTAATCATTAACTTATCATATCATATTATTACTCCCCTTATTTCAAAAAGCACAAATAAATATACTTTTTTTGTAATATTATGAAATAAAATAAAACCGACAAAACAAAATAACTTTTATACTTTTACCTAATAAATATGTTTAGGTAGGTAGACTAAACAAAAAAAAGAAAAACACTCTTTCATCTTAAGAACAATATTTATTTTTATTACAAGGCCAGAAACTGCAAAAGACATTTTCTGACCGTGTGATTAACAAAACTTTTTCGGCCGACAAAATGTTTTAATAAAAAAAATTACATTAATTGTTAAAATAATTTCGGTCATGGGATTTATTTTTCCCCTGCTGGCGGTACCTGTTCTACAATATCATGAGATTAAATTAATTTTTTAAGGTTTGTAAGTTTTGAGTAATTTGAGTGCACAATTCTACTGATAATAAGTAAAAATGGATATTCAAAAAGTAGCAGAATTTATTACCCGAAATATAAACGCTTTCATTGAAAATCCCTGCTTTCCATTTTCTTGCCTAGGCAGGGAAATTGATCGTTTTCAAGGCGATTTGAGCGCTTACAAAATAACTAATTTGAGACGGAGCCCGAAAAAATTATTTCTTCTAAAATTTGGTAATTTTGTATGGTTCTCTTGTTAACGAAATACAATAAAATAAAAATGACTAAGGATCTATCTACCAAATACAACAAATAAATAAATATTTTTGATGCAAATAAACCTTCAATCGAACGTATCAAAATAAAAAGAGTTTCGTAAAACCTTCCGAATGCAGTTTCCGTTTCGGCCGAATGAGAGCCGAAACCAGTGATTATGCCGAAACTGTGCCGAAACCGAAAGTTCGGTCGGACACTAGTTTCATTTGACTTTTTTGATATTTTTTATTAGCAGTTTTGTTTGCGCGCGGCAACCATTTTTAATATTCATGGTAAATTGGAGGTACAGTCTTTTGCAATGGAAATGAGACTCATTAATATACAAAAACCCCCATAAGTCCATCATTTCCAATTTTGTAAACAGAAGACTAACCTTAAATTTGACGTATTATAAAGGCGCGTATACATCTGAGCACGAACGGGAACGAGGCGAACCGAGGCCGAACGCTTGCCTCATTTAATTTCGTTTCAAATAAACAAAAAACGATTATGATCGGAAGGAGGCGCAATTGAAACGCAAATGCCGTCTACATTTAATCGAATTTTGCTTTTATGTACCGATTCCGATCGAATTCCCCGTGCGTCGCACAACCGAATTCTGTTTGCCGCGCTTCGATGACACGTCTACATCAGTATGCTCGTTTGGCCTCGGTCTGCCTCGTTCCCGTTCGTGCTCAGATGTATACGCGCCTTAAAGTGACAGAAAGCGGAGTCCGTTGCGATTTGGATTGCGGACTTATGGGGGTTTTTGTATATTAATGAGTCTCATTGCCATTGCAAAAGAGTGTACAACCGTGGACAGTCTAGAATAACTCCCGTGTCATGCAAATACCGACTCTATGAGACATTGTCATTGAGTCGGTATTTTCCGGAATTGTATCCGTCACGTGTGATGCAAATACCGACTCAATGACAATATCTCATAGAGTCGGTATTTGCATGACACGGGTGCTATTCTTGACTGTCCACGGCTGTACAAAAGATTTCAGTTGTTGGTGTTAAAATAGGTTATTTTTTTGTCACCTGAACCTTTTGCATAACATTTTCAATGGAAAATTTCAGGTACAGGATGCGGCAACGCAAGCAGCGGGACGTCGCCAAGGAGAACGAGTTCTACATGCAGCTAATGCAGCAGGCCCTGCCGCTGGACGCCGTCTCGCCGCCGCCCCCCCTGCAATCGCTACCGGAGCCGGAGGCCAGCCCCGCAGCAACAGCCATCGTACCTGCCCCCCCTGTACAGAGCGCCAAAGTGCACAATAAAGTACACGAAAAGAACGGCCACCTCCCGAACGGAGCGATAGGCAACGGCATACACACGACGAAATCGCATCATAGAAAGTCGCTCGACAAATGCAAAGAACACGACGAGCACAGACACATAGAGAGGCAGCGAGTCAGTCATGCGCACAGCAACGGCACGGCGGTGGGCGCAGGCGCACACGACGAACCCGCCACGCCCCCACCACCACCACCGGAGCACGAACCGCGCGCGGGACGAAAGCGGGAGAAGAAGGAGCAGGACAAGGAGCGGGAGGCCGCCGAGTACCTGCAGAAGCTGGAGACGGACGCGAAGCGTTTAAGGGCCGACCTGCAGAGCAGCAGAGCCAGCGAACAGGAGCTCAGGTTGCAGGTACTTGACTTGATGTCGTCGACCACCAGCCGTTGATTGTTGTGCGCGTGTTTCAGGTCGCCGCCCTCACCACCAGCGAAAAAGTGTCGAAGGGCGAGCTGTCGACGATGCAGCGCGAAGTCGAGGACCTCCAGCAGCGCTATCAGAGCGCGACGAGTTCGCGCGCTTCCGACAAACAGACGATCGGCGTCCTGGAACGGCGGGTGCTCGAGGAGCGGCGGGCGCGGAACAGTCTGGAGGCGCAGCTGAACCAGGAGCGCAAAACCAGGAAGCAGGAGGAGGCGAGGGCGGCGCAGGTGGTGGCGCAGACGGCGCGCGGCGAGTGCACGGAGGCGTGCAAGGCGCGTCGACGCGAGCTCGAGGCCGAACTGGCGGACTGCAGGGCGTCGAAGCACTGGACGGAGGAGAGGAACGCGGTGCTGGAACGCGAACACGCCGTGGTCTTGGACCAGCTGCGCGACATGGAGATACTCATGGCGACGCTGACGGCGATGCAGGAGAAGAACGCCCACCTGGAGAACTCGCTGTCGGCGGAGACGCGCATCAAACTGGACCTGTTCAGCGCGCTGGGCGAGGCGAAGCGGCAGCTCGAAATCAGAGAGAGTGAGTATGGAGGGCGCGCGTCGTGGATGCAGTGCCGAGTCGTGTTTTGTCGCCAGGTTCGAACAGGACGCAGGAGCGCGAGATCGAAGAACTGAAGAGCAAGATCGCGCAAGTGTTGGCTGTGATGCCGAACGACAGTTTCGGGGGTCCGACGCCGACGAGCAACATGTCCAGAGTGAGGCTGGCGGAGAGTCCGCCCGGCTCCACTCTCGATCCGAACGCCATGGCCTACACGCCCAAGAATTCGCTTGTCGCCTCGACCGAAGCCTAGACGACCCCGTCAACCTGACTCTCCGTACTGAACCCGGTATCGACTGCTGTTTATTGTTGCGTTAAGTCGCCGCGTATGTTTCGTAATAGTCTCGTTTAGTAGCTTATTTAATGTGATATAATTTATAGCGGTACCTTGATTTATTATGAGGCGAAACCCTCCCTGTTTTTTTTTTATTTGTTTATTTATACGATGTAGGCGTAAAGGTACTGAGTTTTCTGACGGTTGGATCGCGATTGGCGCTTTCATGATCTCTGCTTTGTTGTTTGGAATTATTCATATCCACCCAATATCCTATTTGTACGATCGGTTGTTTGATTCATGGCGTTTGAGTGTTTTGATTGTTATTATTATTATTATTATTTCCGTTGGAAGGAACACATTAATTGAAAAATGGAAGTTGAATTTTATTGGTTTGTTTTAATGTGTCTAACAAGAGGCGACGAGCTTTCGGAAACGCGAAGAAAAAATGTACTTAATAATATATTTTTTTAATTGTCTTTAATTGAGAACCCGTTTTTGTTTTTTAACAATTACAAATACAGTAATGTTTCTTGAGGATTTTTTCTTTCTTTACTTTTTTGTTTCCTCGTCTCATTTCGTTAATTTTTCATGGCGAAGCAACTTTGTCGGGAATGCTCAAAAACGATCTGTTATTTATTTGCCATATTTTTTCGATCCTTTTTGTACATGGTAGTATTTATTTTTTTTACTGTTGCAACTTTTTATTTGATAAATAAACACTTTTACGGCTTTTTAATTTTATTATTATTTCTCGACTTGTTTTTGAACAATTGAAACGCGCTACACTCTTCTAATCCCAGAAGTGAGGATCTCTGCGGCTCCCTTCCTTCCACAAAATTGTCTTTATTATGTCATAGGTAGGCAGTAAATGTTAAGAAGTTTTGTCAACTCATAAAGTTGGTACGATGGTCTTTCTGCTCTATGTGTTTTGAAAATGGAACATTTTGAAAAAAATACCTCAAAATAAATATTGGCTCAAATGCCGTTACGCATTTCCTGTGTCATCATTTTAACGAATCACTTCTTTCATCCCAACTAACTCATACGAATAAAAAATGATTCGAATTCGTAGAAAATGTTTGCATTTGAGATGAAGAAATTTGAAATTAAGCCTTTTGTAGACGTTTCGGGCACAACATAATAAGATACATTTAATTTTTAATCTTTTTTACTAATTCAATCTCCTGGCGTCGGGTTAGACGACTTTTGATCAACTTTTTGTCAATGTCAGTCGTCTACACAGAAAAAATAAAACAAAAGCATTCATCTTTTGGTAAAAGGTTATGGTAAACTGAGGCATCTTCATCATAATCACATTCCAAAATAATCTGCTTTGGTGTCATCTTTTTCAGCATTATGTAAGGGCCGTTTAATTAATTAATTATTAAATAACTACTATTACGATGTATTTCATATGATGTCAATTCAAATTGCAATGTCCAGTGAACGCAATACCAAAAAATCAGACGATTCTGTTGGAAAATTAG
Organism: Eledona agricola; assembly: GCA_964023215.1. NCBI lineage: Eukaryota > Metazoa > Arthropoda > Insecta > Coleoptera > Tenebrionidae > Eledona > Eledona agricola. Next base: position 3,945,591 of record OZ026859.1, read on the forward strand.
GAAATTAAACCCTCAAAACCCTCCTATGGAAAAATTGCATGTTTTTTTTCTTAAATAACTACCATTAGGATGAATCTCAAATGATGTTAATTTCAAATGCAATGTTCAACGAATGCTATACCAAAAAATCATACGAATCTGTTGGAAAATTAGGAAATTAAACCCTCTTATAGAAAATTTACATGCTTTTTTTCCCACCTTTTGTGCCTTCTTCGACAAATTCCATTTCCTGGTCTCGGTTTAGGCCATTTGAGCAAATTCTTGAATATCATTGCTTTGGCAGTTTCAAACGTCTACATTAGAAAAAATATGTAAAAATAACTATAGATTCCATAGCCTTTTTTGAACGCTCGTTATTTTGAGCTAATGATTAAATTACTTATTATTCTGTGTATGCCACGAACTCCGGAATTACAAAAAAATGGTGCCCTTCATATTTTACAAGTCAATTTTTTTATCGACTGCAGCGGCGGATTGATTTTCGTATCAAACACAGAGAGAGATCGTGGTCGTCATTCCGAAAATGATCGGCTAAAAGCAGACTTTATATCAGGATCATATAAGAGCGAAGAGGTCTTCCCGGCCACCAACAGTACAGTTAAAATGTATTTAAAAATAATGTTGTAATCTATTAAATTATGTAGGCAACCAGTAAAACGGACGTGCACATGAAAATAAGCGCAAAATGAAAATAAAGATGCTTGTGGTTCCAACTGCGGTACATAGATGTAGCCCCCCATTCCCAACGATATTTAAAATTTTTAAAACACAACATCCCATCAATTTTAATTTATCAAAAAATTTAGAGCGCACAAATAACAATACAAGCTCTTGTTTAATTTTTTATAGTATTTGACAGCAACTGGCAAACAAAAATTTGCTGAAGCCCAGTGATGGGATTTGTTAAAAAATACACTAATATAGCGTGTCCGAAGCGTTTGTGAACAGAGACGTTAATCTCATTTTTTTAACACAAGACAACATTTATTTATACTCTAAGTGCTTCCAACGCAGTTTCGCTTGATACAAATATTAAACAAGACTGCACGCTAATATTGCAATATTATTATTAGTTCTACGAAATCCGGTTATTTATTGAAATAATTGATATCAAATTTGTATAGATCATTTTTGCATTACATTACATTGCGATAAGTTGCTAGTGGTAATATCCAGATTATTATTTCTCGTAGTAAACATAGATAAAAATTCGTTTCGTTTGTATTGTTTTTTTATTTATAAAAATTCAAGTAAAAAATATTCTAGTTATATATCACATCGACTGGGCTGCTGGGTATTATTACTTTGACGCAATTTGCCAATTATTTCGTTTAAATTTTTATTAGAAATTACAAAATCAGTAAAAATCAGTCAGGTACGCGCATACATCATCATCTCGATCCGTTTAACAACACTATTATCACAGTATTAAAGCTAATGTCATATTTACAGTCTACAAATCAATATACTGTGAACTTAACAACAAACTAATTAATGTATAACAAATTTGGGAAGACATTGCAAAATTCCAACTGCACTCGCATCACCAGGGCCGCCACATGGCCGCCTCCTTATTTTTGCTTTCCGGAGATGTGGGCGGCGTGTATCCTGGGTACTGGGGCGCCTTGACGCCGCCGTCCAGTTGGCGGACGCACGTCCCCAGGTGCTGGAGAAGGCGTCGTCCGGCGGTGGCGTCCACAATATCCGACGGCGTGGTCAAAAACTGGGACACTTCCTGGGCGCACTGAGTGAATCCCGCTCTGAAGCGGTCTGGGTAGCCCTCCTGGGGCAGCACGAGCTGGTGTTGGCGTTTCAAGCCGTGGAGGTGGCGCACGGTTAGCTCCAGGATGTCGGCCTTCTCCAGCTTGGACACGTTCTCGCCTTCGCTTTGCAGGGCCGTCACCATCAGCTCCTTGAGCTCGTCCAAGCAGCGGTTGATTCGCGCCCGTCGCTTACGCTCCAACATCGGTTTCATCACTTTCCTGTATTGGTATGTCCTGGAGATGGGCTCCTCGCTGTATTCGGTCGGGACCATGTACGGGGTTGGCGCCATTTCGAGCGGAGGTTATGGTAGTCACTGAGAGCACTGGTTCACCACGTTCGAGCAGCGCCGGCTTCGAAATGAAGCATTCCGCTGACGACATTAGTTTTATAGGATTCTTCCGGGGTAGAGCGAAGAAGTGGGGGCTTTTTGCATCGGTGGGTCTGTTTGGGGTGCTTTGTTCGCGTGCATGGGAATTTCTCGGCGACAAAGGGACGAAGCAAGGGGTGGTGCCAACCCTCGTTGTGTAACTTTATACAAGGGAATGAATGGAATGTGGCCGGAGTTAGTTCTTACATTTTTTTTTCGGTCGCATGTTTAATTTTTTTATATAACTCACTTCTTATTGAACAAAACTTTATAAAAAAATTCAAACTAAATTAATGTGCGTACAAAAATTATACAAGGTCATAGCCAATTATTTAAAAATATTTTACTTCGCGTCTATATCAAAGCTCTTAAATCACACAATTGAGTGCGTTAATAACTTTTTGCGTTTCGAAATAGAATAGTGTAATTTAGTTTTTCTAGGGTGGTTAGTCATGATCAGAAATGTCATGTCAAACATCAAAACAAAACGTTACAATATTTTTAATTTAAATGAACTTTTCCCAATTATTACAAGCATTAATTGTTACGTTGGACGTGTCTTGAGGACTTAAATTAATCCCCTTGCCATAATATTTCGCTGAAAATTATTTTCACCGCCAACTGTTGTACCGTCTAATTGCATTTGAAAATCGAAATATCAATTTTGACAATTGTGAAGCAGCCCATGCAAAAATCCCCAAATTTTTAATTTAAAATTGCATAAATGATACGAAGTAGAAAAAAGAGTATTAAAAACTCGTTCTTAAGGCTATTATGGCACTTATTATGGCAATTGACAAAATTTTAGTTATTAAATTGACGAAATAAATGTTTGTCCAGTTACCATCGTTTTATTTTCTTCCGCTAAAGATTTTTTAAGTTTATAAATACATCTCTGAAATCGATTCGAAGGAGCAAAATAACATAAATTTTATAAAATAATAGTTCTTACATTTTTTTTTCAGTCGCATGTTTAATTTTTTTATATAACACTTCTTATTGAACAAAACTTTGTAAAAAATTCAAACTAAATTAATGTGCGTACAAAAATTATACAAGGTCATAGCTATGGAAGCACTCTTAAATTATTTAAGAATATTCTACTTCGCGTCTATATCAAAGCTCTTAAATCACACAATTGAGTGCGTTAATAACTTTTTGCGTTTCGAAATAGAATAGTGTAATTTAGTTTTTCTAGGGTGGTTTGTCATGAACAGAAATGTCATGTCAAACATCAAAACAAACGTTACAATATTTTTAATTTAAATTAACTTTTCCCAATTATTACAAGCATTAATTGTTACGTTGGACGTGTCTTGAGGACTTAAATTAATCCCCTTGTCTCGATATTTCGCTGAAAATTATTTTCACCGCCAAATGTTGTACCGTCTAATTGCATTTGAAAATCGAAATATCAATTTTGACAATTGTAAACCAACCCATGCAAAAATCCCCAAATTTTTTATTAAAAATTGCATAAATGATACGAAGTAGAAAAAAGAGTATTAAAACTCGTTCTTAAGGCTATTATTATATATTATTATTATAAAGGCAATTGACAAAATTTTAGTTATTAAATTGACGAAATAAATGTTTGTCCAGTTACCATCGTTTTATTTTCCTGCGCTAAAGATTTTTTAAATTTATAAATACATCTCTGAAATCAATTCGAAGTTGCAAAATAACATACATTTTATAAAATAAATACAATGCACATTTTATTACATTTTTTGTATGATTCTCAAGGGCGCTCCGAAGCACGTGTTTATTGTTATAGAATTGTACATATTTCTATGTAAAATAAAAAATCGCGCGTACGAAAATACGAAAATTCATGTTACATAATTATTAATAAATAATCCTGTGCCTGTAAAAGCACTCAATGAATTTTAAGCGACTTATAGAAACTCCTTCTATTTCCAGACTTATTTATTGAGAATTAACAAAACGCGTGTAATTCCATCTAAAATTTTCCTGAGAATCCCGCTTGCTCAAATTTTACGCCTAATTTTTTAGAGAAAAAAAATTAAAATTAATTATTTAACAGTAAGCGTTATTTAGAAAACAATCACAAATCGTACAGTAAAAACAGATTTTGATTTCGATAGATATCAACAAAGTTAACATTTTGAATTAAAAATTGTATGAATGATACGAAGTAGAAAAAAAGAGTACAAAAACTCGTTCATAAGGTATTATTGCACTCGCTTTTTAATTTACTACAATTGACAAAATACATTTTTGTCCAGTCACCATTGTTATATTCTTCTCCGATAAAGATTTATAAATTTATAAATACATCTTTGAAATCAAATCGAAGTAGCAAAACAACATAAATTTTATAAAATAACTCCATCTAAAATTTTCCTTGCTCAAATTTTAGGCCTAATTTTTTTAGCAAAAAAAAAATTAAAATCATTTATTTACCAGTAAGCATTGTTTAGAAAACCGTTTTTGATTTCGACAGATATTAACAAAGTTAGGAGTAGCTGATTTATTTTAATGGTAATGCTCTTAAATGTTATTTCCACTGGATTATTTAAACAAAAAATGTTCGTCTAGTAAATTGGCAAAAAATTTGTTCAGTTCCTAGCAGATAAAGAATCCAGAGAAGGCCGTGAATCACTTTGAAAACGAATAGTGTACACAAATTTTCATCATGAGTTAAAAAAAAATTGAGAATAAGTTCTCTGTTCACAAGCGTTCGCACACGATGCATAAAATATACTGTGTTTTAACTAATCCCATCCCAATTCCAATTATGGGTTTAGACGTCGTTTGAACACTTTTTTTATTGACAGTTCCTGTCAAATGTCATGATTTGACAAGCCAACACTAAAAAATAAAACAAAATCTAGTTTCGCTGTGTGATTTCTTTATAAATCATTGTTTTTTATGGCTCATTACGGTATTTTACAGTGGACCAATATTTTGCATCATTCTTTACTCTTCAACGACACGAACTAATACTCCAAATTAAGTGAGCGGAAATAGAAAAGCGTTCAAAAAATTGAGGAAAAAGCGCCCCCGTTTTATCATGCGACATGCAAAGCAACAAATATAATTATGTAATCAGGTCCGTTATCTTAAGTCCACTCATCGGAACCACCGCGCTCACTAAAGCGGAACCGTCGTCATTTATGAGGCACATGTCCCCGAAACGTCATCCCTGGCCCCCCGCGTTGCCCCACAATAGCCTTAAAAGGGCACAATTCGCAACCCTTAACAGTTGGGCGAAGGAAACGCGCCCGTCGTCCGTCCGGCCCGCGCCACTCTAAAGCACCCCACACACCGAAGGGTCTTCAAGAAATTAAATCAAACCGCCAAAAATTTACACCTGCAAACCGGGATTTCGGTATAACGTCGTGCTTTTGAAGCACTCTTCGCTTAGCGTAAGGGATATAAAGATTTGTACGTGCCGGTCGGAATTACGATTTGACTAGGGAGGACAGTAACATTCTTCATGGCGAGTCGTAAATTTCGTTTGTTGGGCTAAGCGTCGACAATCACGGATTCATCAAGATGAAGAGTTCTGGCTCGTGCCGCTTCGTCTCCGCCGAGCGGCCCGCCGGTGTGTGGCTCCTCAAACACGAGCGGACCCTCTCGTGGGACGTCTCCACCAAGAGCGTTCCCACGAGCGAAATACAGATGCCTCGAATAGAGCAGCACCTGGCTAGACGAAGACGCCCTTATGCCTTCGGCACTCAAGCGATGAAGACACCAACCGGTGGTCGAAGAGGGTCGCGTGTGCAGCGTTCGATTGCGATTTCCATTTCCACAATCCATCGCCCGACTGACTAATTAACCGGCGGCGAAGGAAACGATCGGAAGACGCCGTGCGGTGATTTTTTTCCGACGTTCTCACGGTAGCGGCGGATGCTGCAAAAATCTCCGAGAGTCACGAAACGACGACGATTAGCGCTCCGCCAAAAAATCGAGACGGGAGAGGTGAAACTGATTAATTTGCGGTGGAATCGTGAAATCGAATCATCCGGCGCGTTCTCACGATATCGAAATCGTAACTTCTTCCGCTTTAAATAAGCAATTAACGTGTGCACGGCTAATAACAGGTTTCGCGACGCGGCCAGACGCTGGCGGCTTGTTATTGGGCGGCGATTTTTGACGCCAGACGCTCAAGATTGTCTTTTTGAGCATTAGACTCGTTGCTGTGGCTTTTTCACCAATACAGAAGACCAGTCTTTTTTCTTTGAGTGTTATGTCGACAAAACCTCAAGTGCATATAAGCGCAATTAGACCAAACACAATGATCCGAATAAAACACATTTTTATTTTGTATTGGACGTGGTACCCCAGCCCTGTAGAGCGTACAAAACAACTTTATTGAAGTCACCAAAAAAGCAAGAAATATTGGCACGTAACGTGCCTACAAATAAAAAAGAACTTAGACTGTAAAGATGCCGTGCAATTGTTTAGCAATGATAATATTTTGATAAAACTTGCAATAAAAAATACATTTTTAAATATAATGATAAAGAAAAATTAATGATACTTTATTTTGACACTATGTACTTTTTTTATTACCTTTAATAACCAATGTACTTTAATTGTAAAAAAAAGATGACAACCGTAGCTCATAGCTCCGTAGAGCGTACAAGAAAACTTTATTCAATCACTGAAAAAGCAAGAAATATTGGCACGTAACGTGCATACAAATAAAAAAGAATATAGAGTAGGCCATGAAATATAGCTTTTAATTTATTTTTTACAGTGTAAGCATTTGACATTGATATATCATGACATTTGACAGGAACTGTCAACCAAAAAAACAGCCGGAGATGGAATTAGTTAAGGGAGTTCTTCCAATTAAATCGCGGACTTATTTTAGTGGGTTTGTTTGTTACCTGGATGATAACTTCGACTTAACCTGGACTTATCACTTACCATCCAGTTCTTATGCAGCTATTGGAAGTCGATGGTGTTTTATCAAGAATAATAGCATAATTGTGGCAAAAGTCCTGGATATTATACAAATAAATACAGCGAAACCAGACTGGAGTTCGTTTTTCATGTAGAAGAAAATTATTTCCAAACAAACGAGTGGAAAAGCGTCAAAAAGCAAGAATGGCTACTCAAGGTGCAGATAGAGATTGCAGTGATATACAAGAAATCGTTGATAAAGAAAATTTATCTCGACCGAAAAATGACACAGAATTATTTTTTTTGAAGTACAAGGCCAATTACAGGTAACTGTAAAGAATTCTGCTATTTAGTAGCCTCGATCATAACTTGGACTTAACCTGGACTTATTTATGAAAAAAATATTCGTGATAATTATTTTTTTAATAAGAACATCAAGGAAAAATTGAACATCTACTATTTTTCAAATTATTTACCAGAAATTTATGGTTGGTATACAATTAGTTTTTTAATATCCATGTATAATATTTTTATGATTTTTCCTAATTTTTGTATTTTATAAAATTTGCTGATTTTTGTATTTTATAACTTTTCCTGATTTTTATAGATATTTGTATTATAATAATATTTATTGTCTTTTGTTTAAAAACTTATTATTACCGGTTTTTTAATTTTGTTGTTGATTGTAGGTACGCAATTATTTTTGTTTTTAATAACAAGACAACTTTATTATAAATCATTAGTCTTTTTCTGTAATTCAGAATAATTATGTCATTGATGGCATACACACGAATTTTACACATTATATCTCACTTGCGTATTTATATTTATTTTGAAAGTAAATATTCCACCTGTCAATTTATATGGAGGCAGCCATTTGTAAATATAATTATCTGCTTCACTCTATTAAGATTTTTAATTATTAAATTGCGCGAAAAAAATTATAAAAAAATACTTACAAAAAATATTATAAAATTATGTTTCAAATAATTAATCTCTTAATTCCATTCATACCTATTTGAAGTTATTTTGTAAGTTTAAACAACTGTCCAATGGTTTTAAAAAATGTATTCGTGCTCAACAACACAGAAAATGATATAATTGAAATTTATTTTCATTTTTGTAGCCACATGTTAAATTTATTTAACAAAGCTGTAAAATGTCTAGAAGGCAATTGCATAACAATTTTAGATATTTATGGGATTTTGGTTAATTTTAAAGATGGATTAATACAAAGGAAACAGGGTCTTTTCTATGGCTATGAAACAAGCAAAAAATTAAATTGTTGTCTTCATCGGAACTGACACGAAATTCACACACATTTTTTATTATTTATTGACAAAGCCTTAGAATACCTAAATAAATGGTTTGAATTTAATGACACAAACTGGTTATTTATACTTGACAATATAAATTTAAAGAGCAATGTTGAATTTGATAATATTGTTAACATAATCGAGAATTTAAATCTGCGATACAGGTATGGATGATCTTTATGGAGAAATTGCTTTATTAAACAAACTTTATGATCAGATATTTAATTCTAAGGATTTTTTTGGAATTATCTACTGCACAAGAATGGCAGCAAGTATGTAATAAGACTGATGATAATTTTTCAAATGTGCATAAAGTAATTTCATTTTTAATGTCTATTCCCGCCACGTCAGCATTCACAGAGAGAGTTTTTTCTGTGATGAATAGCAAATGGCGAGACGAAAGAAACAAAGCGTCTCTGAAACTGATAAAAAATGAATTACTTAGTTATTTTAACTTAAATATAGACTGTAAAGATGCCGTGCAATTGTTTAGCAATGATAATATTTTGATAAAACTTGCGAAAAGCAATAAAAAATACATTTTTAAATATAATGATAAAGAAAAATTAATGATACTTTATTTTGACACTATGTACTTTTTTTATTACCTTTAATAACCAATGTACTTTAATTGTAAAAAAAAGATGACAACCGTAGCTCATAGCTCCGTAGAGCGTACAAATTTTTTTTATTCAAGTCACTGAAAAAGCCAGAAATATTGGCACGTAACGTGCCTACAAATAAAAAAGAATTTAGAGTAGGCCATGAAATATAGCTTTTGATTTATTTTTTACAGTGTACGCATTTGACATTGTTATATCATGACATTTGACAGGAACTGTCAATCAAAAAAACAGCAGGAGGTGGAATTAGTTAAGGGAATTCTTCCAAGTAAATCTCGGACTTATTTTAGTGGGACTTGTTTTGGTGGAGAAAATGTGGCAAATATAAACGATAAAGTTGTCTAAAAAAAAATTTTGATAAACCTAGTAGAGGTTGAGGTCCCTTGACATTCAGAATTTCTCAAACTGAACCGGATTTTTCTTAAAAAATAAGCAAAAACCGCCAAAATTACTCGACTTTGGCATGTTAGCGGAATTTTGAAATAAAAATATGAAGGAAAAATTAAACATCTACTATTTTCCCCATTATTTACCAGAAATTTATGGTTGAATATAATTAATTTTTTAATATCCATGTATTTTAATAATTTTTCCTAATTTTTGTATTTTATAATTTTTCCTGATTTTTGTATTTTATAACTTTTCCTGATTTTTATAGTTATTTGTATTATAATAATATTTATTGTCTTTTGTTTAAAAACTTATTATTACCTTTTTTTTAATTTTGTTGTTGATTGTAGGTACCCAATTATTTTTGTTTTTAATAACAAGACAACTTTAATTACAACGATCTTTTTCGGGATTTTTGACCGTCTTCCATTTGAAGTTCCATAAGACAACTTTATTTAAAATACCCATTAAAAAAGACATAAAATGTGGCCGAAACGGTTGTCAACCGAAAACTTCAAATTTCTCAACCTCAAGACCGAAATTTTGCTACGCTCTATTGAACGTCGAAGTTATTCCAGCCTACGCAGCCCCGTATAATTTTTGTAGGCGATGAAGTAGTCAAAGTGTTGAAGAAGTGTGTCAAACAATTAGAAAAGCATAAAACATGCTACGCTCTAGCGAATTTCAAAGTGATTCCAAGGCCCACTCTGATTTTTTTGCCCCACTCCTGTACTTTGTTCACGCATCAAAATCAAAATTTCAAAAAGAGTGAATGGCGAGTGCTAATCACATTAAAGTGGTCACAGGTACTACGCTTTGACGTCTTGAAAAGAGCGTTCGGAGTGAACGTTTCCCCGCATTGACGTAATTGAGAAGTCAACAGTTTGGCTCCGAAAATCCCTAAAACCAGCGTCCACAAGACAAATATTTGCCCCTCGTTAAAACCTCAAATAAACGATTACGTATTTGAATTATCGGTTATTAGTGTAACGTTAATTGACGCCGTTCGCTGTAAATAAACGTGCAAATCATCACTTGACGAGCGGAAATCAATAAAGAGCTTTATTAACGATCGACGATTTCGCCGTGTCCTCTCGAAAAGTTCATTTTGGGCCATTAATTCGAGAACTCGGTCGTCGAAGAGATGAAGCGCGCATTCCTCTCCCGAAACCGAAATGAGCCGGATTCTCGGGAATTTCAGCCAAATTCTCGCAATTAAGGCATGAAAAAGCGATCGTCGCAGTCAGATTCAATCGGACGGCTCAATAAAGACGTCCACTTGCACAATACAGGCACGCAAATCCATCTCATCGCGCCGAAAAGAAGCAATCGGACAAAAAACTAACCACTTAACCGTTTATTGGGCAGGCGATTCCACGCCGAATTGCCATTAAAACTCTCGCGTTGATGAATAAATGCAATCAACTTGGCACCTTTTATTCGACGCTCTTCTAACACGACCGAACGACGAAGAAGGAAACAGTCAATCAACTAACGGAAGCGACAATCAAGTCGGACGCGAGATTCTCACGCTGCACGAGCCCCACGCCCCCCCCTTCGGTCGCTACGCCACTGTACTACTGCCAACCGAACGCGAGCATCGAACAACTCTCTCAAATTCACCCCGACCAAGCAAAAACAAAAACTCGGAACTCCTCCGACAAAAATTCATCCCATGAGAAAGCATCGACGAGATTCTTTTGGAACAACTTATCTCTAATTGGGATTCTTTTAAAGCCATGAGTCAGTAGTGCTCAATAGCGACTGATAGTGGCTCCAACTAAGATTCTTTTGGGCTATTAGTAAAATATACCGGTGGTCCAATTAAACAATAAAGCATGATGTCACCAAAACAAAATGTTGTAGGAAACAATGTTTTAAGTAAATGTTTCGAGTGCGATTTCAAAGTAATTCGAAGATTACTTTTATTTTTTAAACGGTAACCTATCTCTATTATTACGCAAATGTGTTTTTTTGGTACGCCATATCTCTCAATACTTCATCGATTCCAGAGCTTGAGCCATCATTTTGAAGATTACCTTCTGATTCTTTTTATTTGTATGCGAAAGATTGAGAAGAACCTTATTATCAATTATTTAAAAATGTATTTGATGATGAAAAAATTCAAAATATAATTGCATATATAATTGTATTTTTTGCCAGATATGGAAGATATAATCAATGTAGACGAACAAAATTTGATTGTTGTTGATGATTTCTTAATGGAAAAAATCAAAGAAAACTGGTAGATTTAGCTATACGCGGAAGAAAAATGAATGCTTAAATGATTTATACAACGCAGGATTTGTATACAGTACCAAAATCCATTCGTTTGCAATATAATTATCTTTCAATGTTTCCATCCTGTGATGGTAATGATATAAGTTTAATATTTAGAGAAAAAGGATTAGATAAGAAAATCAGGGAATATTATGAAAATAACACCAATAATTTGGATTGCTTAACTATTGATTTCAAAAATCCTGATATGAAATATAGAAGGAATTTTACACCAATAAATGACTGACATACCCAATCTAGAGTCAAAGACTGGCATCTGTCATTCGTTAAGTTCACGAGAGACTTTACACCAATATGTTCTTAGAAAATGTTGAAAAAAAATGAGGTAAATCAATAAGACCTGGTATAGAATTTAATCTAACAGAAAATTGTGATTATGATATCGAGGGACACAAATTCATTAAAGTAAAACAACCAGAGAATCGTGGTGATGCTGTTAATTTACAATATTTAAATAACAAGATTAAAAAAGATTATACAGAAACTATTATAAATATTGTTAAAACTGAATTGGAAAATATTATCAAAAATATGATACAGGAACTATTATAAAATTTGTTAAACCTGAACTGAGTAATATAAAATTATATAAAAATATTCGCTGAATCTAACCGCTACAAAAGGATATTGTATATGATTTGTAGGATAAATTCGTTTTTTTAAAGAAATTCATGGACAAAAGGCTGTTAATGTGCCTGATCTTTATTTTGATGGTGAACCATTTCTTAGGATACTAATGAATGTGGAAGTTATAATATTCTACTCAACAGCTATTCTGAGAGATTTACATTTTCATAATAATATAGGAGCAGTAGATCTTTCGAAGTCCCTTTATTATTAAAAACATGACCACGTTTACAAGTGTCAATACCCAACCGGGGAAACATAATCAATTTTTTATGGCAAATGTAGTAGTGACCCAAGGAATATGTATTAATATTGTTCCCACAGATTCCAATTACTTTGAAGGAAATCCTTATGTGCGAAGACATAGAGACGCACGATAATCGAAGATATTCGGTAGTAATTAATGGCTCCCCTCATTCATATTTGATACTCCCGATGAGACGAGACGGTTTGTTGTCGTACTTCGGTATTTTTTAAACTACAGGTAAGAAAACATCTACCTATCTAAAAATCATTAACTGTTTTTTTGTAGTGATCCGGAAGAGAATAATCCATTGAATCAGCAACACGAAAATCAAGGACAGCAAAATCAGGAACTTAACCGAAATAGCGATTCCAGCTTCCAGTAATTCTGATGAAATTATATAAATGTATATGTAAAAAAAAAAAATAATATAAACTTGGTAATACAATATTTTAATGGTGATAACAGTTGATTATGAGATAAGAAAAAATTTCAATTGAAGAAACAATAATAGTAGAAAGTACATCAGTGCTTTATATCCGTTTTTATCAGTGACGTTGAGTCCATAAGATTTAGAATTAATCAATTTATATATTTTAACTTTGTCCCAAGTTCTCGAATAATAAGACTGAAATTTTTTTATTTGTCCAGGCAGTTTTAATATTCTTTTAAAACAGACTAAAAACCTTGAAATATTTGCTTTTTATAAACTACCTTAAAAACAGGGGAAAATGTTTATTTTTAAATATACCTCTAAAAAAGGGTACAATCCTTAAATTTGCTAATAGTACTGAACAGATCCATATAGTACAAACCTAAAAACAGATCGAAATAATGCCTTGAAATTTAGCATAAGTTCATGAGCCGAAGACAAGCTTTAACTTTTTTAGTATACTTTAAAAACAGGGCAAAATCGCATATAATCCTAATTCATTAATGAATACAGTTTTTACATCAGTTTTGCAGACAGGGTTTTCATACCTTCGGAAATATATCAATTTTCTTTTAAAATCGTTATCTAGTGAGTTTGTATAGCATGCCTTCTAACTTAAAAAACAGGGCAGAATCATTTAAAAGTGTTGTGTGCTGAATAGGTCCATATAGTAAAAACTTAAAAACAGATCGACATGGTTTGAAATTCCAGCACAATCTCATGAGCCAAAGGCGAATATTTTAACTTTTTTAATATGCTTTAAAAACAGGAGAAAGTCTTAAAAATGTTACTTTTTAAAAACTACAGGACAAAATCATTGAAATATTTGCTTTTTGAATATACCTTTAAAAGCAGCGCAAGATCCTTGAAATATTTGCTTTTTTTAATATACCTTTAAAAACTGGGTATAATCGTTAAAAAGTTTTGTATGCTGAGCGGACCTACTAGTAGTAAAGTGTAGTAAAAAACGTACTTTATCAAATTTCCTCTGGATACTTAACTAAAACTCATTTGAAAGCATTGTTCCAACAGACGCAAATCCTCCAAATATCATCTGTAGTCTGATATTTAGAACGAAACGACTCCCTCAACTCCCATTTAGGTAACTTGGTTCTTTTGGAAGCGCGAACAGTCTTCGATCGTATCAGAAAGTATGGACCATTTCTCTTTAATGACCCTTAGCAAACGCCTCGTCCAACTGCCCTCAAGTGCGTTTCTTTGGAAGCGCGAGTGAGTCCTCAATCACATCGTCGAGCGGATGATGACAATCACTTCGTATTAATCGAATCCGGCGATGGTTCGAATCGAAAGCGCCAGCGAGGAGCACCTGTCCCGTTTTCCCACGGTCAGCACCGGAAGTCCAATTAACTGCGGCCACCTCACCACGCAGCAATAAGGATTCGAGGCAAAACCTTACTGTATCGACGTGATTATCCCCTTCGTCATCCTTGGAGGTGCTTTTTTTTGCCGGAGCGGCGAACCCGTTCCGTCGAATAATTGGCGCGTAATTATGATTTCACGAAGAGTTTGTGCCCGCCGCGTATTTACTACGAGATGAATCGACGACGTCGAGGCCTTGTAAAGGACATGGCGCATTTTTACATGTCGCGAGGAAAGGTGTCGACTGTTATAAATTATAATGAACTTCATTTGAAAACAATACGGGCGTAGTTTATATGCGGCCGCTGATGTTCCACTATCTACGCCCAACAATGCTCATTCTTGGCGGCGTTTATGAATGGAAATGGCGGAAATGGTCATGGGATCGCTGGGACACATCTGTAATTGACAAACCGACAACAGAATCCTTTGCCAATCGACAAATGCCTCTATTTGCAGGGAATGGAACTGTACCACTATTCCATCGTCCCCATAGACTAGAACTATTCTGTCACAAAATGCAAATTTTACAAAAAAATTTAATTTTTTAAAATTTCAATAAATATTCTATTCGGTCTACTTTGTCACTGATCTAATTCATCTGCAGGACAAAGCATACAAAAAACTAAAATTTAACTTTTTGGACTCATGATAGTTCTGTACTAAGGGGACAACATATTTTCCAACACCACAAAAATATTTAACATAAATAAATATTTTTACAAAAACTGCTGAATGTAATATTCTATTCTGCCCACTTTGTCACTTATCTAATTCATCTGCAAACTAAAATTTAACTTTTTGGACACATGATAATTCTGTACTAAGGGGACAACATATTTTCCAACACCACAAAAATATTTATATAAATATTTTTACAAAAACTACTGGATGTAATATTCTATTCTGTCCACTTTATAACTGATCTAATTCATCTGCAGGACAAAGCATACAAAAAACTAAAATTCAACTTTTTGAACTAATGACATGTTTTGCAATACCACAAAAATGTTGAGAAAAAAGAGAAAATAGAGTTTTTCCTAGTTGCGATGAAGAAAGCGAACCGAACCACTAGCACACAACCATGAAGTATAATTGAAATGTATAGAATGAAGAAAATAAGTAAAAAGTACAAGGGTCTTTGATATATTTATTTATTAAGCGGAGTAACCCAAATTTCTTGTTCTAATTGGAATCAAATATCACTGTCATGAAGAGAGGGTTCAAAGAAGAGCGGGTTTAGAATTGGGGGGGGCCACTCCGTCCCTGCGCCGACCCTCCTCCTTCTTAGCAGTGTTAGCACGTGTTGTGGATGGCAGGTGCGAGTCGCACGCGGTAGCATGACCCCCTAGAGCCCCCCTACAGCCCCCCGCATGCCGTCACAGAAGCGTGGGAACGGCTTCTCTCTTAGCTTCCCAAAACACCGACCGCACCATGCCAGCGCAACGCTGACCTCGTGCACGTCACTGGCCGACCGTCTCCTCCATGTATCCTCTCTCATCTCTCTTCAACGCAGCACGACAGACCCCATCTTCCGTCCTCGTTTTCGGCGAGCGTGCGTGCAGTTAACAGCGATTGCTTTCAGTCTCGTGCCCGCCCGATTTTGTTAGATTAGGTCATAGCATTGCGCGCCGCTGCGTCGCGACGGCGGCGTCGGAATTGCGCCACGGCGGCCCCACGATTTTTTTTATTACGCCACTGCGCAATTATTGAAACGAGGAGACGGGAAATGAGGCGTGAAAAATTAAATCTCGACAAGCGGGTGGGTGTTCTTGTACGGCTTGTGGTGCAATATACATTGTGAGAAATAAATAAAACTTGGCTTTTTATCAAATCGATCGTGATACTTACTTTTATCCTGCATATCGAAAGTTTGATAACTTGTATTCATTGGCGTAGCTAGGAGGGGGCAAGGGTGAGCACTACCCCCCTATGAAACTCATTGCCCACCCTAAAAAAATCAACACTGTACATAAAATTTATCAATTCTACAAAAAAGTTATTTTAACTGGCCGTCTGCCCCCCAAAAAAATCACCTCAGCTACGCCAATGCTCGTTCGATTTTTTTTTTGATTCGTTCGTTTTCCAAATCGATAGTCATCAGAATTTTACGAATTGTTGATTAATTTTTTGTTCGTCATTTCTTTCGATTCAGATCAAAATAATTTCTTTTATATATATTTAGGATTATTATTAGTATTCAAACCTTGATGAAATAAATAATTCCACCGTGGTCTATGGCATGCCAAAAGTATTTTTTAATATCGGAGTTTTAAAAATAGCTATAAAATGAATAAGAGATTTTTACACACGAACTGTGAAAGTGGTAATTTCCGCATTTTTTAATTTGAAAATTATGAAGTATACGAAGTTAACCAAATTTGAATATTGCCTCTAAAACAAATGTTACTTTTGAAGATTTTAATTTGAGGTTTTGAAAAATAAAGTATTATTTAATTTACCGTATTAAAAATGTTCAACGTTTTATATGCGTTGCTGCAGAGGTAAAGAGCACACATATCTATTTTTCTAAATTTATTTATTATAATAAATCTAAATTAGAAATTAAAGAAAAATTTTTGGTGCAACATTTCAAAATACAAGCTAAAAATAAGGAGGATTTAAAATATCAAGGGCAAAAGCAAAATATTGCAGCAAAAAATTGAATTAAAAAAAATGATAGATTCAGTCTAATGGAAAAGAAATTGGTTTGCAATTTTCAATTAGAAATTGTTTATAAATAAAGATTTTGATAATTCTTTGTAATATAACTTTATTCTGAACCTCTAATGTGACAAAATTATTTTAAATATTATTGTTTTTTGTGATAAGTAATAAACATGTTCCACAGAATTTAAAAATAAGTATAAAAATATAGTAAAATGCATGGTCGCAAAACATGCATCGGTTTATTATTTGACAAAATTATCGGTTTTATTTTAAAGTTTTATTGTATTTGAAAATTAAATCAACTTGGATTTTAAATTCACTAAAATGGGAATTTTACAAACGCGCTGAATTTTTTTTTACTTTTAAATGAAAACAATTAAATTATATAATTTCTTTAACATATAAATTTTAATCTAGACATTATTCTGACTAAAACTATTTTTCGAGACGTCCATTTTTATTTAAGCTATTCTTAAACTTTATTTCCCTAAATTTTATTGAAACAATTTAAAAATGTTACCTCGAATTATTTCGGAGCTCAATAAAAATTGCGCTTTAATTCTTAGTTTTAAAATTCACTTGAGTAATACTAAAAACACCATTTATACATGAGTAGGTATACATTTGATATTTGGTAATTCCGTGATTTTTAAGTTTGAAATTCATACTGTTTACAACAAAGAAATTCAGGCTATTTATAAATTGAAAATTCAGGTGGTGCTTCGGGTGGAACACAAACGAATTTTTAAATTTAGAAATTAAAGCGGAATTTTTATTGAGGTTCAAAATAATTCGAGTAACATTTAGTTCCAATAAAATTGAGTGTAATATAACTGAAGTAATTTTCAAGTTAGAAATTCAAGTTGTGTTTTTCTGTAATGTCAATGTAATTCAGTAACATATTTATAAACTTAATTTCAAAATGTATAAAAGCACTTCGCATTTAATTCGACAACTAAAAAAGGCAGGTACCTAATGTCTCTAATTTAAAAAATACTATAACTTTATTGTATGGTGTTATGATTTTTTAATAAAAACTTGAGTGAAATAAATATTTAGGTCGGATTTTTCGAGACATTTTTGAAATTGCAACTGAATATGCTTATACATATTTTATCTTAGAAATATATGCCCATGTTAATTTGTAATCCAAATTGTACGTAGTAAAAAATACTTTGGAGTTACATCGTGGTCTGTCCATGGTCCTGTACATACAAAAACTTGAACGAGCCGACTCTTATTTATTATTTCTAAATACGTTTGAAGCTCTAGCATTCTTGAGGCTCCTTGTTTATAAAAATTGCAAATTAACACAAGCTTTCAAAATAACAAAAATATTATACTACATAGTAACTGTGTATGAATGTATGGTATTTTATAGGGATTGTTCTTCAATTTTTTTTAATATTTTCGGATTTTTAAGTCTTCAGGACTCCTCTATTTTATTCGCCGGACCCTTTTGAACTTTTGGTTTAATTCCGAGTCAGTCTTTTGACTCTGATTTTCGTATACAGTATAACTCCGATAATCCAGACATAGGTTAAATAGGACACTCCACATATCAAACACTTTGAATTTTTACCCCCATAATCCGTACAAATCGTTCCAAAGTTAAAAATAGCAACTTTTTACACGTGTATTCGATCAATTCTTGACGATTTTTTTCTATTTGGAGACGCTTCTAATTATTTTGGCTTTGACTCTTTATTATTTGGAATTTTCGAGCGTGGACATTTTCGTTCACTAACTCTCCGTTTATTCCGCTTCACTTTATATGCATTCCTATCCTTTGCTTGTTGTGTAATTAACTTGAAATCGGATCCGAAGCAAGAAATCTTGTTTCATGTCTTGGAACTGTAGAAAATTGGATAGAAGCGGCACTTGTCGTTTGCGAGAATCTTAATTTGCATTCAACATCACATCTATCCGCATTAACACTAATTGTAGCGACAGAAAAAGTCGGAATCCGACATCAGCGGCGTCTCGTCGCCGATTCTAACAAAATTTCACAATTATCGCCGTTAATCGGCTCGACTTGCCTCCGCTAACTAATTAAGCAGATGATTGCGCGCGACTTAGTCCAGCCAGAATGAAATTATTAATTGGTGATTCGGCGGCGGTAATGAGCGAGTGAGATGTTTCGTTGCACAATTTGTGTTCCGGAGGCGCAGAACGCGTTCCGAGAACCATCAAGATTTACTAGTTCTCAATCCGAGAAGCGATCTAATTAAAATTGAATATCTAGCGGACCACACGTGGCCCGATAACCGCAAAGATCCGGCGCGTTCACCAGAACTGAGTCCGATTGAATGGGATGGTTAGTTTTTCTGGCGATGCTTATCTCTATGAATTGAACAAGAACCAGAATGGAATACTACCGGAGAATATCAATCATTCGAACCGATACGCGACCAATAAAGCCTGACCAGCGGCCAGTTTGGCTTGCTTTTTTTGCCACTGCATGGGTCTGAGCTCGACTACCGGTTTTCTGCAAGACTAACCACGCACCATCGGACGACAAGCATCTAATTGAGTTTTCTAAACTTTGAACGATGTCCAAATGAAAAATTCGAGAGGACTGTGATTTATGGTAGAAAAAAACCAAGTGAAAAAAAAAGTCCAGACTTAATACTCAAATGTCAAAACTTACAAGAAATAAAACGTCGATTTTGTACGATTTCGTTTACTTTTATTACAAATTTATGCTCCCTGCACCTTTGTGTCTCGTTGTTTTTATGTACGTTCAAATTTTAATTACTAGACTTTAGGAATAGTTAAAAAACGAGGTTATGTTAATACCTTAACTGTCAGTGTCAATTTAATCGGAGACGTACGGACTGGTTTTAAAATTTCCTAAAAAAGTTGCTACAAATTGAGCCACAAAAAATTAGATTCCGTTCAAAATTCGTATATCAATAGTACTTATAAATAGAAACTCCCATGCACCATGAAATTTTTTGGAACAGTGGTTTTTATTTTACAAAGGGTGAATTGTAGATGAGAATACAGGAATGGTCGCGCTTGAACTTTTTTTACTTCCAACACAGATTCACTCCAATTTAATCACTGTAGTAGAGTCACAATAAAAACCTTTCAAAATAGTTCTATACGATTTTGAAATGAACTAATATTTTGACTTTGATAATTATTTGCTTCAAATTAAGCTCAAAATGTAGCTTATAGTTTTATAGTAAATTATTATTATTCTGTGATTTTTAAGAACGCAGGTCAACTCGTACTCTTACATATTTTATGAAGTATGTAGTTTTCTTCAGTATTTTATTTCAAAACCAAAAATAAATCGGGAATTACAGGTTATTTTTTTTACAAATTTCGTTGATGAGTTTTGCATCAAATTGAACAAGCTGAAATTTAATGACTTTATTGCAACGAAACAAGCAAAAGAAAGAAAATTTGCAAAAAACGAGTTTCTCATATTTTAAAACATTAACATTAAAATTTTTTGCTTATTTTTCGCATGTGGCGGTGAAGGTCTCTTCAAAATGATGGCTCAACCTTTGGTTTTTATGAAGTATTAAGGGAGCTATAGCGTACCGACAAAAAACACCTTTGAGAAATAATATATTGGGATTTATTGTTTTACAAATTTTGTCGAAGAGTTTTACACCAAATCGCTCAAAAAAAAATTGAAAATTAGAAAGAAAACAATTTTCTTATAGATATATAGATAGATAAGATAGATACATTTTTACTGTCATCAAAAATAAAGCAAATTACATGACACCTCAAATAAAAGTGTTATTTTTTTATTTTTTTATTATATTAAATATTATAATTTAATTAATTTATATTAACATTTTTGTATAAGGACATTTTTGGAGGTTTGCTATGTGATGTATGTACCTACAACTCGAAACATAACTGTAAAATTTTGCAACTTAATTCAAGGAGGGCATCATTGTTAAAATCGCAGAAATCAAATTAAGTGATATCTCGACGGGAAAATGTTAACGTCGCTGCAACTTTGATAGAATTTGTACTGCAACATTTAAAAAGTGAAGCCAAATTTGCAACAACTTCTGACTTCGGCAAAATTATTAATTGGCATTTATTCGTCTGATTTTGCACAAAAAATATTAACATGCTCGCAAAATCACAGTGTACCTACTTGCTAAATATTATTTACCCAAAAAAGATTCAAAAAAATACGTAACAACATGTGAAGATGTTGATTGCAAATGGATTTTGGCATGTTAAAAATGACGTTTTTTCGTAGACAAATTTCTCCTCTATTTAAAGAGATATCAACTCAATTTTTTTTCTGTGTATAAAGGAACTATGATTCTATGGCGGCAAATTTTCGGCGCCCTTTTTCCAAAATTATTTAAGAAAATTTTTATAAAAATACGAAAGTTGCTTAAAATTACGACATGAAATAACTCAGCAACGGATAAGAAATCTAAAAATTTGGACCTGTACCGCCCTAAAAACATGATTTCACAATTCAGATTAAAATTCACGCCTCTCTAGAAAATTCCATAATTGAGTGAAATTTCTTAGAAAACTGAATGTCAAGACAAATTGCAGCAACTCTCGATGTCGACTCAATGACGAAATTTGCAATAAATTTTTACAGAAAAAAATTAAGATTGCTACAAATGTTACATTGAGCCCTGTAAACGCTGAAAAGTATACATATTGTAGTAGTAATATTGAAAAACGGTCTCCAAATTTTTACAACACACCTGTAAAATTGTATTTAATAATATGACTTTTATTGTAACAGCAAATCTGCAGTCAATTAAGAAACATTGAGAAACATTACAATACATGGCCAATAAGGAAGCTACAGCCAAATAATAAGATGAAAAAATATTTTGAGCTATTTTCAAAGTAAAAATATTGGTACAGGTCCAAATCGCATAGAAGCATTTTGAAAGGGTTTCATCGTGTCTCTATTACATTTATTAAATTGGCGTTTACAATGCTCGGAGTAAAAAAAATCAAGGGCATCCGTACCCTTTATTAATTAATTATTATCCAGAATTACACAAACGAGAGGCCCAAAAAATGTATTTGATATGGTGGATGGGAGTTGTACGTATGTACTATGTACTATAAGAACCAAATTTGAACGAAATCTAATTGTTTTTGGCTCACTTGGTATAAAATGTCCGTATATTTTTTAATAAATTTTTTAGCAATTGTATGAAAGCTAGCTGCTGTAATCGTCCTAGTCGATTAGAGATATGTTTCAAAATGCGATTTGCTTCGGAGACGAAACACAAAGAAAATGAATGATATTTGAAGATCATCTTCGAGACGAGACGATGATAATGAGGTTTAATGTAATTTTTGACCATTTAACACAATTTCTCAGGAATTATCTCGTTTCGAGCTCCATTTTAAGATCAAGTCAACATTTCAAGTTCAAGTCTGTATTGCATTTAATGTAATACATTTCCGGGTGCATCTATGCACCCCAATTTCCAATTGAAAATTTCCCACGTTCGTCCCTTGTCTCCCCATCGAAATCACCGCACGTGCCATTGTTACTTCCCGCTTCCGGTGTCCCATTGGTCGAAGCGACCCTCATCTAATGTTATAAATAAATGGGGTAATTCGCAATCGCACTCAGTGATCGAGGTGCCGTTGTCCGAAATCCACGCAATTAACCGAGGAGGAGCCGGTCACGACCGCTCCTCAAAATTATAATAAAACTGGCAATCATCTCGAGCGTGTTGTGGCCGAGATAATTATCGGGAATTAAAATAAATCGGTACGGTCTTTGTGCAGTGAAATTCTTGTGCGAATTCTGGTGGTGGTTTTACGAGCGGAATTCGAAGCGGAAGGGCTACAATGCTGCCACCGTAATGACTAATTATGGTAAAGTGCTGTGCGGCCACCGGCAAAGTGTGATTTTTGTAACTCGCGCAAAATTACGGTAATCCGCGTCACCGGCGACCACAAAGCCGTTTTAATGCCACGAATTTATAAGACCTAATGAGTGTCGCCTGTATCATTTACACGCACGAGGTAGCGCAATTTTACTGCGATTCATTTACGAGATTCATTCCATGCGGGCTCCGTTCGCGCCTAACCAATTTCGGTCGGCTTTAATTCACGTCGCGGTTTTATTGCGCGGAGAGTGTAAGTAAGGAGCGACCATAAAAGCGAAATTTCATCTCTGGATCCAATTTATTTGGAAAAAAGTGCGCGAGTCCAATGTGAGGTAGGCAACCCAACATACACGAAATTCACAGGATTTTCCTGATTTGCACCAAATTTATGACGGCGATAAAAAGTGTCTTCACCGGATGCCTATTAATCAATTTTATCGGCGACTGCCGGCATTTTTTCTTCTCCTTTGTAATTTGTATAATATGTATTACGTCTTCAATATTCAATGGTTGTATTATTTCTATTAATTTGTATTATAGGTGTATGTTTTTTCAATACACAAATGTATTTCATCGAATTACTCTGTAATGGGATCGGTGGAACTGTTGGGCAAATAAAGTTAAAGTTATGATTATTGGAAGCGGAAATTTAAAAATTGTTTATTTCATATTTGGCCGGCGGCAATTTTGGACAAAACAACGAAATCTCTTCGTAATTTCCATAAATTCTTCCTTATCGAGATCGGTGGCCGAAAAAAACGGACCCGTCCGTAACACGGTAGCTTAATTGTGAGTTTAGATAAATGATTACAAAACACCTGTCTCTGGTTCTCACGGTTTCGGCTGGATAAAAACGCCGTCTTCGAAATTGCGTCACATCCGTCGTCGTCCAATCACGACCGCCGAAAAAACGCCCTTTCGCTTTTGTTAAAAGGATAATGCGCGGACGGGGGTGAGTTTTCGGGGTGGTTCCCACGTAACCTGCTTGGGGTGGTTTTTTGTCTGAGACACCTGTGCCTCTGGATTAGATGCACGGCCAATTTTTCAGGGCCGTCGCGTTTTGGAATTATTATTATTATCATATCAATGGAGCCATTCACCCCCGACAATGGGCTGTAATGAATTTGTCCAATTTATCATTTTTTGGGTCCCGAGCGGCCGTTAGTTCAACATAATCCGAAAGAGGAACGAAAACACAAATCCTGAAACCCAAATCTGCTTGTCTACGAACGAAAACGACTACGTGTCCCTTTAAATTTCAACAATTTTGAAAAAAAAAACGAGTCGGATGAAAGTTGTTAAAATTTCCGTGGTTTTTGGGATAAATAAAAGGAAAAAAACTATACATTTTTCAGAAAAATTGATTTAAATTGATTTAAATCCAGGTGGCTGCTGCAAATCCAGTTCTAATGATAGGTAGTACTTTTGACTATTTTATATGGCAGGGTGCGAGAAAAATCATGCTTGAAATGTAGTGTGCAATCATAGATATTCCATTTTGTCCAAAGAAAGACTCATCCACTTTTTTCCAGAAACCCCGGATTTAAGGATGAGTAAATAGAACATGACAAGCAATTTTTAATATCGAGACCATTTTCAATGTATTTCAAAGTCAATTAGTTTTTAAAATTGAAAGCAATATGATCTAAAAGAATAAATATCTTTCGTCTGAAATATATTTTATTGAACATGAACACAAGTTGTTTTTTAAACCTAGTCAGTGTCAATAATTGTCATCGTCATCAAAATTCTATATTTTGCAGACTAGGTCGCATTTCAGGAAAATATTTTTGATTATGTCCGAAAAAAGTCATAATAATATATTTTTTAAATTGCAACCTATAATTTTTTTGTACCTATAAAGATTTTAATTGTGAATTTTTCTAATCTAACTAAAAAAATTAAAAAGGAAAGAAATTGGTTTTCCAACTCTAGTTTTAAAATTGTATAAAAAATACAAATGGGGCCCCCTTGATAAAATTAGTACTAATACTGTTAATCTATTTTTACTAATCCGAGTTGTTAAAGGGTGTGCAAAATTTACTGTCAAACTCTACAAATACAAAGCCTTTTATTTTTCTTGTTTTAAATTTGATCTATTGTTTATTTTTATACCATTCGCTGCGGAATTAAAAAACGAAGACATTTTTTCTAATTACAATCCTATCGCCCATCCTAATTCATTCAAAGTTATTCGCCAAAAACTTATTTTGTGAACTATTAACTTTATTTATAATGTAAACATAATAGTAGATTATAGAATGAGTACGATAATAGCCTTACACGAGCTTTTTAATCAATCATTTTACTTGGTGTCTTTTATGCAATTTTTAATTAAAAAAATTTAATTTTAAAATTTGGTTAATTTTGCAAGCGCTGATTGACTATTATCAAAATTGACCGCATTCATAAATTAAACGTAATCTTAAGGGCAGATTTCGGCAGGCAAATCCATGTTAAAAATTTTTTCGTACACAAATTTCTCCTTTATTTAAAGAGATATCAACTCTTTTTTTTCTGTGTATTATTTATAATTATTTATAATGTAAACATAATAGTACATTAAAGAACGAGTACGATAATAGTCTTACACGAGCTTTTTAATCAATTATTCTACTTGGTGCCTTTTATGCAATTTTTAATAACAAATTTGCAATTTTTAAAAATTCGGGTAATTTTGCATGGGCTGATTGACAATTATCAAAATTGAAATTCCGATTTTCAAGTGCATCAACGGCGGTGAAAATAATTTTCAGCAAAATATTGTAGCAAGCAACCGACCTGGGCCTAATTTAAGTGTTCAAGACGCATCAAATGTAACGATTAATGTTTATAATAATTGGGGGAAGCTAATTTAAATTAAAATAGTTAAGGCATTTCTGGTAATGATCATATCAGCCTGGAAAAAGTAAATTACACCATTACGAATCTCAAAAAGCTATTAACGCACTCAATCGAGTGCTTTAACAGCTTTGTTATAGACGCGAATTAGAAAAAATATAGTTTTTAATAAACGAGCGTTATCTGCGCCGTAAACGCGTCCCCGATCTGTCCAATCGGAATTAATTAACAAATTACGGCACTTAACCGCAGTCGCCTGATTAATATTCAGCGCCCGTTTGTTTTTGCACGAGGCGCCGACCAGTCACGATCCGATACGTGGGAAAACGAAGCAGGTGTACCAACCTCCAGTGTTTTAACTGTCATCTTCCAGCGAACTAATCCGAATTTTGTGCGCTGCGATTACTCATTTTCGTGGCGTTATGCAAATCGACGTAAATCCCTGAATTTGCATAATTTGAAAAATAAAAAAAGAAATTGCCGCGATTGGCACTACTGCGTACTTGTACGCGGGTAATCTATGATTGTGACATGATAAATGAATAGTGTACAACTTCGATAATCCGGGCAGATATGGTTTTGAGCTTCGCCGAATTAGAGCTTTCCGGATTAGCGAGGTAGCAATATAAATTTTTGGCAAAGGAAAAATCATGAATAAAAGGGGTTGTAGTAAAAAGGGTACAAGTGCAAAATCGGCACAAGTGATATTATACCTGTTTTGATTGGTAACATCATTTTTTAAATGGAAAATATGCCTTCTGTGGCATATTATTACTTGTTTTAAAAACTTTTAAAATGTTTCAAATTTTAGTCACAAAATACAGTCTTTGTCATGCAACCTTTACTCTTGTAAAGTAAAGTGGCTAATTTGAACTTTGCAACGATTTGTCTGAATTATGGGGGTAAAAATTGCAAAGTGTCCGAAATGTGGAAGACGTCCGAATAAATGGCAAAATTAACGAAAATTAAAAAATCAAATTTGTCGCGATCGTCACCATTGTATTAATCTCGTAATCCATGTGATCTATTATATGGAGAATTGATTCGGAACTTTGCAGGATATGAAAAACCATGTTTTTAAAACACGTCCTTTGCTATAAGTACGGTTTTCTTTAGATGAAAGCCCCATTTTATATCCGCCAGAAAGTGGAAGTGGTATCAAAATCGTGTAATCAGTACAGTTTATACATGTTAAATGTAGACCTTAATAATTTTGAAATTATGCGTGTTTTCCATACTTCTGAATTTTTTTATGAAAAGCGACTCAATAAAAAAAATATTCCAGAGCCCGTGTAGGAACAGACGGACATGTACATCTCTAAATAATGAACTATATTACTACCTAACATTTTCACAATTATATATTGTATAAGTTAGTCACGGGGCAGGATCGCTTCGCTTGTGCTTTAAAAGAAGTATTGGAAACGTGTTGCAAACCATACTTTTTGAACAACAAAATACACAAATAAAATTACAACTTAAAATAAATTGGGCAGAAACAACTGCAGTTGAACCTGATACACGTCAAATTTTGTAATTTTCAAATAATTTTATTTCTTACTGGAACTTTATATATTGTTACTTTCATAATTTAAAAAAAAATTGGACAATTGAACATAACAAACGTCAAATTTCCTACTAACAATTAAACCATATACTATTATGGAGCCGCTAGATGTCGAAAATTAAAGTGCAGATAAAGTACCGGAAACATCCGAATCTGTATTAAACGGAAGTATTGTTTAAAACCTCAGTTGCCGCTTGCATGTCAGTGTATAATTGACAATTTAGAGAAGGGAATACATATAAAAAATGTTTTAATTTTATCTTCTATAAATTGAACCTTCTGCAGTCTTGTGAAGCTACAAAACGCAGTTTTCATGTAAAGAAGTCTGTTCTGGTATCCGAAGGGACACCAACAGATTTGTTTTTAAAAGGCGCCAAAATGTTGGTGGTACGCTTCAATTGCTCGCCTTTGCGTTTTCATGATAAATGAAACCGAATGAATGGAGATCGTTATTAACAAAGGCAAAAACGCGTTTCCGCTTCTTGGATCCGCGCGAAAAAATCCGGGGTACAGATGCCGGAAACGGTGCGGCGGCAGAAATCATTATCGTCCATCAAGCATCCAATCAATTTCGGTTTGTGATTGCAGTGACTCGGCAAGAAAGTGTTTCGTGCGAACGACGACGGACGAAACAAAAATCGTTTAGGAAAATCGTCACGTGCAGATTTAAAAGATTATATCAGAAAGGTGTTGAATGCAAAATCGCCAAATAACACCTTCTGCCGTTACGTAAACGCCGAGATAATAAAGCGAAAATTGACACATTTTCGTGGCGATATTAAGGATGTCCTTTTTTGACATCGACAGCTTTCGGAACACGTGTCATTATTATCTTGTTTCGTGCGGTAATTATTACTTTTTGTATGTACTTGCGACGCCTCTGCAATCTGTACTCATATCAAATTTCGAATACGACTCTCTGAATTTTAACTTTTCGACACAAGAACTGAACAACGTTAAAGCCGGTTGTTCGAAACTTGCATCATTTTGCGACGGGCGCTGAGGGGTCATTATTCATTTCGTTGTTCTTTTTATTCCTTATCTCGAGCGGACAAAACGCTGCATATTGATTCCGTTAAAATTTACGAGCAATTATTTTAATCGCGCAAATTCCGAAACGACCACTTTGCAATTGATGACCGCGCCTAATCAATGTTATTAGAAGTAACAGCAGTGGCCCTCGAGGAGACGCTTGGGGGACTACAGTAGTACATAGTCGCGGTTGGAATCAATCGCTAGTTAATTAATTGGACCGAGGGGGGACAAGGGGACGTGGTGGACGGTTACGGGTGTCGTTTCGGTCCTTCCTCCAACAAATCGTGTCTTGGCCACCCTTCGTGCACGTGTGTGCGTCATGAGTGGAGGAGGAGGAGGCAATCGCCAGGTGCGAGTTCGGTGTGGGAACGGAGATCAGAGCAAGTTTCCCAGGCCCAGAAAGCACCTGCCACCCTGAGTATAGGGGGATTCGTGTGGCGCGAACACGCATATCTATCTGTTCAAGGCAAGGATGCTGTACGGCATGCGTTACGCACGCAAGGCGAGGGGGTCGTGTGTGGGGCGTACGCGCGACGGTAAATGTCGTTAGACTGCTGAAAACGGGTTTCAGGAATTGCGTCGAAGGACCTGCTTTCAGCCGGTCCTCATTAGCAATTTTTTTATCAATTATCGTAACAACTGGGCCCGGGTTTTGAGATTCAATCTAAATCTTACCTCCGTGCAATTATTTTTATCTTATTTTAATTAACTGCACAGGATAGTTGTTTTTTCGGATATAAATTGGCCCATGGAAAATGTTCTTGAATTATTTGCAATCGTCAAGGCAAACAAGCATTGCTACATACATGAAGCTGTTTTTGAATTTGCGTTCCCTTTTTTTATTTTTCAAGTTATTGCGTCTTGTTTCGTGTTTATACCACAAAATCTTCTTTTAGTTATTCCAAAACACATCCATTATTACTTTTTCAGAAACCATTTAATTTTATGTAAATTTGATTTAAACTTGGTCCGTGGAAGAGATTCTGTTGCATTTTTAAATACTTTCTCGCATTGTTTATAAATATATGTTTAGTTTGTTACAATGGATTTTGATTCTTAGAATTTTGATTTTTAGAATTTGCATTTTTTTTTTAAATATGTTTGTAATATTCTGATTCTGATTGGTTTAATAAATATTTTTGAAAATACAAATTTCAGTTCCTGATTGCTTCTTCAGAAAGCATTTGGTTTTATTTAAATTTGGTCCACGAAAGATAATTTGAATTTTTGAGGTTCAGTGCACCTTTTTTTCTGATAAAGGTATGCAATAAATTTGCTCCGCGGTCGATCAATCAATAGAAATCGTCAAAACTACAAACACAGATGCAACTGCCTAGGTATTTGGCAAAATTTCCATTTCGATTAATTTTTTTAGATATTTTAAGACCGTCATGCTCTTTCCAGAAACGATTTAATTTTATGTAACTTTAGTCCATGCTTCCAGTGCTTCCACGTTTCCCATCCTACCATTGCATTTTTTAAAAATTCGTTATTGTATAATTTTAAGAAAATAGTAAGAGCCTTTATTCGTTTTAATTACATAAAACAGAATACATGGTTTGTTTTATCTGTGCATATGTTCTAAATTGTTTGTATATGTATGACCATACATTTAATAAATGATATATTCATTCAATATTTATCTAGTTTGTTTTCAATTTGGTAGACGAGAAGATTGTGTTGGAATTTTAAAATCTTTCACTTTTATTTATAAACGAATATTTTTTTGTTACATGAATTGTTTCACGGGAGATTTTTTATATTCTTAATTATTCGTTGTTGTTTTTCCAAAAATTACATTACACACGAAAGTATATTTTAAATTGTTCAAGACAAGAATCGTCCATTTTCAGGATTAAATAATATTTTTTTTATAGAGTTATTATAGTTTTATTTAAATATGGTACATACACGGATGGGGGGGGGAGATTATGTTGGGATTTTAAAATCATTCCCTTTTATTAAATTTACAATAAAATATTTTTTGTTATAAGAATTGGCTGACGAGAGATTTTTATATACTTGTTTTAAGTAAAATTACATTTGATTTAAATTAGTGAACCCAAATTTTTTTATTTATTCATTAGTTCTTTCTTTTTCACAAAACATTTAGTTTGATTTAAATTTGGTACATACACGGTATATACATACAGGAAATTCGGTTGGGATTTTAAAATCATTTACTTTTATTAAATTTTCAAAGAAATATTTTTTTAATTATAACGATCTTTCTCGGGATTTTTGACCGTGTTCCATTTGAAGTTCCCAATGAACCTCCAAAACTTTCAATGGAACTTCAAATGGAACACGGTCAAAAATCCCGAGAAAGATCGTTATAATTAATAACACCGACCGTGAAAGCCTACATACTTTCATAAATATTTTTTTGTTATAAGCATTGGCTCACAAGAGAATTTTTAGAAACTTGAGGAGATTCTATTGGGATTTTAAAATCATTTACTTTTATTATATTTACAAAGAAATATTTTATTGTTATACGAATTGGCCCACGAGAGATTTTTAGATATGTACTTGTTTTAAGAAAAATTAAATTTTGATTGAAATTGGTGCACCCAATTTTTTTTTAATTTATTAGTTCTTTCTTTGTCACAAAACTTTTAGTTTGATTTAAATTTGGTACACACACGGAGGAGATTCTGTTGGAATTTTAAAATCATTCTCTTCTATTAAATTTATAAAGAAATCTTTTTTGTTATAAGAACTGGCTCACGAGAGATTTTTTAGATTCTGAATTATTCGATTTTGTTTTACCAACAATTACATGTTGATTTAATTTGGTTCACGAAATATTGGAACTGTTCAGTTCTTACATACTTCGTTTTGAATTTTTCCAGTTCTCATTTTCTCTGAAAGTATGCTATAAATTTGCTCCATGGAAGATTTAATTCGATATAAATTTGATCCACGGAAGTGCTTCTAGGTTTCAAGCCCTTTCTTTGGCTTTGTTGAGAAAACATTTAGTTTAAGAACCATAAGAATTAGTCCAGAATTTTGTACATATTTAGACTCTTGTTGTTATTCGTCTTTGATTTCCCAGAAAAAATACAGTTTGATGCAATTTGGTACACGAAATCAGTTCTCGTCTTTCCTTCTTCAGAAAACATTTGCTTTGGTTTAAATTTGGTCCACGAAGGATGCTTCGGATTCGTCAAGGCCAAAATATGCAAATTTGCCCATTAGAAATCGTCAAACCCAGCAACGAGAGTCGCGCAACAAGTTCGGTGTATTTAAAACAAAATTTTCTCCTTTCGGGGTCAGTCCTCGTGCTTCACTCACAATATTTTATTAACCATTTATTCATTTCGTAACTTGTGAATAATAAATTTTCCACCCAAACATGGACTTGCGGCATTAAAATTGTCAAAATAATGAGGCGTCCAGTGGAGCCCGAAATGGTAAGAATTGTATTACGAAAATTGATCGATGCATAAATTCCGAACACCGTTGCGTTCCAAATTTAGGAACAATGTCACCATTAGATTAACAACGCCCCAAATAACGCACACAAGAAGTTGTAATTTATCTCAAGACATTTTCATTTTTTTAACATTGTAAATCTCAATTAATAATAACGTTGTTAATTCGTTTGAAAAAAAATTAAATGACACTAACACCTCGCCCACCATTGAAAATCAAGAAAGCTCGACCAACACTGAACATTCCTCTATTCTGGAATGACACAATGTTATAATAACAACTCTCGTTATAAAAAATACTTAAACATGTGGGCTGGTAAAAATTTAAAATCGGCGAAAAACCGTTACACGCATCTTTCAGCATCCGCTGAAAGAACCTGCGCGCGCCGAGCGCGTGTTCAGCGCGCGCTGAAAGCTCCTACGATGCGTGCGCTAACAGGTAGCTCCAGGTATAAAACGCTCAGGCCGAGCACATGTCGAGCACACTCCTGCTTTTGAAGCCACGATGTGCATCTGTAAAGAACCGAAGAGCTTCAAGTCGCCGAAGAGACGGCGCACGGTGAGTAATCCGGAGACTTCAACGCTCGATCACGAACCCAACCTTTCGCTTTTTTAGCCCCAGAAGCCGCGTCTGTCGCGTAAAATCGTCCCCGGTGCAAGAATCAACCTCAACAGCTTTTGGGACGTCTTCGAGGACGTGTCCCTGGCGGAGATCACGCAAGCCAAGTCCGCAGACATCGACAATCCGGCCGAGGAGGCCAAAGACTTGTGACGATGACAACCGAATAACAAAGAACGATTTGTCTGTAAGTTGTGATAACGATAATTGTGATATAGCGAAGCTTCCAGTCCGTTTTCTGTGTACATAATGGCATTTGACACATCTTTTTTTGCTCAAGCTTTAAATTAGTGCCTTCAGCAGATG
This sequence comes from Eledona agricola, assembly GCA_964023215.1. Classification (NCBI taxonomy): domain Eukaryota; kingdom Metazoa; phylum Arthropoda; class Insecta; order Coleoptera; family Tenebrionidae; genus Eledona; species Eledona agricola. Next base: position 3,978,250 of record OZ026859.1, read on the forward strand.
CGGCGATTAGTTTAGGTCGAGAGCTTTAATAGTTTTAAGGTGATTTGTCTGTGATCCGGAGCTTTATCTTCTGTTAGATTTAAGTTAGTTTTAGCTCAAATGGGCCGAATAGTGTCAATTCAATGTACATAAACACTGCATGCATGCATTTTAGGCATAATGTCGAAATTATTTAGACGACTTTAAGTTTTAGTGTGTTTTAGTTTAGGTCGCACTGTTTCGTTTTTTCGCACATCTCTAGCTTTTTTGAGTAGATTTAAAAAAGCTCGCAAGCTATGTGATCGGTGTTTTGACTGTTTTGTAATTTGTACATTCACTGTGATATCAGCTTGATATGATTTCTGATTTGTATATTTGTTAGTTAAGCAACTAATTAGTTTAGTGGTTCGTATGTGTACACCTACTTAGGAAATAGTTTTAAAATAGTTCCAAGTTATCTGTAGCGATTAGTGTAAAACATTTTTTTTAATAAACTTTTTGCATTAAATTATTTTTGTGTCATTTCTTTACGGGGGGAAAAACTCAACGATGGTAATTTTTAAGCGGAATTGAACGGTTAACAGTGAAGAAGTGGTACTGTTAATATGCGTTACGGTTTCATGAAGTATACAGGTGTCCCATTGAAATTTACCCCTCGATAAACAACAGGTTGTTGGGCGTCGTCGAGGGGAAACTGTTCCGCTAATACCCATTTATAAACGATCTGAAGTGTAACAGATTAGGGTGCAGCCTCGTAAATGCTTACAGCAAAGTTAAAAGTTTTATTTGAAAAGGAAGACATTGAGTTTTATTACAAAGTCGTGGCTATTATGGGGGAAGACGAAACGGATGAATGAAACGACTGAAAGTTGCATTTGTTGTTAGATTTTTGTGGCAGTTTTGCAGTTACTGATAACGTAATTTGTGGTAGTGTTTGATTGATGAAATTCAAACGATGTCGGTCGGAATCTTTATTAAAAATTATTACTCCTATTTATTTGCAATCCTATTTATTATTATCTATAAAATAATTGCACAGTTGGTATCCCTTTGCTAGTGAATATAGTGAAATGAAATTGCTACATTCTCGATTTCATCACGACGGTTTTTCGATTTTAAATTGGAAACATAATTATACGCATTTTATTTTTTCTATTCTAAGAGTTTCATAACTTTATAAAATATAATTAATATCTTCTGGTCCGTTTTCTCAATTTTAGACCGCAATTAAATTTTGAACATATTTTTGTTCTGTTCACAGTTGTGAATTTATACATAGTGACCCGTTAGAAAGTGAAAGCTCTCTAAAATTGTTATTTGTTGGTCGATTTAAACGATTTATTTTTTAAATGATCCATCTACTCAATTTTCAGGAAAACATTTTTTTAAGACCTACTTTAATTTTTTCAATGCCAAAAAAAATGGTAGCAATTTATTTATCTGTATTGTAACTACGTCACTAAATTTAATGTTGCGGGTTATAAAACAAAAATCAGAATAATTATATTATTCTAATTGAAAAACACCAATAAAAGTTATACATTAAATTAAAATTTTTTGTCCTGTTGTCTGCGTTTTATTTTTGAATTACTTAGTAAAATATTGTATTAAATAAAATTTATTTTTCTCTTATTATTTAATTGTTATCTTTGACAAATCAAAAAACTAAAATAAAATAAAAGTTATTTTACGTTTCTTATTCTATTTTTATTTTCAATGGAAAATTTAATCGACAATGTTTTTATTAAAAAATTACAAATCAAATCAAATTTTTGTCCAGTTCCCAATAAGTTATTTTTCTCTGAACTGTACTATCTTTACATAGATTTATCAATACAATTTATAATTTTTTTTATAATTTTTAAATGTCCACAGAATATTTTAACCCAAAGGAAATTTAGGTTATTAAATAGACAATAAAATGTTTGTACCAAGACTTTATGTTTCCCTGAAGAATTTAAAAACTTGTGTACAATCGTTTCGAACAGGATACATTTGGTGTCATTTTTAACAAATTCCATCTTCAGATCTCAGTTTAGACGTAGTTTTAACAACTTTTTGATTGACTGTTCCTGTCAAAAAACACTGTAAAAAGTAAAACAAAAGCTGTGAGTATTGACTTTTTTGTACTCCTTATAAAATCAGTTCAAAGTTGCGAATTTAAATAAATTTAAAATTATAATAAGTAATATAAAATTTTATATAATTTTCTTTTATTATATTTCCAAAAATAATATTAACTAAAAGAAGGAAATGTATAAATTTTAGCAAGAATCTCTCGGCAAAATTACTTTTTCTCAAGTTAGACCGCAATTAAATTTTGAACATATTTTTGTTCAGTTCACAGTTGTGAATTTATACATAGTGACCCGTTAGAAAGCGAAAGCTCTCTAAAATTGTTATTTGTTGGTCGATTTAAACGATTTATTTTTTAAATGATCCATCTACGGTAGTCTCAAATTTCAGGAAAACATTTTTTTAAGACCTACTTCAATTTTTTCAATGCCAAAAAAAATTTTAGCAATTTATTTATCTGTATTGTAACTACGTCACTAAATTTAAAATACTTTCAATTGGGTGCCACCGAAATTTTACAAAAAAATACTAGTTGCTAAAAGAAACATATAGCATAATTCAAAATTATTTATTTAATCAAAATATATTACTTTGATAGTCGATGTGTAAATCACAATTTTGAAAAAAATATTGCTTAATAATAAATTTGTTCTTAATGTCGTAATCTTGTAAGATATAAAATAAATGTTGGTTTAAAGGGTTTCATATTATTGTCACCAAGGCAGCTTTAAAAATGAAAATGAAAATCGCAAAGCTTGCAGTTTTCATCACAATGGAGTTTTATCTAATAAAAACGTGTTTAAATAAAACATAATTGCCAATATTATAAATAACTGTTGCTTTAAAATTTTTAAAGTTCAACTGATAACGGTCCACAGGATAATTTTGATGATTTGACTAATATTTTTATGTAAAATTTCGGTGACATCAATTTAAAAATATTCTAAATTGGAGTAGTCAGATTAGAGATAAATAACTTGCTAACTAATTCTTTTATTCTAAATCTTCTTTTTATAAATATCTTTTTATATAAAAAAATTCCATATAGTCCTTAAAAAATTTTGAAATTTGTCACCACTGGAATGTATTAAAAAAAAATTGTTTAAATCGACCAACAAAGAACCATTTTAGAGAGGTGGCCCGATTTCTAATGGGTCACTCTGTATATGTAAAAATAATAAGTAACGATACAAAAGCAATTAAATTAAATTAAGTTTTTGTTTGATTTTTTAAAATGTACTTTTAGCGACTGATTTAATCGAAAGAAATGACAACAATTTAGTTTTTAAATTGACAAAATGATTTTTTGTCCTGTTACCAGTTATCTCCTGAAGAGTTAATTAACTTCCCAATGTATCTTTACAACTAATTAAAAGTTTCAAACTGATATGTATTTGAAAAATCATAAATAAATTTTATTCTACCTTTTTTTTCAACTAACTTTCTAAATTTAATGTCTGTCATATTGTATTTTAAAATATGACAAAATTGTATTTATAAAATTAGTCGAACTGCCAGGAATTAATTTTTGAGTTTCATAATTTTTTCGATCTTTTTTTCATCTTAATCATGTGGAAATAGCAAAAATTCATAGAATAAATTTAAAAAACTAAAATAAATAATAAACTCTAAACAGATGAGTTTATTACTTGAAAGAAATTTCCATTTTCCTCTTGCTAAAAAACCAATTATGGAGATTCAAAAAAATTCATAAGTAAATTAAACGATCCCATTTTTGGTCATAAATTAGAAATGTAAATTTCCTTTCACTTTGTGACCAATTAACGCCAATTTCACACAAATATAATTTATTTTTAAGTGGCCACACTTAAAATGGCAAGCATAGTTCGAAAAACCGATTTGGTCCACGAAGCCCAATTCCATTTTTTCTGTTAATTCGGCACCAGTCTTCAAACCCATTTAAAAGTCCCGAGGTGCCATCACCGTCTTGCTCAATTTGCGGCCTCCCGCCGCAATAACGCGCAATTTTCGGCGCAAATTAAAACGAATTGATGATAATCGCCGCACGTCCCCACCGTAAGATAAATCTCCGCTTTCTTAAACTGGTCGCAGTTACCGTTCGATCACAATTAAGATTACGAAAAATCGGGCTAAAACCCCTCGCTTTTGTCCCGTCCAAAAAAACGGCTCGTGAAAGTATCGATCCGGCTCACTTCATTAGCAGGAAAGAATCGCCGCGAAACGGAAAAATCGCTAATTGCAGATGCAAATCCGAGACGTTCGAGATCGCTAACAACTACCCACAGCAATTTCTCTTCGATTAAACGTCTCGCTAATTGCGGACACTTCGGACCCACCGCAAAACGCAAAAGTCGTCGCATCCACCAAACGGACACGTGTTTTGGAAATTTGATACTCAAACGCAGATTTCCACTCGTTCGGCCCATAATTAACCAAAACCCACCCCCGGTTCTAAGACATTCGATACGCCATCAATAAGAAACACGAAACACGCTCCGGGGCGTAATTACCGCATCTCACTATGAAGAGGTTCTGTGTAAATATTTGCCATGTGGTAATGGGGGCTGGGGCAAATTCGGCGTCTTAATTGGGGTGTAATGGCATTAATGAAGATGTGGCGATTAGATGGTGGCCGATATTACATCTGGACTGTACTTGAAAGCGCTTATCTGCGATCTGGTGCTGTATCGGGCAACATCTGCCCCAGATCGCTATCTTATCTGGATATCTTATCAACATTCATCCGGATTTCGTTCTCATAAAGGGCAAGGGCGGTATTGTGAAGAAGGACTGCTCGGCCGACCGACAGCTAACCAAACATTGGCCCTCAATAGAAGAAGTTGAATAGACCTTGGCTCGGGCTTGCCATTGTCCAAATCCTAAGATACAATCTCTTACAATTTTTCCTTCGTTTTATTCAGAACGTTCGTCGCTAACCATTTAGCCGTGAAGAAATTATTTCTTTATAATAATATAATATAACACATTTACGGGGTGTGCAGCCAAATACCTTAAGGATATTTCGCTATTCACGCACGGATAAAAGAGTGCAGGGGATTTGCGAATTTTTAAAGGTTGATCGAGGGTGGAATTCCTCAATTTAGACAAACTGACCGATGAAGTGCCGATTCCGGTGTCTGCACATTTCAATTGAAGGGGTTAAAAGTAGAAGGGTTCAAATGACAAAAAAAGCAGATCAAACAAAGTAACTATGAATTTGTTGGTGGCCAAACCTATTAAGTAATTTTCGCACTTAACCCCATCTAACGGCTATATCACATTGCTTTAAGATGACTTATGTTAAGTGGAAACATTTGAATTAACTTTTACCGTTTGTACCTCCAATTTACCTCGCCGCACGAAAATACAACTGCTAATGAAAACTCTCAAAAACGCAAAAAACCCAAAAGCTCATAATATACAAATTATAACTGAAGTAAATTTTGATTTTGCTCAAAATGCAAGAGTTGAGTTAGGTTCTGACTGTAATGATTGATTTTCATATTTTGTGCTTTTTTATGAGTTTTTACTTAGTTCTACTTTAACAAAGTAACTACTATCCTAAAATGATGAAAGTGTTTTTTTCAAATATTTTTTTGGAGGCAAAATGCCAAAATGCTCCAAGCGGATTTGATATAAAAATGTTTAACTTAATGAAGTTTTCAATAAATACAATTAAATACCACCATTTATATTTTTCAAACATCTTTTTCCAATTTCTAGCTACGCATTTTATAAACAAAGGAGAGACTTTAGGATATATTTACTCTACTTTGACAATTTTGCACTTGACCACTTTTGCTTCTGACCCCTTCAATCACAATTTCTCTTATTTGTGTCGAAATAAATTGGTCGTTCATTTTATCGAGAGAAAGTCGCTCCTGTATTATTTCCACAAAACGCCCAAATTATTCTAATTTGAACTGAATTTGGTTTGAGTTAACAATTTTCGAGATGCAATGTGAAATGGAAAGTGTTACATGCTCGGTTAGATCCTATTTTTTGCTGTGTATACGTTTGACACTGACATTTCATGACATTTAGCAGCAATAATCAATCAACACGCGTAAACCGACTCCTGAAGATGGAATTTGTTAAATAAGACAATAAATGTTGCTTGTAGAATGTCAAACATTTTCTACCCTCTAACGAATTACAAGTGATTCCCAAGATTCAAATATATTTTTTTTATTGTTTCGAGGACATGCTTCGGATGTTGGACGTGATTTAGGGCGTTTATTTTTTTCTCAATGTCCAAAAATGATAAATGTGCGGAATTTCCGTCTCCTGTCAATTAAAAAATCCGCACCAGCGGAAACACGCATTTGCTCTCAGCTATATTTCTTTTTTTTGCGACGACCTCAAGTGGAATGCCAACTTGTTAAAAATTAATGCACCCCCTCGTTTCACCCTTGTTTATATTTCGAGGCGACTGCTCGACCAATTAAGATAACACCCCTGTTTTTGTAGGCCCGAAACACATGTGCGGAGTGTCAAAGTCGGGCCCTAATTATCGACATTCCGCGCCTCTCGAAATTCAATCAGTCTTTGATTAATAGCATAATGGCAGCCCTGCCTTGATTAAAATTATAATTGAGGGGCACTCGCCATTATCAATCGATCTGAATCAAATCCACGCAGAAGCCATAAATAAACGACAATGGCCAAGGGCTCGAGTTTGTATACAATATAACGACATAATAGATGCCTAACAATTGGTTAACCATTTAAAGACTTTTGGGCGGCCATTGTTGCATCACGTGTTGAACGTTCGACGCTCAGACGGTGCGTCGTTCGTGCGGAAAGAACGCGGTTCGGTCACAGTCTCGACACAAAACACGTGCTAGACGTTTCGGGCTTGAAACTGAGATATCGCTTTGGAAGAGAATTGATGAATTCGAGCCGGAGGAAATTACTTCGGACTACTTATTTAAGAGCGAGGCTGCTTTGTGTCGCACTTAGGTGGCTGGAGGTTTTTTTAATAATGGCCAGATTTGTCTCCTGCCCCATGCCAGGCTTTTATGCGGGACTAAATAGAGACGTGCTGTCACACAAAATGCAAAACAAATATAAACATGATGGTGTTCTGAGAAAGTGCGAAACGTCGTACATACAAGCAGATGCGCTATTTTCAGACAATGGAATTAGCGTGTGACATTGTATGTACCCTACAGATACATGGACTATTTGCAGAAAGAATAGAAAACGTGCAAATAGGATTTTTGTTAGAAATTCACCGTCTTTAAATAAAATGCATGTTTATATTTCAAATTTTTAGATGGCTTGCTTGAGAATGGAGAAAAAATTAATTTTCCCCTTCGTACTTTAATTTTTTATTTTACTTAAATTACGCAGAAAAATTAACAGAGTGGGTTTTTATTTAATTATTCCGAATGAAGATGAAGACAGACTAGGTTTTTATTTAAATAATTTAAATCAAAATTAAGGAAATATTTTTTTAAATTTAAAACCATTGTTAACTGTAATTTTAAAAAATTCGACAAAATCCTAGAATCCACAAAATACAATAAATGAAAAAAATAAAATACACAAACTACCAACAAGAAATACATAACAGAAAACTAATAAAGCATTAAAAAGCAACTAAAAAAATACAAGCAAATCCAAACTAAAAAGAGCATAAAACCGAAAAAACAAAACATTGGAAAAAACCAAGAAAACGAACTGACTGAATATAAACTAATTCAAAATTCTAAAGAAAAGCAAAAATTGATAGATTTGCAAGAAACAAAAAATCTATAAAATACCTACCAAAAAAAAGGAAATAACTGGAAAATATTGAATAATCAAAAAATGGGGGGGCCTACCGACCAAATTTTAGGCGTTTGAACCAAATTTTAAAAATTCAAAGAATCAAACATTAAAAAAAAGAAGACTGAAAAGAAACTAAAACATACAAACAAATTCGTTTTTTTGAGAAAAATTAGCAAGCAGTATTGAACCGCAAAAATCAAAATAAAAATTGGATAGAAAACAAACTGATCTAAATCTAAAGAAAAGCACAAATTTATATATTTGAAGAAAACAAAAAAATTATATTGATCGAATATTGAAGAATCATCAAATACCAACTAATCAAATTTTCAAAGTTCGAAAAACTCAAAGAATCGTAAAAATAGAAACATTTGAAAGAAACCAACAAATTAAAAAAATTCAAACAATGGAAATTTGGAGTTCATACAATAATCTTTTTTTTTATTTGAATGAAATAAAATTAATCCAAATAAAAAAAATAAAACTCCGAAATAGACAATTTTGAAAATTGGAGCAAGTACTTACAAAATAATCCAAACAATTGGAATATTTAAAGTTTGAAATTTTAGATAATTTTCTTGAAAATTGGCATTGAAGGGAATGGAAAAGAAAATATCTTAAACTTTACCCCTTCGCACATTAACTGAGACTTTGTTAAAATTGGATAAATGAAGAGACTTTTATTTAAGTAAATAATATGAATCAAGATTAAGAAAAAATATTTTTAAGTGCAGGACAAAACGTCCAGTAATTAACGCGACTGAAATCTAAATTAAAAATATTTGAAAATTCGTCAAAATCCGAGATTCATAGAAATTTCAAATTTTAGATATTTTCTTGAAAATTGACATTGAAGAGAATGGAAAAGAAATTATCTTGAACTTTACCCGTTCGCACATTAGCTGAGATTTGGTTTAAATGACAGAAATGAAGAGACTCGGTTTTATTTAACTAAATAATCTGAATTAAGATTAAGAAAAAATATTTTAAAGTGTAGGACAAAACATTCAGTAATTAAAGCGACTGAAATCTAAATTAAAGATATTTGAAAATTCGACAATATCCGAGAATCGAAGAAATAAAAATAAATGTAATTGAAAAAAATTAAAATAATAGAACAGGAAAGCAATAAAATACTGAAAAGAAAGCAAAAAATAAAACCTAAATTTAAATCTGAAAAAAAAATATGGAGCATAGAAACGAAATAACCAAAATATTTGAAGAACGCAAGAAAAACAAATTGATCAGAATCTATACTAATGTTAAATACTAAAGAACAGCAAAAACTGATAAATTTGAAGGAAACAAAAATACAAATTTATTCACAAATAAAAAAAACACGAAGATCGGAAGAAAGGGAGCATGATAACAATAAGAACATTTGAAAGAATCAAGAAATGTCAACCAATTAAATTTGAAACTCGAAAAATGAAGAAATTAGGAGCATTTGAAAGAAACTAACATATCCATACAAATTTTAGAAACGTATAGAATTTAACAATTTGAAACAAATCAATAAGTAAATTATAAACTAATTCAAACCTAAAAAATACAAATTAATTCACATTTAAAAAAACAATTAAAATCAGAAGAAATGGTATATTGATAAAATGCCTACGAATTAAATTTTAAACTTAAAAAATTGAGAAAATGGAAACATTTGAAACAATCTAACAAATTTTAAAAATGCATAGAATCGAATGATTTCAAAGAAATTGGATTAGTTTGTGTAAAAACAAACTAATCCAAATCTAAAAGAATAAAAAATTCCAGCAGTCAAAAATTTTAAACATTTGAACAAGTACAGACTAATCAAATAATGAAAAATGCGAGGAAAGAAAAAACTGGAAGATCTAAAGAAAACAGAAAAATACAAACCATAAATATTAAAAAAAAGTAAAAACGAAAATTCGGAGATAATCAACGAACTAGTGCAAAAAAAACATAAAAATCGAATGATTTGAACAAGACCAAAACGTACAAATTAAGACAAATTTAAAAATTCTATCAAGATTTAAAAAAATCAAGAACACAGTTAAATTCAAATCTAAAATATAAAAATTAAAGCTAATAAAAATAATCTAATTGAAATATACAACCTGAAAAAATAAAAACATACAACACAAGTTTTTTTGAAATATTGAAAGCAGACGAAATTACAAACTACTGTAAACTAAAAAAAAAAAGAAGACTTATAATAATTGTAAAAAAATATGCAGATCTAAATAAATAAATAATAAATTTCAAAGAACGTCCACAAGACATTTAAATTAATTTGAATATATCTTGGATTATAATTTTCTCCGGTGTCGGTACCACGAAAAAGGTCGCTGAAAAATCCGTTTTTATTTAATTCGGGGGGCTTAAAAAATTGGGTCGGAACGCGAAAACAGGAAGCGCTTTCAATCCACCGCCTCTGCTCGTTTAAAACGCCTCAAGTTGCACTTATCGTCCGAATTTCACGCATCGAATCGCGAATTTTCCGGCGCGTTTCCACGGTTTATCCAGCCCACAAAAGATTCTTCCTGGTCCTCACGGCACCACAACTTTTCACTGCGATTATCGGTGCCATCTGCTGGCACATAATAGCCGCCGATTCGACGCGCAACGCTGACAGTCCTCAATGGATTTATTGAAAACGGGCAAAAGCCGGGCATTTTTTTCTGCTTCTCCTTGAGGATTACGGAATCCGGCGCGACGAATCGCCGTTTCTCTTAAAAATTTGCACGTGCGAAATGAAACGTTCGGCGGACTGCGGTTTCCGGATTTTCTCCGCGCGCTGCGTGAAAGAAAGTCGCGATTTTAGCGGATTTAAGAAAATCCTGGGCGAGAGAAGTGAATTAAGTTTTTGCAGCGTTACGCAACGGCCGCCGACAATTTAATTGTTGTCCGTTTTTGGCGTTCGATTGTTGATTTTTTCCGGCGTCGAGACGAAATTTGACGGTGATAAACTGAAAATCGATTCGTTGTCCGACCGCTCATTACAAGCCCATTGAGAAGTTCACGCCGAATTAAACGCACACTTTCACGGAGCTTCGGCAAACGCACAAAAGCTCAACCGAAAAAGCCAAGCGGTAAAAGAATATATTGTACGTGCCGATGAACAAAGAAGCCACTGTGGCCAAATCAGAATTCTGTTTTCATAACTGCCGACTCGAAAATTCGACTCGGATGAACGAAATATTACAAGGAGAGGTCCATGAAAAGGAGGCAAAAGCCTAAGCGTTTCCTCGAACCACCAAACACGTGTGTTTGGGGCGCAAATTTCATTAACATGCTAATGAGGGGGACGCTCGACATAGTCACGGGACCCCCGAATATATTTATTTATTTAATCGCTGGCAGACGTCTCCGTCAAAGATTCCATTATCCGGCTGACAAACTTTCAGCTCGAATTTCTCTCGCTCAAATGAACTTCTTAAAAATAATACACAAACACAAACATATCACGTAATCTTCAACCGCCTTGCACAAATCCACCCATAATATTGCCCAAAATATTATGTTACTGCATTATGGGGCCTTTGTGCCTCTTAGATAAACACATGTCATCTTTACTGGGGTCCTCGTTTTTGAAATACGTCAGACGAGAAGGACACTTCAAGAAATATTCCAAATCAGGTAAAAATGTTCAGATCGTGTAAATATTTATCGTCGAGGCAAATATTTGAGAGGTGCGGTCGAGATCGAGAGATTATTCCGAATTGTTGTGCAAATGTTTGCGCATCCACTGATGCAAGCGACGATAAACACGGGGAGATTAATTCGGAAATCCTGGATTAGGGACGCTTCCAAGTCAACTGGTTTTAATTCGCCCACTTTTGTGTCCATTCGTTGCGATGATTTTCAATTTTGAAGCTAATGCACCAGAATTTCTATTAAAATGTTCACACAACTCTTTTTTGTGTATTTTCAGTTTTGAAGTTAAAACACCAATTTGGATGCTATTAATAACGTATATCAGGTTTTGATAAGCAGCAAGTAAAAGAATCAATTTTTGATCATTCCGTTGATGTAATGTTCCAAATATTTAAACAATTTAGTGCGTATTTAAATAGCTGGTTTCGTGAGTATGTTTGCTAGATCGTTGAACACCTGAGATCTGCTTATTACAATTTAAGCCTTTTGAATTAAAAAAAAAACAGTTTATTACTCATTACCTTTTGACTGTGCATATTTTTTCAAGTAATTTCAAAGGAATTGTTACAATTTGTACAAAGTTTGCAAGGCAAGAAACAACAAAATTATTATCGAAACATTTAAAAAAAGCTCCAAATACTGAGAAGTCAAATATAGAGCGTGTAAGATAAACGGAGGGAGGAGCTCATGTTATCTAGCTTTTGTTTTATTTTTTACAGTGTAGACTATTGACATTGACATATGATTGTTCTAGGCTAAAATGTTGAACACCTTCGGTCACTCTTGAGAACAGCTTATAACAATTTAAGCGCTTTAAATAAAAAAAAAACATTAAAAACCCATCTTTGATACACTTTTTGATTGTATTTTTTTCAACGTAGGTACTTGAATGAAATCAGAATGAGATTGTTGGAATGTATAAAAAAATTGCAAGGCAAGAAATAGCCAAATTATTATCAATTACTAACCAATCAAATATGGAGTTTGTAAGAAAAACGAATGGAGGCCATGAAATCCATCTTTCGTTCTATTTTTTTACAGTGTAGATTTTTGACAATTGACAGATATTGTCCAAACCTCTTTCTTATAAATAATAATGAAATAACTTGTTAATACAAACAAAATTTGTCGCATCTGAAACGGACATGAACAGAGAGCAAATTTCTCCAGCCCAAGATCCCTGTTTTTCTACACCGGAATTCCGAAATTGCTTACATGACTCGTTTTGCTTTTGAACGCATGTTACAAATAGTAAAAAATTGCAAAGATTGCAAATATTCAACGCAACGCACACAAACTGTCCCAAATTAAAAATAATTCAAAAAACGATGAATCGAAGTTTTAGAAAAACAATATTTATATGAAAACACAAAAATACATTCACAAAATCGAAATAAATTTAAACAATTGAAAAAACCAATGAACAATACAACCTGTTCAAAAATGAAATACAAAGAATCAAGAAACCATAAAAATAAACCAACGAAACAAATTAAACCAAACTTAATAAATATAAAGAATTGAACGAAACCAAAACAATAAACTGTTCGAAATTTATAAAATTCCAAACGTTCCAATAATCGAAATATTGAAAGATTTGAAAAAACAAAGATAAAGTAATATAAAATTGAAAATTGAAGAACGGAACAAAATATCGTACACATTCACATCTTCGATAGGTTTTGACAATGGCTAACTAGGAGATTAATTCGAAACATTTCAATAAAATAAATTGTAAATTTAAATTAAATAACACCGACCGTGAAAGCCTACATACTTCCATAAAATAAATTGTCTTTGATTTGATTATCTTTTATGTAAACAAACGCGTATCCATGATTTTCAATTATGGAACGGACAATACAAATTTGGGGATAATTTCGTCGGCATATTCACCGTAAATTTATTATTTTTATTAGAATTTTTCACTAGGCGCGAAATATAAAAATTTGATAATTTCCTTGTTTATAAAATATTTTAAAATGTTTTCCATTTAAATTCTTAGCTATTTAAAATTTCTAGTTCGTTGGCAAGTTGACCAGCATCCGCAATGAATTTTTTTTTGGTTAGACTCGAAAACAGCTTTTAATAATTTGAGCACTTTGAATATATTTGAATACATTTTTAGAAAAAAGCAGTTCTGAAGATCCACTGAGAATGTTTATCATACTACTGATGATGCAGATTACATTTCGATACAACTATTTAAATTACACCTGATCGTCGTTTCGTTCACGTTTTTAAACATTAAATCGATTCCACATAATCAAGAAATATGAACCGAAACGACAAAGCCACTAAATATCAACAACAACCTTTGAAAGAAACGGAAAATTGGCACTAATCCAGTTATAACAATTTTATAGTCCACAGAATCGAACAAATTGGAGGATTTTAAGGAAATAAAACAAACAAATAAAAACCAGTTCAAACAATTGTATTTAATGTGTGCACGCAATTCGAAACAGGCGTGTAATTTCCATTTCCACTAGGTTTTGATTAGCACGAATCAGAAGACTGATTCAAAAATCCTGGACCAATGATGTTATCAAGTTTTTGATTCGCTCACTCTTGAAAATTGTAAATTACTTCTAAACTTATTCGTGCACATATTCACCACATGCACAAAGCTTCAGTATGAGTGTGAAAATCATACTTCTCTCATCATTGATTTAAGAAACAAAAATGTTGAGCAGTAGAATAGCTTTTTCCAAACTAACTTTAGATCTTTGGTGCATTATTAGATATCCTCAGTGAGTCACGAGCTTTTAACAATTTTACAAAGTCAACTGTTCAAATTGCACTCAACAATTGTCACTCACGATTTTAAACACTAGTCAGTTTCTCAAGAAATTTGACCAATTGTCAATATTTATTCAACTAAGTAGTAATATTTATATTGAACTAATTATCAGGGAACCCTCGTCAATGTGAAACGTGAAGATTCAGATTGGTTACCCTCGCAGCCTCAGAAGGAAAGCTAGACACCACCGCTGAAAAAAGTCGTTATTTAAGAGCGACGCGCACGCTTCATTAATTTCCCAAACCCGTAATTACGTCTCGTGTTAAATGAAAAGAAAAACCACTCCTAACATCAATTAATCCGAGTGGCGATGGAAAAAACCGACCGATTCGGTCCGCTCCATAAATGGCGGAAGACGAAAACAAATGGGCATGAAACAATATTACACGCTTTTTAATCCTTGAAACGTCCCAGAAGCGCCCACCAGATTACCGTGCTCAGGTTAACCGTGAACGAAATCATAATGGAAGTAAGATGGTATATCTTCGGGGGCTTTGCTGTCACAAAAGACGTCTTTGTACCGTAAGTCCATAGAAGCAACGAAACTGCCATAATGGACCAAATAGGCAAATCACTTTACGCTATACTAACCACGTATAGATTCATTGTGGCCTTATCCGCGCGTTTGTTATTACAAATGTTTGCCATCATATTACGCCGAATCGGCAAAATATTGCCTGACGTGGCGTTTTTTTTCCTCTGCCTCTCGTCTTCGTCGGCTATTTCGTAATTCGATCGCTCAGCGGTGGCCATTTCTCGTTTCCTTTAGAAAGCTGAAAAGCACTCAACCGAAATGGACGTCCTCGTGCACAAGATTGCTACTTCCTCTTCGGCGGCGCTCTTTTCATCCCTCGATCACGCAACTTCTTATTACTGCAATTATCCAACGGAGCTAGCTACGTGCCTGGGACTTCCTACTTAAGGGCGTCGGATACCTCTATTCGGCCTATTCATTTAACATGTAAATTTTCTTCCATCACAATTCAGAATTGGATCGTTTAAATTTGATGGTTTTTTTTAAGTAGTTAGACTATAACATTATCTAATAGGTTACGTGAAACATATTTGCAAAAAATGTTGGGAAACCCAAAAAAAAAATTTTTGAAAAGTTAAAAATCTTTTTTTAATTATTATTCATAGTAAAAATTTCAAAGTAACCATTTATAGGCACGTATTTCGCCAGATTCTAAGTTTATCAACAACTATGGTTTTAAAAAAAAAACAGATTTTTTAAAATAATTTAAATGTAGTGGAAATAATTTTATCGGACACGCCCCTCACTAAATCCCGCCTTCGACGTTTGGTCTTCATGACCCACAACCAATGACAGTCTAATAACCTCCCTCTCGGTGCAGACTTTCATTTTGTTATTTATCCGATTAGTATGACGCCGTTGTCTCATCTGCTTTTGACCGGTTATGCTGTACAGGATTGGAAAAATCTTAAGTAGATAATTAGAAATTTAAGAGACGGTACATTTCATATTTTCTTTAACAAATTCCATCGCCGGGCATTGGTTTGGACGTCTCTGCATTTTATCTGAGGTTAACCTGATGTTTAGTCTATTCAGTCCATTTTAGAACTTCACCGCATTTAATGCTCATTCGGCTTATTCTCTACAAATTTTATTTTGGTTATGAGTTCTTATTTACACTAAATATATAAATCGAACATACGAGTGAGTAATTCAGATTGACTAAACGTGTTTAATAAAAAATAAATAAATGTAAATGATTCTGAAACTCGTGACAGGCAAATGTGTGTCCGCAATTCAATAATGCTGTAATTTAAAAGTAAGAGCAAATTATAAAAGGTTTGCATCCACGTCGTCGTTGTCTTGCAAGACTCAAGTCGGTTCAAATTCTAATGACTTACTATTATGCCATTGCCGTCCATAAAGAGCTTAGATGTTTAACCCGTGCAAGATTTTCGTAAAGTATTACATCAAATGAAATCACTACTATGTGTACAAATTGTGTGGCGGTACGGATTTATTTCTCTCGAAATAATTTTGGTGAAATATAATCATAATAAGGGGGAGGGTAGCATTGTGGGGGGGTGGCATTGTAGTGAACGCTACCCTAAAGATTGTAACAAGTTTTCCTAAAAAAATTTAAATACTTAATTTTTTTTTAGTACATATTTTTTAGTATATTAATATTTAAATACTTTAATTTTTTTATTTAATTTTTTACTATATGACTATACAGTTATAATAAGTATTCTGTTCTTCCAAATCCATTATAAGGGTCTTATAAGATATCGGTCCTCGCTTTTTGATATTCTTAGTATTTTACTGATACAGTGGGAAGCTAATTATTCTAACTTTGAATTCTGACGGAAAATTTTTCTGGTGTTTAGTTTTTTGTGGAACCGTCACGAATTTGCAGATATAGTTACGACAACTATATCTGCAAATTCGTGACGGTTTCGCAAAAAACTAAACACCAGAAAACTTTTCTTACATCGTGAACGGTTGCTCTTTTGCAAACTTTTGAAGGATACCTTTTATACCGATTTAACATTAAGTAAAATTAATTAAATTAAAGCTAGAAAAACATGTTAGAGTTTACAATGGAATAAACAGAATATATTCAGCGATAAAATGCGTGGCGCGCTTTCCCAAGTAATTTCAATCAGCCGAATGAACACGTAAGAACAACTTTTTGCCGAAACAGCGTCTGGTTCAACCAAGGTCAGACAAGATTTACACAGATCGGACCGGAAATCCGCGTCGCGACGTTCGACGGGCGTACCGGCCGACAATAGCTACGAAGTATTATAATTTATTTATAAATGTTCCGCAGCTCAAAGAACCGATTTGTTGGAATAATTAACTCAATGTTAATTTGTTTAGGTTTATATTTTTATAGAGTTTTACAAAAATTGTTAAATTTTGGGCCTCATTTGGTTCTAGTCCGATCTGCAGTCGACTCTTCTCAGTACCATAAGCAAATATAAAAATAATAAATAATAGTAATAATCGAATAGCAACCTGAACGCTGAACGCCTAGACCATAATGCAATAATTAGATAAAACTTTTATTGATATTCGAGCATAATTGATTTTTATTGAAATGTGAGACGTTAGGCAATTGTTTTCCTGGCTAATGCCAGAGATGGATATGTATGTCTATAATTGAATAAAATTAATTAACAAAAAAAAATTATAAAGTAATAATTATAAGACTTCACATAATTTGGTAATTCGTCTAAAAAAAGGCTACTAAAGCAAACAACTTTTTTATGAATAATACGCAAACTCGCAAAGCGGTGAAACTGTAATTCAGAACAAATAATGTGAGGCATCCGTCTCAGTAAGCATCTAACCGGTTCTTAGGCGGGACTGGTGGGCGGGCTTAACAGTAACATTGTGAAATTCTTTGGTGTCGCCATCTACCGGATTCGAGACGTTCGGTGCAAGTATCGAACACCCTTAAATGGCGGATCGGCAGCAACACTTTCACCGCGCTTTGGTCAGATCATAGTGATTAAATCCTTATCAGATCGACGAAATAAGGGACGTGCCCGACGAGGAAGTCGGACGATAATTGCAGGGCTGAGGGTGGTTGACTCGGACTCGTGCAACTGGTTTCTGGTCGGAGATTGCATTAGGCTTCATCTGTGGACCGGCTTTTAAATGAAGACAAGTGAATGAGTGCTAATGATTGAAGACACCCGTATTTCCGCCCGTTCGCTTCTAATGAGAGGACTGACTAAAAGAAGTCGGTTTTTTGCCCTCCACCGACTGGAGGCTGGAGAATAAACGGCAAAATTTCGAATCGAAATCTGTTCAGTTTCTCGAATTTTTTGCCGCCGCCAATTTTTGTGTTCACGCCAACAAAACCACCGCTTCCTAGTAAAAGCTGAAATGCAAATCGCTAAAAACGGATTCCGTTCGAGTGAACCCGTCGTGAAAATTTCACGCCTTCGGTGGCTTTTTTCCGCGCACCGAGTCCGCGGATTTATGGCTAGATTAAGTAAGGTAATTAATTTAAGGAGACGACGTCCAGGTATAAGCCCCAAACCGTCACACGTGTTGACAAAACCGATGCGTTTTAAGGCGGTAATTTATAACTATTATAGCCGGCAGGGTCGAGGAAGTAAGAAACGATTTCGAAAAACCGCACCATATGAAAAGTTATTTCTTCAATTCCATGCCCAGTCCAGCCCAGCTCGGCCCATTGTCGAGTCTCGTTCATTCTTTCACGGGCGACGGCGGAAGACGCCACAAAAGGCGAGACCGTGACTTACAAGGGTGACCTACGAGGGTGGCATTGATTTGCAGGGCTGTCCTTTGACGAAATCGCAACACAAAACGAGATGTTTCCTCTCGTCTTCAATTTTATTTGGATTCCAAACAGGACCTATAAGATACCACTGAAGAGGCCATCCACGTCCGACACAAAGGAGGAAGTGGCGAAAAGTCGCCTCGAACACTAATGGGGCAAATCATAACACTCATAACAACATTTTTGTACTTTCTTCTCAAAAATGTAAAATTATACACTGACACTTTAAATAAAACTTCAGTTTATACAGATGCAGTTTTCAATACAGTTTAACTGTTAAACAGTCAAAGTTTGACGTTTATCGGATTTAACTGCAATTGTCCGTCCATTTTCTTACTATTACCAGATTAACTCCATCCAAATTCGACGGTAAATATAATAATTAACGGCATATTTTCATAACAAACAGAATTTAAAAATCTCTTATGGTTCTTAAATAATGTTTTTTTAATATTGCTACCCCAAACCCCAAAACAAAGTTTGTGGTATATAAAAAGGCAAAAAACAAGGTAAATGGGTAATTGGCGCCTTTAGAAGCAAAAAAGAGTGTTATATCTGATGGGGTTATGTCAATTCTGGGAATAAAAACGGTGACCCCTTTTTTCACTTGTAATAATTTTAAAATCCAAGCAATTGTGTTAGATATTGTGAAAAATTAATCTTGTTCCATTTAAGAGACTCTTGGAATAAAATGCTTTTTAATAGCATAACAATAGCCCCTATTTTTAATTTTAGAATATGTTCTAAACTATTTAGAAATTCAATAGGAAACTGAAGAACTTAATTTTCTTCTTCCGTTATTAAATGTTCTTGACGATTCAGGTATAAGATCTATAAAGTGTTGAATTAATTTTGTCGCATTGTTCACTTTTAAAAGCAAGAATAGCCAAAGTCGAAAACATCATCAAATCTGGTGCATCAAATTATTTCCTATAGACGATATGATACTCGCCATTACGAATTTTAAGAAGAAAAACCGCAAATTCCAATTCTTCTGAATATGTTTTGAATTTTTGAACAATTAAAAAGTTTTTAATTCTATCCACAAAAAAGAATATTTAATGCAGTTTTGGATTATTGCTACTGGTAAAACCTGTCTAAAATCTCCTCCAATGACAATTATTTTTTCTCCAAAAGAAACGCTGTTTTCATAATGTCTTGGTGAATGATAACAAATTTTGATACGCAGTTGCATTACTAATACGTCGCCAACAACAAAACCATCTTAAAACCCCCTTTCATTTTTAATTACTATTAATTGTAAACGAATATTACGATGGTGTTCCTCATTATTAAATAAACAATAGGAAACAACAATAAGTAAACAATTACCGTCTCTTAAACTATAAATAACTTTCGATCCATAGTGAAAAATGAATTAAACAACAAATAGTAAATAAATCTGGCAGCAGAAAGAATGACAAAAAGATTACAAAAAGCATAGGTGGCGCATAAATCAGTTATAATCATGTTTTCAATTCATTTTTTAACAATTAAAAGGATAATATAATAAGAGAACCACCTACGAAGACTCATCTGTGGACAAAAAGCTTTAATTTCAAACAAAATTTATTAAAATTGGATTGGAGCCCCCCTCACACGGACTTGAATATTAAATATACAGAATGTCCCAAAAATAGCAGTGGTGTAAAATTTTTACGTACACCTTTAATGCACGGCGAAAACAACAGAAGTAAATGACAAAAAAACTCGCAAACAACAATGTACGAAAAAAATATGACAGGATTAACGAGTCGACAATTTCTTTTAATTCAACAATTAATTAAACTATAACAATAATTTTTTTGTTATTACTTGAGAGAAGAAAAGCACCCGTTTATTTGGTGTACCTACTTTTATTCTTTAAAATACTGCATAATAAGGGATATAAAAATGTCGTGTTCAACTGTTTTAATCTCTTCGGATTGATTTACTTTTTTTGCCCTGACTTTCTGAAGACAACGTACTTCACAGTTTTTTCGCAATTTTTTGGACACTCTGTACAAATTTTATTTGTTTGAAGCGAAGTGATTTTCCTTTGTGAAATTGTGTCTTGAAATAGGGAGAAATAATATAGTCCTATTATTGACAATATAATGTTAAGGTAGTAACATGTTTCGAACTATCAAATTTAGGAGGCCATCCTCAGGGTAACATTTGTTTATTGGACCGTACAGAGACAATGTTTTGCTACCCGTTTCTCAAGACACAAAAGCCGTGCATAAAGTGTCGTAAATAAATTGTTTGTAATAGTCCGATAAGGTTTTTAGGGACAGGAAAATCGGAAAAGTTGCCCGAAAATTTTGAAAATTGAGAAAAAACGGTGCTTTTTTCTATAGGATTTCTGTATGAACTCTGGACCATAACTCACGATTTGAACGATGGATATGCGTAATTATTTTTTCTTTTGTTCGTTATGGTTCTGAAATTTGGACAGGATAACGTTAGTCGGGTCAGGTAGTACATATTAAAACTTAACCATTTTTTAAGGAAGTGTCGGAAGATGGAAATGAGGCAAAATTCGTTGGTCTTTGTTGTGGATGCAGCCAATCGATAAGACGCCCCTCCGGCCCCCAAATCGAGAACCTCACCCCAACCACCACCTACGTTCAAACGAGTCAAACTTCGCCCCCTTGTCATCCATTATCCAATAATAAGTCGGCGAGCAAGTGAAGCATAAACGAATTCCATCTACCTGTCAAGAATACTATAACAATCTCACAAAAACAGCCCTTAAATAAGGGTTTCAAATATCCCACATCTACCTGAAAACGCATAATCACCCCTCAGGTACCACCCTTCCAGACGCACGTGTTGATGATATTTACGATCGACGATAAAAATAACAATAATTAATCTTAGAAAATGGACGTGAGAGGAGTATAGGCAACGATTTAATTAAGGCGCAAGTCAAGGTCTTTAAATCACCGAGACCTGTTGGGACTCGTCCTCGGTGAGTCACCGACGAAGTGCAGCTGCTGCCTTGCAAGAAAAAACTCGCGAAGAAAGAAATCCGGAGGTGATGCCCGAATTTGCGCGCACGCAATTACTACTTGTGTGCAAGCAGAAGACGAGGAGAAGAAGAAGAAGAAGAAGCTCGCCCGCGGAGACGTTTCCTCCGCATTTGGTATGCGCATACGAAAGGGGCAAGTCCGCGACCGTCAACATGTCATATTTACATTCTCAAGACATGTCGAGACTTGCAACATTGTGCAAAACACTTCGTCCATACAAATCTCGGACTACAAAGGCCCAGCTTTGAAAGCTGAGGATAAAAAGCAAAGCACCCGCATTGAATGCGACGTGAATCACTTGGCTCGTGGAAATCGAAGAACCGTTCGCGTTTTTATTGTTTCGATGCTGCTGGAAGTGGCACCCGGATTCTTTACGTTATTGGTGCCTATTTAATTGGAGGAATTAAGCCCGCATTCGTGCCCGGACTCTATCAGATTGACCGCAGGGGGTCTCGTTTCTGTACCAAAATGGACACAAGTGATTACGTGGAATGGCTAAAAAATGCTAACTCCCTCGTTTAAGGTTTTTTTGCGACGGCGCCGCCAGGATATGGATACTTTGGGTTCGAATCCGAAGCCACGCATCCTCAATTTATTAATCTAAAGTCGTTAAGACGACATTTTTCTTGTTTGACCTTTGATTTGCTTGGCTAAACGATTCAGCCCCTAATATACCGAGTGCTCGCAAAAAATACTGATTGAAGGTAATTTCATAGGACGGCATTCCTAGCTGTCAGGTTGGCAGCCTCATCTCGAGGTTTTAAATGCTAAAAATCATGACATGTTGGTAACATTGTTTAATTGGACTGACACATATTCGAACACTTTAAAACCACTACCAGCATAACAAACAAAAATTAATTACAAAGGGTGTAAATTGATACGTTGATGAAAATTGCCACTCTCTGTAAAGACAACTAACGTGAGTACAAAAATAAACGAGGAGTATTCCATGCAATAATTTTGACGTTCAAAAGAGTGTAACAAAATTTCGACCTTGAGTTGGACAAATTTGAAATTGAGTTCTCTGTAGACAACTTTTTTGGACAAGATTCATAAGATACATTTAATGTTTTAATCAACAAATTTAGTTTAGCAGTCGTTTGAGCACATTTTAAAATAAAGAAATGTCATCATTTAATGTCAATACTGTAAAAAATGAAGCATAAGCGAGATTCCATGGCCTTCCGAGCCTCTTATATTTGTACGCACATCATATTCAATGTAGTGGTTTTTATTATGGGTTTTTGCTTTTGGATTTGTAGGTCATTGGAACCACTAAAATTGCATTTTGCAAATTTCAAGAAATGTCGTAAGAAACTAAAAAATTTGATAAGATGAGAAATGTATAAAAACTTACTTGTAAATCTACAGGTGTAAGTAGGCTATGGTTTTGAAATTCGTTGAAATGTACACATTTTTTTAATTTGGGTTGCAGAAATTTTAGTTTCACAATGGGGAACTATCGATGACATAATTTTTACACAAGAGACAAGAAAAAGGTTTGGATGTCGTTTGAGCAAACTTTTGATTGACAATTCCTGTCAGTTGCCAAGAGTCTACGCTGTAAAAAAACAAACAAAAGCTATATTGGGCATGGGCTCCTAATAATAGTTGGATAGATGCCCTATTATTGACACGTTTTCGATGAAACTCGACCCTTTTATATACTAAATGGCTCTGAGAAATATTTTTTAGGTCTCCTAGATTTTGGCAACAACATTCAACTATTGATCTTCTAATGGCGACCAGATTGTATTTTTGTGTAATTGAAATTTTAAAAAAATTTGAATACTCTGACAACTGTCGGATATTAGAAACCGAACGGATTCTAGCAATATGAAGAACTTGACAACATTCACTGTAAAAATGTGTAAACTGTAAAGGAAATAAAAACTGTATAGGAAACTGAAAATGCATAGAAAATAGAGAATCTCTTCAATTCAAACGATCCGAGTGAATTAAAAATGTGGAATGGTTGGAAACAACAAAACGTGGTAAGTTTGAAATATAAAAGACACGAAGTAATTTTTTTGTTATAGGCACTTGAAAATGTAAAGAAAATAAGAAACCAATTCAACGAATCTGGATGATGTGAAAATGTTGTATGGTTCAAGAGGATACCCAGGAGTGGATGGATTTAAAAGGAAAGCATTAAAAAATGCAAAAACTCAAACAATTCAAATAAATATAAAATTACAATTTGCAGGCAAATTTTATTATGACAGCCCGCAGTTGTATGTGCGATTTGATTTCCAACACCAACGAACCTGTAGCAGTAATTGACTCTTTACGGATTCTTTCGACTGAATAAATTTAATCAGGACAACGTCATTTTGAAATGAAGTTGCACGAAACGTAGCGAAAATAAAAATACGCAAGCTGCACGATTAAAAGATAGCAATATCATCGATCGATCAATTACTCGATTATATAAATTAGCTTATAGGCCAAAGAGTGGTTGTTGAAGTCGTGCGAAGGAGAAAAAATGTAACGACGCATGCGATTAAGAGAAAATAAAGAACGGGTACGGTCGTGTAGTGTGAATATAAATAATTCCGTGGTTTCTGGGAAAAAAAGGACAAGATGAAATTAGATATTTTATGTTTTAGTGGTGGGGTTCTTATTTCAATATTATAAGTACTTTTTGTCTATTTTCTAAGGGCAGGCGAATTTTAAAAAATCGTGCATGAAATGTACTTTATGAAATCAGAGATATCCCAATGTCCAAAAAAAACTTAAGAATCCCCTTTTTCCCGGAAACCACGAAATCATCCTATTTTGTAAAAAAAGACTTATCCCCTTTTTCCCAGAAACCACGTAAGTTAAATAATTTTCGGATTTATTATGTTTTTTGTGTATTTTTTATGGGAGGGCGCAAATTTTGAAAAAAACGTACATGAAATGTACATACTTTGTTAAATCATAGATATACCACGGAAATATTCCGTTTTGTCAAAAAATATACTTATCCCCTTTTTCCCAGAAACCACATATTTTAAATAATTTTCAGATTTATTACGTGTTTTGTGTTTTTTACAGTAGGGCGCAAATTTTAAAAGATCGTACATGAAATGTACTTAATATATGTATACTTTGTTAAATCATAGATAAACCATTGTCCAAAATAACGTAAGTACCTACAGTGTTTTTGCCGAAAACCACGGAAATATTCCATCAAAAAAATACTTATCCCCTTTTTCCCAGAAACCACATAGTATAAATAAATAATTTTCGGATTTATTATGTTTTTTGTGTAATTCTTTATTTTTATTTTAAAAAATCGTACATAAAACGTACATACATACATATTTTGTGAATTCATAGATACACCATTTTCCAAAAAAAGATAAGTCTTATCCCGTATTTCCCGGAAACCAAGAAAATATTCCATCAAAAAAATACTTATCCCCTTTTTCCCAGAAACCACATAGTATAAATAAATAATTTTCGGATTTATTATGCTTTTTGTGTAATTCTTTATTTTTATTTTAAAAAATCGTACATAGAACGTACATACATACATATTTTGTGAATTCATAGATACACCATTTTCCAAAAAAAGATAAGTCTTATCCCGTATTTCCCGGAAACCAAGAAAATATTCCATCAAAAAAATACTTATCCCTTTTTCCTAGAAACCACATAATTTAAATAATTTTCAGATTTATTACGTTTTTTGTGTATTTTTTTATGGTAGGGCGCGAATTTTAAAAGATCATACATGAAATGTACATACATACTTTGTTAAATCAGAGATATACCATTGTCCAAAATAACGCAAGAATCCCGTTTTTCCCGGAAACCACATAATTTAAATAATTCTCGGATTTATTATGTGTATTTTATAAATTACATAATTGCAAAGGATTCGACGATGGGTATCTTCAGTGCATATCGATCTATTGAAGGCATAAATTGAAACATTGTTTAATGGTCGATGAATACGAGGCATGATTTACTTATACAAAGCTTCTGAGAGAGCTTTGGCAAAAAACGAGTGATTTGTAAGCTAGGCCCCCGAACTTGTAAAAAAACCCCAAATCAAATAATCTCCTCTCGGATGACAAGATCTCCACATCGGTAGACTTCCAGCAGCGTAAAATCGCTAATTCCCCCCAAGATTTATGTCCGGCCCTGGGCCCATCAAACATTTGCACTTTTTTACAGCCGTCACATAAAAAAAACCCACTCTAATCCTTCGGCGGGCCCACCACACTTATCCCGCAATCTCGAGTTTCACCTCTTCTTTTTCTTCCATAAAAACTAAATCCCGCCTTTGGATCCAAAAAACTGTGAACGATCTCGAATTACGATGTTGTGCCACTCGAACGCCGTTTTAGCAAACACACACACAACCCTTTGTGCCCATTCAATCTCACCCCTTTCCATCGAAGCAAGTGGGGCCAATTTCCGCTAACCAAAGTGCACTTGCCGCCCTGCAACGGTACTTTAAAGGGAACCCTTTCGGCCGAAAAACCGTTAAGGGGTTGTTAATTTTAGGAAAACTGAAATCGCCAAGGACAGGTCTTGCGACAGAATAATGTGCGTCTTGGGCCTCGGGCGGCGTTAAATCTCGACAGCAGGTGCAAGGAGATATTTAAAAATGTCGGCCATCAAGTTTGTTGTTCTTGTTGGAGAGAGCCATTCTTATTAGAGTCGAATAAGAAGCATTAAGCAAGCGCGATCGCTGATCGAGAGTTGTAATTAACGCGTGGTGGTTCAGGTAGAATTCCTTCGTGACAAACAACCCTTAAGACGGACTCATTGTAACTGACCGAAGCTAACCTGCATGGAAACGGGGTGGATAAAAGGGTCAAAACGCATAAAAGTAAAAGGATACGAGGGTGTATTGAAGGAGATAAAGGTGGCGAGCAAATCTTTGGAAAAACACCCCTGCACGTTCACCATCTGCCTTTCGATGTGTGGGAACCTCGTCGGAGTTGCGATTCTCACGATTCCACACCCCACACATGTCCTCCGTCTCGTTCCGGCTCCGTGTTGTCGTTTCACTCGCCGAAATACGCACACCTGTCCCTATCCTCGACGCTCATAGGTCCATGGGGTTCGTGCCCCACTTTGCCTTAAGGGTTCGCTGACGTCACCGCCACCATATAAAGCCGGAACCCTCGCCACTGACTCCATTCCACATTCGTGCTGCGTCTCTTAATCATGAGCTTCAACAACGACAACGCCACCAACGACAACCGCCTCAACGCGAAGAAGGCGGCGCGCTCCCCGATGCACCACCTCAAACGCGTCCTCAGGATGCTGAAGAGGGCGCCCACCGACAACACGTACAAAAAGACGCCGCAGCCGGAGGACTGCGACAGCGAAATCGCCGACAACATCGCCAACGAGCTGCTCGAGAACGAGATCTTCGAGGAGATCGACTCCTGCGAGGAGCACTCCGCCGTCTCGGTGTACAACAACGGCCACCTGGACATCGTGCCCGTGTTCAGGGGACAGCGCTACATCCCCGTGCATTTTGCACGCACCGAAGCCGGCACCTTCTTCTGGACGTCCATGGTGGGGCCCGACTGCGACCTCAACGTCCACGGCGACCACAACGCCATCACGCACTACCAGCGACCGGAACTGCAGGTCCCCGCCTGCAGATGGGCCCAAGCCTAGTGATGGGACGACCCAGTGCCCCGTGATAAAAAATGCTCAATTTTTTGTGATATGTACAGTAGATCATGACTTGTACCTCTTGCAATCCACGTTGTGATGGCAGCTTTAAATATTATTTTTTATACACACATAAATGTTATGTCTTCCATTGTTAGATGTAAGAATTTTTATAATAAATATTTTTGATGGTACTCTTGAGTTTCACTCTCCACCGAAACAGTATACATACAAACGTACGCTCTAACAACAACCTGAGGAGCTAGCCGACCGGTTTTATTGCCTACCTGTTCGAGATTGTTTTGTCTCGTGCCACGGCAGCGGTCCTCAACATGCATCATGCATAATTAAATCCGTGCCTGCTAATGGAAACGCGCGGTGGAATTCCAGCATCTTCCATACCTGGCCGTATCTAATCATCCGCATCCTGTCCACTGCGCTTGGTCCGCCCACCGCTGTGCTCTTTTTTACACCCTCGTGCACGTGAATCGCTCCGGGCGACTCGAAATTGACCTGAAGTAGATGGAAGATAGGAAGGGCTCCAGACAAGGGTACCTGGTGAAGACTGATGATGACCGATCTTCTTAAACAATGACTCGGAGGAACTTTACCAGATTGCTGATGAGGAAAAAATGGTCGGGACACCTGTAACGGTTCATGCTTTCCATTTTATGACTCCGGGCCCACCTAGGGCTGATTGTTTATGGGGGTTATTAAGGGACGCGACAGGTCTTATTGTCGTGTGCGACCCTCGGGCCGGGGTGCAGGTGCCAGATTTAGATTTCTTCAAATTAGCTTGTGGACACTTTATTTCTTGCAAACAAACCCCAAGACAGGAATTTGTCTTCGTCTGATTAGCTGTGGTCTTGTCAAAATGGTAATAACATTTTGTACAAACACATCCAAATCGAAGAAAAGCAGCAGATGCAAACAGTGCTCTTGATTTAAATTCGGGTTTGGTAGTCGTTTCCAAATTTATCAAAATTATACCACTTTTATTCCATCTGTACAATTTATTTTTTTAATTGTACACACATCCTGGACGTCACTACACAAGACAAAGAATCCAAAACTCGAACTTGGAGTGTGGATTTAATTCAGTTTGCTCTTCATACCCAATGTTTCCATGTTTAATAAAAAATGTATTGGAAACGCATGCTGCACTACATACAGGGCGTCCCAACCGATAACTCAATAGCGAGTAGAGATAAAAAGAAAAAAAAAAGGGTAAAAGTTACGTGAATCCGGATACTGCATAACAGAAAAATAATTGTATATATACAGAGTGTACCATAAACGTAGTATTACATTTCATTTCATTTTTTTAAATGGAACACCCCCATATTTTATTACATTGTTGCATTGGACCTAAACTTCCACACATTGTATAACATCATTTTTACATAAACCTACTGGTTTTGCAGATTTATGATATTTTATACGTAAAATTGGTTATTATTCGTTAGTTTAAAAGGTCATATCTTATTTATTTTCAATTTGAGAAATACGATTTCTACGGCAGTTTTAGCCCATATTTCGACTTATTGTTGGCAGTAATAAAAATGAGTTTCATGGAAGGGGCCGTAAATATAATCAAAACACGACAAAATTCAAAATGCCATTTTATTGGAGCGGATGGTATTTTATTAGTTCATTCTTTTATACTAATATTTGTCATTTTTGTAAAGTAAATGAGTAAAACATTTGTTAAAATGAGTTTCATGAAAGGAGCCGTAACTATAATCAAAACACGACAAAATTCAAAATGCCAGTTTAATGGAGCGGATGGTATTTTATTAGTTCATTCTTTTATCGAGATTTTTAAGTTTTTTGCAAAATTGTTATCGAATAATGAAAACTTGAATTGTGAACGAATTTTTTTATTTTCTCATCGGAGATAATAAATAGTACCTACTATAATAAAATTCGTAACTGATTGTCGAATTTTTAAAATATCGAGATTTTTAAGCTTTTTGCAAAATTGTTATCGAATCATGCAAACTTGAATTGTGAACGAATTTTTTCATTTTCTCATCGGAGATAATAAATAGTACCTACTATAATAAAATGCGTAACTGATTGTCGAATTTTTACAAACTTTTAACATATTATAATCGAGGACGAATTCTTCGGACTGACTGACAAATTTTTACATTTTCTCACCGGCGACTATAGAGTATGCGTCTATAGAGAATGCGTTCTCTGATTTTCGAATTATTACATTAGTTTTTTGCAAAATTTTTATTGAATAATGGAAACGCGCTAACTTGCGCAGGAAGCCAAGGAAAACAGAAACAATGACACAAAAATTAAACACTTTAATAACAAATAAGAAAGTATGTCCTAAATCAATACGTGATAGTTATCGAGATTTTTAAGTTTTTTGCAAATTTTTTATTGAATAATGGAAACTTTAATCGTGGACGAATTCGCTGGACTGACTGAAAAATTTTTACAAACTTTTATCGGAAACAGTTTAAGTAAAATAATTGTGGGATTTTAATATTTTATTAACGGGGACGAATTCCCCGGACTGAACAAATTTTTACATTTTCTAACCGGAGACTATAAAGTATAATGAATGATGAATAGTTTTTTTGCAAAATTTTTATTGAATAATAGAAACTTGCTAACTTACGCAGGAAGCAAAAGAAATCAAAGATAATGACACAAACATTAAACACTTTAATAACAAATAAGAAAGTATGTCCTGTACCTATATGTAATAGTTATTAAGATTTTTTCGTTTTTTGCAAAATTTTTATTGAATAAGGGAAACTTGAATCATGAATGATTTCGCCGGACTGACTAATTTTTACCGGAAATATTAGAAGTAATATAAATGCGTAAATTGTAGTATAAAGAATGAGTAACAAATAGTTTTTTGCAAAATTTTTATTGAATAATGCTAACTTGCGCAGGAAGCCATAGAAAGCAATGATAATGACGCAAAAATTAAACACAAGTTTTTTGCAAAATTGTTATCGAATAATGGAAACTTGAATTGTGAACGAATTTTTACATTTTCTCATTGGAGATAATAAACAGTAGGTACCTACTATAATAAAATGCGTAACTGATTGTCGAATTTTTAAAATATGGAGATTTTTAAGCTTTTTGCAAAATTGTTATCGAATAACGCAAACTTGAATTGAGAACGAATTTTTTCATTTTCTCATCGGAGATAATAAATAGTACCTACAATAATAAAATGCGTAACTGATTGTCGAATTTTTACAAACTTTTAACATATTATAATCGAGGACGAATTCTTCGGACTGACTGACAAATTTTTACATTTTCTCACCGGCGACTATAGAGTATGCGTCTATAGAGAATGCGTTCTCTGATTTTCGAATTATTACATTAGTTTTTTGCAAAATTTTTATTGAATAATGGAAACGCGCTAACTTGCGCAGGAAGCCAAGGAAAACAGAAACAATGACACAAAAATTAAACACTTTAATAACAAATAAGAAAGTATGTCCTAAATCAATACGTGATAGTTATCGAGATTTTTAAGTTTTTTGCAAATTTTTTATTGAATAATGGAAACTTTAATCGTGGACGAATTCGCTGGACTGACTGAAAAATTTTTACAAACTTTTATCGGAAACATTTTAAGTAAAATAATTGTGGGATTTTAATATTTTATTAACGGGGACGAATTCCCCGGACTGAACAAATTTTTACATTTTCTAACCGGAGACTATAAAGTATAATGAATGATGAATAGTTTTTTTGCAAAATTTTTATTGAATAATGGAAACTTGCTAACTTACGCAGGAAGCAAAAGAAATCAAAGATAATGACACAAACATTAAACACTTTAATAACAAATAAGAAAGTATGTCCTGTACCTATATGTAATAGTTATTAAGATTTTTTCGTTTTTTGCAAAATTTTTATTGAATAATGGAAA
Organism: Eledona agricola; assembly: GCA_964023215.1. Classification (NCBI taxonomy): domain Eukaryota; kingdom Metazoa; phylum Arthropoda; class Insecta; order Coleoptera; family Tenebrionidae; genus Eledona; species Eledona agricola. The sequence goes on from OZ026859.1 coordinate 4,009,363, forward strand.
CTTGAATCATGAATGATTTCGCCGGACTGACTAATTTTTACCGGAAATATTAGAAGTAATATAAATGCGTAAATTGTAGTATAATGAATGAGTAACAAATAGTTTTTTGCAAAATTTTTATTGAATAATGCTAACTTGCGCAGGAAGCCATAGAAAGCAATGATAATGACACAAAAATTAAACACTTTAATAACAAATAAAATAATGGAACACGGTCCAAAATCCCGAAACAGATCATTATAATTAACAAATACAAAATTTAAAAACACAAGTCCAAGCGCAAAAGACCAGAAATTACGTAATTTCATTACATATGGTCTTCGTTGTCAAACAAATTAAAAAGATGCGGCCTCAATTCAAATTTGGTGGCAGAACCACGAATAATAAAAAAAGTTGGTACAAATCGATTTTTATACATTTTTGCCCCACAAAAGGTCATCAAATCAGCTGAAGCGGCCCTCAAGTTAATAATCACTTTTAGGCAATCCATCAACTTTGCGTCTACAACTTGCCAATGATGTCATTATTAAGAGATTAAAAACAAAGCGTGGTCGAACGGCAATGACGTTTGAAGAGCCGTTTGTTGGAATTGCTGTAGGTCAGTTCGAGGCGGGAAAGCACCTGCGTTGGAAATCGCGTCCACCAGAAGGGGAAAGAAAAAGATGGCAGGCGATATCAAGAGGCGAAGAATGCCTGCGTGATTCACTCCGTACGCACATCTGCCTTTATTCCCACGATTTGAGAACACGTGTTTATTCAAGAACCGGAGCGAGCGATCCTCGTGGCCAACAAGCAAACCTAACCCCGATCCTGAAATGAAGCCGTCGAGGAAAATTAATTCGACAATGTCTCGGACGGAAATTAATTTGTAAATGAATTTTTTCGTGTGGAAATCATAATTATGTAAATCGGGCGCTCTTCGACTATTAATAGCCGATCGAGCGATGAAAATCGGCCGTGGTTTGCATAATAATGAGCGCTGCAAGATCACCGATTGGGCCGTATTAATTGGAAATTGTCGTAATTGTTAATCGAATTAGAAAAAATGATAGGCGACGCGCCCGATTTGCATTTAAATGGCCCAGCGCTTTTGGGCGTCTCTTCGCCTTATAAGTACTCCTACGTTATTTTGGCTTTTTTTCACCGTACTTTTTTGATTTATCTATAAGTCTTTTTTAAACTCCATCTATTTAATCGCAAATCGAGTGAAATATTGAAATAAGCAGTAATTTTTGGAAATATGTTTATTTTACAAATATTTTTATAGAGTGTACCGATTTACATTAATTTATCTATAAAAGTCACAGATACCTAGATCACTTTCAGCAAGAGACAAGAAATTATATGTACGGTGGATGGTCAAACGACTGCAAATTAAAATTATGCAAACGGAGAATAACGCGTTTAAAAATTCTGACCCTAAAATATTTTCTTTTTTTGTATTACCGTTTGCATAAATTGCACAAAAATGATTTTTATTATAAAGTTACTTAATGTATTTACTTTTGAATAATGAAAATTTTCAAATAAGAATTGAGTTTTATTTCGTTACACAACTTATGAATTCCACTAAAATATTATTCTAAAGGAATTGCTGTAGGCCATTCCCGATGTGGAATCCTAAAATAAAATATAACTACAAAAATTACTCATTTTCGCAAAATTTTGTACCCACCATAATAGCTTCTATGTTCCACCGGAAACAATGATTTTGGTATAATCCAGACTGACTGACTGATTAATTAAGTGAGTAACCGGCCAATTAACTGATCAATTAAGTGACTGACTGACTGATTAATAGTATGTCTGACTGACCGACTGAGGATGCTACTTTGTCCCAAATTTACAAGAAATGGAATACAGTTACTCGTGTGAGAAATAGACACACATGGTTAGAAGGTATTCGTTTACATAAAAAACATCTGCTTTCGTTTTTTAACGGGGAAGCCACCCTCGTGCTTTCGCTTTCCAGTTTCACCCCAAACCGTGCCGCACTAAACTTCCATCATAAACCCAAACGATTTTAAATGCCAGTAAACAACTGTTAATTAGAGAGGTATTTTTTTCTACGATCAGCGACGAGCAGTGAAAGCGGTGAACGTAAAAATCGTTACACAATTGCTTCTAATAAATGTCAGAGGGGAGAGCACGTGACGAGCGCGATTAACCCCAAGACCTTGCGACCCAACCTTGTCCCTAATATTCCGGGGACGCGTCCGTGACACACGGCAACCCTCGTATTCCACCCTTTGCCCGGGTCACGGACGGGATACGCACGCGGACGTGAACTTTCAGCCCCGGCCTCAGATCGGGTCAGGGATTCCGTTCCGATCTAGAGCAGGACGCCGATCCTCATTTCATTTTTCAACTGCTCAATTGACCGATACTGTCATTTTAAAACACAGACCCATAGGTGGTCCAGTGAGAAAAGTGAAATCTGCAGTTATGTAGTAAATCGACAGCATAGAGAATCTTAAAAATCATGTGACTGAGGAATATCTCCGCAACGAACAATTTGCAGATTCAGGTCGATATAATTTTTTTTTATTGCGTGAGATGGGGAATAAGCTGACCAAGTTTCAGATTCATGGCATCATAATTTCAGATTTTGATGCCATTTTTACAATGCAACTACATCTACAAAAGCAATAGCAAAATTTTACGATAATACATAAATAATATTCGCTTGTAAAGTTTTTATACAAAAAGTGGAAATATCTTACAATTTGAGAACTAGTGCCGATCATTTTTTTATTCGGGAGGCTTTGGTCAAATTTTGAAACATTTGTTAAAATCTTATTATAATCATTTCAATCTGGAAACTGAAAAGTCGAAAAGTAAAATACATAGTTGAAAATGTAGAAATTAGCTGTAGTGTCTCCCTAAAAAACGCCAAAGTATTTTTTACTACGTACAGTTAGGATTACAAATTAATGTAGGGCATATATTATAATGAAATAATTTTGTGGGTACCTATATTCAGTTTCAATTTCAAAAATTCCCCGAAAAATCCGATATAAATGTTTATTTATCTCAATTTTCTTTTATAAATAAATAAACTGACTTTTGTGCATTTCTATATTTATAACGAAGATAGAGCTACGAATTTTCTGGAGGAAATAACACCGCAGACGATAGTTTCCATAAAACCATCCAAGAACGTTATAGTATTTTTAAAATTAAAGAAACGTGTTTTATTAGTTGTCGAATCAAATAGCGCTGTCAAATTATTAAACTCGAAATTGTGTGCGTTGTTTTTGACGGTGAAAATTAAGTGCGAAGTGTTTTTATCAGTGGCGAGTAGTCAGAGTTTGTAAAATTTATGATTTTTTTCACCTTCCAAGTAGATAAAATTTTACAAATAAATTTGATTTGGTTGGAGAGAATACCATATTTTTCAGCTTCAGATCTTCACAATCATTATTTTAACCGAATTTGAATGAAAACGCCCAATAAGCGCCATTTTCGCATTTTTTGCTTGAAAAAATGCACTTTGGTGTGCGAATCACAGGAACGGTATGGCTACGCCGCTATGACTTTTTTAGGACTGTTAGAATGTGATTGGGTGCTTTTTTCGGATGAGGTATATCCTTCGGTGCCGTGAAAAACACTGACGGATATAAACTCCCTCCGTCTTACAACCAATCAGAAGTCGAATTATTAATTTAGCGCAAATTGTCTTTGTTTATTTGCCTCATTTCACAGTTGAGAAACCTCTCTGTGTGGGTTGGGTCTTTGGTCAGATTTCTATTAAAATTGAATTTTTACAATTTTAAAATGGCAAAATAAGCAACCATAAATAAGCAGTGTTGGTGTGTAAATGATTTAATTTAATGAATGACTCGATATCATATTTTTTATTAAATTTAAATTTATTCCGCTTTGTTGTGATGGATACATTTTTCGTCACAAATTCTCTGGTTCCTCGTCCAGATTTGCACGTGTTTTAATTAATTAAGATAAACCACCGGAGAATTTCTTAATTCTTGTTACAGGAAAAGTAAATGGTTAACGGGTAGATTAATTAAAAACCATTGTTTTGTTTTCCATGTGTTTTATTTTTGAATAGTGCTGCAGATATTTAATGAAACACGGATTTTGCTCTGTTAATGTATATACATAATGTGTATATACAAAAAGTCAGGATATTAGGCAACATGTAAATTGCGTGTTAAAACAAACAAAATATAATATATTTCATTGATGTAACACGTCAAGTGGAAATTTCACAAATATTTTATAATTCGGTCACAGAAAATAATAAATACTCCTATATAAAAAGATTTATCTACATTTTCATTTATTTTTTTTGCAGTAGTTTAAAATTAACAGGATTTAGTGTTTCGTCGTTACGATGAGAGTAGAAAATCGTCCAACAGAGGAAGCCAAAAATAAAGTGTTGGTTGATGACTACAAAAAATGATAGGTACTCTTTCTGGAACTTCCATAACAATTCAAAATAAACTACTAGATTTTATAGCTCACATTGTAACTGAGAACATACATTTGTAAAGTAATAATACAATTTTGTTCAATAGAAATTCACAAGTTTCTGTAATTTATCGATTCTATTTATTGGATTCTATGCTAAATTATGAATGAAATCTATACAAGTGAATTTTTACTTATCTGCCATCGTTTTGCTTTGTGGCGATTATCTTGTGTTGGGCCTACAAAATTTTTGTACTGTCTTTAGCGAAAAAGTTGCTTCAAATTTAGTGATTTTAGGATAACACCTAGATTTCCTAGATTTTCACTTAGACTGTACCTATAAACCCTATATCATTGAAAAGCTTGTCAAAAAAGCTTTCCACCAGTGCAATAACAAATACGAAATTTTTCTGTTACTTCAGTTAAATTTCGCTCAATTTCATTGGAACTAAATAATTATTTTGAATTGCGTGTTAATTTCTAAATTTAAATCCGTTTGAGTTCCACCCGTAACACCACTCGAATTTTTAATTTAGAAATAGCCTGAAGAATGTTGTAGAATGTTTGAATTTCAAACTTAAAAAATCACGGAATTACCAAATATCAGATGCATAAATTTATTTCAACAGATGGTTGAGTCCAATTATTTGCATACAGGGACAAGTACACATTTTTATTATGACGTATAATGTATTAGCAGCGGAGTCATTATTGTGAATATTGCAGACCGACAATCAACCTGTCTTTTACATTTTGACCGCACGCGGACACTGGTGATTAGAGATGGGAGTATGGTGTTTGCTATTGGTAAATCAGTGAATCGATTGAAATTAATGTCTTTTTAAATATAGAAATTCAGGCACTTTCTGATTTAAAAATTTGAGTGGTGTTTTGAGTAGAAGTCAAGTGGATTTTGAAACTAGAAATTAAAGCGCAATTTTTATTGAGCTCCAAAATAACTTGAGTAACATTTTGAAATATGTAGTTCCAAAATTAAAGAAAAAAATAGTTTACAAAAAAATTGACATGTTAAAAAATAATTCTAGTCAGAATAATGTCTGTATTAAAATTAATAAGTCAAAAAAATCTGGCGCGATATTCATTTCACAAAAATTTCGTAAAATTCCTATTTTAGAGAATTAAAAATTCAAGTTAAATTAATTATCAAACACAGGCCTTGCTATTTCTCGAACTTTAATATAAACCGAACACGGCTTATAATTTTGTAAAATAAAAAACCGATGCATGTTGTCCAAACATGAATTTTACTTTTTAATTTTTGATAACTGTAGAAACACGTGTATTATTTATTACAAAAAACAATAAGGTTTAAAATAATTTTGTGTCACATTAAAAGTTCAGAATAAAAATACATTACAAAGAATCATCAAAATCTTTATTTTCAAACAATTTCCGAATGAAAATCGCAACCCAATTTCTTTTCTATTAAAATTGAATGTCTAATATTTTTTGCTCCTATATTTTGCTTTTGCCTTTGATATTTCTTTTTTTTAATTTTTTGCTACATTTTGCCTTTGATATTTCACTCACTCTTATTTTTATCTTGTATTTTAAAATATTGCACCAGAAGTTCTGCCTTTAATTTCGGAGCTTCAAAATAACACATTTTTAAATATTTCCAATAAAATTGAGTTTAAAAATAGTTTAAATAAATATGGAATTCTTGAAAAATAATATTCTAGTCAGAATACATTTAAGTCAAAAACAATTTAACGCGTTATTCACTTCACAAAAATTTCGTAAAGTTCTTATTTTAGTGAATTGAATCCAAGTTGAATTAATTTTCAAATACAACCTCTGTTATTTTTCAACAATAAAAAACCAATGCTTGTTTTCCGAACATGAATTTTACTTTTTAATTTTTCGATTACTAAAGTTTGGACTATAGGTATGTAAATTTTTTTGAATATGTTTATTATTTGTTACAAGAAACAATAAAGTTTAAAATAGTTTTGTGTCAGAGTAAAGGTTCAGAATAATATTACATAACAAAGAATTATCAAAATTTGTATTTCCAAACCAATTTCTTTTTCAATAAATGTTTTATAATTTTTCAAATAGGTTTTTTGTTACAATATTTTGCTTTTGCCTTTGATATTATTTTAAATCCCTGTTATTTTTAACTTGTATTTTCAAATATTGCACAAGAAGTATTTAGAAATATTTACCTACAAAGCAAAGTTTTTTTAATACGGTGAATTTAAAATGATACATTATTTTTGAAAACCTCAAATTAAAATCATGAAAAGTAACATTTGCATTAGAAGCAATATTCAGTTTCGGTTAAACTTGGACTCGAATTTAAAAATGCAATAATTATCACTTTCACTTTTCACGCGTAAATCTATTCCACATTTTGTATTTCGATATTAAAAAATACTTTGAGGTTGTGCATTATTTATTACAAAAAGTAATAAGGTTTAAAATAATTTTGCGTCACATTAAATGTTGTTCTGAATAAAATTGCATTACAAAGAATTATCAAAATCTTTATTTACAAACAATTTCTGATTGAAAATCGCCAACCATTTCTTTTCCATTAAAATTGGATGTCATTTATTTTGTTGCTGATATATATTTTGCTTTTGCCTTTGATAGTTTAATCACTCATTTGTATTTTACAATATTGCACCAGAAGTTCTGCCTTTAATTTCTGAGCTTCAAAATATATATTACGATATTAAAAAATACTTTGAGGTTCCATAGCTCCCCGTCTTAACAAACAAATAAATACGTATTCAATTTTCTTCGTTGATGATAAAGAGTTGAGACTAACGCGTGCGTTACACCTAAATGAATTCCGGAACTGTAGCCTTAAGTATAATTTGTTCTTTGTGTGAGAACAAACGAACGGTTTGAATAAATCGAGGCGTTCAAAGTGTAAACAATTCCCACCGTCGGCCGGGATTTGACCCGTGCCGGCCCAGGGCCGGGGTCAGGGGTCGTCACGCGCGTCGGCCACTTGTTACGGCCCCCAGCCGACACAACTACCATTTACAACACACGCCTTGCAGATATCGTGACGACAATAACTCTTCCGAGAGGAGAATGTGTTCGACCGAAAACCATTCTCACTTTCCTGCGAAAACTTTTCAACTACTCACTCCGGCGGTCGTTCGTTTACTTTTTACTAATTTGGCCCGGTTAGCTTGAAAATATCAAACTGCCGCGATTATATTAAGACACCGAGGGCCGTGCAAGTCAATTCTGGTTCAACAGTTTTGGAAGCGCTCTATGGAGGCCTTCGCGTGCCAAGTGGCAAAGCGTGGTGATTGTGTGCTGCAAGTCAAGGGAGATGGTGGAGCGAACCGTGGGAAAGAACAGCCGGATACGCTTCAAGACATCGGTATGCGGCCACGGACTGTTTGCTGGTAATCAGCGAGCGGTTACACGCGTGCTGGGCACGGGATACACAGATCGGGTGATTTGAGAGGCTGCAAGCCTCTCCAGCGGGGTGATTTCAAACCAGGCGAATTTGCAAACGATCGCGCAAACAACTCGTTCTTCCAACTCCAATGTGTCAAATTTTTATAGTACCTGACACTAATTGAGAGTGGTAGAAAGCAGAGCCGGGTGTGAAAAGTGAAACCGTAAATGTTTTTCGTTTTAGATGCAGATACCGAGTACTTAGAATTTTTTTAATTTTTTTTTCCACTATTCGTCTGTAATTTTTCCACGTGATCGTGAACGGGAAATTTATTACGTAGTGACTTCTGCGTCAAGATTGCAGCCAATAGCAGTAAAAACAATAGTCATAATTGAAATGTTCGTCCGCAGTCGTTTTTCTTATTTTTTTCAAGAAGTATACAGAAAAATTTCGTTGGTCCGAACAGATCAGTTTAGAATCCCGCCGAATTAGATAGTTTTCCGGACTAGCAAAGTATGCATTTTGATTAATTGGGTTAAGAAAAAATCATGAATTCACGGGGTCAGAGGAAAAATGGTACAAGTGATTTTATTGCAAAAACAGGTGCCGATTGCTAAGAAGGTTCATTTACTCATTCATGGTGACTACTCATGAAACTACTTTTTTCGCTATCGACTGCAATACACAGTTTGTACGTTTTCTCAATGGTTACTGCAAAATAATTTATTGAATAGACCACCGAAAATACAAAATTTTGTAAAAAAGTGCGCATATCTCCAAAACTTTGACAAATCGATAGGTACAAGATAGGTGTAAGATACTCAAAAAGAAAGGAGGCATTCGAAAATTAAATAAAAACTAGGCTGTTCCATTTAAAATAACCTTCGGTATAAGCGGAAGTGCCGCCATATTGAAAATAATTTATTTCGATTGGAAATGGTAAATATTGACTGCATTCCAAATTTCAAATTTATAGCACTGTAGGAAGTTAAATATTTTCTAATAGCCGCCTTAAAAAAACAACCTGTATACAGGGTGTCCAAAGTTGTTTTTTGTAATTTTGAGTTAATTTGTGAATTCTACACTTCTACACTTCTGCAATCTATAGAGATTCTACAATCTCTACACTCTACAGTTCTGCCACAGGTTCGGCGTTAAATTTACTGCGGTCATCTTTACGTATCTGTCATACGTTTTGATGTGCGTCTCTTATTTTCCAAAATTCCCATATGTAAGGTTCCGTTCAAAAATTCTTAACTTCTAAACGTACGTAAAATGTACCGATTTTTTTTCAGTCAAAGCTCAGGCTTTAGTCAATCTTTGAGATATTGCCGAGTGGCCAATCCAACGGATGTTTCAACATTTGCTTCGATTTTTTTTAAATGACAAAACTCAATTTTTTTAAATGGAACAACCTGTCTATTCTTTACACCATTCCATAGTGTTTTGATAAGCTTTTAAATAATACGAATAATATGCAGTTTGTAAGAATTCCTATTTTCTCAATAAGTTTTCGATTATCTGAACTGTATCCTACAAATAAATTAGAACTTAGTGTAGAATTCAAAAATAAAATCAAAAAAATATTGTCATACTAATGTCATCCTGCATAATCTTTTCGTTAAGAACTTTACTCTAGAATGTAAGCATAAAAGTTAAAAAATTATATAAATTCATTGTATACGTTTAAGAGTCAAAAAAATCTGGCGCGGTATTCATTTCACAAAAATTACGTAAAGTTCCTGTCTTAGTGAATTGAAATACAAGCTTTGCTATTTTTCAAACTACAAAATAAAAGGGAGCACAACTTTGTAAAATAAAAAACCGATGCATGTTTTCCGAAAATGCATTTTCAATTTTGAATAACTGTATTTTATTTCTGAGTTTTACGAAAAAACAATAAGGTATTAAATAATTTTGTCACATTACAGGTTCAAATAAAATTGTATAACAAAAGTCTTTATTTCCAAACAATTTCTGATTGAACATTGCAAACCAATTTCTTATCCAATAAAATTGGATGTTTTTTTATTTTTGTTACAATATTTTGCTTTTGCCTTTGATATTTTAAATCCCTTTTCAACTTGAATTTTAAAATAATGCACCGGAAGTTTTGCCTTTAAATTCGAATTTAGAATTATACCGAAAAATATTTAGAATAGATTTGTGTGCTGTTCTCTACACAGAAACGTAGGTATATAAAACGTTAAGCAACATTTTTAATACGGTGAATTTACAATAGTACTTTATTTTTCAAAACCGCAAATTAAAATCTGTTGTTGTTGTAAGGTTTTAAATAATTTTGTGTCACATTAAAGGTTCAGAATAAAATTGCATAACAAAGAATTATCAAAATCTTTATTTCCAAACAATTTCTGATTGAACATTGCAAACCAATTTCTTATCCAATGAAATCGGATGTTTTATTATTTTTTTATTCAGTTTTTAATTGCAATATTTCACTTTTGCCTTTGATATTTTAAACCCCTCTTATTTTCAACTTGAGTTTTAAAATATTTCACCTAAAGTTTTGCCTTTAAATTCGAATTTAGAATTATACCGAAAAATATTTAGAATAGATTTGTGTGCTTTTCGCTACACAGCAACGTATATAAGACGTTGAGCATCATTTTTAATACGGTGAATTTAAAATAGTACTTTATTTTTCAAAACGTCAAATTAAAATCTTCAAAAGTAATATTTACATTAGAAGCAATGTTCAAAGCCTCGGGCTTTGGTCAATTTTTGAAATATTACCGAATGGCGAACGAGTTCCAACGTTTGTTTTGTAAAAAACAACGTAACGATTTTTTGTAAATAATAAACTACAAATGACAAAAACTCGATTTTTACAAATGAAACAACCTGTATATTTTTTTACACCATTCCATAGTGTTTTTCATAAGCTTTTCAGTAATATGAGTAATATGCAGTTTGTAATAATTCCTATTCTCTCAATAAGTTTTCGATTATTTGAACTGTATCCTACAAATAAATTAGAACATTAGAAGTGTAGAGTTGCTAATTTTAACTTTGAACAAATTGTCCGGATTATGGGGGTAAAAATTGCACAGTGTCCGGATTATCAATTGTCATGTAGCGACATATATTTAGTTATTTACCACGTTATTCTTTCGCCAGAAATAAAAATTTATAAAATCTAGCTTGTAGTATTATTTTTCGAAAACGTTTCCGCACTTCTTCTGCTCGGGGCGCAATTTTTTAAAACTAGTGACTCATTTGTCTTTTTAAAAAAAAACTTTTCCGTGCAGTCCGCTCTGCCGCTAATTGTTGTTTGCGATTTCCGTTCTTGCGGTAATAAATTACAGCCCAGACAAAGCCTCGAACCTAATTAAACCCATCCTGAAAGCGCAGTAGCCGCGTTATTATCGTAACGGGCCCGCGATATTTCCACACAATGTCAGACTCGTCCGATTAGTAAAATGACGAGCACGTGATCCCCTGTCGGCTTGTGCCGCCACGAATTGCCCTCATTAGCAGATATTGAACGACAAATCTCCGCAATAAGACATCGGAGGACATAAATAACAGTTTCCTGCCAGCGCGCAGTGTTTTACAAGCGCCATTAGCGCGAAATTGCGCGAATTATCTTGCTTTTTAAAGAGACGCTGCTTGCATCATGTCGCCAATAATTACGTCAGTGTAAGAGGAATTTTATTGATTCCGTTTAGCTCTAATGGCTGATTATGGCGCGGATTGCATTTATGAACGGACGAGACCAAATTAGATGTAATTATGTGGGGATGAGTGGTAGTTATCGCACTTGGACGCGGTTTTTTTGCGCCCCATCTCCATTGAGCGATTCTTCGAAGTCGCACACGTGCCCAATTGCGAATTCGAAAATTTTTGATAAGTCTGGAGCGGTTGCGTAAGTCCGCCTGCATGAATTAACCTTTTTCGTGTTCGTGCTGATTTGCATAGAAGACACGACGCCGGATCCAATAAACTGTTAATTCGTTTGAATTATTCACATCTGAGCCACATTTCGCTTTTTTTTCTTGTTGCAAGTTTCGAATGCAGATCTGCAATTGGCTGCCGGAGTCCGGGGAGGTCAACGATTGCAATAAAATCGTGTGAACGACGAAAAGTGGCCGGCTAATTAATTCGAAGCCGGACTCTCCCAATAAACACGATTCCGTCAAAAAAGCGATAACGTATAAACTTCCTTGGCCGGGAGCCACGAACCGATTAGACTCATAATTCCGAAGTCGGTCAATCACGGACGCTGCTGATGGAAAGATCACGGGTCATCCCCGCATACATAATTACACCCATTACCGACTTTCACTGCCATTATATCTATTGCCGGCTTCCGGTGACTTGTTCTCACGGACTTGCCGCCCAGCATCGGATGGAATTCCACACCGAACGCACAAAAGCGTGGATTTGCGCGAAACCCGATCCGGGAGGAATTGCAGTCGAACGAAGAAGCAGGCAGGGATTTGCTGAAGAGAGAATTTCGGCTGCACGTTCCTTCCACACGTCCGCGTGACCATCACAATGCGGCGCACGTCCCGTTCGGAAATCACCCCTTGGAATTTCGAACGCGGTTCCCACGCTCGAAGAACACCTTTCTTCAATTATCACTTCTTACCCCGGCTTGTGTGTGCAGTTCGCCCCTATTATGTGCGGCATACGAACGACATATGGTCGACGCGTTCTGCTCAGACCGTGGGAATGTGTTCCCTCGGAAATCTTAAATACCTGAAGATTGGGCGATTCACCCCGTGCAGCTGGGGGTACGCCGATTTCAAAAAATATTTACATTTACACGCCAAATTAGCAAAACGCATAACAGAAAGATTGCATAAAACGACAAAAAATTACACCATTGTTCTTAACATAAATGCGGTCATCAAACTCGGGTAACAGGAAACACCCAACTCCGGTCATCGCTGCGGACTAATTTGTCATAATTGTACTGCGCAAATATACAAGAACGTATTATAATCAAAAACACTTGTTTTACTCGAACCATTTCCTCTTATCCCTTGCCAATTACAGTGGACTCTCGATAATTTGACCCTCAAGGGACCAGAGAAAAATTTCAAATTACCAATAATACAAAATAACAGAGACGGAGGAAAAAATTAAGTAAACAAGAGTTGATCAAAATTCGTGATTTATTATTTTAAACATTTGTACAATTATTCCAAATGTTCGTTTTGAAAAGTTGTCCGAAATTTTCAGTTGAGTGAGCGACTTCAGTCATTCATTCAATTCATTGTCCAATGAATTTTCTGTAGGTCTGCACATGTATGTAAAGAAACGACAGGTCCGTGCATGATACCCGCTTCAAATTATAGAGAGTAGGGAAGCACGGACTTATTAATGCATGTTGCCAAGATACTATTCCATCAACTTCAAATTACCGAGGGGACCAATTAGTATCGATTTGATTCAATTCATCGAGTATTTTTCAAAGGATCGGGAAAAAAATTCAAATTGTCGACAGATTAACGAGTGTCAATTATCGAGGGTCGACTGTATTTCCCTTTTTTCCAGATTTTGTTCTTCTTTTGGGGTTGTCCAGGATTGCTTCGTCGCATGTTTTCTTTTTACCGTTGTTCTCCTTAAAGTTGTTTGTGCCATATCCTCTTCACCTGTTTCACTTTCTTCATTCACATCAGGTGTCCAAATCATTTCAAACCAATTTAGTTGCTTTCAATTACTGTTTTATTGCCTATTTTGTCTCTTTATTAATCGCACCTTTGAGATATTTCATTTCTCTGCCTGCAACTTACTTTTCTGTTGTTTAGTAAGTGTACAACATTCGCATCCATGGTTAGTACTTATTAGCGCAAATATTGTCTTAAATAATTATTTTATTTGTTATTTCCTTGTCCTTATGAACGTATTATTGTGTGAGTAGTTTTAGTATTGTTGCATTTTTCTATTCTATTATTTATTTCTGCCTCCGAGCGCCTTGTATTTTTATTCCCTAAGACAAAAAATGTAAGAACAATTTTTATAGATAATTGCATGATTTACAATTTTTGTTTGATCTATTTTTATGATAAAAATGCAAAAAACCCATATTTGCGAACTTTGAACTTGAATAATTTTTTTTGCAGATGTGGAATCGATCACATTTCATTTATAATGGTGTTCCCAACATTCGTACCAATTTTCGGCTCTATACGAATTATTGTAACCTTGAATGTCTATTTTGACCGGGCTAGTAGTAATTAAAACTTTTTGTTTCCACATCTGTATTGTCAAGCTTTACTCCGGTCTGTATACCGTTTTTTGTTTTTTTCATAACACCTTTATCTTTGTCTTAGTTATGTTTATTTTTATATTTCCATTTCTGAGTGCCGTATTCCATAATTCCATGTTTTGCTGTGGTTGTTTCTCGTTTTTGGCAATATATTACATGCATAAACAGGGTGGCGAAAAAACTCCATAACTTGTTTGTCATTAAATATATCCATATAAATTTTGTTTGCTGCACATTCCAAAAATATTGCGGTAGCGTCCCAATTTTATAAAAAAACTAAAGTGATTTTTTTAATGGAACCCATAAAGTTTCATTTCATTTTCGAACTTGGATATGCTAAATTATTAATCAAATCTATAGAGGCTGTTTTTACGTATCTGCCACCGCTTTTTTTGCCTGAATTTGGAGTTGCAGGAGGAAAAAGGTACCGTATAAATCGTTGCAAATGAATTAAAATTGATTCCTGAATGTTTGCCGCATGTGCTGAATATTTACTCAACAACCTGCTCAATCCCATGTTCCCACTACGATTTTTTAAACATGACAAATTAAACATATGATTTTTTTAATGACACACCGCATTTATTATTGAGCTTCAAAATAATTATTTAACTGCAATGAACTTGGGCGAAATTGAACTGAAGTAACAGCATATCACATTTTCAATAAATCTCTTAACTTCATGCATTGTTTAAAATTTATCAAATGGGCGTAGCAATGTATAAATGGAGTTTGAGGAGCGATTTTTAATTTTTTATTTGCCAGTTAAATGTCCCATTGCAGTGCAAAACTTGCAGTAATAAGTTCTTGCTGTTACTTTATTTTCCAATTCGAATTTTCAAACATTCAGTTTGCATTAGTATTCGAACAATTCCTGCAAAGTGCGTCCCGAATTCATAAAACACCATGAATATATCTTCCATGTCTTAAAATTACAGAAACTTGTGAATAACTATTGACTCATCAATTTTACATGTAAAAAATTTGTATTATTACTTTACAAATGTATGTTCTCAGTTACAACGTGAGCTATAAAATCTAGTAGTTTATTTTGAATTGTTATGGAAGTTCCTGAAAGAGTATCATTTCTTGTAGTCATCAACAAACACTTTATTTTTAGCTTCCTCTGTTGGACAATTCTGTACTCTCCTCGTAACGGCGAAACACTAAATACTGTTAATTTTAAACTACTGCAAACAAATAGATGAAAATGTAGATAAACCTTTTTATATTATTGTTAGTATTAGTTTTTTTGTTTTTTGTGACCGAGTTATAAAATATTTGTTATCTTTTCACTTGACGTGCTGCATCAATAAAATATATTATATTTTGTTTGTTTTAACACTCAATTTACATGTTGCCTAATATCCTGACTTTTTGTATGGCGCGCATACATTTTTAACAGAGCAAAATCCGTATTTGATTAAATATCTGCAGCACTATTCAAAAATAAAACACACAGCCAACAAAACAATTGTTTAAAATTAAATTACCCTTTAATCATTTCCATTCCCTGAAACAAGAATTAGGAAATTCTTGAGATGGTTTCTTCTAATTAATCAAAAAACGTTCAAATCTGGACGAGAAACCAAAGTATTTGTGACGAACAATTTATCCATCACAACAAAGCCGAATAAATTTAAATTTATTAAAAAAATATATTATGTCATTCATTAAACTTATATAGTTGTCACATAACACACCAACACTGCTGGTTGCTTATTTTTCCAAATTAAAATTGTAAAATTTTTAAATTGTAAAATTTTTAAATTGTAAAATTTTAATTTCAATGGAAATCTGACCAAAGACGCAACCCGCACAGAACGTAAACAACTGTAAAATTATGCAAATAAACAAAGACGATGTGCGTTAAATTCAAAATTCGGCTTCTGATTCTCTGATTGGTTATTGTGAGATGATGGGAGTGTTTGTGTCAGGTCGAGTGTTTTTCGCGGCACCGAAGGCTATACCCCATCCGAAAAAAGTACCCAATCACGAACTACCTTCGCTGTGATTTGCGTAGTGAAGTGGATTTTTTCAAGCAAAAAATGTGTAAAAAGTTCCAGTCGAGCGTTTCCATTCAAATTCGGTTAAAATAATTATTGTTAAGATCCAAACCTGAAAAAGATATCTCCAAACAAATCAAATTCATTTCTCGTAAAATTGTATCAACTTGAATGGTGAAATGTTAATTAAATGTTAATTTAAAAATTAATTAATTCGTCACTTGATGCAGGTACTACCTCTGAAGTGAGCCAATTTTGAAATTTTTTTGTAATTTTCGATTTATAAATACTTTCTTTGAAGTAGAAGCTGAACGTTCTTCCCGTTTCTAAAGATCACGCTTTTATTATTTATATACGCACATGAATGACTTGAATGGTCAATGCAAAACGTCGTCCAAGTCGAACGGTTTTGCAATCAAAACCCAACCGATTCAAAAAGATTTCGCTTGAGTCCCGTCCTAATGAGTGACAGTTTTTAGCATTTGCTGTGCTCATCAATCCAAGAACCGTAAACACAAGCCACTGCGTGCGTCTTTCTCGGACCGCTTCGAGAACGGTTTCGGCCATTTCTCTCGCACACTTCCTGTCTTGTGTGGGAAAACGAGGCAGGTGTTAACTTGCATAGGAATTTTTTACGGCCATCCTTGACTTTTAAGCACAAATTTCTCGGGTTTGTGCCCGGCGACGTAATCATTTTGAGGTGGGCGGCACTCATTATATCGCGGCCACGTGACCGGAAATTCCCTCGCTCTAATCCCCGATGCACCCTTTCAGGAGTCACGACGTCCTCTTCTTTGTCACCTCGTCTGCGGCGAGCACGTGCTCGTCGCCGTTCCCACGCTAGTTCCAGCGACGGTGATTATGATTATATGCCCACCTCTCCTTCGTTCGTGCCATAAATAAATAACGACGGGGACTCGCTTTTGCAGCGTAATTTCGGCACAAGTGAAATGGTTCAAAAAATTGTTAAACAAACAAACAATTTGAATACAAAAATAAAACTTCGACGTTCCGAAAAGTGTAGAAAAATTCAATACGTAAGATACATCATAGATTACTCCAGATGAATGACTTCATAGGGCGATTTTGTCCGAAACTATCTCTTTTCTACATTTTAGGGGCATGATATCGCAGATAGGGTAATCAAATACAGAGGCGCTGCAGTCGTTGCTAATACTTTGTACGACCGGTAGATGTCACTACAAAAACTTTTATTTAAATTCAAATAACAGGCCCAATATTTTTTCTATTTTAAATTGAACAATGTACCATTCCGCGTTTTGTAAAAAGCGTGACTGTTTCTACGCTTGTTGCTTTTTTCTGACTAATATTTTAAAAAACAGCATTTTTCAATTATCATCAAGCAAGTAAATGTCAAAACTTGCTTGCATTTTGAATTTGTGAATAATTTTAAGCGAAATGAGTCTTTTTTGCATTATTTGCATTAAAGCATGGCCCAAGCGTGAATCACTTACTCCAAGACAAAAAAATGTTAAAAATGAACCTTTAGTGAATTCTGAAAATATACTTTTACCGCCGTTGCATATAAAGCTCGGTCTCATGAAAAATATTGTAAAGGCTATGCATAAAGATGTAGTGGGTTTTATATTAGAAAGAGAAATTTCCTAAACTCAGCGGCGCAAAAATTAAAGAAGGAATATTTGTTGGTGCACAAATACGAGAAGTAATGGAGGATAAGAATTTTGAACAGAAACGATTATGGAAAATCCGCCTGGAAGTGTTCTGTTAATGTCGTCCAAAATTTTTTAGGAAACCACAGTGCGGAAAATTACAAAGATTTAATTAATGAACTTATATAATTTCATACAAAGTTGTGGGGTGTAACATGTCCTTGAAAATATATTATGTTGGACCCTCATCTGGATTTCTTTTCCGAAAAGTTGGGCGCTGTAAGTGACGAACAAGGCGAGAGATTTCATCTGGACATTTCCTTAGTAGAAAAGCGTTACCAGAAGCCAAACATTCACGAAAATCATAATTATTAATTGTACAGTAAATAATAATTGTCTAACTGTAGGTGATGTTTGTAAATTTCATAAAAATATATGTTTTAATGTCACAAAGAAATCTGACGTGTCAATTTTTTTTCATTAATATATTATCATTCTGTGATCGTAGTAATACAAAATTTGATATAAGTTTTCGTGTGACAAAAAAAGTTTGAATTTTGTAGACCAGTGTTATTTACCTATCTTAGAAATGTAATTGTTAACATTTTGGATATAATTTTGTTTTATTTAAATTATGTAATATAATAAATTGATTTTTATAAAATTGTTTGTTTTTATGCCGTGTAAATAATGAATATTTTATGATTTATTCTCCAAAACTAATTTTTTACGTTAGTTTTGTAGAATAAATCATAAAAAATGCAAAATATAATAGCATTTTTACGACCTATAAAAAGAGGAGAGATTATTTAAATTTGACGCAAAATTCGATCAATGCGCCATCTGAAAACGGTTACCCTAAAGGTTAGAGGTCATTCCGCCAAAATATTTGCATTAATCTGTGGATACATTTAACGTCTTCTTCAACAAATTCCAGCTACAGTCGTCAGTTTAGACGTCGTTTGAGCAAAATTTTCAATGACAGCTCCTGTCAAATGTCCACACGTAAATAAAACAAAAGCTAAAGTCCATTGCTTCCTGAGACCTTGTTTTTATTTGTCGAATCAAATTGTTGTGGTTAATTCGGTGCTAGGGTATTTTTGCCTTTTTGCGACTAAAAGGCTTTAAGCTCAACTTGGACAGGGTTGAAGTGTGTCCTGTAGATGAAAGATAAAACTGAAACGATATTGTCACGCTCCGGCAATCGTACAAGCGCATCCGAATCGATTTTTTCCGAAACTTCTAAGCCGCGGATTGATTTTTATTTTTATTGGGCACATCAATCAGTCGAGCCAGGTGTGTGTCGGCCTTGGCGCGCAAGATTTTCCAGTGATTTTTTCAGTCCCCCCCGAGAGCGTTCCTGAAGGCGTGTGCTTGGAACGTGCTGGCATTATTCCGAGACAACCTTTCCCACGGATGTGTCAATAGAAGTCGATTGCGTTGGCATTCGAAACGCAAACACACTCCTTATCTGCGTCCCAAAACGGCTGATAAAGCCGGGTCGAGGGTTGTAATTAAGGCAAACATTATCAACGTGGACAGGTCCAGCGGTGGACAATCGACGAGGCCCAAGACGCGACTCCCGCGTGTCATTACTTAACCCACATGATTTATTCTCGCAATTACCATAATGTATATTTACGGCCGCTTTAAAAGACGACGTAATTATCCGCGACAGCGTAATTTCGTCGTGTAATGATGCTCTAATTGCGATCGCTATAAATTTCGCGGGGCAATCATCGATTATTGAATTTTTCCCCGTTTTCGCGCCGACTCTTAATTACACGACTCGGTGCCGAAAAATCTGGGACACCTTCACGCCGACCTCTTCTTCTTCTTCTTTTTGCACAATCGAACGCAGAATCAGAGCGTCGTGGACCACCGTCGCGTCCTTGATTCGCAACCGCAAAATCGATAATTACAAGACTTCCTGTTTTCGCAGATTTCATCTGCGACCTTGTCCGAACGAATGTAATTAAGTTTTCTACGTCGGCCGTAAATCAACCCTTAATCGAGATACGGGCTGATAACAATTATAATAAATCTCGACGAGGTGATGGCGGCGCCGACAAAACAAACCCAACGTTAAAAGTCAATTTGTACGACAGTTACGATTCAAGAACGTTTCGTACGACTTTTATGAATAATCGCATCGGTACACTTTATTACCCCGTTTGGTATTGACGTTTTGTGCAATTACGGACCGCGCTCGTTAAAAATATTTATTCGTGCTTGTTTTGTTGTTTTGATGTGCGCTCGCTCATCTTGATCGAAATAAACGGAAATAAAATTACAAATTAACACAACGACCGTGGTGCTCGGTGGAAACTGCAAAAACGCTTTTATTTTATTGTTTTGCAACTCGACGACCAATCAAATTGTTGTTATTGTGTTATTACAATTCGTATTAAAAAGATGATGTGTGGTAATCGCAATAAACACGATCTTTGAGCCAATTTAGTTGTTTATTGAAGTACTGGACGAGATGTGTTGGACATGCTCAGACATCAGGCGATTTACACTGATAAGATTTGAGATTAAACCACGCATGGATTTTCTGATCATTATACGATTAACATGTCTGTAATTATCGAACAGAAATTAATTAAAATGTAAGCAGTTACGGAACAGAAATTAATTATAAATTAATCGTTAAATTTTAATTTTATAAGCTTAGGAGCCCATGAAATATACATTTTGTTTTATTTTTTACAGCGTAGACGTTTAACATCAACTAACCGTATGATGTAATGAAAAATTTGCCCAAACCACAACACCTGAATCCATCTTCATTCTCAAAGACACCGGATAAAAAATTTCAATTTAATATTTTCACAGTTTTATAAAAATAAAACGCTCTACGCATGGAATAACATTGACGTCAGAAACAGTATACAAATGGTCCCAGAAATAATGGCAATAATTTTAATCAGCAGTAGAAGTCGTCAAGACAAACACTTATTCTATGTACCATTTTTTCGAAATCGCAATTTTGTTTTTAATTATAACGATGTTCTTCGGGATTTTGGAACGTGTTCCATTTGAAGTTCCATTAGGGGGGGTGTAGTGAACGCTCCTAGGAGCTAATTCAATAAGTGACCCCAATATACCTCCATGGGGGTTCCCAAAGCCTACATACTTTCATAATTTTATTTTTACCATTTTACCCACCTTGAAATTGACGAGCTGCTTTTGGTTTTGATAAATCAGTGACATTTTTCAATTGAATTTCAGAATATTACAATAATAGCAACCGTCCAATAAATGAGTTGCTACGTCAAAAGAATCACAAAGTAGGGAAAATTTTCTTGCAGTGATTTTTTGGTCTGTGCTTATCGGTGTTTACTATGGAGCATTATATCTATATTACTATAGATAGTATATTATAGGCGAATAACAAGAGTCAAATCTCCAACTATTTTAACTTGTTAACCAAAACGATTATAACAAAAAGTTAATAAGAAAATTTGTTGGTTTGACGAGCTATACTGCTGGATAAATTGATGCCATTATTTCTGGGACACCTGTATACAGGGTGACTCGATGCAAAATACTTTCAAGTTGACGGCACTTGACATCAACTTTGTTATTATAAATGGCAACCATCCATTTTTATGTTAATATTGATTCGATCACTCAATTGTGAATCTAAAAAAAAACAGAGTGTTGTTACTTACCTTTCGTAGTTTTTTTATATTCTTAATTGTACGCTAATATTGGAAATTGAATGAATCTTTTTTGGAATTAATTTCTGTTGAATCATTTGAAGTATTGCAATAATTTTTCGTTCCGTCAATTCGTATAATTTCAAAAAATTATTTGAGAGTACTTTTTAATGTTTCAGGAGGTCGTTGTTACTTCCCGAAAATTACTATAACAAAATGACAAAAACGCATTTTTTTTCAAATTGCAACCCCACAATTTAATAACGGAATTCAATGTAAAATTAAAAAATAACTCGACTTTTATCAAAGTTTGTTATGCCAATTTTCGATAGTTTTTATGATAATCCACATTTTGTAAAAAATGGTTCTTCTCTTTAAATTTTGATAAGTGTAGGCTATGGAATAAAAACATTTGAATCAAATAATTGAAATTAGCATGTCATATGAATTACGCTTTTTATCAAATCTTAACTATACATTTATTTTGTAAATTAAAAACAATGAAACAGCAAACAAGAAGGTAACACTAACATTAGTAAATCAATTATTGTAGAGGTACAACATTGTAATTCATGCAAATGTTCAGTCAAATATTACTTTATTTCTGTAATTATTACCGGGTGACTAAAATGATTGACTTCAGTTTAGGTAATTGGCAACAGTGAGGAATTGGTACCAGATTAACTGCGTCGTGATTTATATCTATTAACTTTTTAGGTTAAAATATTGTTGTCAAAAAGTGTAACTTACCGAATAATGGCCAACGAAAAGTGACAAATAACGGAGAAAATGGTTACAACGAGTAATCGAAAAGATACTCCAGTTGTAAAACCATTTTGAAAACAATTCTGATATGGGCAATTTTTAAATTTGACGTTTATTTGACGATTTCAAATTTGAAAATCAGTGTACCCAATGGAAGAGTTAAAAAATATTGCTAACCTAACACAAAAAATGTCAATCATTTATAGTCACCCGGTATTTGCAACCAATAAGTTTAAAATCTCAATTACAGAACACTTCACTGAATCTCAATATTGTGCCAGATTTTTTTTCACAACCTATACACATCAAAATCAAAAGAAAAATAAATTTTTATAGGAAATGACAAATATCGTGAAAACTAACCAGAACTGGTATATGATACATTTATAATCGTCCGATTATTATTTATTTCTACATCGAATGACGATTTTGGGTTGCTAGTTTAAAAAAAATTAGTTTTTGATATTTTGTTATAAACATAATCAAAAAATTGCACCAACCCAACATTGAAATAGTATAAAAAGTACTTTTATATTATGCTCCGAGGTTATGCAAAACGACAAAAAATCATTGTTTGTTGTATTATCTGCAAAGAATTAAGAGATATTAATTTTTAGCGAGATTTAATTATTAATATAATTATTAATATTATTAATTATTAATAAAATTTAGCATTAAATTGAAAATATTTCAAAAACTATGAGAGGTTGTATTATTCAGAATTGAGTGCCCGAACAAATGAATGTATAAAAATAGGGAGGTTTCCATTTAAAATAACAGTCATCAAACATCAAAATCAAAGTCTATTTTTACTTCGATTCAGAATGATCGATAATGACCAAATTTCAACTTTCTAGTTTTACGGGAAATTCAAATTTGTCTAATGAACAGTTCACGTGAATCACCCTGTATAGCAAATTTCGGCCTCGAGTTGGAGAAATAATATAGAAATGAAGTTCCGTGTTAATGACCGTCTCAGGCACAATACCTATATAAAGACATTTAGTTCTTCTACAAATTCCATCGCCATTTGGGAAAATTTTTGTATGACAGCGCCCATCAACGATTTAACAATTTCAAATGCCCACACTGCAAAAAACTAAACAAAAGCTGCATTGCATGGCCTCCCGAGCCTCGATTTTTATTC